>CM040929.1:21789050-22389050 GCA_023029165.1 Gobiocypris rarus | reverse complement strand
TTTAATGAGAATTGGATTAGATCAAGAAGTGACAGGTGGTTGGAGAGGGCTAAAAAATAAGAAATGATGAAGTGATGACATTTTCATCATTTGAAGCACAACCTACCTTGAAGATCAGTGATCATGACTTTGTTGTCATAGGAGCCGGTGAGCAGATAGTGTGCACCAGGAGAAAAGCGCACCGAACGAACGTCGCTGGTGTGCGGGCGATACGCCTGGACGCTGCGACCGCCTCTGATGTCATAGAGCATGCACCGACAGTCCTCCAATCCGGTGGCCATGAGCCGTCCACTGGGATCCACTGCCACTGAGGCCACAGCACTTCCTGTCACAGCAATACAGATATTCTGTTGTGTTGGTTGTCACTTAATTACTGATATTGATACTAATACTATTAATAACTGAAATACTGATTATTATTAGTTTAGGTAGTATTACAGTTTATCATCGTATTATATTTTATTATTATATTTTTGCATTGGGTGCCACTGAATTAGTTTTGAATTTTAATATGGTGTTTAATTATTATTATTGTTAATTATTATTTCTATTGTCATATACTGTTGTGTTTTATGTTGTTATTGTTTTTATTACTATTATTATATTGTGTTGAATATTTTTCGCATTGGTTGCCATTGGATTGATTTTGAATTTTAATATTGTGTTTATTATTAATAATAATAATTATTATTATTATTATTATTAATTATTCTTTTTATTTTCATATAATGTTGTGTTTATGTTGTTGTTATTACTAGTATTATTATAGTGTTATATTGTGTTTTTGCATTGGTTGCCATTAATTGATTTTTAATTTTAATATTGTGTTAAATAATAATAATTATAAATATTATTATTGTTAATTATTATTTTTATTTTCATATAATGTTGTATTTTATGTTGTTGTTGTTATTATTATTACTATTATTATTAATATATTGTGTTTTTGCATTGGCTGCCACTGAATTACTTTTGAATTTAAATATTGTGTTTATTATTATTATTATTATTATTAATAATAATAATAATACTAATAATAATAATTCCACCAAGAACATAATTATTAGTAATAAAAACAATTATTATTGTTGTCATTGTTAATTATTATGGTTATTTTCATATAATGCTTTGTATTTTATGTAATGTTGTGTGTGGGTTGCAGTCACAATTTTAATATTGTGTTTAATAATAATATTTTTTTTGTATAATATAATATTTAAATATTTTTATTATCATCATCATCAAGAACACAATATTACATTTCTAAACTAATTTGGTGAAAATAACATTTTATTTGCATCCGTGTTTTTTTAATGAATTGGTCAAACTGATTTACAACTGATTCATTCACAAATCACTGTCAAAATCAATTTGGTTTGAATGATTTCTAGAAATATTTATTCCGTAAATCAGCTTGAGACATCATGAAAAAAATGGTGGAAATGTATTAGTCAGAAGGTGTGTGAACCCTGATGTGGTAAATAAAGGCTTGTAAAGGAGCTGAGAGTAAAGGCACACCTGTTCCATGCACAGCCGTCCCGATCACCTTCACACAGCTGGGCACACGCAGGTCCCAAAACCTCACCGTCTTATCCTGAGAGCCGGAGGCAATCATCCACCCGCCCCACGTGTACAGAGACAGAATGTGCCCTGTGTATTGTGCAACACAAAATAACATCCTGTTATGGACGCTGAGGGCGTAAATAAAAGATGACAGTTAGCGTGTGAGAGCACGTATGAGAGCACCTGTGTGGCCGCTGAGTGCGTGCAGGCCCTGTCCCCTCTGGCAGTCGGTGGTGTAGATGTTACAGTCTCCAGCCCCAGCGCTGATGAGGATGGCTCCTCCGCTCTCCGGACCCTCCATAAACGCCAGGTCTCTGATGGTGCCGTCGTGCATGCTGAACTCTAGATCCGGCCCTGCAGTCCAAATGCACACACACTAACCTGTTAATATTTATACATTCCATTCCAAGAGCATTCATAAAAATATAGCAATAAAAAGGTAATTATGTTTAATATGAAAAAATGACTCTAATTTGACGAGTAACTGATATTTTGACTAATTGATACATTCATATTTATTTACAGATCGAGGTTCAAGTCGATCAGGTTTTGATTTTTTATCTGTTGGTATTTGCTAGAATCCATGATACCATGAGTCTGAACAAGATGTCTAGGACCTCCAGCAAAAAAATAGGCCCTCAACATTAAAGTTCCAGCTGTATTTTAAGCCGTGGGCATGGGGTACTTTTTATCCCTGTTTGCACCAAAACTTCTGGTAGATTTGCTGCCAAAAAGCTCTTTTTGTAGTTCATCGGACCACAGAACCAGGTCCCGTCTGAAGTTCCAGTTGTGTCTGACCACTGAATATCCTGGAGTTTGTTTCAGGATGAGTGAGGAGGATTTTTCTTGAATCCCTCCCAAACAACATGTGGTGATGTAAGGGTTTGTTTGATTTTTTTTTAGGCTTTCTGACCCCAAGACTCAACTAATCTCTGTGATTCTCCAGCTGTGACCCTTGGAGAGTTTTTGTCCACTCAAACTCCTCTCCTCGCTGTGCATTAGGATGAAATAAACACACGTCCTCTTCCAGTCAGATTCATAACATCTTTAGCTGATTGGATCTTCTTGATTATTTCCCTGATGGTGGAAATGGGGGGTTTCAATGCTTTAGCTATTTTCCTACAGCCACTTTCTATTTTGTGAAGCTCAACAATCTTTTGCTGCACATCAGAACTATATTCTGAGGTTTTACTCATTGTGATGAATGATTAAGGGAATTTGGCCTTTGTGCTTCCTTAGTGCTTCCTTATATTTATACTCTTGTAAAACAAGACATCATAGCTGGACAATTTCATGTTCATAGTCACCCTGGTGTGCTAAAAAATGTAAATATTAATGGGAATATACTTCAGAGATATTTTACTCATACAATTTTTAAGGGGTGCCAACAATTGTGGCCAACGTGTTTTGGAGAAAAGCATTTATTACATAATGTGATTTACCCCCCATTTTCAATTCTTTAACTTCGATGAAAGGTTAGAATTTTGTGAATTTTTTTAATAAAAGATCAAAAGGATAAACAATGCAAATTTATTTCTTACAGCCATATTTGATCATATTTACCAGGAGTGCCAACAAGTTTGACCATGACTGTATGTATGTATATATATATATATATATATATATATATATATATATATATATATATATATATATATATATATATATATATATAAAATATATTATTATTGTACATTGATACAAAATGTATAACAGGAAAGTATGTGATAAGATATTCAATAATAATATTAAAATAAGAAATTCACAATGTAAGATATAAAGCCACAGAACATTTATAAATATTTATGATTTTATATATATATATATATATATATATATATATATATATATATATATATATATATATATATATATATATATATATATATATATATATATATATATATATATATATATATATATATAGTATATTAATTTTATATGCTTTATTTTAAAACGTAATATAATTGAATGTCATTTTTTTGTAAGAAATAATAAAATATTTATTCAGCAAAATTGAGAGTAAAGACATTTATTATGTTGCATAGAATAAATGCTGTTCTTTTGTACTTTCTATTCATCAAGAATGTGTGATTTAATAATATAAATAATATTTCTTATTGGATAATAATCAGAAACGTTTCTTGAGCATCAAATCAGCAGATTAGAATGATTTCTGAAGGATAATGTGACACTGAAGACTGGCGTAATGATGCTGAAAAATTCAGCTTTACCATCACAGGAATAAATTACATTTATAGAGTTTAATTTTAAATTATAAAAATATTAATTTAAAAAAAATACTATTTTTATCAAATAAATGTAGCCTTGGTGAACATAAGAGACATTTAAAAACATGCAAAAACGTTAACAAATCTTAACAACACCAATCTTTTTAATATGACAGTGTATTATTGCTACAGAAATATAGTCTGTTCTTACACAATACAACAATATTTCAACATATATTTCATGTTTATTTATTTTTTTAGGCAAGCAGCTGTGAAATAAAGAATAATGTACAGTTTATAATGTACAAGTTACTTTCAGTGCACTTTATGATTTAGTAGGTATATATTGTGTATTTACACTACAAAAGATGTATTTGATCTGACGTTACCTGTGGCGTTGCAGGTTTCTGCGTTGAACGGAAGAACTTTGACATACTTGTCATTGGAACCCGTGGCAAGAAGCTGCCCGCAGGGACTCCAGGCCACACAGTAGATAGAGCCTTTATGGTGTTTAATACGCTTGAAGCAGATGTCAGGCTGCTTTACTGGAGCTTCAGCGCTATACAGGAAAAACAGACAGAGGGCGTTACAATTCCTCAGGCCTGGTTTGATGATGAAAGTGTGCAGGGCTGCATGATACATTGAAATAAAAATCAATATCATGATATTGAGTGAAGCGCGGCATTTGAAAATGAAAAAATTAAGATGTAGAAGTCCTGCTCATTGTTAGCTCATATAGCTAACACACATAGCGAACTAATGTCAACAAATAATGAAACCTTATTGTAAAGTGTTTTTTTTTTTTTATACCTTTTTACATGTTCAACTTTCCAGTGTGTAATGTTGCGGTTTTGACCATGAAAAAAGTCTGGAAAGCTACAAAAGTCATTCCAAACGCATCGTTTGTAGTCTTGAGTTCTTCCGAGAACAAACTCGACACAATATTCCTCATTTAATTCCCACCATATGCAAATAAAGAGACGAGGCCGGAGTAGTGTTGAACTCAAGCGGAAACCTTCCGCGATTTCTCTTGAAGCCAATACGGAAGTGACTTCAACTGCAGTTCATCGACTGGCCACTAGGGACAGGCTCCAGAGGGGAGCAGATTCTCATTGAGCCCCATGTTAAAATGCCCAACTTTACAGCCTGGTACAAATTCTAGTTTTGCCCTTCATGACAACTGTGAGGGGGGTAATTTTATTTATAACTCATTCGTTTACATTATATAAAGGCTTAAAGTTCTGCATAATTAAGGGCGTGGCCACTATGAGTGGCAGGTGGGCAGCCATTTATCTGTTGGTTGTTAGTAATCGCGTCACCTCAGCTCCGCCCACGTCCCGCCTCTTTGCCCATTTTCTGTTATCTAGGAGTGGCGGTTGACGGCAACGCCAGCTCGTCCCTACATTACGCTTTAAAACTGCTCTGCAGAATCCTATGGGTGACGTCACGGATGCTACGTCCATATTTTAAGTCTATGGTTGAACCTCGCGGCTGTGGAAAGAGGCATGACATTTCCCAAACTCACTCCAAGCTGTTGACCAATCACAGCACACTGGTCCAGCCGACCAATCAGAGCACGCTGCGCTGTTTAGAAGGAGGGGCTTCAGAGAGACAGAGAGCCCTATTTTAATGATCTGAGCACATGGTCTGAAGTGCATGGCACAGGTTCACGTGGAGCGTGTCCGAATCCACTTTTGCTAGTTTAACAAAAATTAGCGCGGCAGGCATGGTCCCAAAGGGCTGTATGTGGTCTCTTAGTGAGTCTTTAGTGTGTTTTCGGGCGAATTGTGCAAAAAAACCATTTACAGTCTCATCTCCCATTCCCTTTAAAAGCCAGTTGCGCGCGCAACATGGCGGATTCACTATTTACATAGCGGAATTTACGAACGCAAAGACTGAACGCTTCTCCAGAGAGGAGCACGAGTGCATTTACTATTTAAACAACGTGAAAATGTTTTCATTTTTCATAAAAATCGCAAATTCGCAATATATAAATCACAGATATGTCAGTTTTTTCCAATATCGTGCAGCCCTATAAGCGTGTCACTGACAACATACATGTTTTTGAGGGACTGTGGGTAAGTGCAGACACGCAGTGCTTTGGAGTTGGAGCCGATTGCATAGAGAGTCCCAGACGGATGGAAGGCGACCGCGCGCACAGCCTGGGTGTCCTCCAGCGTCTCTACTGCTATGAACGGGGATTTGGGTTTCTCATCCTGAAACACACTGTCATGATATAACAGCATTAAAACAAGCTCATAAAGCATAGTTATATCAGCTTGGTAGAGTTGAAAGCTTTGTGAAACCTCTGGTTGACCAACACTGGAGACTCATCCAGAGAAGGCACCCCCCGGCCTCCTCCTTTCTGAGGGGTGCTGCTGATAACCGCTGTCTTGTTCTGGCCGGAGCCGCTCTCTGGGGTCTGTCTACCGGCTCCGTCCGCTGCTGTACCGTTACACTGCTGGGCCAAAGCCTGGACGTCTTCTCCCAGATCTTCCATACCCACATTCAGTTCCTCCAGTTTCTGAATGGACCTACACAAAAGATCAAGACAATGATGGCATCATCTTGACAATCTCATCATCTCGACCAATAGAAGACACATAATCAATCAACAACACCTCAGTTCCAGCACATTCCCACTTTAGAGGTACACAGGCACCTGGATCTGACCTGTTCAGGAACTTCTGTGTGAGATTGTGCTGTGCTGCGTCTGAGGGCTGGTCTGGAGGATGAACTCCACCTTCTAGCAGCATCTGATGGTACAGCTGCCTCTGCTGCTGCTTCTGCTCAAGATGCTGCTGCACTCGCAGACGCTGACGCTGGAACTCCTGCAGCTGCTCCTACACAGACAGGGCTAGTTGACCAAAAATGCCACTTCTCCTAGGATGTGTTCACACTTGGAACGCTTGGTTCGATTAAAACGAACTCTGATGCGATTGGTCTGTTAGTGCGGTTCATGTGAATATGTGTGATCCCTGCCATCCGAATTCCTGGTACGAAAAGATGGGTCTCGGTCCGCTTTCAAACAACCTCTGGTGAGGTTCGAATGAAACACAGACCAAAAACATGTAAACAAACCAAAAACAGGAAGATGATACCCTAAAAAGGACAGAATGCTCAAGTATACTTGTTTTTCCTGTCATAGTCAGGATGTTTCTCATTAAAGTTCGGTACAAGGCTACAGGCATCTCCACGCAGCAGATCTTCATTTGTGTGTGTGACAGAGGGATTCCTGTCGCTGTTTTGACTCCTTTACACATTTTATAAGCTCTTCACAAGTTCTCAGCTGATCTAAATACACACAAAAAGTATTCTCGTCGCTTCATAACATTAAAGTTAACCCACCTCTAGACAATTTTAACAATGTCTTTACAACCTTTCTGGACCTTGAAAGTGGTACTAACGTTGCTGTCTATAGCGGGGTCAGAGCTTTCGGATCTCATCAGAAATATCTTCATGTGTTCTGAAGATGAACGAAGGTCTTACAGGTTTGGAACAACATGAGGGTGAGGAATTAATGACAGAATTTTCATTTTTGAGTGAACTAACCCTTTAAGGTCCTGGACATGTACTGTAATTATGCTGCTGGTTTAAAAGGAAATGAATATATTACCTCTGGTGTTTCTCCTGAACCCATGGCTCCACCATCCCAGCCAGGAGTCAGTGGAGGACGCAGTGAGTTTGCTTCTCTGGAGCCGTTGATCCTCTCGGCCTGTGCTTGAGCTCTGGAGTAACAGGACAACGCCAGTCAACTTAAAGGGGTACTTCAGCGCAGGGAAGATGAATCTGTATTTAAACTGGGTCATTAATGTAGTAGAAATGTGAAATTATTTTTGAATTTGGTGCCTTCTAGACTGAGAAAACACAGAAAATGTATTTTTGTCTCATGGGGATGAAAGACAACAATTCCCAGAACGCACTGCTTCACTGCCCTACTCTAGGCACGGCTAGTCGGCTACTGGATTACTGGATCACTTGCCCACAGCGTTCATTTTCAGAAAATCAGTTCAGTTAGAGACACTACAATTCAAAACTGAACGTGTCTGTTCGATATAATGGGAGTGAGCCGATTGAGCGTCACGGCACAAACGCAGCAGGATCGGATTACATTCATCACCTGAGCTGAGGTATTTGCGGGATTCGCGGCTGCATTCACAGCGCGTGTTCAGTCTGGCACGTGTTCAGCAAAATGATGATATTTGCATCATCGGAGGAATTTTTCCAGAAATAAAATACATACTTCTCTCGTCTCAGGGTTATATGAGGGGGGAAAGTACGATAATTTGAATATACTCCTGGGTTTCTACTGATACAAAGCTTAATGCTAATCGCTGAAGTAACCCTTTAACATCTATGTACGAACAGATTTTAAATTCAGGCTGATATAATAAACTGATAATTCATTTTATGTTATGACCAATCACAATATTAAAATTATTCACGGTTCTCTCGAAACACTTGAAAATAAAACACTAAAAACTAAAATCAATAGAAATGCTACAAATGAACTAGGCGTCACAACATTATAATGTACAGTATGAAAAATGGATTTTCATTGACAGAATTCATTTAATAATAATAATGTGTCGTTGTTAGTATTTAAAAAGATCTTTAAAATAGCATTAGATGATGGCAAATTTCTAAATGTAAAAATGGAGGAAATAAGCATGATTCCAGTCTTCACATGGAAGTCACATGATCAGAAAACATTCTAATATTATGATTTGCTGCTCTAGAAACATTTCTGATTATTATCAATGTTGAAAACAGTTGTGCTGCTTAATATTTTTGTGGAAACTGTATATACGTGAAATATTTTGAGCACTTTTGATCAATTTAATGCTTCCTTGCTGAATGAAAGCATTCATTCTTTCTTTCTGACACCAACATTTTGAACAGTACTTTAGATTAATTACAAAATCAATATTAATATCTCATTTTTTTGCTAAACACTGTGACACTGTGGTTTCTTATCTAGTATACAACACATTTCTCCTGTCAGTATGTTGACTGACATAGAAGTTTGTTTTGGACTTAACTAGTAAAGCTTCCCAGGTCTATATCCATGGGTTTAACCGGATTAGAAGTGTTAAGCTTGAACACCATATGTTGAATTTCACCACTAACAGTAACGCCTGGCTAGAGTATCCACACTGCCTACACATATCCACACATCTAGATTTTGCTAATTTATACTTGTGTCATATGGGGTCCAAAATAGTCCAACATTGGACCCCATTGACTTTCATTGTGTAGATGTAATAACACCGCTAAAAAATCTACTCGTGTGTTCCACAGAAAGTAATGCAGGTTTGGAATGACATGAGAGTGCAGAAGAATCTCTTTCAGTGAGAACACAAGCCCACCTGTCTGGCGATTCACTGAAGATGTTGTGCGTTGTCTCCAGTGCGTTTTTGCTTCCATTTCCCCCTGAAGGATACCCAAAGTTGGCGAAAGACTGTGACATGGCCGTTGCTTTTCCGTCGCCTTCAGTGCTTTTCTTTTCCCTTCCCACCAAACCGTGAGACAGACCATCTAGGACGGGATTGAGAG
Source organism: Gobiocypris rarus (assembly GCA_023029165.1). Classification (NCBI taxonomy): domain Eukaryota; kingdom Metazoa; phylum Chordata; class Actinopteri; order Cypriniformes; family Gobionidae; genus Gobiocypris; species Gobiocypris rarus. The sequence continues at coordinate 22,379,700 of CM040929.1, read as the reverse complement.
AGCGCGACATGTAAGTATCCGCCGAATGGGGTCGGCGTAGTGGCGATGCAGGGCAGGGCGAGAGTTTGGTGAGCAGAGGTGTGAGAAGGTCCGCGTGACCCGTCCGGGCCGGTTTGACGAGCCGGTCCACGTGGATGCTGAGGGTCTTCTGCTCAAACGCACAAGCGAAGACCGATGACGAGAGGTTCTGCAGCCAGGAAAGCAAACTCAAGTCCAGCTCCTCACAACCGTTCCCGCACAGAACGTCGACAGCTAGGAGAACTTCCTCCTCGCTGATCTCCTCTCCGGTCGCTTTGCTCTGGCAGAATTCAACGCAGCATTCGTACAGTATTCCTTTGATGAGGAGCTGGAACAGACGGTCTCCGCTGGCTTTGAATCCGACTTCGCTCAGTTTGCGGTCAGCAGGGATGAATTCGGCCACCATGGAGCAGGCTTCCTCGAAGCAGTGGACGCGGGCCGTACTGGGGTTCCAGTCCTTAAATTCGGCATGGTTGGTGAGGCGCGGGAGAGTGAGGAGAAGACAGAGTTTGCTGTAGTCTTCTCTGGTCGGACAAAACTCTTCCAGGGAATGGAGGGACTTTACTGCGTCCTGCATAGTCAGCTCCAACTGAAAAAGGTAGAGGTCATCATGGGATGCTTCCTGTATAAAACCTTCTTTTGGGCACACTCGGAGTCAAGATACAAGAGGTTTCATGTGGGATAGCCCAATTTATTTATTTAATAAATAAATCCAATTAAACTCATACCATTGTGCATAAAAGACTTTCTTATACACACACATATACATACAAACATACATACACATAGATATACATACATACATACACACACATACACACACTCATATATATTATATATTTTATGTACTACTATTACTACTACTACTAATAATAATAATATTAATAACAAACAATTAAAATTATTTTGTATAAAAGACTACCCCCTTATTTATATATATATATATTTGAATACATACATGTATGTATATATTTAAGAAATATCTGCATGCATATACTGCATATAAAATTATATCATTTATATTGTATATATATAAAAAATAAATATTGTATATATTATAAATATTAAAATATATTCATGCATATTAATTTATTAACATGCATGTATATATTAAAGAATACAGGTCCTTCTCAAAAAAATAGCATAGTGATAAAAGTTCATTATTTTCCATAATGTAATGATACAATTAAAATGTCATATATTTTAGATTCATTGCACACCAACTGAAATATTTCAGGTCTTTTATTGTTTTAATACTGATAATTTTGGCATACAGCTCATGAAAACCCAAAATTCATGAAAATCTCAAAAAATTAGCATATCATGAAAAGGTTCTCTAAACGAGCTATTAACCTAATCATCTGAATCAACTTATTAACTCTAAACACCTGCAAAAGATTCCTGAGGCTTTTAAAAACTCCCAGCCTGGTTCATTACTCAAATCCGCAATCATGGGTAAGACTGCTTGACCTGACTGCTGTCCAGAAGGCCATCATTGACACCCTCAAGCGAGAGGGTAAGACACAGAAAGAAATTTCTGAACGAAAAGGTTGTTCCCAGAGTGCTGTATCAAGGCACCTCAGTGGGAAGTCTGTGGGACATGCAAAATTTGAGCGACAGTCCAGTGCTGCTTCTCTGTAGCCCAGGTCAGGTGCTTCTGCCGCTGTTTCTGGTTCAAAAGTGGCTTGACCTGGGGAATGCGGCACCTGTAGCCCATTTCCTGCACACGCCTGTGCATGGTGGCTCTGGATGTTTCTACCCAGACTCAGTCCACTGCTTCTGCAGGTCCCCAAGGTCTGGAATCGGTCCTTCTCCACAATCTTCCTCAGGGTCCGGTCACCTCGTTGTGCAGGATTTTTGCCACACTTTTTCCTTCCCACAGACTTCCCACTGAGGTGCCTTGATACAGCACTCTGGGAACAGCCTATTCGTTCAGAAATGTCTTTCTGTGTCTTACCCTCTCGCTTGAGGGTGTCAATGATGGCCTTCTGGACAGCAGTCAGGTCGGCAGTCTTACCCATGATTGCGGTTTTGAGTAATGAACCAGGCTGGGAGTTTTTAAAAGCCTCAGGAATCGTTTGCAGGTGTTTAGAGTTAATTAGTTGATTCAGATGATTAGGTTAATAGCTTGTTTAGAGAACCTTTTCATGATATGCTAATTTTTTGAGATATTCATGAGCTATATGGAAAAATCATCAGTAAAACAATAAAAGACCTGAAATATTTCAGTTGGTGTACAATGAATCTAAAATATATGAAAGTTTAATTTTTATCATTACATTATGGAAAATAATGAACTTTTATCACAATATGCAAATTTTTTTAGAAGGACCTGTATATATATTTCTAAATATATATATATATATAATTAAAAAATTGTATATATAATTTAAAAAAATAAATATATATATATATATATATATATATATATATATATATATATATGTAATAGTAGTAGTAATACAATATAGAATTAAACATCTTCTATTTTACACAAAAGACAAGCAAAGTGGATCTGTTTTAGAACAGCAGTATGGCATTTTATCCACACACATAAAGACTCACATTCTCAGGGTCATCTGAAGCAGATATGGCATTGTTTACACACAGAGCTTCCAGAAATTTCTGTTTTAGGATTATATATCGAAACCTAAAAGAATAAAAACAAATCCCAAACGGTGAAACAAACAACACATGCTGAGGTGTCGGCAAAAGATTCCAAACCGACGTCGCTCACCTCTTCCTGTCAAATTTATCCAGGCACTCCAAAGGCTGAATGAACTGCAAAACTTCCTCCCATTGCCCGTCTAAAACAAGTTGCCTTAGTAAAAATAGAAAAAGATTACCCAGTTAAAGAAGTGGTGTCACTGGAAAAAAATGCAACTCAATACTTCAGCAACTGAAAAAGACACTGTTTTGCTAATTCCACACCTCATTAAGCAGTATAACCATTTCTTAACGATGACACAGTGCTTTCTTTACAGACTGGAGGGAATGGCTGCTAAAATGGCTGTCGTAAGTAGAAATTTAACAGCAAAAAAAGAGATATATACCTATAAATGCCTTACTGATTCATACTTTTGAACAGTAGTGTATTAGATCACAAAGCATTCGTTTGTCGTTTAGGTTTTCAAAGACTCTGGAGGTGCCAGCTTACTACCCACCTCAGGAAGAGCATATCATCTGAATAAAGTCCATTAATGATGCCACTCTCCTTCTCCAGCGCCAGCATACTGATGTGCAGCTTTCTGGAGTTCAGAAAGTCCAGGATCAGCTTGATTATCTCTGCTTCTTTAATGTTTATAATCTCCTCTGCAGTCATGGTGTCAGATTCCTGAAGGGACAGAGGGAGAAGGTTATCGGTGAGAAAGGACAGTGTGAGTGAGAGTGAGAGTGTGAGTGTAATTGTGAGTCTCTTTGACCAACTATCCCTACAAGGATAATAAATCCTCTACAACGCGGGACCAGACAACAGCCCCTACAAAAATGTCAAAAATTCTAACAAACAAACAAACAAATAAATAAATAAAATCTGTGGTGCTTAGGTTTAAGGGAAAGAATATATCATAAGCTCAGAATAAACAGACAAAATAAATAATAATAATTATAATTCTGTGGTTAGGTGTAAATGAAAGAATCTATCATTAGCTCAGAATATACAGACAAAATAAATAAAATAATAAATGTGAGGATTAGGTTTAATATAAAGGAAGTCTCAAAATATCAATATATAAAACGAATAAAATAATATAATAAAATAAAAAGTGAGATTTGGGTTTAAGGGATAGAAGGATCATTACCTCATTATATTAAAACAAATAACAATAAATGCATTTATTTTAATATCACACAAATAACTAACTAACTAAACAAATAACTAATTAATACAGTGCGGGTTAGGTTTAAGGTAAAGAAAGCATCATCTCTAAAAAAAATACATTTACGCAAAATAAATTTAGGATTATGGAATAGAAAATAGGTTAGGCTAAGATTGGCTCATTATATTAAACCAAACAAATACTAAATAAATAGAAATGAGGAGTTTAGAGTTAGTCTGTAGTGATTATGATATGAACTATATACAAATACTAGTCATGTCTATGGTATTGGTATGTCCCTATTATGGTCAATTATTCTGCCATGCTGCTACGTAAATAAAGCGTTTATTAGGCCTACATACATAAATCCATCAGTTAAATAAACCATGTGTCCCAGAGAAAATTTAAGTCTGGATTTATTATAAGCTATGCAAATAGGTGCATGCAGGTACTGCGACAACTTGTGCCATATGCAGTGCTGTCAGCATTGAGAAGCTTGCATGTGAATGTTTGCACTAGTGCAATGGAGACTGCATTGGGTATATTTAGGTTATTGATCTCACCTTTTTATTCACTGACCCATTTAACTGAATGCAACCTCGAATATGTCATTTTCGCTCACATTTACATATATAAACAGTATGCATGCCCGTCAAGCTCCCAATGCAACGCAGTGAAGCTTTAACTATCTGCGTGCTTGCACCGCTAAAAGACCCGTGCAGCATTTCCAAAATCTTACCTAATTTCAAGCCTCGCCCAGCCCTGAATTGTTTAGTCAAGTCTTCTCCTGCGCGTTCCTTCCACCGCGGATAAGCGCGAGCTCAGCGTTCCGTCGTCCGAGCGTGAGGTGAGTTTATCCCGACAATGGCTCGGATGTCCCCACCCACCTTCCGCCTGTCTCACTCTCCATCAGCAGCAGCGCCGGTTACCGGCGGAGAGACGTGCTGCTCCGGTCACACCCACTGAACGCTTCTTTGCTCTTCACTTGTCCGTTGAGTTGAATAATGAGTTTGGGAATCATAATTATGACATGATGCAGATTAAAATTAAGATGCGGATTCAAGCCTGTTTGTGTTATAGATATGAACACCTGATGGCACTGTGCCATCACAAGACCATCCAAAACATTGGCTTGTCCAAATACCCACACTTGGACACTTAATTGCGGTATTTGTTTTTGTTTTTATTAAGAACAATAGGCTACTTGCGGTCTTTGCACTTGACTGTCTACTTATGACGCATTTCCTGTAGATTTGGCCGAAGTGTTCAAGTGGATTCAAACATAAAACATAGTCCTAGTTTTCCCAAAATAACCACTAGATAAAATTAAGATACGTTTTTGTTGTTGCTATGGACTACGTTGACTAGAGTGACGTAGAATAGGTTTCCTGGTGACATGAGAGATATATATTTGTTTAGTATTTTTGCCTTACAGTAATCTAGATAACAGGGATTTACACCATTCTTTCCCATGTCACCAGGAAAACCTATTCTACGTCACTCTGGTCAACGTAGACCACAGCAACAACAAAAACGTATCTTGATTTTATCTAGTGGTTATTTTGGTAAAAACACAGCTATGTTTTAAGCTTGAACCCGTCAAGTGCAAAGACAGCAAGAATTGTATATATATATATATATATATATATATATATATATATATATATATATATACAATAACCCATCAAGTGCAAACAGCAAGAATTGTATACATATATATATATACAATAACTCAAGTGCAAAGACAGCAAGAATTGTATATATATATATATATATATATATATATATATATATATATATACAATTCTTGCTGTCTTTGTACTTGACGGGTTCAAGCTTAAAACATAAATATATAATATAAAAATATGTATATATATATATATATATATATATATATATATATATATATATATATATATATATATTATTATTATTATTATTAATAGTATCTACTAACTAACATTTGGTCTCAGATATAGTAGCCTCTATTGGGAGCTTAATATTCAAACAAATATATGCAACCCTATAATCCATTTTTTATTTTTATTTTATTTATTTATTTTTACAAGGGCAATGCACAATTAATAGTAATTGCACCAGAGTTTTCTAACAGTTCATTTACATCTGCTGTCCCTGGGCAGGTAAACACATAAAATAACTTGCAATACAATACACCATATACAACATCACATAACGTACATTCAAAATATGATTTATAAAATAAGGAATTTACAACTATCATGAATGGTTGCAAGTTTGTTTGTAGTAACCTACAGTGTTTAAGCTTAATTTAAAAAACTTTGAAGCTGTCAATACTTGAATTTTTATGGGTAAGGAATTCCAGATCTTAACTGCTCGAACCGAAAAGATTTTTGACCAAAGGCTGTTTTTCTAAACTGTGGTACCAAATCAGAAGCTCTCGTCCTCACGGCACTACCGTTATAAGCCAGGCATCCCCTAAGAGGAGGAGGAGCAAGATTATGGATACTTCAGGGAGATCATTAATATAAATACTAAATAAAAAAGGTCCTAAGATAGACCCTTGGGGTACCCCTGTAGTACAGTTAGCAAAAGAAGAGCTTTTATCAGCCACTCTAGAACAATGTATCTTATTAGTCAAATATCATTTCATCCAGGTCAAGGCAGTAGCAGAAAAATTAAAATTATTAAGTTTGGAAATGAAACAGTTATGATTAACTGTGTCAAATGCCTTTGCGAGATCTAAAAACACAGCTCCAAAAACACCACCTTTATCAAGTCGATTACTAATTTATTCAACAAAAAAACAATTAGCCGTTTCGGTAGAATGTTTTTCTAAAACCAAATTGCATTGGGTGCAAATTCACTTTACTTTCATTAAAATAAGAAACTAATTGGTCACAAACTACATTTTCGAGAAATTTTCAAGGCTATTTTTTAGCTTTACTTTTATTATGTTATACATTTCTGTCAAATTTGATGTTTATATATTGTTTAATGCTAAAAAAGTGAATTCAAACAGGGTTACTGCTATATGTTTAGACAGTCTCAAATGTTGGTAACAGAATTGCAAGAATAGGAAATGAACAGTAATTAAAACATCTTTCTTAATATTTGCCCTCATGACAGGTGAAGCACCTCCTCATTTTCAAAGAGTTTAAAGGGCTATTTTGAACCTTGTTCAAGGTTCTAGCTTTGTGACTTTTCTGCTGTTCAGTTTTTGTTGAATCTAGGTCACAGAGGAACTGCACAAACTGATACATTTTGAAGCTGCGCTTTTGAGGCACCCAAGTGTCCGTCAATTCCTGTCAGTGAACATGACCCTGTTTGGCAAAGGCCTCCATGTTTTTATACGCATTAAATGCACCTGCAAATGGGGCAGAGTTGTTCTTTGCAGGACTGTGCCCCACTTTCTGTTGGTAATCCGACGTTGCTTTGATGCGTCACATTGAGGCAGTAACTATCCTACCTCTGCATTTCATATAACTGCTTAATAACCATCTACCTTAGGATCTTTCACACCAGAACATACACTACTGTTTGGGGTCAAATAAGATTTATAAAAGTTTTTGAAAAGTCTCTTAAAAAGAAAGGTTCTTTATTGGCATTGATGGGGCCATGAAGAAACTTTAACTTCTATAGAACCTTTTACCTTTCTTTATAGTGGAAAAAGTATCTTCAGGTATTATTCAAATATTAAGAAAAAATGGCTTTTTTAACTGTTCACTTAAAGGTGCACTGTGTACATTTTAACGGCATTTAGTGGTGAGGTTGAGAATTGCCACCACCCACTGCTCTCTCCTCTCTTTCGATGCTACGGTGGCCGACATAGGACAAAGATGTGGTCGTCTGAGACAGCAGAGAGTAGCTAGCGCTCTGTAGAGCAGTTTGTCCGTTTAGGGCTACTCTAGAAACAGTTAGGCGCAAAATGGTGACTTCACTATAAGGGGACCCATAGATTATATAGATAAAAACGCCTCATTCTAAGCTAATAAAAACAAAATGGTTCATTATGTAAGGTCTTTATACACCACTGAAAACATAGTTGTGTTTATTATACATTACATTTCTGTCAATAGATCCACATAAATATTACACACTGCACCTTTAAAGGTTCCTTTGGAAACCTAAAATGGTTCTTTCAGGCATCACTGTGAAAACCCCTTTTTCGAAGCTTTATTTTTAAGAGGTTGTATTTGATCAAAATACAGTAAAAACAGTAATAGTGTGAAATAATATTACAATTTAAAATAACTGTATTTATAGCATCATTACTCCAGCGTCACATGATCCTTCAGAAATCATTCTGATTTGTTGCTAAAGACATTTATTATTATTACCAATGTTGAAAACATTTGAGTAAATTGTTCAAAAGAACAGTAATTTTGAATTTAATTACATTACTATAAACCACATTGAAGGCAATCCATTCTTCACTCAATTCATCATAATATTCCAGCGACAAGCAATTTGTCTGTCCACACCATAGACTGTACACACAAGGCTTCATAACACGACATAATCAATCATAAATTACAACCAATCAGACGATCGCGTGGGCGGAGCTCTCCCTGCAACCGCGCTACAAGGCTGCTGTCTCGCGCACGAATCGAGGTGGGTAAATTCATAATAAAAAAATTAACTATTTTATAATTTTTCATAATTCTAAGACTTCTCAGTGACTTACTGACACAGTCTTTGTCATAAAATACACTTGTTTGTTTAAACAGAGTTCACAGTTTGAGCGTTCTTATTAATTTAATGTATTGTCAGTATCTGAGGTAAAGTCGTCGGTCTCATTAATGAGGCCTTGCTATCTTTGGAGTGACTGGTTGTGATATGATCTACCTTTCGTGTCGTGTCGTTGCGTCGAGTAGGGTCTGTTAGAACACGTTATGTGACAACAACAGAAGTTCAAAAAAGTTCTCAGTTCCTTTAGAGACTTCATAAGAATTAATGATTCATGTATGAAACCGCTCGATTCCTCTTATTCTTCCCTCTCTGTCACAGTGTGTGGTTTGTTATCTAGTCACCAACCAATCCTTGAGCGATGAAATCACAGATGTTGTGCTGTCAAAATAGACAATATTGTTCTTTATTAATTGCGAGTGTGGAACAATTTGACTTAATCATTTTCACATTTAATTGTAACCACAGAATGTTTCACTATGATACAACCGAAAGTAATTCAACAAAACAAAATCAGTTTTTCTCATGAACTCTTTAAAGTGTACAATGCCATTTGTGAGTCATTCAACCAAGAAACAAAACAATCAACATTAGGCCTATATTTACAGCTTCCCATCCATTGAGACATGCTACATTACATCTTTAAATATGTGCATGTACAGTAGGATATTTAATACATTAATGTGTTTTCTATGGAAGCCAATTCCTGCCACATAATGGGGGACACATTTTTTTTTTAAATCAATATGACGAAATGAAGTCAAAATAATGACATACTTGGCTCTATCATACACCCGGCGCAATGTGTGTGTTTTTTGCTGGTTTCAGTCCAACGCAGTTATCATTTTCATTGTTTAAATAGCAAATGAACTCACTCTTATCTGTTCGCCCATGGGCATGCTGGTCTGAAAACTAGGTGTGTTCAGGCGTATTGTTGGTGCTTTGCTATTTTGAGGCAACTGAAAACGACTGCACAGTATTTTTTGTGTTATTTAAAGGGCGCGTTAGTAATATGCGCCTATAGGCGGGTGCACAATGCACGTACACTCTGCTTATTACACACACAGGGATGCGCAGCAGCACACAAACATTTTTAAATATCAACAATAAAAGGATTTCTCTCTGGAGAAGAGTTCAGTCTTTCCACTCGAAATTCCGCCATGTAAATACTAATAGCGAATCCATCATGGTGCAATGCAACTGGCCTTTAAAGGAAATGGGAGATGAGACTCTGATTGGTTTATTGCACGTTATGCTCAAAACACACCCATGACTCATTAAGAGAATAGGGTCAACCCATTTAGTCAATTTTTCCTGTTGTTAAACTAGAAAAAGTGGATTCGGACATTTGTGCCGTGCGCTTTAGACCATATGCTTAGATTGTTAAAATAGGGCCCAAAAAGTTTAAATTATGAAATAACATGTTAAAATTAGTTAGTCAAAGAGTTTATGACATTTTGACTTATAATAATAATAATAATAATTTGTTACATTTATATAGTGCTTTTCAAGGCACTCAAAGCGCTTTACATATAGAATGCGACGGCAGCCATATTGCGCCAGAACGCCCACCACACACGAGCTGATTGGTGGAAAGGAGACAGAGTGATGAAGCCAATTGTATATATATATATATATATACATATATGGGGATTATTAGGAGACCATGCTGGACAGAGGCCAATGGGCAAATCTGGCCAGGATGCCGGGGTTACACCCCTACTCTTTATCGAAGGACATCCTGGGATTTTTAATGACCACAGAGAAAATATCAGTCAGGAGTCAGGACCTCGGTTTAACGTCTCATCCGAAGGATGGTGCTCTTTGACAGTATAGTGTCCCCATCACTATACTGGGGCTTAGGATCCACACAGACCACAGGGTGAGCACCCCCTGCTGTCCTCACTAACACCTCTACCAGCAGCTACCTAGTTTTCCCAGTTGGTCTCCCATCCAGGTACTAACCAGGCTCAGCTCTGCTTAGCCTCAGTGGCAAACCAGGCTTGGGCTACAGGGTGATATGGCTGCTTATCATAACTGACCTTTCAGTCATAACTTTTTTCCACTTATGTGGCGGAAATGGGCTTCCATAGTTTTCAGGACAATTCATATGTGATACTTATGGCCTGCGGTTTCTGTTGCTTGAAAGAGTGTCATACTTCCTCAGCGGTTTAATGGTTTCAGTTTTTTTGGATGCAGGCAAGGTGCAGATGTCCATCTGATTCCGATTTCGCCTGTAGCAGCCCGATTCCACTGGTTTGGTGTTCTCATAAATGACCTCTAGAAACACAAAATTACTTTAGAGTTACATCAAATGGTTAACAGTGCAAAGCACAGGACACGCTGAGGGTCTGGAAGAAAGCAGTTTTGCTGTGCATGCTTATGCTGCACCACTGCTCGAGTCAACCACAGACCATGCTTAATCGTCATCAACTGGAGCTAACTAACTCTATGCTTAACCACATGGCACCCACACTCATTCAGCGCTTAGCTTGCGACCGGGGAAACATCTGACCTTGAACAAAGACTGAAGATGTGTTGTTGTTTCTTAGTAAGCTTGTTATAAGGACCCCAATCAGTCGTGTGACTTAAAAAAAAAATTATGTGGCATGATTTTCATTACAACAAGAAGTGTCTTATTTCACACCTCAGGTTACAGGCTTTAACCAATCATAACCACAAGGCTCTTGCAAAAACCTGTTAAATGGCTAACAGTAAGTTCCCTTACTATGGGGAAAACGGTAATAGATTTAACCTTACATTTTTACTTAACAGTACAAAATCTGTAGGCTCCAAAAACGCTAAGGCTCCAAAAATGCAAAAAAAAAAAAACAATAGACTCACATAAAGGTAAATCTTTTTTTTGCATTTTTGAAGCCTTGGTGTGCCGACTTTTTTCAGATTTTGTATTATTTATTTTATCGAGAACCCAATATTGAGCAATTTTTTTTGTTGGTGATTGATCCTGTTTTTGCTTTATAGAATTTTACAGTACAATACTGTTAAAGGTACCATTTTTTGAAGAAAAAAAAAGTGAATCTTATAATTTACAGTGAAAAAAACCCGTAAACCGACATTCCCAGAATCCCCTGTGACATTTCACATTTAATGGTTTTTGATTTTAATAATAATGTTATTTCTTCTTTATGGTGCGTCTTATGTTGTTAAATTAATAAAATAAGAAATATAAGGATAAATAAGCAGAAAAAGGCTGTTGGATTTACTAGTTTAAAAAAGTTTTTTTGTGTAAATTTTTAAATTGTAAAATTTGCAGTTTGTTCTGTAAATTAGTTTACTGTTTTTTTTTTTTTAAGAATGAATCTGCACAGCTACCAGTGCTTTTCACAGTGTGTCTTGGTATGAGAGTAATGTTGGCATAAGTAAAGTAAAAAATAATAATAATTAACTTCATTATCATAGTGATGTTATGTCATAATGCATTATGATGCTTATGCCATTACACAACATATAAAACATTAATGTGGGACGGACAATGAAACACATCATTAAACTCAAGCTTCTTAACTTATACTTATTCATTAACATTATATTTAATATATTTGGCAAATCACAGATGTTATTTAAATGCAACATTGATTCATTATAGATGTACCTGTAGTTTTGCGAGTGACGATGCATATGACAACAATTGACACAACTAGTACTACGCATCCAACTGCCATCGCTAGCCATAGCCACCACTGACCAAAGATGGGGGGTGCAGGTGGTGTTGTAGCTGTAAATGACGAAAAGAAAAAAAGACAAAAAAGAAAAAGGTAATTCTTTCAGATATGTGGGTCTTCCTATGGTTACAGCATTAATGCTATATTCATAAAGATTAGGGTTGCATAGTATTTTTCCTCCAGTTGCTTTGCAGGTATTTTTTTGGACCTGATTTCAATTACTAAACTCCAAAACTTAATTTAAATATTGACATAAAACAAAGGTTAAGGATTTAAAAGAAATATTTTATGACATAAAATTAATAAGAAATATCTAAGATTCAGTTGCATTAAATTTAGGGGTGTAACAATATATTACTATAAAAAAATTCAACAATATATCATGGCTATATATATTATGTATTTCATCCCCAAAAATTCAAGTTTACAGAGTTTTAGTGTCAGTACTACATATATAATGTATAATAATGCAATGGGGGAATATTTTATAAAGTCCTGATAATGCCAAATGTCTTATGTTACCAGTAAAAAGTGGCCTACATTATTTTAAACATATCTAGTCAGTGACAGTGATGGATATTTGTCTAAAATTTTTCTGTATTTTCAGCTTCAGAATCATGAAACTTTTTATTCTGGTGTCACCATTGTCCTGTGCAAGTCCAAACCTATTAGTTTCCACCGCCAATGTAAAACTAAATTTAGCATTTTAATCAACATTACATTTTGTGTTAACCTTTTACCACATGTCTTTGAGTATTGCAATAATATCGTATCGTGAGTTCAGTATCGTGATATGTATCGAATCGTGACATGAGGGTATCGTTACACCCCTACTTACATTAGAAACAGGCTAAACTGAAGCATTTTATCTAGTGGTTTCAGACTTCTAGAACGCACTATCCAATGCCAATTGAACGACTGTAATAGATTTTGTAGTGAAACACTTTATAGAACACTTTATTTCCTAAAAAACGAATGTGTGAGAACAAGTTTACTGATATTTAAAACAAAGCTACACTTGACCACTTGCAATTGTAGTAAAAGTAGGAGGAAAAAGTAAAAGTAAATCCATTACTCCTTGACTCCTTGTGGAGACCAAAATGTACATGTAAATTGATAACATTTCTTATTTTAAAATACAGTGTTGAATGCAGAGAATTAAAAAAATGAAATGAGTGTATAAAGCGAAATATTAAAGATTCTTCACCAATCGTCGTGCAAGTTGTGGGTGAATCTTCTGTAGAGGGGTTTTGCGTCTGATTGGTTGTATGATTCTGATTTGTGTGGTTGGCATCTGTAGAGAAAAGACAACAACAGAGAAAGTTGTTAAAACTGTGAATCTATTCAATAAAGGATTATGAACTTGGGCAGTTAACAGGGGAGTCGCTAGGCCATTTTTAGGGGGGCTTTTTCTACTCAGCCTCCCTAAAAAAATCATTAGCTAGGGCTGCAATTAATGATTATTTTGATAATCGATAAGTTGTCTGATTATTTTTTTGATTAATCGGATAACAAGCCCTTTTTAATTTTATTGACAAAACACATTTTCACATCCTGCCCAATGCTGTCCTTCAAACAAAGTGTCAGCTGAGTGCTATGAAAACACACATAAGGAATATATCAGCCGTACAAACATTAACCATGGTTTTACAACGAATAAAACCTAAACAAATAAATAAATAAAACAGTGTATTCCATGGTAGAGGAGGAATGTTCTGCAGGAACACACACACACTCACTCTGGACAAAGTAACTGTTACTTTCAGTTCTTTAACCTTATAGAAATGTCTATTCAATTACATGCTGTTATCCCTTTACAGTTACTACTCTCATAAAATACTTGAATTACATTCAGCGTCCAACAGCAGATATTTCGGCCAAATGAATGTTTTTGCGCTGAATATGAATTGTCTCCCTCTCGACTGTATTCTGTCTGTTTGACGTGCATGTGCATGCTCGCCACGCCAGCGATAGTTCAGTGAAGTTTTAAGCTTAAACATCAGGACACGCAGTAACATTTACAGATGAGGATATAACCTGTAAAATTAAAGTTTTTCGCTGAGGACGCACGCATCTGTCAAATCGCATGACAGTGTATATTATACGCTAATGCATTCGCTTGAAGCTTAAAATAAAGAATTGTCATGTTTTGGGCGCTTGGATCATGCACCTTTCATGCAGCAGCTCACTCTGTTTTCACTCCACTATTTTTAAATGTATTTTGTCCATAGTAGTGTTGTCAAAAATATCGATATTTCGATATGTATCGATACTGAAATATCTGAAACGATACGATACTCAGTTTCTACAGTATCGATACCAGCCTCGCTCTCCTCTCCTCTCTGACCGACAGCGAGTTGACACGCACCCGCATCCTCTCATTCATCCCGGTTAACCCTGTTCTGCTGGATTTTTCCTCATGAAAGCGAGTTAGTGAGTGATCGGTCTGAATTTCGCGTGGGATTGCACATAATTCTACTAATCCCCGCACATTTTGCGCTCACATCAGAAGTGCGCACACACACATACCGTAATAAAGCCTCCTCTGACATACAAGTGCAAACATTTGCTTCTTTTTCCAGCTTATTATTGGTCAAATACACTCAAAATGTCTCAGTCTTGAAGAGTATTAACGTTAACAGTCGTAAACAGTTCAGGAAGAATGAGTAACAGGAACAGTGTTTAGGAGCCATGCGTGCGTTAGGTCTTAAAGGGACAGCAGTTATTTGTTATTAAAACTACAAAAAGACAAACGATCACTTACTGTTCTAGACTTATCAACTTGTGTAACTTTAATGATTTCATCTGTAGGCTGTTTATAAAGCGCAGCGCGGGACATGCTCGTGCTGTCGGACTTTGACCTGAAGCGCACGCACAGCACACACCTTTCACTGAGACGGCATGTGATTGAATGGTCAAATAAATGCACGACGAGTCCTGACGAGTATTCAGGTAAACACAGTCGGGTATGTCTTTACGGATGAACGTTTACAGAGTTGAGTAGGAAATCGGAGGTGTTCCAATAAATTTGGTCCGTGCAGCTCTTAAAGGGCCGGACCTAATATTCTTTGTGATTAATGTTAATCAAACAACAAAATACAAATAGAAAAACACCACATGACTGAATAACTTTAATATATGTATTAGGAATTTGTGTACAATTAATTTATAGAGTTAAACTAAGCTGTTTTTTTATTTTTATTATTTAATTTCTATCTTGATTGCCAGTGTTAAATAGACTTTAGCTGAAAAATAAAGCACTGTTTGTCATATTGTTTGTAATATGCATTTTTGCTTATTTTTTAAAAACAAATATAAAAGTAAAAATAAATATCTATATTGTAATTATAAAATTGCATTAAAAAATATTAAATTGCTTATATTATGAAATAAGATTTTGTTCATCCCAACCTGTTGAGAATAGTGAAAGGTTAGTGAATGTCAACATGACTGATAATGTGATGTTTGTAAGCATCTCTGTAAGGATGTTAAAACTGGCATGTAATTATATTATTGCAATAAGACGAGGGAATGGTCAAAGAGCAGGGAAGGAACATGCTGGCCAAGTGAGGTTTTTTTTTTTTGTAACATATAAAACAATGTTCTGGCATATTATTCAATTACTTTTACTGTTTTTTTGTTGTTTTTTTTTTGTTGCTTTTTTTGCCATGGTATCGATTCAGTATCGGTATCGAGGTATTTTAGTCTGGTATCGTATCGAAGTCATAATTTTAGTATCGTGACAACACTAGTCCATAGAAATGGGTTATTTATCTTTGTAATTTGGCGTGACTGGTGGACGTTTTCCCTGCCCGGTGGATAGACGCGACATATCGATAATGAGAATCGTTGTCTATGATTTCATTATTGATTTTATCGATTAGTTGTTGCAGCATTAGTAGTATTAGCTCTGCAATCTGTACACAAGTTTGTGATAGCTTCAGTTCACATAAAAAGTCAGCATGTTCAGCGTGTTCTTCAGTCCGCAACGGCACAGCGTCAGAAACAGAGGACATTGGGGGCTGAGTCCCCCTAATAACCCCTGGCAGTTAAAATATCTTGGCGAACGCTTACGACAAAGTGTTTGAATTCTATTAACTATAGTTGTTGTGAAATTGGACATTTGGTTATTGGTATATTGGTATACACTGTCTTTATTTCCACAGAAACAATTTGAGTGAAAAGCTGAAGTGAAAACTGTACACTGTACATTTCATGTTCCGTCTTTGGTTTGTCCTCTTCTGCTTTAATGACAGCAGCACTCGAGCTGCATGAACATCATCATGTTCTCTAATGTGATTTGACAATCATCCAAAGAGCATCTTGTGCTTAGACAAAATCTGTCCATCTGAACAAAGGAGTTCACATGATCAGTGTGAAAATGTACGCATTCAATTAGTGATCTGAAAGAGTGCAGAACCTGAAAAATATCGCTAACACTTTATTTTGATGGCCCCCTTTGAACATTCTGTTGAGTAACGTGGCACCTACATGTCAACTCACTCTTATTAGAGTATTAGTAGACTGTGCTTAATATCTGCTAAGTCTTTATTCTGATGGTCCTCCAACAGACATTCTACTGACTATACAACTATGTTAACTTATTCCAACCCTAACTCTACACTGTAAACCCAACCATAAGCTCAACTCAAACTCCAAATAAACATATTAGTTAAAACACTTTTTGAGTTCTTAAAACTGACACATTTAATTAATCAGAATTATTTCATTGTTTTGGTTTTTGTGAACTTATTTATTTTCATTTAGACTAACTTTAATTGAACTGAAACTGGGCTGGGATTTCTATTTCCCAGCATGCTTTGCCACGACTCTCAAAAGACAATAAAAGCCAACATTATATTATAGTTATATTATATTTTTTATGTGCAAGATTAAAACTAAGTGGGAGATTTAGTAGTGTTTAATGTTTTGTTATGCTAGTTTTGAAGAGTTTCATAACCATCATGGTGACGAGTGGAACATGAGCTTAGTTTGAGAACAGATATATATGATAAATGTATTATATTGCTGTCCTCATTCAGCAAGTGCTATGCTAATGCTACCAAAGCATTGCAACCAATTAGCAAGCTGGAATTTATTGAATTTGCTATAGTGAAAGCATCAAGTTTCCACTACTAAAAATGTGAGATTACATGGTATTTTTAAGTTAAGTGTATGAATTAGCTTACTCGTATTTCAAGTTCAGAGCAATTAAATGTATGATTACAAAATAAAAATCAGCAAGTTCTGCTTACTTGAACTTTAATTATCTTAACGTTAAAATATTTGAATGTGTTTGGCCAACTTATTCATGTGTACTCTCTAATGAGAGTTAGCAGTAGATGCAACGTCAGTTATAGTCAACAGAACGTTCAAAGGGGACCATCAAAATATAGTGTAACCAAAATATCTTATTCAGTTGTAAATGATAACATGATGAAACCCTTTACTTACCAACCAGAACTTGTATTCCATTACTGCAGTTGTGTAAGAGAACAGGAATATCTCGCGTAACCTTGCAGAAGTACCATCCGCTGTTGTTGGTCTTGATGGAAGTAATGGTGAATGTTGACCAAGTGCCATTATTTGCTGTACTAATAAGCAATTTTTCTTGTGTGTTGTCTGTTGCAGAGTTACAGTCTAAATTAGGTGACTGGCTTAAGTACCATTTCACTTTATAATTTCCACTGGGTTGAAAAGTGCATGTCATTGTGATTGATTGTCCTTCACACACTTGAATGGTGTTTGGTCCCAAATGGACATTCAGTTGATCCTCTTGAAGCGCATTACTGACCAAAGCTCCTGTTGTGGTTAGGAAAAGAAAAGAAAAAGTAGTTTGCCGCTAAGTACAAACAGTATGATTGAGACATTGACCTTTGAATTGGAACATTGAAAACATGAATTTTGTTAGTTAATGTTAGTTGATACTAGTTGGCTGACAACTTTAAATGCAAAATATCTAACGACAATATGACTTTAATTACACAACTCAAATAAGCTGCTTTGGGTCCGTTGTTTACACATAGCTTGCTCATAACGACGCACATTATTCTAAATTATTCCGATTAATCAACAGACAATTGTAGCAGAAGATATTAAAAAAGTAAATATTAAACAATGTAGGTTTATTTTTGAAAGTCAGTTTCTTAGTTAAATACGATGAAGTTTTGACTGTGCAAAACAAAATCTATTAAAAAGCTATTTATTGTCGAGGAACCGATATTATCCAAATACAGCTAATATTTTCCATAGTGGGGTATGTTGTCACAGTGGGAATCTACTATTAAATTGCATGTTATAAGCTATTTAGCAGCCAAATTTAAACAATACAACTGTTATGAAGCACAAAATGATTAATGAAATGGCAAAAACGTCAAAGACATCACAGCATTGCCAACAAATATTGTAACTGCTTAAATGTATAACATATAAAACACATGGTAGAATTTTGGTTTGAAGGTAAGAATTTACAAAATTATGAGGTTTTTGAACTACCATACAAAACCACTGCTAGAGAAACACGTGCGTAATCAGACTTTGACGCGAAATCTAATATTTGCGGAGATGAAGCTTTTGTGACAACTAGCCTTTGTCATGTTTTTGAAGAGTTATGATACTTCCCAAAATATTTGCCCAATTCTATGTGATAGATCAAATCGAACTAGGCTTTTAAAATAACAGAGATTCCACTTACCTGTGACTAAATGAAGAAAGATGCGAGTGCATAGTCGATCCATGCCTAAGTTGGGCACCGAGTGGGCCTTGAATAATAAACCCTCTCTGAGTAAATGCAAAAGTAGTCTAAACAAGAAGAAAAAGACTAATTATAAGATCTAACTTCAACAAAGACAGCACCTGGAGTCTTTAAATGCGAACGCATGAAGCTTCCTCGTTCACTTGTGGTGGTTGAAGTCTGGCAGAACCATATAGACGGGTTCCTGTGTGGTCATGCATATGAATAGGTCTCGATTGATAGCTTATGAAAAGTATTGTGCTGTCTTCCTGTTGAAGCTAAACTGTACTTGACATTGTTCAAGCCAACAGTGTGATTACAAATTGATTTTTTGCAAATAATTATGGTATATAGTGCACATTACATATCAGATCTGCAACTGGAAAAATAATGGGTTTGAAAGCATGTAAACAGCACACTTACCGCTCTTAAAGTGGGTGAAAAATGTGAGTTTTTTTTCCATGTAACACGTAAGACTATAGAGTCATGAAAGCAGGTCAGCCGCATGAACACGATATGAGAAACAGCACCACAAAAAAAAAAAAAACATGACTGAGGCGTCCCAGGAACACAGCAGAGACACTTCTGTTCACACGCAGAAACTGCATTGCTCAGAAAATAATGCCCTCAGAAATGTTTTTGAACACTTTCGGATCTTGTGCTACATTTCACTTTTGCAATGACTTTTTATCAACTGTCATTTATAGTTAATATTTGAAGTCAGTTCTTTTTGGGAAATATTTCACTTGGAATGTGTTTGTCCTATATTTAGTTCAAATAAATGACACTAATTGATATTTTGTGTCTAATATTGGATATCTAATGCAAACCATTTAGCCATTTATCTTTTTTAAGTGTGACTCAAGTATTCAAATACTTCTTTGAGTTTGTTTTGGCATCTCATCTATGAAGTAGCACACAACTTGCTGAGAACTGTGACGCAGTTTGAGTGTGGTTTCAATATTAAGAAGACTAAACCACTGTTTAAAGTCAAACCGGACGTCAAACTGAAAGAGAATTTTTGTACGGCATTGTCTGTATAATGTATATCACAAAGAATGCAAGGACAGACACGTATATATTCATCTTTAATTTAAAAAAAATACATGGCAAACATTGTGCATCACATACTGTAAAATCAGACTTAAATATAATTTAGATAGGTCTCCTTTAATAGATTTATATGGTCAAAAACACAAATTTTCTCATAATGTACATTGCAGCATCACCTTTTTTTTGGTCAGATGACCCAGTCTGACGTGATTGGTCGACCTTTTATAGAGCGTGTCGGAAACAAAACCCCTATTACCCTATCTGAATTTCAGCTCTGTGTCTTCCTCTACAACACCTTTATACACTGTAGGGTTGTAACAGTATTAGATTTTCACTATATGATAATCGTCTCACAGTAAAACACTGGTGTTTTTTTGGTTGAACAAATGTCTGAAAGAATTTGTTTGTTTCAAATTTCATTGATCAAAAACATAAATATTAATAATAATTGATTCATAACTCCGAAAACTGAAGACATTTTTTTCAAATAGGCGCTCTCTTTATAAATAAACCTCAGATTTGAGCTTTAAACAACTACATTCTCGCCTGCAAAAAGTCTTAAAACTACATTTTGTGACACAATATTATTATTTTTTAATTCAGTGTGAACGCAGCATTAAATCAGTACAGAATCCAGAAGAATTAAATAGTCAAACCAGAATTTCTGAATTTTTATAAATTATTAATGATAAATATAATTTGTCAAACTAATCTATAATCAGTTATTTAAAATTAATATTTTATTGATGAACTCCGAGAGCTCTCTGATCCCTTCATAAACAGCTATTTAATTAAAACTTTCAATTGGCCCGGAAAGGTAGTAAAGAGATTGTTAAATTAGTGCATGTAACTCCAGTGGTTCAACCTTAATGTTATGAAGCCATGAGAATACTTTGTGTGTGCTAAAAACGAAGAAAATAACAACTTTACTCAACAATTTCTTCTTGCCTGTGTCAGTCTCTTACACTGTTGGCGTGGTGTAAACAGTGCAGAGCTTTCTGATTCTACGGCTGAACGACTTGAGCGCATGCATCGTGGTGCTCACGTGAAACAAACTCTTCCAGACCTAAGTTACATCTAGAGTGTATGAGGGTGGTTTAAAGTAGGTGTTGTTCATGGCCAGCCAGCCAATGAGGACCATAGGCTGGCATTATGCAAATGTATACAAACCCTGACAACTTTTTTTTCAGGCAATTGAGAATCGGTTCATTCTTTTGGGAGACAACAAAATCCATTTATCATGAACTTGATCTTTCAAACTTTGCAGACCTTTTACATTTACAAACAGTTACATTACACACTACATGAAAGATAACATCTGGAAAAAAGCATAATAGGGAAACTTTAAATAATTTGGTATTGACATTAACCCTGCACTTTCTCCACATATTTTGAATTTATACGCAGGCTTTGATAATATCAAATATATATGTGCTGTTTACCAGAACTTGTATTCCATTACTGCAGTTGTGTAAGAGAACAGGAATATCTCTCATAACCTTGCAGAAGTACCATCCGCTGTCGTTGGTCTTGATGGAAGTAATGGTGAATGTTGACCAAGTGCCAACTGTATTTGCTGTACTAATAAGCAATTTTTCATGTGTTCTGTCTGTTGCAGAGTTACAGTCTAAATTAGGTGTCTGGCTATAGTACCATTTCACTTTATAATTTCCACCGGGTTGAAAAGTGCAGTTCATTGTGACAGATTGTCCTTCACACACTTCAGTGTACTTTGGTTCCAAACGGACATTCAGTTGATCTGGTTGCAGTAAATCTTCTTTAGTGGGGTTTTGCGTCTGATTGTATATCTGATTCGGATATTCCTGTTTTTTATGGGCAACTGTAGAGAAAAAAGACAACAACAACGGAAAAGGTTGTTAAAACTTTGAATCTCTTGTTACATTCATTCATTTCAATAAAGAATTATGAACGT
Source organism: Gobiocypris rarus (assembly GCA_023029165.1). Lineage (NCBI taxonomy): Eukaryota > Metazoa > Chordata > Actinopteri > Cypriniformes > Gobionidae > Gobiocypris > Gobiocypris rarus. The sequence continues at coordinate 22,357,794 of CM040929.1, read as the reverse complement.
GGGTTAAAAAGTTAAAATGTCTTGACGAATACTAATGGCAAAGGGAAGAGATCTAAATACTATTATGTGGTAGTTGTTGTCAAATTGGAAATGTGGATTTTGTTCTATTGGTTTACATGTTGTCTTTTTCAATGAAACATCTGCTGTGATTAACCCCTTGCCTGTCACCCCCCCCATTTTGGCAAGTGGGGCATTTTCACATAACCAAAGTAAAAAGGCTGCTGCTCACAAGTTATTCTGAATATACACATAACCAATATATATTTAGAAAGCCAACACTTGAGAGTTTACAGCTGAATACTCAGAATTACCCAGACAGTTATTAATATGGATTTATATATATATATATATATTAGTGGTGGGCCGTTATCGGCGTTAACATGCTGCGTTAACGTGAGACTCTTATCGGGCGCAAAACAGAATTAAAAAGCTGGCAAATCTTAAATTGGGCTTAGCCTCCCTCTCTCATTCGGCATGAATCCATAGCCTATGTTTTCATGGCTGCGATATAACATCTGCGAATTTATTTCCCTTGTAAACAAAGCTTTGTGCTTCACTCCTGTGGTAATAATCACGTAAAACAGCATTCAACACTGGGTCAATAACGAAATTATAGTTTTAAGTAGAGAATTGTATTTATGTAAGGAGATATTAAAATAAAAAGAGCACAACTCCTCTTAAGTGGAAGCAAGCTACATTTTCCCCTCATGTGCAACCTATGAGTCCTTATTTGATTTAGTAAAATAACGAAATTATCGTTTTTAAGTAGAAAATGGTATTTATGTAAAAAGATAAAATACAGAGGCTATAAATGATCTTTTTATACAAATAAAAACAAATAAAAAACAACGATATCATCGTCCATCACAATAAAGTGAACATGCTAGTTAATCTAGCAAAATATATGAAGGCTGGCATGTAAACCAAATGTTTTTTTGTTTTTTTGCGGTGATGCTGGTGACGATCTCGGTAGGCGTCATGTGACCGCGGTATTGCGGTAACAGGACAGCGTCATGCAGGAGGGCAGTATTGAGTCACATAAGATGATTGACAGTTCCAGACTACGAATGAACGCTTCTGAATAAATAAACTATTTTATTATATAGAGGTCAGTAACTCTGGTGTACATTGGATGGGAGCAGGCTGTCTGACAATAGCCCGGCCGCTCCCGACATCTTTTGACAATGCTTCCGTGCTTGAACTAGAAGTTAACTAAACTTTTCGCAATGGTGCCGTTCACACAGTTCCCAGTTCCCTGCCCTGAATCTGGCAATATATTTACTTTGCATCCCATCCACGAGAGCACCTTCAGCGATTAAAATGCGATTATTTTTAAGCTCTTTATCGTCTGTATTATTCAACAAAGATGAGCAGTAAATTATTAATGGTGGGAATCTTTAGGCACCTCACGATCCGATTCCAAAACAATTCTTGAATTTTTGTCTTATTAATTAAATTAATCGTATTAATAAAACTTAAAATCTTTTTTTTATTATTATAAGCACTTTTTAAAAGAATTACACACAATTAGTTAAAACAATTGCATGTTAAGAATTGTATAAACTAATATAGCTTCAAAACATAAAAGCTAGCAAATAACAAAGAGGAACAAAAACATTACAAGCAATGAACAAAGAGTGCTTTCTGTGTTTAAGAGGATCTGAACTGTGAGTGATTTTCTCATCTTTAACTGTTTGATTATTGATGACATCATAGGCCGCGGGAGATCTGCATTCACACTAATGCACAGATATCTTTTAAATTATAAGATGTGGTTTGTCCTGTCTGTAATCTCTGAAGACATTACAGTGTTTACATTAAGTTAGCATCATAAGCATTTTGAGACGCGCACAGTCTTCACAAAGCGCGGCGCGAGCATTTGAAACTGAAAGGCTTTTGTCAGTGAGTTTCCTATGTTTAATATACAAGCACTGCATTCCTAACGACAGAAATGAAGACTTAGTAGAGAAACTGTCGTCAGTCAGCAACATTTTGTTATTGCATGGATATTTAGAAAATAATTCATGTTGCATTAGCTATAGCTAGTAAGCCAACAGTTTTTGATTTATTTGTATTTTTGGCTTATAATTTTGTCGTATTTTATTTAGCTTATTTACGTCTGACATTTTTTTACGGTGTTGACAGTATCATAAGACAAAAATAACATTTTAAATTATTGCATAGCCAACATTTATATTTGTTATCCCATTCACTCTCTTTAGGGGAAGTTTAAATCAGGAAACAAGGTCTAAATTTACCGGGATCGGTAAGGTCGGGATGAAAATCATTCTATGTGGTAAGCGGATGAACACAGAGTGAATTTTACAGAGGGTAAGAAAATTGCCTTGTTTATTCAGCACATATTTTCAAACAAACCATATTAAATGCTTTTAAAAGAAAGATCAAAGACCCCCTTTTAAAATTGTATTTGTCTGATGTCTGAGAAATACACTCAGTTTAGTCGATTTTATAACAAAATTCAATTAATAGATGTCGCTCTTTAATAAAGCGTTTAATAAATTACTGTTGCACCTGTTTAAGCGGCGGATCTGTCACGCCCGTAACATTGCTTTTTCCTCATAAATGTGAGCATGAAAAATTAAATAAAATGAATATTTTATGTTCTGTGGAGAGCCAACCCTTCTTCGTTCAGTTGGTATCATTCATTTTTGGTTCACGCAGTGTAATTCACATAATTAATAACAAATATGTTGTCACCTAAAACTTGGAGACCTTTTTGTCACGTCCATAACAAATGTATATTTCCCTTATCTAAAATATAAAACGTGTGTGTAGACTGATATTTTTCTAATGTCTGGACTTCATTTTTAAGGGGTTATGAATATATAAAATAACGGTTCAGTATATTGGTATTAAATGCATTCTCTGAGAATTTAAAAGTTTTGACTGCAAATGTCTCGTCCATAACGCTGGAATTGCCCTATAAATAGTTTGTGCAATAAAGCTGTGACACATTCATAGATCAGGCTCTAATCAATGAGGTGTGATGTAACAGTCCACTGGTGAAAATGATTTTATTTTGAATTTGTATATATTTGTATTGAATTTAAATATTTAGACATAATCATTTTTTATGAAAGGTTATATTATCAGCAGGGCATTTTGGGTGAATTTTTTTGTTGTTGTAAATGTCGAAGTCTTTGGTTTGTCCTCTTCTGTGCATAACCTGAACCTTGAAAAAATATCATATTACTTTTACATCATAATATGATGCAGTGATGCATGTACTCACCAACCAGAACTTGTATTCCTTTACTGCAGTTGTGTAAGACAACAGGAATATCTCTCATAACCTTGCAGAAGTACCATCCGCTGTCATTGTTCTTGATGGAAGTAATGGTGAATGTTGACCAAGTGCCATTATTTGCTGTACTAATAAGCAATTTTTCTTGTGTGTTGTCTGTTGCAGAGTTACAGTCTAAATTAGGTGACTGGCTAAAGTACCATTTCACTTTATAATTTCCACTGGGTTGAAAAGTGCAGTTCATTGTGACTGATTCTCCTTCACACACTTGAATGGTGTTTGGTCCCAAATGGACATTCAGTTGATCCTCTTGAAACTCATTACTGACCAAAGCTCCTGTTGTGGTTAGGAAAAAAAGGACTTAGTACAAACAAGAAAAGGATAGTACAAACAATAATATCAATAAAGTACAAAAATAGATTGGATATGATTGGAATATTGTTGATCTTGAGCTTGTTGTGAACATGATGGTTTCTTGTCTTTAACAGTTTAATTGGATAATAACTTGATAAAAAGCTACTCCACTATATTTAAGTCTGAAAACTTGAAATCTTTTTTCGTTATTTTGACCAGCTGTCATTTTCTGCAAATAAATGTCCTAAATGACAATGTTTGAAATGTTGTCAGTAAATGTAAGATAAGAGTCTGTTGGAGCGCCAAAATAATTCACTTACTACAAGAGATTGTCAAACAATTTTCTCAAAAAAAATTAATAAATGCCCTTTAAAAAGCACAAATCTTACTTACCTATGACTAGAATAAGAACGATTATACTGCACAGCCGATCCATGTCTATGCTATAGGAACAAATTGGTTCACAATAATAACCCTGAAACTAAATAAAAGTCAAAATAGAAGATAAAGATTAAGTCAAATGATCATTCAACTTTAGGAAACTGCACCAAACAAAAACAGCACTTGGAGTCTTTAAATGAGAACACCTAAAGCTTTCATGATTTCACATTCATCACATCAGTTGTTTTCTGATGGTGGTAAAAGCTCTTAAAAGTCTGGCAAACACATCTAAATGGGTTCCTGTGTGGTCATGCTTATGAGTAAGTGTTATATTAATAGCTTCTAATCGTCTTCCTGTAAAAGAGGTCTACTAAAAATTGCATAATATTTAAGAAATTGTTTATATCAATAATAGTTCAAATCAAATACATTAAAGAACATAACAGACTAGTAACAAAAACAATGGGGTTTAAATGCATTTTTAACATTATAAGGGATAGTTCACCCAAAAATGAAAATTATCCCATGATTTCATCACTCTCAAGTCATCCTAGGTGTATATGTCATTCTTCTTTCAGACGAATACAATCAGAGTTATATTAAAAATGTCCTGGCTAATCCAAGCTTTATAATGGGAGTGAATGGCAGCCCAAAATTTGAAGCCCATAAAAGTGCATCCATCCATTATAAACATAATCCACACGGCTCCAGGAGGTTAATAAAGGCCTTCTGAAGCAAAGTGATGGGTTTTTGTAAGAAAAATATCCATATGTCATCTCCGCGCCAGTTAGGCTTTAGTTGAATATGGAAAGCTGGTCTGCCGGAGGCTAGATATTTTACTTTATAACGTGTTAAATATGGATATTTTTTAGGGTTGGGCGATGTCCCCTAAATTGGCAGTTGACGATGTTTACAGTAAAACATCGCGATGGACGATGAAATCGTTGTTTTTTTTAAATTATTTTTTTAATTAAAATATATAATTTACTATTTCTTTACATGAATACTATTTTCTATTTCGTTATTTTGCTAACCCAAATAAGGACTCACCCGCGCTAGGTTGCACGTGAGGGGAAACAAAGTAAAGAGTTGTGCACCGCGAACTTTAACAATAGGCATAACCAAAAGGCTAACAGTTAGTCCATTTTATCTCACTGGACATCTCGTTTCTTTTCATAAATCTTCTCTCGCATAACACTCATTTTCGCAGGGAATTGTAAACCTTTCTTCCTTTTGTTTGCTTATAATTAAGTCTATTATAGCCTATCCATTCACATGCTTTACTGTGGTAAAGTAGAAAAAACAACGAATACCTTTTTATTTCAAATTTTATTTAACAAAGTTTGTTCTTGTTATTAGACTTGGTGCGTCAAGTTTATTTGAATAGCGCAATTCACTCACACACACACCGGCGATTTTAATTTTGTTTTCTCTGGCAGTGCATAATCAAACATAGCCTAAATGTCTTGACCCTGTGGAAGATAAAATTAGCTCTTCAGACATTTTACAACAAGTGTTGCTTTGCAACATCAGGAGAAAACATGAAGACGAAGATGTTGTTTCACTGACGGAAGTGCTAAAATAAACACGCATGCTTATGAAATTGATTATTTAAAAATGTAGGCTATATATCTGGCATAGACTACAGTATTTAGAATAGCATAAATGCTTTAGTTATACTCTCAATTTAGTTTACAGAGCAATTCCTGTAAAGTTTTTAGTTTAACTATAGAAGAGGATTAGTGTGTGTCGCACTCGCAACGGGGGGCGTGGCATCACGATGTCGGCACAACCCTAATATTTTTCTTACAATACCTCATCACTTTGCTTCAGAAGGCTTTTATTAACCCCCGCAGCCGTGTGGAGTACATTTATAATGGATGGATGTACTTTTTTGGGCTTCAAATGTTCATCTGAGGAACACAAATGCAAGATATTTTGGGCTGCCATTATAAAGTGTGAAAGAGCCAGGACATGTTTTAATATAACTCTGATTGTATTCGTCTGAAAAAGAATGTCATATACACCTAGGATGGCTTGAGGGTGAGTAAATCATGAACTAATTTTCATTTGGGTTAACGATCTCTTGAAAATATGTGAAAAAGATTAAACCTAAGGGCAAGCAATATCCACTGTTTAAAAATCAAACCCAACGTCAAACTGAAACAGAAAATGCAAATGTAATGGTGGCATTTTTTTCCTTCGCATCATATACAAACACATACAAAATATAAAGTTATACATAATGTGTATAACATTGTATGCAAGTCAAGGACACAAATAAATATAATTCAGTCTTTAATTTAAAATACATATCGCAAACATCATTGTGCAATACATAAAACAGACTTAAATACTCATGTAATTAAATATCAGTGAGAAAAAGTGACCATCGTCCTTGTTCAAATTCGACAAGAGCTGAGGCAAGTGCGCAAGCACATTTCAACTATCCACAGAGATAAGTGACACGAGTCAATGAATTTGAAAGGAAAGGACAATTAATATGCCACATTTAAGTTCAAATTCCTTGAAACAGGAACAAATAGCATCTTTTATTAAAAAGGTTCCTAATATCAAATGCTGACGCTTGCTATCATAGCCATCTATGATCAAACTACATCATAGCTCGAGTCAGTTCAGTTGTAAACAGTATAAATTAACTCATATGAAAGCATTGTGGTGTCACAATGTGAAAGAAATCACAGTGCACTATTAAAAACTGTCAGCTACTGTATGTTAATATCACAGAAGAGTATACAGTAAGTATATAACTGTGCAAATCCTCATTTTTCATAGTTTCATTAGGTAACTTGGATTATGTCTAGTTAAATAATCTTGAATATAAAATGAATCTAAAACAGCTATTAAGAATGTATGTATGATGTTGTACAGTGTCAATTCACTCTTTGGTAGTATGAATGGTGCGTTTCATTCAGTAAAATTAAAGTCAAACCATACTTTCGTACTTTTTCAATATAAAAAGGTATTCACAATCCAAAAAAAACAATGGATCATGAAAAGTGCGTTCAATACCAGAATGGAAATAACACGGAATAACCTGAACGGTTCGTTTTTGATTTCATGTTAACTTGAAAGTTATTAAATAAGCAATTGTGAACTGAGGTGCACAAATATTATATAATAATAAAATTCTCACAAACACTCTGAAACAAAATATCACAGTAAAAAAATAAAATCATTCTGATCATTAAATAAATAGGTATTGACATGAACCCTGTGCTTTCTCTTCCATTGGCTGATGGACTATAACTCGTCTTTTGGGTTTATATGCAGGCCGTGATCCCGCGTGTGCTGATTATCCAGGGTTTGAACCACCTCGTCTGCTTGAAGCCTCTCCTGCAATTTGATTTAAAACAGATTGTTTCATCATATTTTATCATGGCATACATTTATTTAGCATTTTTTTAAAAACTGTTTTTAGAACAGGTTTTGTGTGTCATAATTTACTCTGAATATTTGAATTAAACAATTAATCAACAGTTTAATGTTTTACATGTAAAATTAAACAGTAATTTAAATGATATAAAAGTATATTATGCTATTATTTTTCTTTCCTAAGCTCAAGGTCACTGAGAGAAATACAGAGAAATAATGATGTAAAGACATAGCAACAAGATACCAACATACAGTACATACATGCATACATAAATTTATACATTACATACATAGGGGTAGCAAATTAATATTGAGTTTAAAAGGGCCAAGAACAGAGCCTTGAGGGACACCATTCGGACATTTGGAAAATAAACAAAGTTTTGTAAAAGTTTAATTTGGGCGTAAAAATAGAACATACCGAAAACTCTCCTGGATTCACAAACGCTTCATAAACATCAGATTTGATAGTTAGTTCCTCCAAAAATAACAATTCTGTCATTACTTACCCTGTCGTCCGAAAACCCAAATGTTCGCAACACAAATTAAGATTTTTGATGCAATTCAAGAGCTCTGAACTCTCTATAGACAGCAATTTAATTAAAACTTTCAAGGCCCAAAAAAGGTAGGAAGGACACTGTTAAATTAGCCCATGTGACTCCTGTGGTTCAACCTTAATGTTATGAAGCCATGAGAATACTTTACTTTTTGTGAGCATAAAAAAGACTTTATTCAACTATTTCTTCTCTTCCATGTCGTCTCCTACGCTGTTGACATACTAAAAAAAGTGCAGCGCTTCCGGGTTCTACGTCAGAACACCGGCTCAGTATTGGCCACTGATTGGCCTCCTGCATCAGCATCATGTGTCGTTGTGCTCATGTGAACAGCGTAGTGTTGTCACGATACCAAAATTATGACTTCGATACGATACCAGACTAAAATACCTCGATACCGATACTAAATCGATACCACGGTCAAAATACCACCAAGTAAAAGTAATTGAATAATATGACAACAGAACTTATTATTCACTGTTATATTAATTTTTTTACTAAAAACTCACGTGGCCAGCATGTTCCTGCCCTGGTTTTTGACCATTTCTTCTTATTGCATTTTTTTTATTTTATCTTTGTTTTTAAAAATAAGCTAAAAATGCAAATTACAAACAATATGACAAAAACAGTGCTTTACTTTCCAGCTGTATGTCTATTTAACAGTATAGCGAGTCAAGAAATAAAAAAAACTGCTTAGTCTTCACTCAATAAATTAACTATACACTGATTCTTAATGAATATTATATTAAAATTATTTAGCCAGTGATGGGGTGGTTTTCTTTTTTTCATTGTTGTTTGATTAACATTAATCACACAGAATATTAGATCCGGCTTAACACCGATCCAATTACCTCAACTGTACACGTTCACTAAAGACACCCCCGACTGTGTTTATCTGAATACTCACAGGATGTGCATTTTTACATATTTTTGACCATTGAAATATATAATCCGAAGGAACTGAATCGCGATCGCATGTTGTCTGAAAGGCGTGTGCTCGAGCTTCAGATCAAAGTCCGGCAGCGCGAGCACATCCCGCGCCGCGCTATATTTTCTCATGCGTGCATGTTTCTGTTGCTTTCTTTGTCAAGCGCTGCGCGTGTATATTTAACTCTTCTGCTTCCAATGTTTAGTGAACAGTGGAAGCAGAGCTCTGCACACACATCCTAACTCCTGCTGTCACACATTGACACAAATAGATACAGCTCTTATTAACGCTCTGTCCTTCTTAAAGTACCGGTACTAATAAAATTCCATATCGTACCGTTAGTAATAGCAGGGTATCGCAATACTTTTCTAGTACCGGTATATCGTGCAACACTAGAACAGCGTCGGCCAATAGTGAGCCAGCGTTCTGACGTAGAACCCAGAAGCGCTGCACTTTGTTTGAGTGGTAATTATGTTGCAACCTATCGGGGGTCAGAACGCTCTCAGATTTCAACAAAAATATCTTTCATTTGTGTTCCTCAGATGAACGAAGGTCTTACAGGTTTGGAACGACATGAGGGGGAGTAATTAATGATTTTTGGTTAAACTAACCCCTTAAATGTTTGTATAGCCACGATTCCACCACGGAACTTTCCCCAGGAACTAGGGATATTGGGGTGGTACCTAATAAATAATATTCAATTCATGGTATCCAACAAAGCGTTTTTAGACAGCTGAAAATGCCAAGCGTTCTTCTGAAAAGCCTAGCTGTGGGCACTTGAAAGCACTTTGGAGGCTCAGCCTTTTTCAAGCTGAAATGCTTTGGGTTTTAACATGATAGTAGTATCTGATTTTGCTGAATTAGTGAAATAAAAAATGCAATACCAGCAATATTAACTTCTCCATTGTTGTTCCTTCATTGTACATGTATGTGAGGGTTGTCGGTGTGGCATTTGTCCCGCCCCTTGGATGGCTAGTAAAACATGACAGTGACGACGAGCATTATGCTTTACCCAAAGTAGAACCGTTCGACGACGAGAAAAAAAAGGACATGCACCCATCCATATCTTTCAAGCATTAGTACTTTGCAAGCCACTTCCTTGAGCCCTTCCACTGTGGAGAGCAACCTCAGTAGTTTAAGATTACCTGGCAAAATGGGCAAACAAACTTGTGAAAAATTATGTTACATATTAACACGTAGTAGAGAGCAGGTGAACATTTCGTGCTAACTAACATTTTGAAAATACGAACACTTTCATGAATCCAAAAATGTCTAAGAATGGCTTTACGAATGATCTGCACGAAAATTTGCTCTGCTTTTATTTCATGAATGAGGCCCTGATTTCTTCAAAACTGGACTAACACTGTTAAACAGCATCAGTTTTTAGTGTGTGAATATGGCCATATAAAGGCATGCTTTAAATATTTCACACTGAAATAACACACATATTAATAATCAGGGACCTAGTTAAATAAACTTGAACAGCTCTTTCTGAATGCTTGGTTTCTTCAGAAGTATATGCAGAACTTCTTACTTCCTCATCACCTCACCACTGTTTTTTTTTTTTTTTAAACAGATGTCCAAGTATTTTATTACAAGCATTTTTTTCTTAATTTTTTTTTTAAATAAATGGTCACTTTTTATGTTTTGAACTCTTACAGAAGTTTTCATAGCACAATGCCGTTTTATTTCAAAAGATCCAGGAAAATTAAAATTTCTTATAATATCACCCCTATATTAGTGTATCATAGTGTATGCTTTACAATTCAGGTATTTAATCATTTAAAGTGGTCAGGGTTCACTGACACGTAAAGAAATACTCCAGGCCAAAGGGCTTAGATACCCGTGTGATTTGTGTAAATGAACACCATGGGCATCATGTTACTGTGTTGTGAGAACAGGAAGTGGTTTGGTGGTTTGACAACACTTACAGGTGGCTATAACACTTCTGTATCGGTGGGCAACCTTAAAGGACTTGCCTGATGTACAGTGGAAAATTCCACTTGCACTTAATTTATTTAACTATATAATGATTTACTGACCTGAAATACGATATGCAACCATGTTCATATTATATCGTAAGCATTATTAAAACCGAAATTTAACAGTAAATGTCATCTCTATCACAAACGTAACAAGTGTTCTCACCAGCTCCCTGTAGAGGGGGTCTAAAGTGAACCAGAGCGCCACGGCACATCGCTGCCCCCTAGTGACCGCACGCACACCGTGTGGATTCTCACCGCCAGACGAGAACCCAACCATCCGCCCGCATCTGGGTTTCACTGAGGCCTGCGACAGGAAACAGAGCTTTTAAATGATAAACTCTACCAGACAGATGAGCAAAATGCTTAGATATATTTCTCCTTACAGTAACCGTTTTGGCATCCATTTCTGTAAAGATGAATTCTCCACCATCAAAATCACCGTTCAGATACAGCAGGGCACTGAATGACAGAAAAAAAACAAGGGCAAGATAATTATTATTTTATCTACCATATTTTTTTAATCTGGAAGTACATAATTTCCTGTGAATATGCGAGAATTATGATTCATTAGCTGCTATAGGTAAATAACTACAATAATAACAAAGTGCAGTAAGCGGTCAAACTATTTGTGCGACAAACCAGTGTTAAAATAATATAAGAAATACCCGTTTTCAATATAAGCAGCATCACAAGCCATTTTTGTACAGCTAAAATAACTGGAAGTGAATGAAACCGGGTCCAGACACATATTACAGTTGGCCGCGCTCACTCTTATATTAAAATAAGATTATTTCTTTATATAAATCTTTTGGAAATGACCAAAAATTACAATCAATCAGGCTCACAGTCAGCTTGTAGTACATCTACATGTAATCTCGAGTCGTTTTAACACTTGACTACTTCTTACCTGTAGTCTCGGTATGTGTAAGCGGGCGGCTCTTTCCAGCACTCATTCGCTTCTGGGTCCAGAAGACAGTTGTCAGCATGTATTGGGTGACTGAGGTCGTTTCTGTAGTCCTGCTGACCTAGTAAAATATTTCAAATTGAAAACGTATTCATAAATAAAACAGTTAATAATACGTGTGTACTGTGTGTAATTATTATGTATAAAAACACACACATGCATGTACAGTCATACCAAAAATTATTCAGACACCAGATATAATATTTTACTAGTGTGTGCAGGACACTATAGTTGATTTATTTAAGTGAGGAAAGCAAAAGAAAGTAAACTGTGAAATATATACCTAAAAATTCTTCACTGTGGTTTAATCTGAGATAGAAACTGAGAGCTGAGGTGACATACCAGATATGGCTGTCCTACACACGAGATGTGTGTATGAGAAATGCAGAGTGGAGTTTAGCATGAAATATGACTCAATTATCCGCCTGGCCTTCTCGCTGACATCATAAAAGAGGCGGGCACTTTTTAAAGGAACACGTCCCTCATAGCCATACTGCAAAGTTAAATAATGAATAATTAGTTATTGTTATACTCAGGACTTTTAAGTATTCATGACTGTCCGACCAAAACATACATAAGATGATTAAAGTCGACATGAAATCAAAATAGAAATGTATTCTTTTTTTGTGGAATATTGCTGTATTATAAATGATTTATCAACGCACATCACATTTTTTTTTTTATTATGCCCTCATAATCTTTATTTAAAATAGCTTCTCCCTCTTGGAGTGACTGGCGCGAGGGCGGGACTTGATTTTGTCAATCAGGAATTGATTGGATGGTTGTGGTTTGCTATTGGTTGATCTCATGTGAGAGACACGCCCTCACGCCTACATTTTTTTATATACGTCACATTAGGGAAAAAAGACACACATCACAACTTCCATTTCATTACGACTTTAAAGCCTAGCGAGATCAAGCTAAAATGTGGCACACTATTTATAAACACAAACATCAGTCAGTGTTAAAGTCTAAGGAAGGTCTTACCTTCAATGTTTTCAGTACTGTCGCCCCTTCAAATTTCTCATTGGGTGTGTGAGGAGACATTTTCCCCTTGTAACCGTCACCAGCTGCAGTGACACTCTGCCAATTAAAATATTCATATAAAACTATAAACCAACAACGATTACAGCATTTAAATGTAAAGTCATCTGAAATAAAATGCTACTATAAAGATGTACAGTAATGCTTATTAGGTCAAACAAGCACCAACGGTGGAGATACACTCACGTGCGCCAGAAGTTTGAGCTCAGAGCACTGGTCCTCACTGATGACATCATCGAGAAGCACCCTTTGACTTCCATTCAGGGTGTGGGAGTTTTGTACAACTCTTACATTCTCATACAGCAATGGACCTCCTATACACAAATGAACACAAGTTTACTTTTAATAACTAATACAAATGTTGAAACATCTTGAAATAGTTCTAATGTAAATGTGCTGAAACAGTATGTTGTAACCAGTATGTTGGTCCAAATTGTTAATTGAAAACATCTTTTAAAAATTAATTTTTGAGGTCTCTATGATAACTTATAACTGTTTTTGTGTGAAAAAGAGCTCCATGAAGCAAATTATGACACGACTTTCATATTTGGAGGAACTGCTTACTTAATTGAAGCCTATTTTTGGTCCCCTTTTGGAATTTTTTTCAAGATATGTTTATAGTGTGCAGCTTTATCTCGCCTGTTATAATATTTTAAGTCCAGAATATTTCAAAATTTGTAAACAGCACATCACCTTCCCGCAGCTCTTGTAACACAGACATTGAGACATTTCTCTTTGCTGATATCGGCACATAGTCCATCCAGCCATCTGTCCCAGAGGGAATCCTAAAGACACATATTGAAGACAATCTCTGAACATGATGATTCTCATTATGCTTTATTATATCAGTTAGAATGCCTACCTGTTAACATCTTCTCTACCGCCCGAACTGCTCCAGTAGCTCTGAAGAGAAAAATAAAAAGAGTCCTTTAAACACCTTCTAATCATGAAGAGCTATGGCTTTATGATGACAGTTGGGCTTGTTTGAGGATCCCACCACAAGGTGGCGATGTTGGTTGGTTGTTTAATCTCAAATCTTACTGGTGCACCTGTTCCCTCTCACAGCTGTTACAAGATTCAAACATGTCCTTGTTCACTGGTATGGCCCATTCCCCATGCCTAAAAGTGTTTTTACGATATTTAATTTCTCCTATATTTACAAACCAAACCGTAAAGTGGATCTCAGAATTTATGTTTTCAAAAAGACATCCCTCAATACTCCCAATAGAAAAATCAACTGAATGCAGAAATGATTGTGGGTTTTATTGTATTAGTTTGTTTAGTACATTACAGAAAAGATTATGCATATTTGAAAAAGACAGCACGATCTTTCTGAGAGAATATTTAAAGTAAATTAACATTGACTAACAAACTAAATGTTTTAGTTTTATCTTGAGTGAAATTTATTTTATATTATAGCATTTGTATAATGGCAGTGAATGGCTGTCCATAAAAGTGCATCTATCCATCATAAAAGTGCTCCTTACAGAAATGCATTAATTCGCTTCAGAAGGCATTTATTAACCCCCCGGATCCTTGTGGAGCACTTTTATAAGGGATAGATGCTCTTTTATGGACTTCAAAACAGAAACAGCCATTCACTGCAATTATAAAGCTTGGAAGAGCCAAGACATTTTTTTATATAACTCTGATAGTATTCGTCTGAAAGAAGATTGTCATATACACCTAGGATGACTTGAGGGTGAGTAAATCATGGGATAATTTAAATTTTTAGGTGAACTATCCCTTTAAAGGAGGCGTCCCTTAAAAACGTATTATTTCAGACAGAGGGTCAGAATGGTTGAAAATAATCTGCACATATATTTGTTTTAAACTTTATTAACAATTTTATTAACATTAAAAAAAACCACAAGGAATTAACATATTAACATATTTCCCCCAATGATGAAATTTTCTGGCTTTCTGTGTTTTCACTATTATACGGTAGGGGGCGATATGACATCTGAAAGAGTACAGAATGTCCTGATCAAAACGCATGGGAAGAAGATGCAGAAACAAGCGATATCATATGTAATCATGCATATATAAAATACCGTAATCACCCACATTAAACAGCATAAAAATCAAAACTACCTAATGTTGCAGAGTAAAATGTCGACCCAGGACGAGCTACAGGACTCAAGCATTAGGGGTGTTGATGGACTCGATCTACTCCATCTGTGTTTTGATCATCGCTTTGAATATGATCCAGACATAGTTTTTGACAAAAACGCAATTGCTCAAAATGTTGCTTTTTAAATGAAACTTTCCCACATTTAAGGGTTGATAAAAAAGAATACATCAAGCTAGAATAAAAAAATGTTTTTTGTTGTTTAAAAGCAGAAGATCTGTTATTTATTTTGATATATTGCATGTTCAGATATTCATACAACAAAATATTCTGGAGCCCATTCAAATTTTGTGAAAATGAAAAAAAAAAAAAATTTTACACTGGAGGGAAAAGAGTTAAAAAAAGAAAATCCATGTCATGACCCTCTTAAACAAATATAATTTGAGAAAAACTAATATATTTGCTGTTGGAGAAATCAACCTACAAATCTTATATGTCTCTGCATAATAATCTGGCAGAGAAGAAAGGAATTTAAGAAACCATTTCTGGCTCATTCTGTGAACTTACCCCTTCAGTATAGGCCACTCCAATGTTATTGCTGCCGATGAGGAGAAGGTCTGACTCCTGTTTGTGCCGCCTTAGGTACTGTTCAGCTTCCTGTGGCATAAAAAGCACAGCAAGGATGATTGTATTTCCTACATGCCTTAGGTTGAAGATTACTGCCCTAATTATTTATTATTTGCGACCTGACAAAATAGTAAGTGTATGGCCTGGGATGTATACGGCACAGCCTCAGTCTGAAATCAAGCCCGTTCCACAACCTGCACGATTTCTCTTGGCATTCTCCAGGACTTTTTATTAGCGGTCACTGGCACTCGTTTAAAGCAGCTTGTTATAACTGGAGCTAAGTCTGCTGCTTCTAAGTGTGGTTGAGACCACATGAAATGGCAGCCTTGGTGCCCTTTTGGGGGAAGAGTTACATTGGTAGCATTTGCGGCTTCTTATTCTCCGAATGCAACCGGCTCGCAAATTGTTTCAGGGAGCTCTGCGGTGTTTCGGTGAAGCTTTTCTACCCTGTTCGAGAAGACTATGCTGTCAGCACAGTATCTCGGCGGTGGGTTAACAAGGTCCCAGAGGAAATAGAAATCGGGCAACCAGACATGGCACCAATCCAGATAGATGGAAACACTCTGCAATGGATTGGAAAAGAATGTACTCGGCTGTTATGAGCTAAAGGATTTTGCATTGAAAGACGTTTTCAAAACTCATGTGCCTTTTGCAGTGCTAATAGCTTCCAGGTTTTCCAACGAAAAACTGTTTTGGAATGTTTCAAGAGTGCATGCAGCCACTACTGTACATCTCGAATACCAAACTCACTAAAGGGTCATGATTGTTCCATTGTGTTTATGCACACATGGCCTCCTTCCAATCTCTGCACTTGGTGAACAAGTCTACTAGAGTGATTTCATAATACTTTAGATCTGGACCGGGAAGATCTGGATCTGTTCAAAAGTTGCAAGTGGCGGTCCAAGAACTATCATTGTTTCGAACCTGAACTTGCTCCATTGGCGCTGTCCCTAGTGTAGGGTAGGTTACTTCAAACAATAGCATTAACTAAAGGGATTCTATTATATGTAGATAACAATACATATAAAGTTATTTGTCAGTAAACAGTGGATGTGTAAAGTGCCCGTAAGTATCATAGCAGTTCATTACTTTAATTTTCACTATCATGACTGTCAAATGGCATCAATGACAAATAAGAGTGTCCAAGAATAAGAAAAGAAAAAAAAATGACTTCAAAAAATGTGTCACGCTCTCAGAAATGAACTCATTGTGTTGATACGGTTTTGAAAAACGTTAAAGCCATTTTCAAGAAAAGTTTCAATTTAGAGGTGTGATGTAACAGAGGGGGAGTTTTTATTTCATGCTGTCTTTAATGACTAAAAATGTCATGTGGTGTAACCATCAAGAAAAAAGGACCAGTATCCAGGGGTGAGTCTACATAAGGGCCAGGGTGGCACTGTTCCCCCCCAATTGACGGCATGTCCACTTAATCAATTGAGACAAAATATTTTTTGTGGGAAAGGAGAAAAAAACAATAATGCATGCATAAAAATAATAATTGCTCAAATACATGTATTAAGCAGATGCCACCCCCGTAACTTTACAGCATGTACGTGGCCACTATAGTTTTATTCAAATTCTGAATTGAGTACATATTATCTAGAATGCGTGCAAAGAGCGCTGCCTTTATTATAACAAAAAAAACTCACTAATCTTTAAATCACCAAGATGATGCAATAATCAATAATTCCGTTATAATAAATGAAGCTGTCTACACTGCACAGTTAATGTCTTATTTACATAATGTCTACACTCTGTTATAATGAGAGGATTTGCAAGTGTGCAGAATCCCAGGACAAAATCTCTTTGAGCGGTGAGTAAATTCTACCTCACCTGCATATCTCATTGGCCATTGCATTCAAGAAATCAACAGACATGTCTGTGATTGGCTACATTGCTCAGCGATGTTGTAAATAAAATAAAAACATTAAAGCTCTAGATACACACAGGATTGTTTGCCAAATCACTAATGTACTATGATTATTTATTTTTGTTAATAGTTCTTATACTGTTCATTGTTTTTGTTTTTTAATTAATGAATGGATTTCGTTGTTTAACTAGAAATGTTGGCTGACAATTATTCACATTGAACTCATTTTAATTGTAAAATGCTGTAATTTGAGAGTAGGCATTGGTCCACCCTATTTTACCAAGGTCCACTCAATTTAAAATGTGTGCCCTCGCCACGGTTTGTACCTGAATACATGTGAGTGACGGGGTTATTATTATAATAACAAAACAAAAAAAAGAATGAATCACTCAAAATATAATAAACTATTACTGAAATAAAATAACATTATTTAAAATGTATTTTATTTCAGCTGGTATCAAGGCAACATTTATCATTTTCATTTAGTTAAATTGTATTAAAATGACTACTTAAGTAGTTTTAGAATTACTAAAACTTAATAAAATAAAATATTATCAATAACATCAAAATAACACCGGTAAATGTACAAATTTTTTAACAAACATTATGAATTATCCTTAAATATAATTTGTTTTTAAGTAGTCACACCACATTACATTTTACAACCTGAAATAACCTTGCCATGACATAAAAAGGTCAAATGAACTGATATTTTAAGAGACTTGAGTTTGACACACAGGCATGACCCCTGCAGGGGTCCTCTCTGTGACATTGTTTCCTGTTTTAGATTTTTGTTCTGCATGTTGCACTGCTGCGTCTCACCTTACGAGGCTGGCCATCATGTCCCAGCACCTCCCTGTAATACTCCACATTCTCAGTCATGAACTCTTCGCCTTCGTGGAATAACAGGTAAGTCAAAGCGCACTCCAGCGCCTCTTCATTCCTCCCAGCTGAGCACACAGAAAACAGAAACAGTTATTAAGTGTTAATGAAGCCACCAGGGCTCTGTTTCTTGGCTCATCTGGCAGATTATTCATCCTGTGTGATTCTTTGGAGTCATCTTTTCCCACAGTCACGTTTATTTCCTTTTGGAGACCTACGTGCTCAGAAACATTCGCATTCCAGGCCAGTGACCACAATGGAACAAACTCCACAGGGCTGAGCGAGTGGAAACACGGCTTTGAGACATGCAACAGAGACACCATTTGCACACACACCTGAATAATTTACCATTTTATGAACAATAAAGTGTCTGTAAAAGTAACATTTCTCATATCAGAGCTCTTTTTCTCAAGGTAGGAGTGAAAAGTTCAGCGTTGACGTTTCCAAGAAGAAATCAATCAAGACTGAAATATTTATGCGACTCTCCTTCTCCTTTAATGAGTAATTTCATGATTAATGAGGTTTTGTCAATTCAAAATTATTTGCAAGGTGCTTTTATTTTTGATTATAATTACCATTGACATTTTCTTTCCATTACAGGTTATTTGTACAATTTGACTGATGGAGGTCGGTAGTGTTGTTGCCAATATCTTCTATCCGGAGTACAAGGTCCCAGAAGAGAATTGGGGTCAGATACAAAATCAAGGCCAAAGAGTCCAAGACTAGAAGTTGTGAAGGTGAGTTCAAGCACATTTGGAAACATTCAAGAGCGTTTTGACATATTTAGATGTTTACCTTGGAAATAAGCAAACTGCAGGTAGTCGTAATGCAGTGGCAGGTAGTTTTCCATGGGCGACAGGCGACCAGGGCGGGTGGCCAAATCTCGGACACACTCGTGCTGGCAATGAAGAACCTGTGTGTAATGATCTGGAAGACAAAGTAACAGATGATTTAGGCCCTGTCCACACAGAGACGCGTTTAGCTGTATACAGTATTGTTCAAAATAATAGCAGTACAATGTGACTAACCAGAATAATCAAGGTTTTAGTATATTTTTATTGCTATGTGGCAAACAAGTTACCAGTAGGTTCAGTAGATTCTCAGAAAACAAACAAGACCCAGCATTCATGATATGCACACTCTTAAGGCTGTGCAATTGGGGTATTAGTTGAAAGGGTGTGTTCAAAAAATAGCAGTGTCTACCTTTGACTGTACAAACTCAAAACTATTTTGTACAAACATTTTTTTTCTCTGGGATTTAGCAATCCTGTGAATCACTAAACTAATATTTAGTTGTATGACCACAGTTTTTAAAACTGCTTGACATCTGTGTGGCATGGAGTCAACCAACTTGTGGCACCTCTCAGCTGTTATTCCACTCCATGATTCTTTAACAACATTCCACAATTCATTCACATTTCTTGGTTTTGCTTCAGAAACAGCATTTTTGATATCACCCCACAAGTTCTCAATTGGATTAAGGTCTGGAGATTGGGCTGGCCACTCCATAACATTAATTTTGTTGGTTTGGAACCAAGACTTTGCCCGTTTACTAGTGTGTTTTGGGTCATTGTCTTGTTGAAACAACCATTTCAAGGGCATGTCCTCTTCAGCATAGGGCAACATGACCTCTTCAAGTATTTTAACATATGCAAAGTGATCCATGATCCCTGGTATGCGATAAATAGGTCCAACACCATAGTAGGAGAAACATGCCCATATCATGATGCTTGCACCTCCATGCTTCACTGTCTTCACTGTGTACTGTGGCTTGAATTCAGAGTTTGGGGGTCGTCTCACAAACTGCCTGTGGCCCTTGGACCCAAAAGAACAATTTTACTCTCATCAGTCCACAAAATGTTCCTCCATTTCTCTTTAGGCCAGTTGATGTGTTCTTTGGCAAATTGTAACCTCTTCTGCACATGCCTTTTTTAACAGAGGGACTTTGCGGGATTCTTGAAAATAGATTAGCTTCACACAGACGTCTTCTAACTGTCACAGTACTTACAGGTAACTCCAGACTGTCTTTGATCATCCTGGAGGTGATCATTGGCTGAGCCTTTGCCATTCTGGTTATTCTTCTATCCATTTTGATGGTTGTCTTCCGTTTTCTTCCACGTCTCTCTGGTTTTGCTCTCCATTTTAAGGCATTGAAGATCATTTTAGCTGAACAGCCTATCATTTTTGCACCTCTTTATAGGTTTTTCCTCTCCAATCAACTTTTTAATCAAAGACGCTGTTCTTCTGAACAATGTCTTGAAACGACCCATTTTCCTCAGCTTTCAAATGCATGTTCAACAAGTGTTGGCTTCATCCTTAAATAGGGGCCACCTGATTCACACCTGTTTCTTCACTAAATTGATGACCTCAGTGATTGAATGCCACACTGCTATTTTTTGAACACACCTTTCAACTAATTCAACTAATTGCCCAATTGCACAGCCTTAAGGCGTGCATATCATGAATGCTGGGTCTTGTTTGTTTTCTGAGAATCTACTGAACCTACTGCCACGTAGCAATAAAAATATACTAAAAACCTTGATTATTCTGGTTAGTCACATTGTACTGCTATTATTTTGAACAATACTGTGCGTTAAAATGTTGTATCGTATCAGCGTTTCGTCCGGATCCGGTGTTTTGAAAGCCTGAAACCGGGAGAGGGTAAATTTGAAAACGACACCCTTGTGTTTTCATGTGTATAGCCAATCCTTATATTTTGTGAAACGGTGATGTCATCACACCACGTCTCGCGCATTCTCCAAGTCTTCTTCTCCGTTTTTAGTGTATTTCTGTGGCAGAATTACAGCACCACATACTGGTCTGGCATTTATACTACATCGTTTTGAGTCGGTTTCAGCAGTTTCGAGAGGAAAAAAAGATCGGATGTGGAAAATCGGATGTGGCCTTAGGGTCTCAAGTTAAAATTAGCATTGGGGGCACTAGCCAGTTTGTATTCTCCATCTTAAACCAGTTACAACACACATACAGATGCTTGAATTTGAACTATATACTATTACTTTTGGAAAAACAGAAACACGGCATTGCGGCAGGTTTTAATGACTTAATAACAGACTGTAATTGTGGTTGATGTAGTTGAGAACGTGATCTTTTCCCAGAGTGCATGGAGTGAGATCATTTAACTGGGATCATATCAAAGATGTCAAACCAGTTGAGGTGCTGCTGGTGTATTTCATGTGGACGAGGTTGTAGATTAAATTAGAGAGCTGAGATGACTTTAAAGGGCTTTTATGGTGGGGTACATAGGCAGATTGTTCCCACATGAAAGCGGGAACAGATTCACAAACTAAAAAGATGAGTAAGAGCATCTATCAAAAACGGGTTTAACAGCCATATTATGGGATGGAGAGGCTTTAGTCATATTTGTTCTGAGTTAGTCTATTCATGTATGCACAAAGGCATGTAACTAGCTCTTGACTTCTTTTGTAAATATAACAATGATAACCTAAGAAAAAGACATGAAAGTCACGAAGAAGCCCAGCCCATCTGCTTTAAAAGACCTTTTGTTAATATGGAAAAGAATGAGTCCTTATTTGTAACAGTCAGGTTGTTGCTTACCGAAAACCCAAACACAATCCCAAACACAAATGTCCTCAGGCTAACAAAAAACATACATACACATGCTTTCAAATGGGCATCATAACACACCCAATAAATCACAGAACTGACAGAAAATGTCAGTGACATCATTCTGAATATTTTCCAGGGATTCCTTGGTGAACTCTGAGACATGCCATCATGCACAAAACCCCCTGAAGCTAACATCAGAAACACTGACAAGTCCTGTGAAGAACAAGTCTTCTCACGACTGGCCAATTCTTCAATCTTCCTCAAAATGTTTTCCACATTTAGGCCATAAACTCATGTCAATCATGCTAGTTTTTCACATCCTTCCTTAATCAACAGCATGCAATCAGAAATAATTAAGAATTATTATGGCAGCTTAATGCATTGTTTTTTAAGCCAAATGTTGGGGGGGCATTATGATGTAAGTGTTGACTTTTATGATAAAAAGATGTCCATTTGTGCCCATCATACTACTATTGCAGCAATTTCACTGAAATTGAACAGAAAGTAGCTAGAATTGTGAGTTATGTCAATAACCGGGTATAATCTAAATATATGATAATAACTATATGATAAATTAAAAACACAACAGTTCAAAAGCTTTGAGGCCAGTAATTTTTTTTTTTTAATAAGTCCCTTTTGAAATATGTCCCTTTGCTCACCAAGGCTGCATTTATTTGATTAAAATATTATTACAATTTAAAAATATAATTTTTTTTCTATTTGAATATATTTAAAAATGTAATTTATTCCTGTGATCATTGCTGATTTTTCAGCATCATTACTCCAGGCTTCAGTGTCACATGATCCTTCAGAAATCATTCAAATATGCTGATTGTTGGTTGTAATAACACAAACACTAATAAACTGTAAATAACTAACCCTAAACCAAACCTTAAAGGGATAGTTCACCCAAAAATTAAAATTAGCCTCGAATGCGATCTATTTACAGCAGCTTTGAGCGCGCCATCACTTCCACCACGTGAGGTCAAATGTACACGATATGGCGTATCTCAATCGGATACAAGTGGCGGAAGTGATCTTGTGCGTATCTCTACGCCATATTGTGTACATTGACCTCACTTACGGAAGTCATTGCGCAGTGAACCCTGATGTACATAGTGTTGTTTTTGAGGTAAAAAAATGCTATAAATACTATTTGGTTTCTTGCACAAACCGATCGTTTCGTCACAAGCTGCAGGGTTTAATATGGATTTGTATGTGTATGTTTTTTTTTTACTCTCATATTCTAAACTGTGACCACTGACATGTTACGACTAGCACACTGCAACGGTTGGAGTTAAAAATCTTCATTTGTGTTCTACTGAAGAAACAAAGACACCTATATCTTGGATGCCCTGGGGGTAAGTAGATAAACATGAAATTTTCATTTTTGGGTGAACTATCCCTTTAGATGTAACTCTATAGTAAGTGTATGTAGTTAATTCATATTACTCAGTACTATTAAAAGAAAGTACAGTAACTACGTCACCTTTAAATAAAGTGCAACCTAACATTCAATCTCAGTTGGACTGCGTGTGGCCTGATGAATTTCAAAATAGTAGTCTGGTTTTCAGCAGGAATGCAATGCAGACAAAACATGGCTTATGTTTTGCATGTTTATCAGACATAAGCCTGTTTTCCCAGTGTAACTTCAAAGGCTAAAGTTAAAGTGAGCTGCTTTCAGTATTGATGAATTATAAAAAAATAAAACAGTGGATTCATCTTTGATCCAAAAAGCTTTTCAAGTTGCAAGATTTATGTGGAAAACATTGTATAGGGCAACCGTATGTCACTCTTTGTAGCTGCTCATTGTTGTACTATCATTAACTGTCTGTCAGACACAACAAAAACAGATTGTTCTGCAGAAAAAAACAAGGTCAGGCACTTGCCTACTCAGAAAAGACTTACACGGAGGTCACAGAACAGGAAGATCTCAATTTCTGGAAACACAAATAGCTCTAAAAGAAATGATATCCACAATGGAAAGTCCCAAAGAACCACTTGAAAACGGAAAATTCCCAGACCCTTCTAAAGACCGCAGATGATAGCTTTACCACATTAAGAGGAAGCAGAAAAGCTTTGAGTGCAAAAGCATCTGTACCTGAGATTAGCTCGTAGAGGTTGTATTTGTACAAGACACGATCCTGCTCCTCGAAATGCTGGGGACCTTCACAGAGAGCCCGACACTCCACATCGGCACGATAGTACTCAGTCAGAGCCTCTTCAAAGAGTGTCACGGACTCTTCATAGTTGCCTTTGTCGTAAAGCTTCACCCCAGCAAAAAAGGCTCTCTGTAAATACAAAGACGCACTTATGATATCGACCTTGGTGTTTCAGGCCTTGTAAGGTGTTTTTGTAGGTTCAAGAACCATCAAGCTGTGGCGTAATAATTGGTAGTGATGCACGGAAATTTCGGCAACGAGCGCTAATTTTTGGTTTCAGCCGAAACAGATTTGAAGGGCTGGTTTTAATGTATTATTCCATCCAATAATCATTTATTGTTACTTCTCGACATTTTTTATTTTTGATGTGAAACAAAGTCTGGGCTTTTAAATTCTATCAATTCAAACAATAAATGTCACTGTTTAATGTGGCGTGGCAGATCGCTGTAACCGCTTCAGTTCAAGCAATACGTGAACCGATCATCTCTTCCTCTTTACTACAAGTTATAGCATGAAATAAACATGAATGAACATCAGAAGGTATGTTGAAAGATACAGTACAACTTTAATGAAATGTATGATGTCTCATGTAATCGCTCAATCAGTGCTTCAATCACACAATGTACATTACAGTACATCTACCTCAGGAAAGCTATTCAACATACATAACTCTTTAGAGGAGCATTTCGATAAATATATGCAAATATATGCTCTATATTATGTGTTTGTTATATATATATATATATATACTATATCCAAATCTGGTGTCTTCATTATTTAATGTATGTTTTTAAAAAATCTGCCCATAAAAACAAGTTATTACAGCCACAGTTTTAAATTTTTAAAACTAATTTATATATTTATTAAAAAGAGTTGAATGTAAAAGCAATTAGTGCAGTTTATTTAAGTGTTGATTGTTAAAAGGATAGTCCAACAAAAAAATGAAAATTCTGTCACTTACTCACCCTCAAGTTGTTTTAAACTTGTATGAATTTTTTTCTTCTGCTAAACACAAAATATATTTTGAAGACAACATGTCCTCCAACCAATATGCCTATATAGGTTGTTTGTCACTTCCTTGAAATTCGACAATATTTTAATTCATGAAATACGACCCATAGGAGCGTTTTCTAAAGTTCTGCTCCTATTGGCAACAGGACACTTTCATTTTAATGCATTTTTCCCTTTTATCTGCGTAATATTTCAGGTTTTGCATAGCTGAATTGGTAAAGCATTGCAATATACAACAACATATAATCATGCAAGAGCTTGATCCCAGGGAACACATGTGCTCATAAAGTGTGTATGCACTATAAATCACTGGGTAGGTTTAGGGATGGGGTGGGAGTAGTTGCTAAATGGAATTATGACAAATGGTGGTAAAAAAAAAGTCCACACATTGCATTAAAATTAACACGCATTTTCATTATTTTTACGCCAGCTAGAGGGCGCATGACTTTAAAACGTAAATAAAGGTCGTAATAAGGTGCTTGAAAAACGACCTATAGAGGTTTTTTTTCAGGACAGTTTGTTTGATATATGGGGAACTAAACAGTTGATGACTTTCTATAGTAGGGAACAAAACATGGAAGTCATTGGGGTCCATCAACTCTTTAGGTACTGAAATACAGCAAAAGAAAAATTCATACATGTTTGGAACTTGAGGGTGAGTAAACTTTAATACTGCTTTTGGTTTTTGGCTAAAAAAAACTTTGGTGAAACATAAATGTTGGTGCATCACTAGTAATTGTGATCGAAAATCACTCACCTGATGTGGGCGGGATTCCCGGTCAATAAGGAGTTCCTCTTTTACACCCGTCTGGGCCTTGTACTGCTCCAGGTCCTCGCCCATCTCCACATGCTCAGGGTTGGCCTGGAAATACGTATGAGCAGCAGATACCGCTTTGTCCAGTTGCCCAAGCTGTTTTAAACAAAGAGACCAAAGAAACATTTTTAAAAATGAACTCTGGAGGCTCTTTCTTGACGCAATTTTGAAATGCGCTATCCAAACGTTGAGAAATTACATTGCAAATATGTCAAATAAAGATGTAATTGCGAGATCATGTCCCAAAAATGCAATTATATGTAAGAAATGGCCATGTGCGTAGTAAAAACTATGTACAAATCATTGTCAAAATGAATCATGGTATAACCAATTCGGACAAGCTTAAAAATTAATTCTGGTCTGAACTGGTCTTTTTAGCAGTCATACTCATCTTGGCCTCTGAAAGGGATTACGAATTTAAATAAATAAACCGGGTACTTTTTGATGAATAATTTCAATGAATTATGCTATATTACGGAGGAAAAAAAAGCAAAAAGCAAAACGAGTTCACAGAAGCTGTCAGCTGTTATGTTTTCGACTTTTATGAACTGCAGACCTCAAATCTGTTCTGCAGATCTCGGATTGTCATCTGTTTCTTTAATCCTTCATAGGTTTATATACTTTATTAATAAAACTCCGTTTTAAGTTTATACTAAATGACTCATTACAAAACAATGACAAAATTGATGATTTCACATAAAAAAAACTATAGTATCGCGTACATTTTTTGGAGTTTACTACAACAAAACACAAAGTACATCAGAAGGCTATCGGCATCAAGACACTTTTCAGGCTCAAATAGATCTTGACTTCACTTTTTGCATATCAAAGCTTTTTCTTCCAACAAGTTGCATGGACCACATATATGGTGCTTTATTATTCTTTTTGAAGCATCCCTTGGTCACGCTGTTGTTTTGTGGATAAAGCAGCTTAAACATTTCTCAAAATATCTCCTTTTGTGTTCCACAGAAGAAAGTAAGTCATACAAGTTTGCAGTGAAATGAGACGGTGATGACAGAATTTTCATTTTGTGTGAACTTTTAGAGACCGGTGAGGTCACATTTACCATTTCGTAAATCAAATCAAATCTTTAATATCCGTGGGTGAAATCCAGACATTTCAATAGCAATCCACACAATCTGGAATTTCACATGTGGGTGAAAGATTTACCAATGGGTTTAAGTTGGTAATGCAAATGTGGCATGTTGACCAAAAGAAAGCTTCTTGGTTTGAAAGTGACCTCTGTGTGTGCTGTGCTTCATACATCCCTACACAACTGACAATAGACCATTTTTGCAAACAAGATTTTGCCGTCATTTGTATAATGTGACCGCACTTTTAGTACAATGTAGCTTTATGTAGCTTTTGATGTCTCCAGATACAGCCATAGATGGACCACTGCACAGTGGAAAGGATGACCCTGAATCAACAGACTCTTGTTTCCTTGTCTTTTGCGACTCAGCCAAGGTTTGGTCTTTTATCTGCTACGGAATGAGGCAGGGAGGCTAAAGGCTTAGGAGGATATGCTTGGTTACCTCTGAAAGGCCAAAGAGCAAGCTGGCGTCGACTGCATTCCTGTGTCTTCTTTCTACCACCCCCTCGTCCACACACACTCTTGTGTCCCAGCTGCGAATGAATCGCAAAGACCCTGGTTGGATATCGGGGGTATTTTTGTAACCCATCCAAATGCTGACCTGTCTGATTTTCTTCTTAAGCAGGTCAGATTCCAAAGCCAGGAAGCGACTTGGCCCCTCTGATCCGACTGTGATGTTGTCACCTGGCCGCTACAGTAGCCTATCAAAAAATCCTCATGCTCTGATGAATCCTGTAATCATCACAGAACAGTGACCAAAGAGTTCACAAGAGGTGACTGGAAAATGGCCCAGCCAGTCACAAAAGCTCAAACGCAGCTGGGAATTAGCCCGGCTCTGCATATTGTCTGCTTACATTCATCTCACGCAGCTGTTTCTCGATCTCATTTACCAAAAACGCAACATTTCTGAGACTTCAAAGGTTTAAACCTCGAAATGTATTCATGTGTATTTGATGTTTTTATATAAAATCGTTGCCACATAAATCCTGGCCATGTTTCAATCTGCCAAAAACCTGGTAGACAAAGGGATGTAGAAGCACATGGCTCTTTTACAACCAGCATATTTTAAGTGAATGAATGTTTTGAAGAAGCTAGTTTTTTTTGCAGTACAATAACCTCATGGTCTTAACAGCTTTAAACAATAACTTTTCGTTATGTTCCTTAAAGGAACACGCTGACTTTTTGGGACTTTAGATTATTCACCATATCCCCAGAGTTTGGCATGTATGGGCTTATCTTTCTCATCTCCGTGCATGCCATAGCTCTGTCTGACGTACCCACCGGTAGTCTAGCTTAGCACAAAGACTGGAGGTAAACAGCTCCATCTAGCCTACTGCTCAATAAGTGACAAAATAATGCCAATATTTTCCTATTTACATGTTGTGATGTGTATAGTTACATCGTGTACTGAGACAGACAGACAAATTAAAAGATGCGATTTTCTAGACCAATTTGGCTAGGAACTATACTCGTATTCCTGTGTAATAATCAAGGAACTTTGCTGGCCGTACCATGTGTGCAGTGGCGCAATGATATTACACAGCACCTGAAAATGGTCCCCAGCATGCATGCATGTTGATAGAAGTTTTTAACTATACACATCACAACATGTAAATAGGAAAATGTTGGCGTTATTTTGTCACTTATTGAGCAGTAGGCAAGACAGTAGGCTGTTTACCTCCAGTCTTTGTGCTAAGCTAGGCTAGCGGTGGTGGGTGCGTCAGTTATGGCACGCACAGAGATGAGAATGGCATGTATGGACTTATCTAACTCTGGGGGATACAATGAATAAGCTAAAGTCCCAAAAAATCGGTGTGTTCCTTTAAGGCCTTGTGAACATTGCAAAAGACTTTTCTGTTCTGAATGTTTTGTTACACATTTTACACATCTAAATGCAGCTTAGGTGTGTTTTACAAGATCATTCTGCTTTGTTATATTATTATGGTGGCCTAAACTATCATAATACAACATAACCTCATATAGCTTAGCATAACATACAAACATAAACTAACCTAACATAAGTTAATCTTAACATAACATGTAACATATAAGATAACCTAACATAACCTCTAACATATAAGCTACCCTAACATAACTTAACATTACAACATGATCCTCACATAACCTACACTCACCTAAAGGATTATTAGGAACACCTGTTAAATTTCTCATTAATACAATTATCTAATCAACCAATCACATGGCAGTTGCTTCAATGTATTTAGGGATGTGGTCCTGGTCAAGACAATCTCCTGAACTCCAAACTGAATGTCAGAATGGGAAAGAAAGGTGATTTAAGCAATTTTGAACGTGGCATGGTTGTTGGTGCCAGACGGGCCGGTCTGAGTATTTCACAATCTGCTCAGTTACTGGGATTTTCACGCACAGCCATTTCAAGGGTTTACAAAGAATGGTGTGAAAAGAGAAAAACATCCAGTATGCGGCAGTCCTGTGGGCGAAAATGCCTTGTTGATGCTAGAGGTCAGAGGAGAATGGGCCGACTGATTAAAGCTGATAGAAGAGCAACTGAAATTATAAGCGTTATAACCGAGGTATGCAGCAAAGCATTTGTGAAGCCACAACACGCACAACCTTGAGGCGGATGGGCTTCAACAGCAGAAGACCCCACCGGTTACCACTCATCTCCACTACAAATAGGAAAAAGAGGCTACAATTTGCACGAGCTCACCAAAATTGGACAGTTGAAGAGTCTCAATTTCTGTTGAGACATTCAGATGGTGGAGTCAGAATTTGGCATAAACAGAATGAGAATATGGATCCACCATGCCTTGTTACCACTGTGCAGGCTGGTGGTGGTGGTGGTGGTGTAATGGTGTGGGGGATGTTTTCTTGGCACACTTTAGGCCCCTTAGTGCCAATTGGACATTGTTTAAATGCCACGGCCTACCTGAGCATTGTTTCTGACCATGTCCATCCCTTTATGACCACCATGTACCCATCCTCTTATGGCTACTTCCAGCAAGGTAATGCACCATGTCTCAAAGCTCGAATCATTTCAAATTGGTTTCTTGAACATGACAATGAATTCACTAAAATGGCCCCCACAGTCACCAGATCTCAACCCAACAGAGCATCTTTGGGATGTGGTGGAACGGAGCCATTATCCTGGATGTGCATCCCACAAATCTCCATCAACTGCAAGATGCTATCCTATCAATATGGGCCAACATTTCTAAAGAATGCTTTCAGCACATTGTTGAATCAATGCCACGTAGAATTAAGGCAGTTCTGAAGCCGAAAGGGGGTCAAACACAGTATTAGTATGGTTTTCCTAATAATCCTTTAGGTGAGTGTATAAAATAAGCTAACATAACATAGAACCTCACATAACAACCTATAACATAAGCTAACATGACATCGAACCTCACATAACAACCTATAACATAAGCTAACATGACATCGAACCTCACATAACAACATATAACAAGCTAACATAACATAACCTATAACCTCACATAACAACCTATAACATAAGCTAACATGACATCGAACCTCACATAACAACCTATAACATAAGCTAACATGACATCGAACCTCACATAACAACCTATAACATAAGCTAACATAATATAACCTATAACCTCACATAACAACCTATAACATAAGCTAACATAACATAGAACCTTGCATAACAACCTATAACATAAGCTAACATAACATAGAACCTCGCATAACAGCCTATAACATAACATAACATAACATAACATAGAACCTCATGTAACAACCTATAACATAAGCTAACATAACCTATAACCTCACATAACAACCTATAACATAAGCTAACATAACATAGAACCTCGCATAACAGCCTATAACATAACATAACATAACATAGAACCTCATGTAACAACCTATAACATAAGCTAACATAACCTATAACCTCACATAACAACCTATAACATAAGCTAACATAACATAGAACCTCGCATAACAACTTATAACATAAGCTACTATAACCTCACATAACCTATAACATAAGCTAACATGACGTCGAACCTTGCATGACCTATAATATAAGCTAACATAACATAGAACCTCACATAACAACCTATAACATAAGCTACCATAACATAGAACTTCATATTACACATAGGCTATAAGCGAACATAACATTACACATAAGATAACAACCTAAAACATAAGATTATAAACATTTCATTGAACCTACATAAGCTAACATAAGCATAGAACCTCATAGCAACATATAAGCTAACATAACATACTGACCCTGTTGCAAGTGAGTCCTCTGAAAACATTTTAGTTCACTTCTAAATGACTTCAACAGATGGTTTTACAGTTGAGACACTTCCATATATTTCACAAACACACAAATTCCACAGTGCTAGCTTTATATTGATATTCTCAGTAAATCGATTACATATAAACATTTTAGTATGCGTAAAAAAAAGACTTTCCCATAATTTTATATCAAAGAGATACACCCCATTAGACAAACATAGTGTGCAAGAAAAAGTAAAAATCAAATGACATCAACCAGTAGTCTGTTCTTAATTGCATAAACAGACTTCAGCAAACATTCGTGCCTTTTGGGTAAATATTTTCCAGAGAGGACCTGTGGCACTCGTAACTGCACTTTAATATACAACAACACAGTTTTTTTCCCCCTGCATTTCCAGCCAGAGTTCACAAACCATTTACTCAGTGGCTGTAAAAAGACGAAGCATCCTGTTTGATGTGGGATACAGTCGTAGCCAAGACGAAGCATGCATGCTCTTTTTCAGATGAAGAATGTCAACAACATGTTAATAGGACAGCTTTTATGTACTGAGAAAATCATGCCTTTGGTGGAGATCATCTATAACATTCAGAGCTTTAAATCATGTTTTAGGTGTAAACAAGAAAAGAGAGAATCCATTAATGTGCTTCTCTTGGATTAAGGGAATGCACTAAAGTCTACTAAATGATTTGTATTAATTTAGAAGCAATTTGTTGTTGGAGCTATTAGAATTCATAATAAACAATGCTTTACAAATACTATTATTTTTGGATTAGAGTCCGGATGAATAAACCTGACAACTTGTGTTCACCTAAAAGCACTTAATATGTGTTACAATAATAAATAAAGCTTAATTTATGTCTATCAAATAGCAAACAAAACCTTATTGTTGAATCTAAGGGTAAGCTAATATCTAACATATTCAAGCACAGAACATATTGACTGAAGCAGTGATATTGGCTTCAAGCTGAAACTGCCATTGGCCTGTTTTCACTCAACACTAAGCAATAGAGAAACCACAAGAATCTGTTCAAATGTGCTAAAATCCCTATATTAAATCCAATGTGTTTACAAGAGGAGTTGATTTAGTTAGTTGTGTCTATTTTTCTGTCTTCATTTTAATTCAATAACAAACTTGTTTTAGAGTTTAGTAAACCTAACCTAGCAATAATAACAAGGAATAGTGGTAGTTTTATATTTACAGCAGTAGTTTGTTAAAATTCTTTTCAGAAATATAAACAGCAGCATTTCTTGTATTTTCAAGTCAAATGCCATTGTCCATTTTAAGAATTACAATCCACTTGGATGTTTAAGTGATTTCAACTTAAATTACATTAAACTGACTTAAAAAAAATAGTTGAATCTTGTTGTCACATGTCTGTCTGTTTAGCTGATCTTTCATTTGTTTTCACCCTGTCACATGTTCCTTTGTCTTAGTTTCCAGCCACTTGTTTGTTACCATGGTTACCCTCATTAGTTCATTTGTCCCAGCTGTGTTTTGTTAATCATCTTGTTTCTGCTCACTTAAGTTACTCCCTCACCTTCAATCTTGGGCCATGTCTTTCTTGTGAAGTTTGGATTAAAGTTATTTTCTTATTATCTCCTGAGTCTTCAGCCTGTTCCTGTGCACACCTCCAACCGTTACACTTGTATAACACACAAAAAAAACTTTAACAAAAATAGCTTAATGTGAAAATTTGCGTTTGTTGAAAAATGTGTATTAATCTTTTTCCTTTTTTTTACAGTGCAATGCGCACTTATTGCATTATATTTGGAAAACTTCCACGGCAGTGATGTTATTGTTAAATTTGCGTAGTAAATATTGATTGTTTTTTCTTTGTGCATTAACTTAATAGTAAATGTGACTAAGTCACATAATGGGTATTTTCTTGCACTTATTTAACCATCTACAGCCATCCATCTGCCTAAAAAATTAAATAAAAGGGTACCTAAAACTTTAAAGCCAACATGTAATTTCTATGCCACTAAAACAACCAAACCAGCTTTTTTTTCTTCTTCAAAATACTACACTTGTCTTCAAACTGAACTGAACTATTCAGACACAAAACATCAGGCTCGCAGTAGATCACTTTTTGTGCCACAAAGTCAACTATTAGGACAACTTCACTTTCTCCACCCAAATATGATTGTTCCCTGTCTTTCTTCACTACAGCTAAAACCTCAAAGTCAAATGGCTGTGGGGCATGTACGACACGTGCTGCAGAAAACAGCCCAGACTTGTGGGAATCCTGTGGATGATGTCATACGTCTGGGGCGTGGCCTCCACACACCTCCGTTAGCGCTGACACACACTAGCCCTTTTCTCTGTGCCCCGGGCCACACCCACTCAATACACATCTTGGTTTAATAAGGTAATGTCTGAGGAATGTCTTCAAAGCCGGATGGAACAGACAGCCCCTTTCATTAGGGCGAACACGTGAAGACATGGGATAGCTGGAAAAAGCAGAGTAAAAATAGGCCTACAATAATCCAGCTACTGTATGCTACCGCTCAGTGGAAGTCTGTGTACGTGTATTCAGATGGTTTGGTCGTCTCTTGCTTAGATGAGGTGTTCGGCTGTAGTTGATTGGTTTGTACATAATTAGAGGGTCCATTAAAAGATTAGAAGTTAGATTAAAGGTCAGGACTGCCCTGTAAGCCTTTTTGTTGGGTAAACAGTACTTCTGTTGTGTCTGACAGAAACCCTTCAGACAATAACATCTCATTCACTCTTTCCCTTGGTTTCACAGACAAGGTTTATTAAGCCTATTCTCAGACTAATAGCATGTTTTTACTGAAAGAAACTTGCACTGACATATCTTGAAATATGCCAGTGCTATTGTTTTGTCTCGATGCACACCAGTAATGATGGGAGTGGAAAGTTCTGACGACTCGCAAATTAAAGAACACCAATGTTTCCCATAATGACCAATGCAATCTACCAAGAGCAGCACAAATTGGCATCTAATTTAAGACGTGCAATTTTGGGCATAAATAATGGTGCAAATACCAGTAAATTAAACTAGCGCAAACCTTAGTAAATCACCTTGCATGATTCATTTAAATACTCTCCCGTCATTTTTGCATCTGAAGGGAAACTCCTACAAATGCATATGCAATGAGATCAGCCGCAAAAATATCCCCGTCCATGCCATTTAGTGCTAATTTTTCACTGCATGTTATTGGTAAACCCTTGGCATAAGCTATAAGTAAATCTGGCCCAGTAGTCTCTTGGTGAGCGCCACCAAGTAGGGGTGTTCGAGTTTTTGGAGTCGACTCAAATTCCCGGCTCCCACTGTAGAGTCTATGTAATTAACTCCATTTACTTTACATAAAAACAGAGTCGGAAATAAGACAAAATTGCAGTTGTCACACACATTTTGTTGGTTCAAATCCCCTTATTAAAACAGCAAACTTTTAATGTGACTGTCCAAATTAGTCAAATTTAGCGATTACTCGACGAGTGGCTATCAACTTTGCTACCTAGCTGTTGCTGATAACTAATTTTACTGAGGAAGAAGTCACAAAAAACAGCTGTTGTCAAATGATGGCGCTAAACGCACATGACCATTGTCTTAAAAGGTGAGTTAAAGATACTAAATACTAAAATACATACAATAATGTACACTATTTGATGTGAGCACAATGATTAACCATAAGCTCTGACAAGGTTAACCATCGAAAACCAAATTATAGCATTAAAGTCCCTGTAAAGGCAATTCGAGATTTGTTTCTAAACATTAGAAATGTTAGAAATGTATTGTTGAAACACATTACAAAGACTGTGAACTATGTAGTACTGAATTCAGAAGTTAGACCGTTAAGAAGTTTTCACCATTGCTGTGTTCGGATTTTTTGGGCGGGTTAAACCGGTGGCTCGATGGCGCACTGGAGCCGCTGAGGCACTGGCCCCTCCCCATAACTAGAGTACATTCGCAATTTCGCATCAGTTCACCCGCTAGATCTCGAGTTACTGCCAGTACCGTTAGTTACTACAGACTACAACTTACAAAACAGCCTACAAAACAAAAGATGATCTCAAGAAGAGGTGGATTAATTTTGTGAACAGCTACCTTGATGGAGTGCTGAGGATCACCACCAACACCTGCCTCTGCAGTGTCTTTACACCGGATAGTTTTACAAACTTTCATCTGCAACAACTGGGATTCACTGATAATCCGCTGCAGAATGGGGCCGAACCGACTATCTCCGCCCCGACCTTCATCCTCCCGTCCGGTGACATCTGGTGCCGTCGTGACTCGTGAGCTGTACTTGAGTGTTGTTGTTGTCTTGTGTGTTTATGGCCGCTTTCCGCGAGTGGGTGTGGTTTGGCGCCGATCAACGAACACGCCCCCAGCGTTGGAGAGCAGAGAATGCTGCTTATTTTTCAAGATTTCGATAAGATATTTTATGTACTTTTTTAATGGATTTTTATGATTCAAATTTGGCTAGTTGGTTAATAACACATTTATCTGTGGTGTGAGAAACTCAGAACACATGTTTAATTTTGACTTTACAGGGACTTTAATATACCATCTTTAATATACCATCATTAAACTACAAATAGCAAGCATGGAGGAAGCCTATGTATAATTATACGCTAAAGTCACTGTGACTATTATCTAATTCTAAAGTAAGCTACTTGTAGGATAAATGTTTTGACAATTTGAGCTCTCCGGCGCGGTGTATTACGTCAGTGTCCGAATTCCTCACTTCATTTCATTCACTCCTTGCTTATATAGTGCACTCAACTTTCATGCACTTTATAGGGAATTAGAAAATCAGTAAACAAGTGAGCAATTTCGGACACAGCTACAGAGTTGGCACAGGCAGTCAATTCAAGAGTAACTGACTCTTTTGGAGTCGGCACACCATCACTACCACCAAGTCATAGTTGTATGTAACAGCTTTGGGCATGTGACCAAAAGTGCAAATCTTATTGGCTGGCCAGTTTTGTTTACAGTGCGAAAATTGTTGCGCTGATGGGATGCGAACATTCTGTTGACGGCGTTTAAACCTATTTAAATGTTTATTGGACCAAATTTTCACACCAAACATTTGTCTTGGTGTGAACAGGCCTCTAGATTTCTCTTTTTTTTATTAATATCGAATTAAAATACTTTTTATTGTTGGATATGTGGCTCACATGTTCAAACTGAGGAGGTTCATAATTCCATAATAATATCCATTAACATTTCCATTCATCTCATAGCAGTTTCTTGACTGATTGAGGGAACTTGTATCCCATTTATATCCAAGCTCACCTTTCCGAAACCCATCCCACCCTTTTCTTTCACTTCTACAAATCTCATTAAAGGCTTAAAAAGCTCATAAAATAGTAATAGTTTTATAACTCATGGTAGGCAGCTTTCCGAAATTTTCCTGTTGCATTAGGAAGACAAGTTTTGTGTTACGGATGAAGTTAAAATTCTCTTGAAACATCATCCAGCTTTCACTATGTAAAAAAATAAAAATAAATCGAAGACTATCTGGCACAAAGATTTGATAAATGCACACAGTTAATAGTCCTTAACATGTTTTGTTCCAGCACCTCGTCTTTCATGTCACTCCGTGGGATCTCTTGGCCCCGAGCGGAGGGGTGAGTCAGAACTCCTTCCACATCCTCCACATTCCTGCGGAGCCCTAGGCCTGAGAGAGGGCAGCCCCCTCGGATCAGCATGCCCGGACTCACGCTGGCCTCCTAATGACCAGACTCCCCCGCTAGGGAGAGCAGGAACATTTGATCAAAAAACAACCTGA
This sequence comes from Gobiocypris rarus, assembly GCA_023029165.1. NCBI lineage: Eukaryota > Metazoa > Chordata > Actinopteri > Cypriniformes > Gobionidae > Gobiocypris > Gobiocypris rarus. The sequence goes on along the minus strand of CM040929.1, from coordinate 22,320,790 downwards.
TTTATCTCTAGTTCAAATTTGGGCCTGATGCGAACTTACACTCACCCTCCGTCAGGCGCTTTTTATGAGTTGAATTCGTTTCAACTGGCGAAAGCTATATTCAATATACATCACAAAGCACTTTTCTTCCTGACAATGTTTACGAATGAGTTCCTTTAGAGGTCAAAGAGCCTATTACGGCCCTTGTTCCAATGAGGCATATCAGTGCACCATTTAAACGCATGGATTGGAAACAGAGCGGGATGGGGAAGCCGTACTAAAGAATTAAATCTAAAGCAGGCCTGGGCTTTATCCACACACAACAGAGCTTTATAAAGGAGTCTGTGACTTCACAAAGCTGCCTTTCATTCTCTCACGAAAGCACCAGCACCCTTGATTTTCCTCCCTGGAGGTCTGTGCACTGTACTTGTCATGTTGCAGATGCCCATCTCCTTCTTTAGCTCTGTAGTGAGTGTAAGAAAACTGAGTAAAGACTACTGTATTGACCCTGTCAGGTGTGAATGCTCCTGTACAGCCCTTATAGAGGCCCTAAAGAATTCTGGGAACCCCAAGGTTCTGAGTGCCAAGTGATGAATGATTTGTTCACGGTGTTGGTGACAAGTTTTTAATGCAAACTCAAGTAAACCCCAGGTATGGCTCAGGTTTCTCTAAATCAATGGGATTATTTTTCTCCTGTTGTATCATTCAACAGGAGAAACCCCCCACATTTTTTGGGCAGTTGTCATTATTATTCATATTTTGTTTGCTTTGAAGACTTTTCAGAAAGCAACATAAACATCCTGTCAGACAGAAAAGCTTAAAAAGTCTGATGTTTGTACACTAAAGCCTGGATTCAACTTCCCACGCAACAAATATTGTGGACGCGATGCGGCAAGTTTCCAGTGACAAACGGTTTGACTGTCCACACTAAGCGTGAAACTGCTGTCTACATGACAACCGAACAGCCGATTGGAAAATATTTGATGTTTAATAGCGTGCATTAGTGCCCGCCCACCTTTACAGTGGCTTTAGATCTGGTACAATTTTTTTCCATTCACTTTTTCCTATGTGGGATTTGAATTACAACATTTTCGAATCATACAAAAGGTTCAAGACTGTATATAATGGCTTTCACAAGGGAAAGAACTACAATCGCATGTGAATGATTGTTAAAAATTACGTAAAGATATTTTATTAAGGTCAATTACCCAATGAAGAAAATGAATGGCGAAAGTTTAGCACATTTAGCAGTGGTGCGGAAATAGACAAACGATAAGCCAAAATCTCAAAGCATTCTCTTGGTTACGACATGGTGATTAAAATAAAGATATTTTGATGAATGTTGGTAACCAGACAGTTGACGGCAACCACTGACTTTCATTGTAGGAAAAAAAAAACATGGAAGTCTATGGCTACCGCCAACTGTCTGGTTACCAACATTCATCAAAATATCTTTTGTGTTCAACAGAAGAAAGAAACTCATACAGATTTAGAACAACATAAGGGTGAGTAATTAATGACCGAATTTTCATTTTTGGGTCAACTATCCCTTTAAGGCCTGTTTCATTCAAGTTGAGCTGCTTTAGTAGATCATTACTTATAAAACACCTGAAAGAAAGCCATCTACAAGGCAAAATGTTCAATATTCCGCATCTTTAGCAGGCTAAAATATGAGGTTTTTAAAAAGTTTAGTGTTATGAGGTTTGGCAAATCTATTCATTTGTTGGTTTATGGCAATGTTAGTACAGTTCAACTCCAAATGCATCCATAGTGTGCCAAGCGAGGGGTCTAGTTTCAGATCACAGCAGGAGGCAGGTTATTTAACCCAGGGAGAGCAGCGGAGGAGTTGCAGGGGCCTGCTATCTGTGGAGCAGTGGAGAGCTTGAGTTTTGACAGTAGCCTGGCTACTAACACTGCTGGCAAACCACTTCGATGAGTGAGCCAAGTAGAAGACCCCTTCAGCCCGGGAGCCGCCAAAAGCATCTCAACCAGAGATTCATCCCGGCCCCCCGCTGAAGAAAACACCCGCTGTCCTTCGACAAATGGGAATAATTTGCTTTCTATTGGGAGTTCAGGGAGGTAACCCCTTTCTGAGATGGGATGACTGTTTTATTAAACAGGGTGACTGTTATTAATTTGTTTTTACAATTATTTTAGGGAGGTATTGTTGGAAAGAACATTTGTTTTTTTGGGTTCTAGTTACTGTTCAAAGTTTCTAACCAAGAAAAGATCAAACAAATCAATGAATAATTTTAAGTTGTGAACATGCAATAGATTTTCAGTAAAAGACCTCAACAACTAGATTTTCTAGAGTGGTTGTTAGCACATTGTTATGCAGTGACTAGTGCATTCTGGGTGGTTGTTAGAGCATGATCAATATTTACATCTTGAATGTCAAAGGTTCAACATAGCCACATTTCTTGCCTGCTTTCACAACCACTCAGCAATCGCACTGATTTATGACTGATAGTGAGTGGTTCATTTAATAACACTTTGGCTGAGGAGGCATTTCCAAACCAAATCCGCTGCACATGAATTACAGCTACAACTAGGAGCCAACACTGAATATTTCAATAAAAATGTACCTGATGTAAAGTACAGGTAGTGTTATTTGCTTTCTTGTAGGTGTAGTACAACCAAAAAACAAGCTACAACTTTCTGAGGCACAAATGTGACAAAAAAACATAATATTAGTGCCTCACCAAAGAGGCTAACGACAAATGAAAGGAAGGGTAACCTGGCTATGACCCAAGGTGTGATGACTTAGGCACAGCGTAAGCTTAGGTGAGAATTGATGAATACAGAAGAGCAAAGGATGCCGGTCACAAATTAGAAGTCTAAAACAATACGTGTTCAAGAAAAGTGCAAAACCACATGACCACCATACATGGAGTTAGGGGTCACCCTTCCGTTAAAGCACATGCGGCCGTTGCCGGAAGCCAGTGATTACAGTTTATACAGTTTATATTTGTATATTTTTTAAAATATTTTTTTCTTACAAAAACCCAATTGCTCTGCCCCAGAAGTAATTTATTACCCACTGCAGCCATATGGATTAGTTTTATGATGGATGGATGGATGCACTTTTTGAAGCTTCAAAAACTTGAGCACTATTCACTCCCATTAGAAGCTTGGACCTGATTGTGTTCAGCTGAAAGAAAGTCATATGCACCTAGGATGGCTTGAGGGTGAGTACATTTTAGGATAATTAAATTTTTTGGGTGAACTATCCCTTTAACCCTGTACTTGGTTAAATGTACTGATTTTTAAATATTCAGTTGTGAAGAGATGTTTGGGCTAGAGGTCTTCACGGTTCGGGTCCAAAACTTTGAACAAGTACCTTGGATACGGGTAAGTTTTCGGGAATAGTGGCCTCGGGTCTCGGGTAATTTAAAATAAATTTGCTTTTTCCGAATGGACCCGTATTCTTTTAAACTATGTTTGACAAAATTGTATTAATTAAAACAATTCTATGACGACGATATCTTACTTTTTCAGATCTCTCTGAATCCGCCCTTCTGTGTAATGGACTATAATGGTTGCTTACGCATTTAGACTCAGTTGCTCCACATTTTTGCCTACCATTTCAACCAACCAAAATAAACTTTAATCATCTTATGGTCAGGTAAATAACATTACGCAAAAACTTATAGGAGGTAATGAGATTACAGCGATGAGTGATTGATACTTTAGCGCGTACTTGCGCGTTCAAGTCAAGTGCATTTTTGAGAAACGTGGAAAAGGAACAAATGAATATAGCATCTTATAGCTATTAGATCCATCAGGAAAAGCCACTCGCCTCATTAAAATGCGTGTTCATACGGGCTTTTCTTTTTTGTGTGCAGAAGCCCTTCGACCGGAGATGGTAAATAGCGTTGCAGACAACACTAGCAAATCCAAATCCACTGGTCACAATTGAAAGCCCAACTCAAAAATAACCTGTATCCATCAGGCAGGCAATAATATGAAGTAGGCTAATAATAAATAAATAAAAGTAAAGGAGCAGCAGCCAACACAGTCAGCAGGACACCGGGATTTTCTGGACTGGCTTCAGGCTGTGTATCAATGCCGTTTACATTCCGGTCCTGTCCGGTTTGAAAATACATTCCGTCGAATTGGGTCGGACTAAGGTCTACTTTCATTGGGTCTGTCTCGGGTTAGGTTTTTCTTTCTTTTTTATCATTTATGCATGTTGGGTTCAGGTCGGGTACAGATTTTAGGACCCTGTTACATTATATTGTTTCATAGATGTTTGAAACGCACAAAAAATTGAAACGTTTACCTACAGTTTACATGTAAACGCATTCAGTGAAAGCAGGAGCAAAATCCACATGAACCACGGGAGATCTGATGTGATTTCCAACAAAGACAACAGAATCAGCTTTGAGGGAGATGGGAAAATGAGCAGGAATAACAAAAACAAAACTACTCTGATGACCTCTACTCTGCTAGAAATGGGTTGGATCAAAGGGAGCAAGTTTGGCTTGTCATATATTTATGAGAGGCGAAGGACAACATGGAAACACAACAGGTCATCTCTGATTACATTGTGAGTCAATAGGTCAGGTGTCCTAAACCCCGCTGGGTGATGACCTCACTGACGGCCGGTGCCATGAGTCTTGAGTATTCAAGAATCCTAGGATGTTTAATCTGGGATGGTTGCAAAAGGTCAAAGGTCATGCCTGGCAGGATCTGACACACTCCTCTTGCAAAAACAAGCAGAAAGACAATTGTCCTGACCACCCGGACTGTAGAAACAAGGGATCCTAACGGCTCATCTACAAACAATTATTTCAATTCAAGTAGACTTTAAACAGATGCTTTCATCCAAATAACATCACAACTATTACTTTCACTTACGTTTAAACACAACTAATCTTTAATTTTACAGTAACATCCAGTAGTTTTTTTTTGTTATAACTTCAGTGCATGTCCAATGTTACAGTCAAGTATCAAAATAAAACAGCAATGCGCTAGGTTTGTTTGTGGGTAGGTTAGATGTACGAACATAAAAAGTTAAGCAATATTCAGCTCTTGAGTTCGCGGAAATACAAATTGAAGCTGCAAAAAATTAAACGCATACATACTTTTTCTGTTTAAATAAACTGGCTTCATAAAGAATATTGTGTGTCCCAACAAGTCATTATTTGGACACATTTTCTTGTCATCCACCAAAACTGACCAACTAACTTATAAATCTCAATAATGCTTCATGGATTGAAAGCTCAGCTGAATCCAGAGGATGACGAAGCCACATAAGGGATACATTCTCAGTTAATGCTTGATGTACAAAATATGATGGCAGTTATTTTATTTGGCTTTGTTTCACAAGTTGACAAATATGAAGCCATTTTGTACTAATGTAACTTTGTACCACCCACATTACACAAGGCTATGTATCACTGTAGCAATACCACTCTGATCGCATCCATATGTTAATAATGATTCAAGGAAATGCAATGATCTTGTGCATCCCATGAGAAGATCTCCATTTTTTTTGTTTGGTTTAAGGGTGCAACTTAAACGTTCTCACACATTTCTTATTAGATATGCAATGTCTTTGCAAATCTTTGCAAAAGCAAACACTTAAGAAGCTGGAGTAAAATTATATGTTTCATGTAGTACATTTGGTTTTCGTTCTGCCGCTTATAAGAAGCAGACCAGTTCTGTTGTTCTTCGATTTCAGAGTACACTTATCACACTAACATCAGAAACCACAACAGTTTTTGTTGTGGCACAGAGGCCTTCTGCTTCCTTCGTTAAAAGCATCTCTGCTCTAGTGGTAGAAACTTTACTGTGAATGTAAAAATAACTGATTTTAATGAGTTAGCTGAAAGCCATAAGCACATTTAAAAGATACATTTAACTTTATCTTGAAAGTGGGGATGTCTTTTCTTTGCCAAATAAAACATAGTTAGCCTGATTCAGTCTTGGTTGCATGATAATGCAAAGCATGTGATTTTTAACATATGCTTGAAGTAGATTAAGGCTGATATCCTCTTGATAATAAAAAATATTCTTAATTATGAAATTCCAGATGTCGGCTACTTACATTTTTAACCCTTAAACATATATCTCAGGTCTTTAGTGACCCGGGACGTCATTCATTATACACTCCTCCAGGGGACCACTCCTCATCATTTTTTTAAAGTTAGACATCAAGCTTCTTAGCATTCCTTAATCAATTCATTATAAACAAAATAACAAGAAAAATTATAAAAGAATGCCTGTTTTTCCATTCATTTTTTGTAAAAAAGGTTTTATGTATAGGGTCGCTAACGACCCGAGGCGTGTAACAGTGTAAGTATACTTTTTCTGCACAACAACAATTGTGTCTTTGATTGCTAAATAAGTGCAATTCTCCTTTATTGTCTGATACACAATGATGAAGTGACTTTTCACTCATAGTTACTGCAGGCAGAAAACAAAAGAATAGGAAGTATCATCAGCAAAGCGGTTTACTGCAGAGCAAGTACTGAACGCAATCATATATTAGTGCCACTGTCACTTGATGGTGGATCTGGTGAAGAAGCTGATTTTCAAATCAAAATATTGATTTTGAAGATGCGTTTTGAGAATATGTACGAGATTGCTGATCGTTTTGGTGAAATTAGCTGACGAGGACATTGATAATGGTATAAAACATCAGCTCAAACTGAACCCTCCCAAGCTATAAAAGGTAACAAAATATGCTTTATTTTATTCTACTGTATTTGCAACTTTAATATCAGGAGAGTTTTATATTATCGTGACAGGTTTAGATGCATCTGTGGCGAGGTGGACGAGCGAGAGACGTGGGAGGAGCGAGACCGGTGCGTGATCTCGAGTCCCTCTCATGAGGGAGCTCAGAGGCATATAAGGACGAGCGGCACCAGTGAAGGACGAGAGAGGACCAGGCCTGGACTTTTACTTTGTGTTTTGTTTATGTTTTATTATGTGTGTGATTGGCAGCCGTCCGTGAGGCTCTGTCTGCGTTACTTTCATTTTGTTTATGCATCCTGTTTTTGGATTAAAGTCTTTTAAATGTTCGCTGGCTCCCGTATCCTTCTTCCCTGAACAAAGAACGTCATTACATTGGTGCCGAAACCCAGGAAGAAGGAGGCGGGAACCGGCGAACATTTAAAAAGACTTTAATCAAATAAATAAACAAAACAAAAGTAATGCTAGCAGCCCCTCACGGACGACTGCCACACACACACATAATAAAACACAACGTAAAGTCCAGGCCTGGTCCTCTCTCATCCTTCACTGTCGTCACTCCACCTTTATGCTCCGTCACTCCTCCGTGAGAGATCCGCGACCGGTGTGACGCGCATCCTCCAATTACTCACCGGCCTCGCGCCGTTCTCTCACGGCTCTCGCTCGTCCTGCTCGTCACTCCATCCGTGTTAGATATAGATCCGGGTCGCTTGAACATGACCTGAATATGTAATAATGTTTGGTGAAACATTCATGCATTTAAGGGTTAAACATGTTAATATCTTTCTCATGAAGGGACAGAGAAAAACAAAGTTTGAGCTCTCAAAAATGCAGATCCCTGGTTCAGGAAGAAAGGATAAATAAAGATATATTAGGTTATACAAAGATTCTTGCCTTAAATGTTGCTTCTTGCTGTGCATCTCCCCAGAGTCTTGTAAACCAAAAGAGCTCGAAAGACTAAAAATGTCATATCCTTGTTTACCCAGACTCTGAAACAAGACCTCACAGTTTCAGTTTAATTGGCAAATTTGTTTAGTAAAGACGAATCTTCCTGAGTTTAGATATTTATGTACACAAGAGTCAACTTCATTATCTCAGCACAACTATAGAGTTGTATGTGCTTCCAAGAGGGGGGAAGGGGGGTACATTTCTTACAGCAAAACTTTGCATGGCCAAATAAACATCCCACGGCATTCCTTGACTACACAGCTATAAAGTGGCATGGCATTTGTGAGCTGAGGGTTTACAATTACGCAGCTGTTAAATGTAAAGCAGAGTTCCTTTTGTTCCTGTTGAAATAAACTGCAGCACAAACGCTGTAGGACTTAACACATCTGTTCCGTTTGGAAAAGTGTAATTATATAGTGGATAAACACTATCCCAGTGTACTAAGCCCTTGATTATTAAAACGCAGATGTCAGTAGTGGGTTTATTCCAAGTCAGTAAACTACAGTCCTCAAACTGTAAATAACTTTCTGGTTTAAAAAAACGGGGTGCTGAGCAGGTTTGCAGGAGCAACACACCTTTAGAAAACAATCTTGAGGTATTGGCTTAGACCCCTGATGGTTTTAAACTATTTATAAAAGGTGTTCAGAGCTAGAGATTTTCCACTTGACTTAAACTATAAAATGCAAAATAGTTCTAATAAAAGCCTAAACACATATCTGCCCAAGGGAAAACATTGACAAGTGATGCCAGAGTCTATTTATAATTTCCTTTAAGAGCTTGTGGTTTTACCAGTGGCAAACGCTGATGAAAGAGAGCTTTCAACAAGTCCTGAGGAAAGTCACGACTCAAATCTTTGCTTGGTATATTTTTTTCATTTTCTATGCTGCAATCTCCTCATTTACTGAAACAAAATGGTAAAATAAACCAGATTTGGATTTCCTGAAGGAAATAACGGCACTTAAAGGGCAGTACAAACAGAGAAGAAAGCCAGTGTTCTGTTCTTAAACCTAGTTGACTGCCTTCTTAGTATTTTAAAGCTTGTCTGGGAACATTATTCTACCTTTTAGGATACCTTGTTTGAGCCAGATTCTGAAGCAGCAACACGCTCAATGAAAATATTAATTCAAGATGGCAGGAGTCAAGAGAAAGGATGTTTCCTTCAGTACGTAGTAAGTATAATTAAATATAGATTTTGGTCTATTTATGTGGGTTATGTATTTAGGCTAAGTATTGTGTTTTTAGCTTAACAACATTCTAATGTCAAAACTATTGGAATCAGCTGTAAATTATCGTTTTCATTTACAATTTTGCTTCATTACAATCACTTTAATGACTATTAGGGGCTGTTTACACAACACCGTTTTCAACTAAAAACTGAAAACTTTTTAGCCGTACATTTACACAACAACGCCGTTTTGGGGGCTTGAAAACACAAACTTTTGAAAAGGTTTTTTGAAAACAATACCGTTTATTGTCTCCATGTAAACTACAAAAACGCGAATTTGTGAAATTGTGTATTATGTGTTCAGTCTGCGAATTTGTGAAAATGGTGGCGCCATGCGCATGTGTATTATGTGTTCAGTCTATAGGCACATAGTGTTTCTTTGTTCTTCGCCAACTATGGCCTGACATGTGAACCATTATCGTTTTGACAACGTTTGCATTTTCATTACATCCCTGTCTTGTAAATGTACCCAGAACAGGTGGATAAAAAACAGCCTAAACCCAGGTTTTAGGGACCTGCATGCTCAGACCAGGGGGTCTAATGTTATTTCATGCATTCTGACTTATTTACACTGTTAAAGAGTTGGATTCTCATGCTAAACATGGCCAAAATTTCAAAAAGTAAAGAGTATTTCTGTTCCAAATACACAAATACAACGTTTTTTTTTTTTTTGAATATAGCCCTGTATGACATCATGAAGGGCGGAATTCCTTGTATGGGCACTTCTCTCGGATAAGTGTGTGCACACATCAACCAGAGAAAGAGCAAAAATGTAACTAAAGAAGTGTGCTTTTGGTTGTGAGGGAACGATAACCTTGTTCAGCTTCCCAAATAACCCCTTAAGAAAACAGTGGACGCAGTTTGTTTTTCCGGAGCAGCAACAAAGTTCTGCAAGTGTGTTTGTTTGTTCCCATCCCTGCATCTGGATGTCTGTGTTTTGTTGGCAATCAGCGTGCAAGTGCATATAATGTAAACAACACAAACGTGAATAGAAAGTTGTCCAGGGATAATGCAATGATGTATGGCGTGTGTGTGTGCTTGTGACTCTTTAGCTCCGCCCACTGCATGCATTCACAAGCTCGGCTGTTTTCGGAAACAATCGGTACTCTTCGGACATATGAAGGATGCAAAACTACTCTATAGGTACCCTTTAAGGTACCCTTTAAATCAGCTAAGACCAGCAAACCTCCTTAGGTTTGTTCATTTTCTTGTTCAACAGGGACCATGACAGTGAACCCAACAAAACATTTGTCAAGAAAAGGCTAACAATACTGTTGTTTCAATACTGTTCTAGAAACTTTTAAGAGTGTGTTGAGCAAATATTGCAAATGTACCGTGACCACAAACATGTGTCTGGGGAGAAGTCTTATCTCTCTCATGTGCCTCTAAAACATTGCACCCAAAAACAGGTCTCCCAGTCTGTAATAACTCGACCAGACCTGCGTTCAGTCTACATCTAAGTGAGTGTGACAGTGGACATAACGCAAATGCTTTCCAGCTTCACACACTTTAACTGGAAACACAATGCACGCTCTCAGCAATTTCTTGGAGACTCGTGATCTAACATTGGTCATACACAAGTCTGCTGGCAAACAATGCATGAACTGAGAGAGCACATGTCTGTGGTTGCAGAAACAGACTAGCATACGTTTACATCATCCGCCACCCAAATCTGACAGCAAGGTACGATCCAGATGAAAAAGTGCTGGCGCTTTAGTGCTATTTCCTTTCTGGCCAGTTATACAGGAAAGACTTAAGTACAAGCTGGGATTTTCACACAGGTGCGGCTATAAGTAAGCATGTTCCATACTTAAATGCAGCGGTAATAAATAAAAAGAAAACCCTTGGCTTCATTCCATGCTGATTCTGGGATTTTGCCCTTAGGGGCTGTAAAACAAGTAGCCGCCGGAGCCAATAATCTGTAGGTAATAATATAAAGCAGAAAAACATGCAACGTAATATCATGATTTAATATAGACGTCTCTGGCGGAAGTAATGTACCGTGTTTCTGAAAGGTTCTGGGACTCAATGGAGAGTTTCCGTCTGGACCGTGCAGGAACTATTTACACATGACTATAGGCACAGACGCATTTAAAGTTATCCCTTTACAATGAAAACCATCTTTAAACATGGACTCTATTAGCGGGTATGGAAATAGAAAACAGAACGTCTGTATTCCTAAAAAATAAAAAATAACAGTATGGAATTACAGTACGCACCCGGTTCTGCTCCTTGGCACCAAGACAAGCGCACCCGGAGGCCTGGTCAGTGGATCAATTAAGCTTCTAGAAGAAGCCAGGTGTGACGCAAAGCCAAATATCATGTCATCTTGACATAATTATTGTAATATGATATGCTATTATGACTTCAGCATTGAAGTGCCTCCTAAGACGCAAATATCGAACCACAGCCTCAAGCAAAATTGTGGCAGCTGCAGTAGGAGGATAGAAAGATTGGTCAAATTAGTTGAAATGGTCAAACTTGAATGATGGTGTGGTTGAAGGAGGGTTACATTACAGTTATTTCTGAACTTTTAGATCACCCTCATAAACCCTGATGTAGTGTTTCAATGGTTGGTCTATGTGGCTAATGTGGGGGTATCCACGTCTCTGGTTTAACTTTCAAAGTGTCCTCATCAAGCTTGAAATACAGTTCATATTGAACCACTTAACTGTATTACAAGGTTCAAACTATTTTTTCCAGGGAAAGGTTGACATGTCTTAAGAGATTTAGATGCCATGAAATCCCAGTTAGAGAGGAGAGGACAGAATGATACATCTAACCTGCATCTAACAACTACTTGAGTAAATGCTACATAAAGTAAAGAGGGTGCTTCTGAATACTCAAATTGATGCTTCCTCGCTCCTACGTTCTCAAGCCCGTGACCCAGAAACCAACCCAGAAACTTGAAGGACATCTCAATTCTCTAACTGCACCACGAGGAGGCGAAGAATGAGGAAGCTTCCTGAGGAGTCATGAGTGAGGATACAGAGGTGTATCATTCCCTCGCATCCTAAGGGGGTGAAGCTAAGACACAAAGAAAGGAAGCGAGAAAAGGAAACGAGGATGCACAAATAAGAAATGAGAAGAACCCATAGAACAAACAAGTAATAAGATCCTGGTTGATGAGTGATGATCTTCCAGCGCTGTTTCAGATGTGCGCTCCTATTCTATGGCTCAAGGTAAATCAAGATATGTCAATCTGACCGAAAACAAACCAATCCAAGCATGCTCCAGTTGTAAAACAGTGTCCTATTGGTCTAGACCAGGGGTGTCCAATCCTGCTCCTGGAGGGCCACTGTCCTGCAGAGTTTAGCTCAAACCCCAATTAAACACCCCTGGACCAGCTAATCAAGGTCTTAGTATACTAGGCATACAAGGCAGCTGTGTTGAGGCAGGTTGGAATTAAAATCTGCAGGACAGTGGCCCTCCAGGATTGGGTTTTGACACCCCTGGTCTAGACACTACCTACTATACCCACCCACCACACCCGAGATATAATTTTCACTGTTTGAACTTTCAAATGACGTTGGAAAACACTGCATTGTGATGTTATTGGATCCTGTAAGTCCTATAGCTTTGGCCAAGCAGCATGTAATGTCACTCCGTGATCTATGCATCTTATGTTGCATTTGGGCTTGTTGTAAACCACCTGCTCTAAATAAAGCTATGCGATCTACTATGGGTTACCAATGTTTTGCAAAGTTACAATCCAATTCGTGGTGCAAACCCCCACATCGGATTTAAGAGGTTAAGGTTAATGAATAACAACAATTGATTATGGAAATTTGAGTAAATTGACATCCCTAGGTGTAATCCAGATTGCAGTTCCCATTCTCCATGCTGACAAAAGGGAAAAGTTAACAATCATCCGAGTTACTGAATGGAATATAGGGTCTGGGAATATAGGGAAATGGTGACAGGTAACTTCAGGAATGAGATAATTGGCCTGTGGTTTTGGATTTGAGAGGAGACTAGACGCATTTTAAAATCTTAAGAAACATGCCACAAAAGCATTAGTGAGGTAATGGCTGAATGTTCCCACTAGGGCAATTGCAGCAGGGCGTACTTAATTACAGTACAGCTGAATGCTTGACTTTAAATGCTTCAACTTTCACTGGTACTCCAAACAGTTAGTAGAAGTAAGCTATAGTTACAGGCTGACATAATATCTGGCTTCTGTGCAAAACCCAGGGGTAGTGGTAATTGTTTTCAAAGCAAATTTCCATGTTCTGCCCTGACAGTTTTTGGGTAAGTCTTAATAGAAAAGTTCACCAAGAATTAAATCTGTGAAAATCTTCTTCCACGTAGCTCTCAAGTTTCATTTTTTATTCTTAATCATAGAACCGATGCAAATGAAATTTGAGAGCTTCAATGGACATTATTTTCAGTGCATAACAACTTAAAATTCAGTCTGTTTCTCATACAAAGCTATGGCTTTATAAGACTTGAATATAGTACACGAATGTAGTGGATTGCAAAGATAAAAGATCTTTTTATGATCCAACAAAGACTGAAACTTTAGCCTGTCCACAATCTTCAGGGCTTTGCAGGAGGGTATTACGGCTTTCTCAAACATGTCAAATCTCATTGAGACTCCAGAAGTCTGAGGCCATGAGAGCCTCAGTGAACTCAAGGTAAAGCGCTCTTAGATTCTGGTGTGTTCACAACTGACAGTACAATGATTGAAAACACACCCAGGACATTAAATAACGGTTTCCAGCACTTCTTTTGTGCAAACATGGTGTGAGAATAAGCACTTCACTTGATGTGCAACCCTCTGTGGCACTGTTACAAAGTAGGGATATTCGTGGAAAAAAGTCTTCTTAAGAAAAAAATACTGCCTGCAGCATCAATGAGATCATGAAGACTTTTGTAATACCTTTCCAGAGGACACCTGGGATGAAGGTAGATCATACCAACTCTGAGGTTTCCCATGACAAAGCTTCCATTTCAGTCAAAGTCAGAAATATGATAGAAACACCTTCTGGTGTTTGAGCTAACGGCACCTCACTATATACAGGTTCCCATTGGCAGGACAATCACAGAAATCTATAACATCAAACATACTATTTTTATGAAAGAACAACTTAGAAAGAATGTTGTGGTGTAAATATAAACCGAGCCGACAAGGACTTGACCATTAAGAGACTAAAGATAGATGAGACTACTTGATCTCCATGAACCAAAGCAGTCTCAAACTGGTAATTCCATACGCTCCAGCTCTTTAATTGATACCACATGCCAAATAACTCAATCAGCAGACACACTTGAGGCACATGTAACCCATGAACCCCCAGCAGGGTCTGAGGATCATATGCGTTCCTCTAGGCCTTGACTACTATCAGCCTGCCATCTGCTGTAAATGCCCACAGAACGGAACAAATTTCATCACTACCGCCTATAAAAATTCCTTCTACATGAAGATATCCCGAGCCACCACGCAGAGCTCCCAACCACTCATTAGAATCTTTATTTGTATCATCGTTGGCCCAGTAACTGTTAGTAAGGTTATCTTTGGAAGGATCTGGACCATGTATTCATAGGTATGAAGCCAAATATACAGGTTCTTAAAACTTCTAATGAATGGAAAGCCTTTATGAAGAGCACATATTAAATGCTTATTAATTATGATCTGGAAAAATTGGTTTTGACCCAAAATAAACCCTATCCTCACCGTATGTCTCAAACACATGTCCTAATGTATTGCCTGTAATAATTACATTGAAAGCACAAAAACCAATGTGATTTAAATTCACCCTGCTTATTATTATAAAACAAGGCTGAAATATGTGTAGGCAGACATTCACATAATTGCAAAAACCGAAGTGTACTTTGGGATTTAGCCAATCAAAAAAAAAAAATGCTTTCTGCTTTGAATTCCGGAAAATGCTTCACATGGGTCTCGTCAGTCATTATCATCTGACACTGTATCTGTGTTTTTTTTTTCAAATTAAAGCTTAGGTCATTATTCTTTATTAATGCTTAAATGGGAACAAATGTGTAAGGGAAGTGAGGGAACGATTCATATTAAAAAAGAAAAATAGGTTCAACAGCAAGTTCAACAGCATCTGCAACTGCATCTGTACATTAATTTTGACTACCCCCCAGTTTGTCCAAACAAGCAAAGATTGTGTTTACAGTAATGAACTTACACAACGGATGTCCAGAGGTCATTGGCTGTCTGTGGTTTTTCTATTGCTATGACTGCACAGATCAAATATGCTTTAAATGGAACAAAAGCTGCAGGTTTAACCTGCATCTCAATTATTTTCTTTTACAAAAGACACTTTAACATTGTAGACCACTCAAGAGTAGCCACGGGAATAATTACCAATTTTGTGCGCCAAAACCAAAAGTTTTCATGGGCGTATTGCACACAATTCAAGCTTGAACAAGTGACTTCAAAAGCCAATAAGTGTAGTAAACTCCTCTCAGTGATTTACTAAAGTGATTGGAGAATTCAACAGAAGCCTCATAAAGCGGTGTGATCTCAACGCTTGGAAATGATAGATTGGAAATTTTTAGTAAAAAAAAAAGCTTTCAGAGTTGAGGAAAACATTGATTAAAGTGATGTTGAACATGCCCAAGACAAGAACATACAAGAAAATGAACACTTTTCCATTTAAATGAAAGTCTGGAAAAGCAAATAAGATGAGAACCCAAGACTTTAGGGCAGTTAAAGGGTTACTGCAGCGATTAGCATTTTAGCTTTGTATCAGTAGAAACCCTGGAGTATATTCAAATTATCGTACTTTTCCCCTCATATCCTCCTGAGACGAGAGAAGTATGTATTTTATTTCTGTAAAAATCCTCTGATATACGCAAATATCGCCATTTTGTGTCATCGGAGGAGTTTTTGGCCAGAGGCTAAAGACTACAGCCAGCAGAGGGCGCTGTGTCCGCATGTTTTCAACATCACACTCACAGCACTCGGCTCGGGAGCTGCGGAGATTCATGTAAACGGAGCGGTGGAGAGCAAAGTGAATGTTTCAACTTTTCAAATTAATTCCTATGACAGTTAAACTTCCAAAGACTGATCACGCGCTGTGAATGCAGCCGCGAATCCCGCGATTACCTCTGCTCATGTGATGAATCTAATCCGATCCTGCTGCGATTGTGTCCCGTGACGCTCAATCGGTTCACTCGCATTATATTGAACAGACACATTCAGTTTTTAATTGAAGTGTCTCTAACTGAACTGATTTTATGAAAATGAACGCGGTGGGCAAGTGATCCAGTAATCCAGAGGCCGTGCCTAGAGTGGCCTCGGGCAGCAAAGCAAGTGCATTCTGGGAATTGTTGTCTTTCATCCCCATGAGACAAAAATACATTTTCTGTCTTTTCTCAGTCTAGAAGACACTAAATTCAAAAATAATTTCACATTTCTACTACATAAATGACCGAGTTTAAATACAGATTCATCTTCCCAGCGCTGAGGTACCCCTTTAATAAGGTAATATGGAAC
Organism: Gobiocypris rarus; assembly: GCA_023029165.1. Classification (NCBI taxonomy): domain Eukaryota; kingdom Metazoa; phylum Chordata; class Actinopteri; order Cypriniformes; family Gobionidae; genus Gobiocypris; species Gobiocypris rarus. The sequence continues at coordinate 22,304,471 of CM040929.1, read as the reverse complement.
AGGACCTGAGCTTACAGAGTTCATGAATCACACTTACTTCAGTTTCCATAGTTTAAATGTCGATGTCACAGGATCTATGAATGGAAGCCCTGTTTCTTCGACTACTGAACCAGCAGGCCAGAAAGTGGCTTCCAGCAATTATACATATGAGTCACATCCTGCTAGAGTCTGAGACTCCACATCATCACAACTATTAGCCCACATCATCATCTCAGCAGACATGCTGAGACTACACACTGTCTGTGTTTAAAGTTGGTCTACCACAAGTGTAGGACTGTGCACTTTCATTTGTTAAATGATACCAAACCCCTGATGTTTTTTACATGTACTCAATATACTTAGACTACACAAAGACCCCTCACCAAAAAAACTAGATGGGGGTTCTGTAAAGTAGTAGTTGTCTATGACTGTATCTTGACCCTGTAAAGCCTGACTTGTGAAATAATAGTCAATTTATTTTATTTTTAAATTGAACAGTTTATTGAAACTTTATACAAACATATATTTTTTTAAATTCTAAAAAGTTTTCATGTGTTTTAGTTCAGTATCATATTTGATACATCATGCTTTTATGGCTCATATAGTATGACAGTGTTAAAGACCAAAAAAAAAAAAATTTTTTAGAGGCCCACAATGAGCAAAAATATGCAGTTTAGAGCAGATGCTGATATTTATTTGGCTAAAAACTAAGATTCATGATAGCTTGCCTTGTAACTCTATGACATCTTTATAACAATAGAGTATAGGCAGGTTTTCCAATAAATGGTTGATCATTTAGAAAACTTTTTGCAGTGCTAGATTTTTCGGTCAAATGACAAATAAAAGTGTCCAACAGAAACAAATTTTTTTTTGTTTAAATCTTATTTTAGTACTCTTTGTATTAATGTTGGTTTGATATGGTTTTAAAAAATTGTTATACCATTTTGAAAGAAAGTTTAAATTTAATGGCTCCAAAAATGTCAGGTGGTGCAACCAATTAAAAAGTAACATATTTTCCTTACACCTTGAATTGACAAAGACAGCTTAAAATATGTGCGGGTTTATTTATATATATTTTCAAAACTTATATAATGCATATTTTTGAGTCTTGAACAATGTGCTTAAACAAGTTTCAGTTGTTAAATAACATTTAAAAGTGTTTAAATACATGTTTTGACTGTTTCTATGTCAGGCAGTGCAACCAAATTGTTGTATGTATACTGTAGTTGTACCACCTGACAATGACACTATTAAGACACCACTTTAAATAGTTTTCTTAGTCTGTTCATTTGTTTGGACAGTTGAACCACCTGACATTTTGGGGGTAACAAAACATAAAATAATATGTACTATTTAAATGTTCTAAAAATGTATTCAAAGTCAAACTAAATAGGTTTTATAGAATAAAGTGATATTTGTCATGAATGTATCAAATTATTTTAAAAGAAAATAATTGGACACGTCATGTCATTGACCCGAATACATTATTCTCAAAATATTTTTTAAATAAAACAATTTAATTATAAATATCATGAATAATTAATTAATTAATAATTATCATTTGGTTAATTTTAGGAGTCGCACCACATGACATTTTACTACCCGAACTAACTTTGCCTTTTCATAAAAAGGTCGAATTATCTGATATTTTAAATTACTTACGAACCTTCACACAGTCATGGCAATCTGCAGGGGTCCTCTCCTCTTTGAAATGTTCCAACACTGGAGAGGCTAGTGAGGTATATTTATGTAGCGAACCTGAGATCCCCTCAGCTTTTAGGCAAATCCCACAAGATTAAATACATGAGAGAGTGAAAGTGCAGGGCAAGGTGATTAGAGGCAATATTCTCTCCAATGTAACCATTAGCCTAACAATGGAGTAGTGTACATTACCCCCTCACCATACAACTGACCTTTAGTAGAGATCTGAGAGTTGAGACTGAAATCTGGCCTCCCCATAGGGCCATCTAAACATCTCAAAGAACAGAGTTCACACCGAGCAATTGTCTTCAATTTTGGCAGTAAAAATGAAAGAAAGGGGAATGTCTGTCGGTTATGTATAACCAACAGAAGAACTTCATTCAAACTTCAAAACTCGTAAACTACTGCATTAGCAAATAAGCACAGAACATATATTTTTATATCAATAAAATGAGCAAAGAAAAATGGGCTCATCGCCAAATAAAACTGAATGGGATTATGTTTGTGTCCAAAAAAACAAGGCTGATCGTTTTTCCATATTCAAATGTGCTCCTGACATACAACAGCACACTAGCATTCCACTCAGGTACTTGTTGACGCCAATGTGAGCAATAACTTACTGCGGAGGTGTCCTATTGCGAACAGATGCGGACATGAAGTGGAGTCTGTTCTAGGTCAGAGCAGGGTCGTGGAAATTAAAGCCAACCTGCTCGCCATTTACGGACGAGGCAATAAAGAAGTTCTGTAGATAATGAGAGTGAGATGAAGGAATGAACATCTTAAGAAAGAAGTAGTGGATTGTACACTGAGGTTTTCCGATCGTTGATGCCCCCTTGTTGTGTGTGACCCCTGAGGTTATGCTGAATTACTGCTAGTAATTCAAAGTCACATTTAAATAATGGATACTTCACTTGCCATGACATCTTTAGTGGTCGAAAAGGCTTTTTTGTATGGGTTTCTGTGTGCAAAACGTAATTTTCTTTCATCTGTGGAACACAAGATGTTTTGCAGAATGTTCACGCAGCTCCTTTGCATATAATGAAAACATCAGATAGTGATCAGGGGCTGTCAAACTTCAAAAACGACAAAAAAAAGTACAAGAAAATGTTCAAGAAACTTCTTTACACCATAATTTTATTTTTATTACAAAGTGCCCTTTTTAAAACTGTACTTAAGTGTGTTAAGAAACATAATATAAGCACACTTAAATGGATAGTTCTTCTAAAAATGCAAATTCTGTCATCATTTACTCACCCTCAAGTTGTTCCAAACCTGTATGATTTTTTGTGTTTTGCAGTACACAAGGAAAATATTTGGAAGAAAGTTTGAAACCAAGCAGATCTCGTCCCCCATTGACTGCCATAGTATTTTCCCCCCTACTATGGTATAGTCAATGGAGGCCGAGATCTGCTTCAAACTTTCTTCCAAATATCTTTCCTTGTGTACAGCAAAACACAAAAAAATCATACAGGTTTGGAACAACTTGAGGGTGAGTAAATGGGTGAACTATTTCTTTAAGAGGCCTTTATTGAATCAAAATTATTTGCATTATTTGAAGTACACTACAAGTGCACATTCAGTAGAATTAAGCGCACTTCTTTTTCACAAGCAACTGGTGCTGATATGTTTTATGGATAAGAGCAGCATGTACATCCTGCCAAATATCTTTTAATGCTTAGGTGAAATATTCTTTTAATTCGCTCTATCTGCCAGACATTTTAACATTTTTGAGGGGACTACCCATGTGTCAGCTGTCCAAAATAGAAACAGTTTCCTCTTCACTGACACAGGTGCGACACATGCAGAGCTATTGTTTTGATGGATTTCCTGCCACTTTCTATGCAGGCAGCGGTGGATTGCAAAAGATCAAGTTTACAGCAAAGTCTACAAACATTATGTTTAAAATGTACTTAATGAAATCACAGTGGGACCATGTTGGGGTTAAAGATGACCATTTACTTTAGTAACTATGATGAATTTTTCATGTTTCGTAAAAGTCTAAAACAAACTAGATAAATATTTGTAATGTTAAACACTGTTCTTAGACTCTATAGAAGGAAACCATAATTTCATTCAAAATGAGCGCAAGAGAAGCCAAGAGTGATAGAGGAATACTGTTCCAGACTGCAGACAGCCATTTGTCAGAGCAAACAGATGTTGACTTGGCCGCCGCATCCCCCTTTCCACTCTTTCTCAGGCTTTGCCAAAATTCCCCCAAGAGTCCTTTCATTCATCGGCTTTGCCCAACAGCTCTGGGTCTTTCCTGTGACCCCGCAGGACTCCTAAAACCAGAGAAACACGTGATCCTATCTTTATGGAGTCGCATTATATCCGACGCAGTTTTATGTGTGACTAAATCAAAGAAGATCCACCGATAAGGGACTGAAAGTCAAATATGCAACGTAAATCAAGATTTAACAAGAACGGACAGAGTCGAAGACCTGCATAAACCCGTTGTTTATCTCCACTCAAATTTTGGCCGTGTGATCTGGAAAATAAAGCCCCCCATGAGATACGCATCTGGCTCGATGAAGCAGCCCGCCTTTACAGAATTTGCAGTCTCTTGGAAGCACACGCAATTCAGTGGTCGTGTTTTCTTCTTAGTAATCCCAAGCAGGGCCATTTATTGTGCAACGAAATAAGGCAAAATGCCCACACATTCCTGCTGTGCTGTTATCCACTTACAGTCGGTCATCCAGAAAATGTTTGGCAGACGAAGTGCCCTGCTGTCTGGCTAAGCGTGTTGATTGGGCACTAACCGAACCCCACTGAGTGGACGGGGGAACCTGACACACTCACACACACTCTTTTCAGGCAACGCAGGTGCAACGTTTGCTTAGCACACAAGCACTTGCAGAGCTAGGATGAAGCACTTGGGTTGTCACATTTCTTATGAAATATGGTGGGTTCTATTATAAACTAACCACTGCATATTGAATTGTGCTGGGTTGATATACAATGGTATAAATCTGTGCAGTTCAAAAGGCTTTTCCATGATGTTATCTGTCCTAACATTGGCGGCACCACAATAGATACGAGTTGGGCTTTGTGAGTTTTTGAGATTGAAAGACAATAACCGTATTATTGAGGTCACAGATAATACTTGTGAGTATCAAAATCATTTGGAGACATAAAAAAAAAAAAACTGAATATAATGTCTCTTTAATTATAAACTGGTAAAGGGGATATTTATCAGGTCTAGTATTCATCAGGTCTAAATGCATATATATATAATTAATCACATACAAAATAAAAGTTTGTGTTTACATAATTTATGTGTGTGTTCTGTGTATAGTTCTTATGTATATATACACACACACACATGCACGTATATATTTAAGAAAAATGTGTTCTGACTCGTGAGAGCCTTTTGCACTTGATCGAACTACACACCGTGTGCTATTTGTTTTTACGTGAGCCTGCAAGCACAAAAAAAACGATGTGCTTTTTCGTGATTGTTTTGCGGCACGCAATATTATCAATTCAGTTTGTCCTACAATTTAAGGGAACCCCCAATCGCTTTACTCATGACAGATCTCACAGGACATTGCTTCTGAACTTTGATCCTTCTCTGATCTGACTTTTTGATTCAAAACTAACCAATGACACAGTAACAGGGGTCACTACAGCTGCCACAAAACTCCTCCATTCATAACCCAAAACAAGCTGGTGCCTTTCCTTTCAGAACAGCAAACACACTTTAAGAAAAATATTTGCCAAGATAAATGCTGATTGACCCAGGAAAACAAACACACAAGCTTGTCAATGAAGTAACAGTTGGCGCCTGTGGGCCCTGCGTCCAGGCCCGAAAAGCCTCATTATGCCAGGAATATGATGGGAAAGAGAGCTGTGTGGTTAAAATATCAAAGAGTGGTGGAATGTTTCACAAACATCACCCCATATATACACACATAGACATCTCTTTATGACATTCACTGACCTGGAGTGCTGAGAGGAATGTGTCTGATCTCTCGCCCTGGTCATCGTAGAACTGTGCCGACTTCATTTACTGAGGCCTAGTGCTTTTCTTTTTATTAATCACTTTCTGTCCCTGGGCAAAGGCATGTGTCTGATTTGACTAGCATAGACCGCTGCTCTCAGAATGTCACGCTTTGTTCCCATCTGTCTGGACTGCCGTCCAAGCACTGTTCGAAATATCTCAATCGTTTTAGGATTTTAAGGGGGAGATTTTAAGGGTTACAATATGCAGAAGGTTTCGACTATGGGGTCTTCTGTGTATTCCTTTCTCAGTGTGATTCTTCCTATTTATATTTAATAAATTAAGTATCAACGCTCTGGATTTACAGTATGGTCAAGTTTGAAAACCTACCTCACACAATTTACTATTGACAGGTTTTCAGAAAAAAAAAAAAAAAACACTAATGGAAATAACATATCAAACTCCATTTTATGAAATACCACATGGAAGAAATTTTGAAATATTATGTAAATACCACAATTATAGCAATATGTGACCCTGGACCACAAAACCATTCATAAGTCGCACGGGTATATTTGTGGCAATAGCCAACAATACATTGTAAGGGTCAAAATGCCAAATGCCAAAAATCATTAGGATACTGAGGAAAGATCATGTTCCATGAAGATATTTAGTACATTTCCTACCATAAATATATAAAAAACGTATTATTAGTAGTAATTTGCATTGCTCAGGACTTCAACTTTAAAGGCGATTTTCACAATATTTAGATTTGTTTGCACCCTCAGATTTTCAAATAGTTGTATCCCGGCCAAATGGAATGGAAATCAATGGAAAGCTCATTTATTCAGCTTACATATGATGTCTGGAATTTTTTAAAAATGGACAGGGTCACATATAGCTCATTCGTCGTTTTAAGAAGCTTCCAAAAACGTTCTGTTGTTTTCGTATAATCTAAATTAATGCTTAGTACTAATGTAGGCTGTCTGTGTCTGTGTGTGTGTGTGTGTGTGTGTGTGTGTGTGTGTGTGTGTGTGTGTGTGTGTGTGTGTGTGTGTGTGTGTGTGTGTGTGTGTGTGTGTGTGTGTGTGTGTGTGTGTGTGTGTGTGTGTGTGTGTGTGGACTGGTAATCCCTACGGTATGGGGACAAAATGTCCCCACAAAGATGGCAATATCCAAAATCCTTTTCCTTGTGGGGACATTTTTTGGTCCCCATGAGGAAAACAGGTCATAAATCACACTAAGTGATGTTTTCTGAAAATGTAAAAATGCAGCATGTCTCCTGTGATGGGTAGGTTTAGGGGCAGGGGCAGTGTAGGGGGATAGACAATACGATTTGTACAGTATAAAATGCATTACGCCTATGGAATGTCCCCATAAAACATGGAAACACAACATGTGTGTGTGTTTGTGTGTGTGTGTGTGTGTAATTGACAAAGATTTACATTTAGCAGGAAATGGTTACTATGGCTTTAAGTGGGTTTGGCCTAATCAGTTGAAGCGCTAAATTTACATCGTAAGCCACTTGTAGAATAAGAATATGAATCACTTGAAGTTAGGAGACGTGTAGACAAGTTTTCCATAGTTTTCCCCGTTCCAACCCCGTAGGTGGCTACATCTGTCATGATTGCGTAACAAACATGTCCTACTACAAATTAAATTTCGATTCCAACGTATTTATGACGTTCACCGATAGAAAAGCAAGACTGTGTATTAAAACATTGTGAGCTGCCTACATAGATAACCGGCGCAAAACATTGTTTGATTCGATTTGAATGTCTGAACATTCATAACGTTGATCAAAATGTTCGATTTTAATGTTCCAACTGAACACATTGAAGGAATACTTGCTTCGAACGTTCTAACATACCCAACATAATTCAAACACACAGAATACACAACAATGTTCAATTCGAACGTTCGGAATCGGATGCTCAGAAATGTTTCTTTCAAACGTTCCCGATGTAGGCACCTCATTGTGCTTTTAAACAAGCCGTCTATAAAACTTGTACCCACCTTTCTGTACGCAAGTTGCAGGTAGTTATAGGGAATTCTTCTATTGAAATCCTGAAAGACATCCTCACTAACTTTATGCATGGACTGAGCTCCAAGTTTTCCCTCAAAGCATTCGTTTAAACAGTTCGCCCTATAAAGAATCACTTCGAAAAACTTATCAGTCAGAAGGCTCTCAAAGCGATGCTGGTCTCTGCATTTCAGTCTGCATGTGATTTTGGTCTGACGCACTTCAGAGAAACTGTTCAGCGCGCTCTCCATGTACCGCACCACATTGCCATAGTCTCCTTTATTAAAAGCCTCCACTCCGTTATCATACAGCAGGTCAAACGGTTCCAGAGAGGCAGAAGACAGCAGAAGTGTCTGTAGGATAAAAGTCAAAAAGCCGTAGATGTGGGGGTTCGTATCCATCTTCTGCTTAATATGGTGCGCAAAATAAAGCGCCCCGTATGAAGGAAACAATCCCGATGAGCCTGGTTTGGGATATTACACCAGTAAGGCTAATGAAACTGACGGCTGAACTACCGTTCGAATTCAAGGCAGTTGTTGTCACTCATAATGAATGACCAATTATTTGAGACATTTCAGCAATGACCCCCGTCCCTCCCATCCATTCTGAGCTGACTCCTCCTCCCCTACAGCCCACACAAGAAGGAAATAGCTTATTGTTGACGACCCCAGTTGACTGACTTTTATTTAATTGAACAGCGACATATAAGAGCTTCTAAAATTTTAGAACTTAAAAAATGTAATGTAAAATTGTCGAGTCTCTATTACAGATAACACTGGTGATTCACAGACACAGAACTTTCCAGTGAGATTCTCAGAAAAGCCGTCAAAGCGAAGACCTCAGGTCGCCTTTTCAACGTCGCCCTCTAGAGGATAGAAATCATATACTGCAGCTCTCCTGGAAATCCAAAATTGCAATATAGCACGTTTATATCAACCATTACAACATCCATCAGTTAAAAGTTGGGTAATTAAAATAAATAAATAAATAAAAACCGTAAAAAAAAAAATGTATGGGATAATAGTACACAAATATGCTCCACTTATATGGATAACTAGCGTATTTAACAACAACGCAAACAGTTCTGTTTTAAAGGATTAGTTCACTTAAAAATGAAAATTTCCTGCTAATTTACTCACTCCCATCTCATCCAAGATGTTTATGTCTTTCTTTCTTCAGTCGAAAAGAAATTAAGGAAACAGTAAAGGATTTTTCTCCACATAATGCACTTCTATGGCAACCAACGGGTTGAAGGTCCAAATCAATGCAGTTTCAAAGGGCTTCAAAAGGTCCCATGCGATTCCCAGGTTCATGAGCAAACGTTGCCTTGCTCATTGTCTGATAGGCAACAAGTCAGCTCCCTAGGTCTTCGGATACAGCCAATGTATTCGGACATACTATTCTGTTGGCGTACTGTTTTTCGCATACTACGTATAGTAGGTAAGTATTCGGACACAGTCACGCAGCATATGTCTGAATTGAGAAACAGTAGGCGAATTCCCTGGATTACCTGCTAGGCCAAAATGCAGAAATTAGTTAGCATTTTTGTTAAATGGCTGAAATAAGTTGTGGTGAACACTCAAGACACTTTCATGTTTTAGTCTACGACATAAAATACATCATTACCCCACTTATGTGTCATAAAAAAGCAGTTGTTAACAAGTGTCTAAATGAGGCACAGAGGCTGTCGGGACATTAAACATCATCACGTCAAACAGGTAGACTTTGTCTGCCTTTACGGCCTCGTTATGCTCATAGTTGTCCTCTTATAATCTATTCTAACTCAAATGTTCTGGGCTGGCAAAATGTTTTCAGATAAAAACTGAAAGGGTTGTCGAAAAACTTAATTCAGTTAGGACCACTTTGAGAATAAAATGTATTGACAATCTTTGAATTTGGCGAAATGCTCCAATGTGCTCGTGCTGCCATACTAGATAGCTTGAGATATCCTTGAGACAAAAATCCCCCAAGCCTTAGTAATAACCAAATGTTTCTTAGCATATGTTACAGAAGAAGATACATTGATTTACATAAATAGAGTTTCTACACAGAATCCAATGCTCTATTATGAAGATGCTAGGAGGTGAAGGGGTGGAGGTGGGTGTAAATGTCTGTGCGACAGACTGAGGAGCATGCGTTTGAATGAGCTTAAATACTATAGTTGGTTAGATTAGGTGGAGTAACAATTCAGCTGATATTGTCTAGCGATTTGTGAATTGCCTGAACTATGCTTGAATTCCATTCAATCACTCAAGCTCTAATTATGGTGATGTTGAATTTGTGAGACTGTGGTGTAGTTAATTTAAAGCCTACCTTTACCTTTTGTACTTCTGGCCCTTGGAAGCTGACCTGAAACTGCAATTTGGGCCTTCAACCCGTTGGTCCCCGACCCGTTGAAGTCCACTATATGGAGACAAATCCTGGAATGTTTTCCTCAAAAACCTTATGACATTGACATCTTGGATGACATGGGGATGAGTAAATCCAAGTGATCAAGGGCCTAGGGTGTTCCATTAAACAAGGGTTCTGCCAATAGTTGGTACTTGTGCAATGTAGGCAATGACGTACATCCAAGTGAAAAAGACGGAGGCAAGATAGTGAGGGAAGGGCATAAAAAATTGGACTTAAACCACATCCCTAGTACAGTGGGCCAAAAAAGTATATAGTCAGCAACAAACTGTGCAAGTTCTCCTACTTAAAACTATGAGAGAGGCCTGTAATTTTCATCATAGGTACACTTTAACTATGAGAGACAGAATGAGAAAAAAAACACGTTGTCTGATTTTTAAAGAATTATTTGCAAATTATGGTGTAAAATAAGTATTTGGTCACCTACAAAAAAAGCAAGATTTCTGCAGGGAGCTGGGACCAAAGTAACAAAGTCTACCATCAGTAACACACACTACGCCGCCAGGGACTCAAATCCTGCAGTGCCAGTCGTGTCCCCCTGCTTAAGCCAGTACATGTCCGGGCCCGTCTGAAGTTTGCTAGAGAGCATTTGGATGATCCAGAAGAGGTTTGGGAGAATGTCATATGGTCAGATGAAACCAAAATATAACTTTTTGGTAAAAACTCAACTTGTCGTGTTTGGAGTAGAAAGAATGCTGAGTTGCACCCAAAGAACACCATACCTTCTGTGAAACATGGGGGTGGAAACATCATGCTTTGGGGCTGTTTTTCTGCAAAGGGACCAGGATGACTGATCCGTGTAAAGGAAAGAATGAATGTGGCCATGTATCGTGAGATTTTGAGTAAAAACCTCCTTCCATCAGCAAGGGCATTGAAGACGAAACATGGCTGTGTCTTTCAGCATGACAATGATCCCAAACACACCGCCCGGGCAACGAAGGAGTGACTTTGTAAGAAGCATTTCAAGGTCCTGGAGTGGCCTAGCCAATCTCCAGATCCCAACCCCATAGAAAATCTTTGGAGGGAGTTGAAAATCGTGTTGCCCAGCAACAGCCCCATAACATCACTGCTCTAGAGGAGATCTGCATGGAGGAATGGGCCAAACTACCAGCAACAGGGAGTCAAAACCTTGTGGAGACTTACAGAAAACGTTTGACCTCTGTCATTGCCAACAAAGGGTTTATAACAAAGTATTGAGATGAACTTCTGTTATTGACCAAATACTTATTTTCCACCATAATTTGCAAATACATTCTTTAAAAATCAGACAATGTGATTTTCTGGATTTGTTTGTTCTCATTCTGTCTCTCATAGTTGAAGCATCCATTGTTAAACCCTTGCAGCTGATCCAGAATGCAGCGGCGAGAGTGGTCTTCAACGAGCCGAAGAGAGCACACGTCACGCCTCTCTTCATCAGTCTTCACTGGCTGCCGATAGCCGCGCGAATCAAATTCAAGGCTCTGGTGCTCGCGTACAAAGCAACCAAAGGCTCTGCACCAGTATACCTAAACTCACTTGCTCAGACTTACACACCCTCCAGAAGCTTGCGTTCTGCAAGTGAACGACGCCTAGTGGTGCCATCTCAAAGAGGCATGAAATCCCTCACTAGGACCTTTTCCTGGACCGTTCCCACCTGGTGGAATGACCTGCCTGTCTCAGTTCGAGCAGCCGAGTCTATTGTCCATTTTCAAAAAACATCTCAAGACACTACTTTTTCAGCAGCACTTGACCAATAAAGAATAGCACTTATCACTCTATTCGTTTCTGTTTGTTAATTAAAAAAAAAAAAAAAAAGTGTGTTTTGTGTTTCGTGAGACTTGTTTCATCGCTTGCATATTGTTGCCCTTGACTGGTCTTGGTTGCTTCTATTACTCTCATTTGTAAGTCGCTTTGGATAAAAGCGTCTGCTAAATGACTAAATGTAATGTAATGTAAGTGTACCTATGATGAAAATTACAGGCCTCTATCATCTTTTTAAGTGGGAGAACTTGTACAATTGGTGGCTGACTAAATACTTTTTTTGCCCCACTGTATGTAGTTATGGAAAACCATACAATATACAGCTCTCTGAAATAGAATCAAGGAAGTATTTGACCCCTTAATACCATAATTAGAATCATGTAATAAATATAAATATAACTTGTGTAAATGGGCCAATAAGATCACACAATATTTGGAATGACCTTTTCTGACTATTTTTCCCGGACTATTTGAGATGAACCTGCCAATTTTTGTATTTTTAAAAAAAATAATTGTATCCGTAACTAGCACAAATGTGAACTGACCTGACATTAAAAATATTTTGATGTTGTAGCTTATGTAAAAGTGCAAAAAACACTTATCATTCAGAAGTTATAAGGAGGGATTAAAACCAAGTGCACGTGGTGATAGCAAACCTTTATTGTGTAATTCTGATATAGAAATATTACATGAAATATTGAAAATGAATTATAAATGACAGCATCAAATTCTGAAGCTGTCTAAATTTGCATTAGCATATAATCCACAATACAAAAAAAGCCTAGAATCTTCTACATTAAAAAAATGAAATACCTAAAAATAGTAAAAGATACTGTTGTTACTGGAATATGACATCACTTCCTCTGTGGTCAACACTAAACTGTTAGTTAAGCAATCACAGAGTGACTCAGAGTTCAAAGTTCAATGTTGGAGACCCATCCCAAACATCTAAAAATACATCAAAGCTATGAAAATGTTAATTAAAAAATATTTGTATCATGACATACACTGGAAACTACATGCAGTGTATTTATACTTGTCTATTAACACAATGCATGCACATACTGTACACAATAGTTAGTAATGTCTGCCATTCAGAATAAGTTCAGGTATTCAGATGGTTCTCAGGATCTCTAAACATAGTCTTTTCCGGGATTCTTGGAGACAGGATGCTTGCTGAGATTTCTGTTGGATCGTAGGTGCGTTACGCTGCATGCACATAAGAGCACGCCTCCGGATAAACAAAGCAAAGATGCAATAAATGCACCAATCAGAGACCTGCCGATCACATACCTACAAGCACAGATAGTATTCATAATCAAGAACTTACACGCACAAAAGACTTGACAACATGAAGCTCCGTTGAAACATACGAAACAAAACTCTTACCTTTTCTCTGGTGCGTCCTCCTGAAAGAATTCATCAATAATTCCATACATAAACCAGCTGGTTAAGCCCAAAGCCAACAGACCTAGAAAGTTTATAAAAAGAAGAATGCACATATTCATAAGGCTGAAATCTAACTTTGAGGAACACCAGAAGTAATTGTAAAACGTTTCTTATGTTATCTCACAGATATATACATTTAGAATTTTTACTGTAAAATAGGTACAGTAAAAACAGTCATATTGTGAAATATTATTACAATTTAAAATAACTGTTTTAATGATAAAATATAATTTATTCCTGTGATACAAATCTGAAAATTTTCAGCATCATAACTCCAGTTTTCAGTGTCACATGATCCATCAGAAATCTTATTAAGTCTTATTATTGTCAATATTGAAAACAGTTGTGTTTAATGTTTCTGTGAAAAATCATGACACTTTTTTCAGGATTTTTTGATTAATAGAAAATATTTGTTTTTCTTTACACTCACTTTTGATCTATTTACTGCATCCTTGCTGAATTAAAAGTATACATAAAAAAACAACAACTTTTAAACGGTAATGTATAAAATATATAGTATTTTTATTCAACAAAGATGCATTTAATTGACCAAAAGTGACAGTGAAGACTTTTTCAATAGTACAAAAGATTTCTATTTAAAATAAATGCTGTTCTTTTGAACTTTGTATTCATGAAAGAGTCAACCTAGCCTAGCCACCTAATCACAAAAAAAAGTTATATTAGTTTACCAACCTTTAAATACAAGATACTTCTTACTAGCTACTATACTAGTTTCAATTTAAAGGATTTTTATAAGAAAATATAGAAAAATTGTGCTTTCAAATCAATTAATCGCGACTAATCGCATAACATAAAATTGTGTAAATGATTGCGATGCGTGGCTATATAATCGTGCGTGCGTGGGTGTGTATACAAACTTTTGTTAGATGCGATTAATTGCGATTAATCGATTTGCCAACACTAAACTATTTTTTTTCACTCCAGTTTCTGGCTGCAGTTTCTTTATGACTTTTAAAATGTAGGTTTTACTCACCACCGAACACAGAAAGGATTCCTCCTGCAAAGGCAGCTCTGTCCTTCGACTGCTCGTTTTCGTCTAGACATCTCGTACACCTGAGGCCGGAAATGGCTACCAGCACGGCAAGGCTTGAAACGACGATGCTGGTGATCATTATTACTCGAGCCAGCCGAATTTCAACTACAACAACACACAGAGGCAATCAGAGCACGCCTGTTTGAGAAGTCAAAGAGCAGATGGATTCATAAATCATTGGACAGATACTCACAAGCTTGATGAAGAACAGAATTTAAACTTGAGCAATGCATGAAAGACGAACTGGATATTTCGCACTCCATCCACAGCCCTTTGTAGTTGTCCCTAGTCACAGTTTTGTCATTGTCGTGTCCAATGATTTTCCATTCATTTGTAAATGTGCCTATAATTAGGCCACATAGTCCAGTAAGGGACATGATATAGCCGAAGAGCTGAAGAGCCATTGATAAATTGAAAGACAAATGCACAAGTAGAATTCTTTGAAGACGGTCAATAATGTGTGTCTAGTCTGTCCAGTGTCCTGAAGCTGATGCAAACTGAGCATTCCTGGCTGCTATTTATTTTTGCAAGAGTAGGTGTGGATCAACCGTCATGTCATTTATGGACAGGACATTGGGTCAGATTTTCTTGGAAGTAGCAGCTTTATTCTGGCAAAATCTAACTGGAACTCCTGTAAAACTGTACTGCCCTACAAAGGCAAAAAATACTACATTGTGAGAAAATTTATTTTTAGTTGGCAATTAGATGTTTTACTAGGCCTAATGAAAATTACATTTAAAAATCTTGAGCTCAAACTTTTAATGTTTTTTAAGCTATTTCAAGCTTTTTAAAAGTTACTGTATTCTGCCTTTGTATTGTTTTTTATTTTCTTTGTATTATCAATATTTGGTTGCTGATCACAATTTACAAAATCATTATAGTAACACCTGTATAAAATCTAGAGATCATGGCATTTATTTTGGATGATTTACAACAGTTTATTTTTTATTTTTTATGTGGAGCAGGTTAGTTGCCTATTCATTGGATAGCTGACTAGCCTATTTATGCTATATGCTGCTATCTAGCTAAACAAAGATTGCTATCTATCTTAATTTGTTAATCTAATGCATCTTTTGTGTCAAACAGTTTCTTACCCTGACATTGATCCCTAAACGCTATTAGTAAAAAACAACCACTCAACTATTTGTTTTACCTACACTTTTATTCAAATATTGTGTGTGTCAGAAGTAGCCTGACAAGCCGGACCCACATCAAGGTGTTGGGTCTGGGAACTCACCATTGGTAGGGCTCAATCCGAGGGGCTGGAAAAACGGTTGTCTTTCAAATTCCCTCTGCACGCAATAGCGCTAAAACCAACCAGAGCAATGACGAAGGTGGAGCGGAGCTAGTTGATAGATTAAACGTTCGCTGTATCCGGTCGGCAAAACTCAGAACACAACTTCCCTTCTTAAGAATGACTTCAGTGCTGTTCTTTGTTTTTTTCTCAAAGAAAAGCTTAAAGTCCCTGTAAAGTCAAAATTAAACATGTGTTCTGAGTTTCTCACACCACAAATAAGTGTGTTATTAACCACCTAGCCAAATTTGAATCATAAAAAATCCGGTAAGTACATAAAATATCTTATCGAAATCTTGAAAAAATAAGCAGCGTTCTTTGCTATCAAACGCTGGGGGTGTGTCTGCTGTCGGCACCGAAACCACACCCACTCGCGCGAAAGCGGCCGTAAACACACAAGACAACAACAAGAACACTCACGTAACGTTACAGCTCACGAGTCACGACGGCACCAGATGTCGGCGGGACGGGAGGATGAAGGTCGGGGCGGGAGATAGTCGTTCGGCCCCATTCTGCAGCAGATTATCAGTGAATCCCAGCTGTTGCCGATGAAAGTTTGTAAAACTATCCGGTGTAAAGACACTGCAGAGGCAGGTGTTGGTGGTGATCCTCAGCACTCCATTAAGGTAGCTGTACACAAAATGTATTCACCTCTTCTTGTTTTGTAGGCTGTTTTGTAAGTTGTAGGCTGTAGTAACTAACGGTACTGGCAGTAACTCGAAATCTAGCGGGTGAACTGATGCGAATGTACTCTAGTTATGGGGGAGGGGCCACATGCCAAGCGGCTCCAGTGCGTCATCGAGCCACCGTTTTAACCCCGCCCCAAAAATCCGGAACACAGCAATAGTGAAAAACTTCTTAACGGTCTAACTTCTGAATTCAGTACTACATAGTTCACAGTCTTTGTAATGTGTTTCAACAATACATTTCTAACATTTCTAATGTGTTTAGACACAAATCTCAGAATTGCCTTTACAGGGACTTTAACAACAAAACAGAGTCGCGGCCAAAGCCGAAAGACTGCTGTTCGCCAGCTTCTTTGTTTTTAAGTAGCACGCGGAACCGCGGCAACTCTGCCGTCATTATGTTAAGCCCGCCCACCAACTCAACACACGATGTGATTGGCCTGAACAGAGTTTGGTTTTTACAGTTCGCAAGCCAACGGAGAGATGCTAGACTACCCTGGCTATAAATTAGATTTGCTGCCGCTAGGATGCGACTAGATTTCTAGGCTATGTCAGAAGTGTTTCAGTGACAGGTGTATGACACAGGCTACACTGTAATTCAAACTGTAATTCTAATTTAATAGACAGTAAAACAAAGGCAGAGTATGGTAGCTCCAGGCCGACACAGTAACTTCTAAACAACGGCTAAACAATAGCTGCAAAGATGAAGTTGACGATGTTGACTCGCCATCTCCGCAGTAGTGGACGCGCCAAGAGAGAAATGCACATTACATTAGAGAGTAGCCTATTACTTTTCGTTTTGAATTGTTTAATTTAAAAGTAGAAATTTCAAGCTTTCTATAGACATATTTCCCATGTCTATGAGGCAAGTATACGCTGAGTTTTGGTTAATTTATGAGACGTGCTCCAGTTCACACTCAATGCAAGTGATCGCACCGCCGCCTCCATGTCCTGACTATTGTCTGCTATATTTGCATATTATTTATTAAACCCATGCAATTGGTTGATGAAACCTTGATTAAAATTAAGATACAATTTTTACAAAACAAAACTTAATGAAATGGTCAAAATTATGTCTGACCTACTCCATGTCTTCTGACATGTTGCGCATCTTATGATGTAGCTTATCTTACACATGCTGTTCACTTTTCATAACCAATAACTCATTTTTGAACAAAAATAAAGCTGATGCCTTTTGCCTTTGTAGGGCAGTGTAGTGGTTGAATATTTTGGTTAGGCACCCCAGCCCTGCACATTTTGTATGCCTCCCTTATCAGACACACCCCATTTCGTTCTTGCAGTCTCTACTAACAAGCTTTGTTGAATCAGGTGTGATAAATGAGAGGGACATACGTGCATCCAGGACAGGTTTGAAAACCACTGCTTTAAATAAACTGTTGAATTTTTATTTTGATGTAATAACATCAAGGAGGAAGGAGATGAATGCCGTTTCATGTGAAATGTTGTGAAAATAGTAAACATCAGCACATTCCACCTGATGATAAATGCATCATGATCATGATACATCTCACAACTGTTTCAAAGACACACCTGCTTATTCACAAATTCCAAAATATATGTTTATTGTTTCCACTCATAATCGTGTGATGTTTTCTACTTTTTTCTAGTTTTTATTGTAACTGGGAAAAAAGTGAGTGGTGGGTGGGAGGTTGGACACTAATATGTCGGGAAGGCAAGTCACCCAGTAATAACAGTGGCTAATACTGTTGTTGAAAAAAAAAAAAGATTTCTAAAGATGTCTCATGATTAATGCTGCCTTCATTTTTTTATCGTAAATATGAGTTTCCTTGGGAAAAATTGCACATGAAAGTTTTTTAGATTCACATTTTCTTCATTCAAGGTCATTTAAAATTGAACATTTTAGCATATAATTTTTTCAATAATTACATTTTAAACACCTTTATTTAAATGTCCTTTTTATGTATTTGTAAAATGCTTTAAAAAATACTTATCCATTTAATTAAATATTCAGCAAAAAAAAAATTCATGTTTATGTTCGAACACTAAAATTGTTTGTGTGACACTTAAGTAAATATAGAAACAGAAAGAAACAAAATGCCTCAGCACCATGCAGAGCAATATATGTTTTGGCTCTTGCACAAAAATGTATTCCAGCACTCAAGATGATGACTACAAACACATAGAGTACAACTCTAGGCACACCCTAAGATAAATGTGCTACTCCCATAGTGTATGTGTAACGTGTATGCTTTTGATATAGTTTTCATTGCGTTTAGGTTATGTTTTCCCTGTGCCTATCATCTGACCCAGTGTCCTGGTGTGTCTAATTAATGGTTACAATTACATTCACCTGTATCTCAAGTATCTCAGTTATCCTTGTTATTAAGGGTGGGTGGGGTTTCAAATGCTATTACATGCATTCTGATTTATTTAAACTGGTAAACATGGCCAAAATGTAAAAAAAAAGAAAAAAAAAGTGAATGTGTGACAGAGTATTTCTTTTCCAAATACACTCCTCCAGGATTCGAATAAGTTACAGAAAGTTTTTTCTTTTTTTTGAGTATGGCCCTGTATGACATAAAGGGCGGAATTCCTTGTATAGGCACTTCAGAGCAAGAGCAAGAGCATCCACAAACTTCATTCAGGTTCTGGAATCCGTCGGCAGCGCTGTCATTTTATATTTAGACCACAAAATGTGTCACTAAAGAAGTGTGTTTTTGGTTGTGAGGGAAAGATGACCTTGTTCAGCAATAACCCAGCGTTAAGGAAACTGTGGATGCAGTTTGTTTTCCCAGAGCAGCAACGGAGTTCTGCAAGTGTGTTTGTTTGTTCCTGGTCATGAGTCGAAACTGTAGGTGGTGAGTGAAACTGCATCAAATGTCTGTTTTGTTAGCAATCGGCACACAAGCGCATATAAATGTCAACAACACGAATTTATAGGGAATCGAAAGTTATCCAATACATCATGGGATAATGCCATGATGTATTGTGTGTGGGCACTCGTGACTCTTTAGCTCTGCCCACTGCACGGCTTCATAGGCTCGGCTGTTTTCGAAAAGATGGAGACGGATGGAGGGGATTCTGAGGGGGACGAGCAGATTGCGAAACGATGCCAGCAGGCAGAAGACAAGGGATGATGGCAGGATGTGGCGAAGGGATGATGGTGCTTGGCCCGGTGGCACAGACCTAGACCCCAGTGCCGGAGCCGAGGAGGGGGCCGAGGAGGGGATGAGCCGAGATGTAGTAGCGGTGACTGCCGGCATATGAGGGACGACTGACAGAGACTTGGCAGATGGATCCATAGGCACAGATGGAGAGCCGATGGACTCAAAGCGACATCGCTGGCTCTGGAGTTAGAGCCAGAGTAACCGAGGGCTGAGGTGAAGCCGGTGTGATGGAGGACAGAGGCAACACTCTGAAGGGCCGGAGTGCAGCGGATGGCCCGCAAGCCCACAACAGAAGTGGTGTGACGACTGACCAACGGGGAGCTGACGGGACAAGGGAACCCAGTTGAACCACGAGTCCATGGGTCTCTGGTAGGTAGACCAGAGACTCTCGGGATCATGGTAAATTTAACACAGTCCATGCAGGTTGACAAGAAAAAATCATGGTTCATGGTGCTGTCTAGAAACAGTGATGATGAAGGTACAGAGTGCGATAGGGTGGATCAGCCAGTCCTCATTTTCCGTTGTCACCCGTCCCTCATCCGCTGATGTTGTGGGCTCACACCCCTGGTCAAATTATGATGGAGCTCCACTTCTGGGGCGAGGGTCGGCTCTGTCCTCTTTCTCTTGGGCACTGGCTAACACACAGCGGCAGGTGGTAGCTCTCCGTCTGCGAGAGGCTTACACGAATACTTCAAGTTTGAGGGAGGTGATTCAGGCTCTGGGTCTGGATGTGTTCTGGAACAGGGCTGGACACTCTCCAGACACCAAATGAAGGCTTCTTTCCAGTTGAGTCTGGTAGTGTCTGGGAGGTCAATGAGATGGTGAAATTTCACCCTGATCCAGAACATTGATTTCAGGTGATGGCGAGACGGAAAAAACATTCAGTAAAAAACAAAAAAATCTGTGCTTTCACAAGCCAGTATCAAATTGAGCTGCATAATCCATATAAGGTCCGGTCATCTGTCGCGGATGCGTGCAGGCATAAAGACAGATGAATAAAGTTCCCAACATAGTTTAATTAGGTAATCCAAAAACAGACAGACAGGCAATAGCACGGCACATCTGAACATACCGGTGACCGGACAAGGATTGCAAGAGAAGGAACAGCTAAAGTAGTCAACACAAACAACGATGACACATATGAAACAATAATGATGGTGACCAAGGAAACTACAAAGAACAAAGAAACACATGTCAAATGAAAGCAAACTGAAAGTCAATGAACATTTTGTATGTTTATGTTATTTCCTCTGCCACTTTAAATGCTCAAGCTTTTTAAGAATCCACTAAAACCCAGTCCAAAATATTTATAACTAGTGACAAAAATGTCAATACATAATAAATATAGACATAAATTGACTGGGTTAAATTTTACCCCCATAGGAATTAATGGTATGAGAGGAATGCTTCAGGACACATAGAAAAACCTAAAAATGCTCAAAATTCTAAAAATAATGTCTATCATGTGTATCTGAATGCATTCTAAATCAAATGATTTTAGGATCCAGTGGAACAGCTCATTTGCTCCAAATAGAGCTATAGGCCATCTAGTGGCAAGACTCAAGAGTCATGAAATATCATGTGATATTAATATTTTTCCACAAGACTTTAGCAAAGAAACTCACTTTTAAGATATTTTCATCTGAATGAATTGGGTTATTCAGAGTCATTTTGAATTTAAATTGAAAGAATGTGCTTAAATTGTTATTTTATTTATTGATAAAATCTAGTAATTTAAAGGTAAATGAAGTAAAAATCTTCAAAAAAATTGCATAAAAATATAAAGAATATTATCAAAATGAAATTAAATAAGCAGAAAAACAAAAAAACAATTAAGTATAATTTTAGGGCTTTGGGGCATTTTGGATTTGTTACAGGGAGAGATGAAAGTATTTTCAATAATTGTTCTTCATAATGTTATGCCTGATCGTGTATATATATATATATATTATATATATATATATATATATATATATATATATATATATATATAAAAATATAAAAATATATACACCGATCAGGCATAACATTATGAAGAACATTATAACACTGATTATCTCTTCATCACGGCACCTGTTAGTGGGTGGGATATATTAGGCTGCAAGTGAACATTTTTTCCTCAAAGTTGATGTGTTAGAAACAGGAAAAATGGGCAAGTGTAAGGATTTGAGCGAGTTTGACAAGGGCCAAATTGTGATGGCTAGACGACCGGGTCAGAGAATCTCTAAAACTGCAGCTCTTGTGGGGTGTTCCCGGTCTGCAGTGGTCAGTATCTATCAAAAGTGCTCCAAGAAAGGAACAGTGGTGAACCGGCGACAGGGTCATGGGCGGCCAAGGCTCATTGATGCACGTGGGGAGTGAAGGCTGGTCTGTGTGGGCCGATCAAACAGACGAGTTACTGTAGCTCAAATTGCTCAAGAAGTTAATGCTGGTTCTGATAGAAAGGTGTCAGAATACACAATGCATCACAGTTTGTTGCGCATGGGGTTGCATAGCCGCAGACCAGCCAAGTGGTGCCCATGCTGACCCCTGTCCACTGCCGAAAGCACCAACAGCAGTGATCATCAGAACTGGACCACAGAGAAATGGAAGAAGATGGCCTGGTCTGATGGAACATGTTTTCTTTAACATCATGTGGATGGTCGGGTGTGTGTGCGTCGCTTGCAATTTAATGATAATTGAGAGATGGTCAAATAAAATCCCAAAACCATTTTGACATTTACATTAACATGAATAAATAAATAATCATTAAATAATTATGTATCAATAATCAACTAAACCTAAGTTGCTTCAGACAAGTAAATGTTTATCTAACATTTACTTTATAAAAACTTTTCACAGCAAAAAAGACTTTACTTGATAGAAATGAACTATCAATCAGAGGACAGAAGGCATGAAGTAGATTGTACAACAGGTTTTTCAGCAAAGTTTGTGTCATGTTGATAATTTATAGGCTCTAGAAATTTGCACATTATTTGTGTCCTAATAAGATGGAAAATAATAAATACATTTTATGATGTCTCTTTATGGTCTTGCCCTGGGGTTATTGGACATGAGCTAACAATTAACTTTTTATTTTTCATCCACCAATGTTAAAAGAGATTAATAAATACTGCTCAGTGTTAGTTAATGTTAGTTAAAACATATTAACTATGGAACCATATTGTAAAGTGTTAGTGTTTTATTTTGGGTAAACAATTAGTTGCATAAATACAAAAATATATATAAAATAAATAAAATGTACTTAATATTTTACCTCAAACAACATTTATATACAGGTCCTTCTCAAAAAATGTATTTCATATATTTTAGATTCATTGCACACCAACTGAAATATTTCAGGTCTTTTATTGTTTTAATACTGATGATTTTGGCATACAGCTCATGAAAACCCAAAATTAGCATATTTCATCCGACCAATAAAAGAAAAGTGTTTTTAATACAAAAAAAGTCAACCTTCAAATAATTATGTTCAGTTATGCACTCAATACTTGGTCAGGAATCCTTTTGCAGAAATGACTGCTTCAATGCGGCGTGGCATGGAGGCAATCAGCCTGTGGCACTGCTGAGGTGTTATGGAGGCCCAGGATGCTTCGATAGCGGCCTTAAGCTCATCCAGAGTGTTGGGTCTTGCGTCTCTCAACTTTCTCTTCACAATATCCCACAGATTCTCTATGGGGTTCAGGTCAGTAGAGTTGGCAGGCCAATTGAGCACAGTAATACCATGGTCAGTAAACCATTTACCAGTGGTTTTGGCACTGTGAGCAGGTGCCAGGTCGTGCTGAAAAACGAAATCTTCATCTACATAAAGCTTTTCAGCAGATGGAAGCATTAAGTGCTCCAAAATCTCCTGATAGCTAGCTGCATTGATCCTGCCCTTGATAAAACACAGTGGACCAACACCAGCCGCTGACATGGCACCCCAGACCATCACTGACTGTGGGTACTTGACACTGGACTTCAGGCATTTTGGCATTTCCTTCTCCCCAGTCTTCCTCCAGACTCTGGCACCTTGATTTCCGAATGACATGCAAAATTTGCTTTCATCTGAAAAAAGTATTTTGGACCACTGAGCAACAGTCCAGTGCTGCTTCTCTGTAGCCCAGGTCAGGCGCTTCTGCCGCGGTTTCTGGTTCAAAAGTGGCTTGACCTGGGGAATGCGGCACCTGTAGCCCATTTCCTGCACACGCCTGTGCACGGTGGCTCTGGATGTTTCTACTCCAGACTCAGTCCACTGCTTCCGCAGGTCCCCCAAGGTCTGGAATCGGTCCTTCTCCACAATCGTCCTCAGGGTCCGGTCACCTCTTCTCGTTGTGCAGCGTTTTTTGCCACACTTTTTCCTTCCCACAGACTTCCCACTGAGGTGCCTTAATACAGCACTCTGGGAACAGCCTATTCGTTCAGAAATTTCTTTCTGTGTCTTACCCTCTCGCTTGAGGGTGTCAATGATGGCCTTCTGGACAGCAGTCCGGTCGGCAGTCTTACCCATGATTGCGGTTTTGAGTAATGAACCAGGCTGGGAGTTTTTAAAAGCCTCAGGAATCTTTTACAGGTGTTTAGAGTTAATTAGTTGATTCAGATGATTAGGTTAATAGCTTGTTTAGAGAACCTTTTCATGATATGCTCATTTTTTGAGAATTTTGGGTTTTCATGAGCTGTATGGCAAAATCATCAGCATTAAAACAATAAAAGACCTGAAATATTTCAGTTGGTGTGCAATGAATCTAAATTATATGAATGTTTAATTTTTATTATTACATTATGGAAAATAATGAATGTATTGGGTTTTCTCAGATTTTTTAATATTTGATTGTAAATTAACTGTATCATTAGACCAACCTATCAAACATATATCATAATAATAATGTTTCTTACCAACTTATTTTACTAAAGTTACTAAAAGTTACTAAAGATATTTTAATATGTAACCGGCTATACCCAAACATCAGTTATAAATTCATGTCAAAACTGCATGCGCCCTAGGACTGCCACTCACAAACCTGTCAGATGTCATTCCTGGAAAGACAGCCTGAGGCCCAACGACACTATGGGAATGTATGTGGCTGTATCTCTTCTTATATCATACGAACATTATGATGAGCTAAATATGATGGATTTTTTTCTCAGTAATTGTACTTCATCACATAGGGTAGGCCCAACTGCATTGCAGGAGAAGAGCGCCACATATTTTACACTTTTTCTGGAAAAGGAAAATTCTGTCAAAGTAGCTACTCATTTCATGTTGTTCAAAGAGATTTTTGTTTGTTCATCTTCAGAAACAAGTGAAGATATTTTTAATGAAATCCGAGATATTTCAGTCCTTCCATTGAAAGTCTATTGACACTGGTAAGAGATTTGTGTTTTTAAGGTGAATGAAAGTCTGAGGGGGTTTGGAACAAACGTAGCCCCTAAAACACGGTGAGGAAAAAAAATAAAAAATTAAATGTCATTCCATCACCATGTCCCTTTAGGGGCCGTGTAGGAAAGACATGAGGTAGCCTAGCCTAATTGATGACAATTTTGTGTGAACTATCGCTTTAAGTAGGCTATTAGGAGGACTCGAGTTTGATAATCTCAAGAAGAACTTATTGTCAAGTATTCTGTTTGGTGTATTTTTTTATTCAACAGAATACGTTTTTACACGCATATCCAACCTGTTTGAGTTTAATTAGCACTGACTCGACACACCCTCATGTGACCACCTGTACCGGTTTTTCCTGAAGATGTGCCGCAGGCTCATCGGCCCGAGAAGGGTAAATGACGAGAATTAAAGGAAAGCCAATAGAGCTACTTTCACACCTGCGCGCCGACACACCTAAAGTCTTCCACATTTCACTCATTGAAGAGAAAGTGTTGAGGTGAACAGTTTAAAACCGTTTGGAGGTTGTCATTGCTGAGTATTGGGTGTGTAAGATCAACGTTTCAACACGAGACTCGCGTTTGGACCGCCGTTGCTGCGTTTCTCTCAGGTAAGCAAGTGTCACTGAGGCGAGCCGTTTGCGTAATTGACAGATATAGCCTAGTTTAAGTGACATAGTTGAGTGTGATATTAATTATGATACAAATAAAAACTTACAGAGCCTAGGTGTTCACTCATGGCTCTTTAAAAAAAACAAAAAAACATATGTACGCGCGTCTCAGACTGGCGGTTTGCTAGTTGCGTCGCGTATCAAAGTGCGTTGCGTTTTTAAGATGGCGCGCCAAATAAAAAAACGGTTAGTTTTTAATGCTCTTCTTTTTTTTCAAAGGAAAAATACACGGATTTGTGTGGCTCTCCTAACAAAAATTGTTTATGAGGAGAGCCTAGAACCACAAGGTAAGAAAATGCAATTGGCATGGTATTTTTGTGCCACAGTGTTTTCACTGCTAAATCAGATAAGAAAGGAAAGGGTAAACTTCCAAGAAATACAACAAACGTTAGCGAAAGGAGGCGAAAAGGTTCCTTTAACGACTTATGGCTCTGCAATAGTCAAATTTTAAATTAATAGGTTTAAATCGAATTCATGTTCTAATGACAAATTTGATCAGTTGACTTTTGTTGTATTTAAATTTGTTATAGGCCTATTTTTCACTGTTGTGACTACAACTATTTCATAAAATCCCGTAATATGAGGTCATTAAACGGCATATGATTATTATACACAAATTGTGAAGTGTTTAAAATACGTTTAACTGTAGATGAATTATCACTGTCCCTGCTTAAAATGTAGCTAATAGCAATTGATGCTTTCTGGTATTAGGTTATTTATTTTGGACATGTGGATGAAATTTCAAAAATGAACTGGTGTTTTATTTCAGATGTTGCATAACACTTGTTTCCCTGGAGTTGAGGGCCTGTAGTGCACATTGCTAGGAATGGTGCCTGAGATGGACACTATGATTTCAGTCATTGTTTCTAGTAATGGGCGCTGCGGATATTCAGCTTCTTTCCAGGAGTACCTGGAGTCATATCGTCAATCCTAATGAGAACAAGGTCTGATACTATTTATGTAAATGGCATATAAATAAATGTATACAAGTAACATTTGGTTGCCGCTGGATGGCAGTAGAACCCAAGGAAAGTGACAACGGACCACTATAGGATCTGCAGTGTTTCAACATGCAAGTAACCGTGAAAATCTTTGGCATGTTGGTGAACCTGCCCAGGAGAGGCATTTAGACTTCCTCGTTCATTTGTAATTGAATGACTTTATGCAGAAAATAACCACACCAGCGTTTCATTCATAGCAATTTGTTTTATAGCTTCTCTTAATTTTCTGTTGTCAGTGACAAATAAAGATGATGATTGTTTATTATGGCTTCATGTGTATGAATTATTTTCCAGTTTTAATTTTGCTTTGAATATTACATTTTAAATTGTAATATTACTGTTTTTTTTTATCAAATAAATGCAGCAAGAGAGGTAAATAATTGCCCATAAAATGTAAAAATAAAAACAAATCTTACTGACTAGACAAATAGGACAAGACCTTCTGTCATGTTATATCCAGGAATCAGATATGGTGGCTCAAATCATTCATTGACACAAACATACCCTTTAAAAGTAATTTATTTGGTATTTACAGTTGGCCAGTGGAAGCTATGAGTGTGCAAGATACAAACACTTTTTGCCAGTCACCAAACGTTTCCAGCAGCAGCTGATTGTAAAAGAAACTGGCATGAACGTCATCTCCATACATTGAGTGAAAAAGTCTGTCACTCAGTCACACATACCCGCACATTTACAATGGCATATCAGGTGCGAAAAGGTCAGTTTGCAAAACATTTGTAAACCAGAAGTTTTTCCCCCAAAGAACAAACAGATCATGTGACCATGGGATATTATCCGTTTTACAGCAGTACTTTTTAAATCCCTGAATGTTGAACATTTGGCACAGGCCAATCCAGCCAATTAGTATCAGAATGGTAACATACAATTTTCTTTTCAAATACTACAGTGCACTGCG
The DNA here is from genome assembly GCA_023029165.1 of Gobiocypris rarus. Classification (NCBI taxonomy): domain Eukaryota; kingdom Metazoa; phylum Chordata; class Actinopteri; order Cypriniformes; family Gobionidae; genus Gobiocypris; species Gobiocypris rarus. The sequence goes on along the minus strand of CM040929.1, from coordinate 22,277,101 downwards.
ATATGCACTAGATTGACACAGCACTGAAAGAGATATAGATGCACATTCATCACTAAAACACACACAAAGTGATTCAAAACTGATTCAGTAATACAATTTACAGAAAATGTTCTAATCACCTTGTAAGCCTAAAGCTGCATGGCAACACATGATATTTTCCCTACATTTTTGGACACTTTTCAGGCCATGCCTTTCAATGGAATGCACCAGCACAAATTGTCAGCATATTGTCATTTTCATGAGAGCACTAGCGATCGAACACTGGTCTTAAAGAGGCACTAATGCGATACAAAAGTAGCTGCTGTCTTAAGTTGTCTCTGTACAGGATGCTACATGTAGCCCACACAATCATATTCCCATTCCCAAAAGCGAAGCGGAATGTAATCCCTTTATAACACATTTTGATAGGAATATGGAATGTAAGCAATAATTGATTAGTAAGGAGAAAAAAATGCCCTGATAAAGTGGTGCATACGGCACTTTCCATGAATAGGGTACAAAATGGGGTTAGCAACATAATACTGTTAAACCTATTTGAATTACCAAAATGCAACATTTGGTCCCAAACTAATCAGCTTTAAGTGAATGACAGATTCATTTAGGCTAAATTTGCAACAGTGTTACAATTAATTTGTATAAATCGTAGTTATAAAATGCAAAACATTTTTTCTTTGCTAGAAATAAACAATTGCTAACAATGAGTCGCATAAATTGTTTTTAAATTTATATTTAAACAAGTTCTAAACTGTGGTGACATATTTGCTTAAACTTCCAAGTAATTAAAAAAAAAAGAAAAAGCAAAACTTTTCTCAAGGTTCATCTTTTCATTGACTCTCTGCTGAAAACAAACAAAAAACCCTTGAAGGTTCATCTTTTCATTGACCCTCTGCTGAAAACAAACAAAAAAACTATTAAAAACCCTTGAAGGTTCATCTTTTCATTAACCCTTTGTAAAACTTAAGTTTTTGGCAATGAAAATATTAACCTTCAGGAGTTTTGTTTTGCATTTTGTTTTTTCTCCAGCCAAGGGTTTAATGAAAAGATTAATCTTCTGAAGTTTTATTTTGCTTTGTTTTATCTTTTTATTGATTCTTTGTAAAAAAAAAAAAAAGCCTAAACCAAACAAAAAACAAACCATGCCAAAAGTTCTGAAGCTTCGACACTCTCCTGAAAAAGCAAAACAAAACTTCTGAAGGTTTTTCTTTTCATTGCCACTCTACTGAGAGAGAGAGAGAGAGATAGAGAGAGAGAGAGAGAGAGAGAGAGAGAGAGAGAGAGAGAGAGAGAGAGAGAGAGAGAGAGAGAGAGAGAAAAACCTTCTGAAAGTTCACCTTTTCCCTTGGTCATCTCCTGTAAAAACAAACATAACAAAACTTTTGAAGGTTAATCTTTTCCTTGATCCTCTCCTGAGGAAAATTAACAAATAAACAAAAAGCAAAACACAACTTCTGAATGTTCACATTTTCCTTGATCCTCTGCTGAAAACAAAAACAAAACAAAACTTCTAAAGGTTCTTTTCATTGATCCTCTTCTAAAAAAATAAAACACTTTTTCAAGAGTTTAGAGCCTTATTTTGTACGCTATTTGTGGAAAGTGCCAGATAACTGCTGCCGTAGTCAGACCTGTTTGCTGCTTTGATCTGTTTGCTGGTCAGTTATGTCCCTGCTTAAAATAAGTTTGACACCAAATGCAAAGCACAGCAAATCCGAACACTGAGATATTAGCATGAATTGCATATGATGATGCAAGCAAGAAAACTGTTTACATCTGTGCCAATAGCAATGCTACTACATGCCTTAAACCTTGGATTTTTATTAAATCATAAATAAATAAAAAGATAAGTACAGATGTGTTTTTGGCCATTTTTTGTTTCCGGATGACAAGATTCATATAGACCCCCACAGAGTTCACATTCAGCCAGCATGCATTTGAACACTGGAGAGCATATTAGCAGGTCCTGAAGCATCTATGGAGTAGATGAGATAATCGCTACGGACACTGCAGGAAATATCAGAATAACAAAGGCACTCAAAGGCTGAGCGTCTCGAACCCTAGCTGAATGTGAGCCCACAGTGTGCGTGGCGAGTCTCTCACAAATGAACCGGCTTACCAAGATGCCGAGATGTGTTAGAGCAGGGCTGGAAATTTGCATGAAATAGTTCTCCAGAAATCTGATCACTTCGGTAAATGCTAACAGTCTCTTGGGATAGATATGTGAAAGGGTCAAACAATATAATACGAATTAAAAAATAAAATATATCCTCTCAAAATAAAGCAATAAATATATAGCACAATTCAAGAATATGTTTTCCATTAAATAAAAAAAAAAAACATTTCTGCAGTATCCTTATAGACAATGCAACATGGAATCAAGACCAGGCTTGAATATAGATGCCGAGAGGGATGAAAAGAAAAGGGATATTCAAAAGAGCTGTGCAGTAGATCCCTTCCTGTTCAATCATCCACAATAAGACAAGAAGCAAACAGGAACTGTCCCTGTCGCCCAGTAGTTGATAACTCCAGGGTAAAAGACTCATTCACAACACGGAGAGACGACAACGGCTCATCTGATGTGATGAGCCGAGAAACTTGGAGGAAAAATCAAATTAAAGTGTCAGTAGCTTCTGCCGAAAGCCTCGTGAACTCAAAGTAGTTTCTGAATCACTTTCTTCTCTATTGATTCACAAAGTAAAGGGCCGAACGGACTCATGATTGGGCAGCAGTGGAGGCTTATGGTCACTGTCTGTAGTAGGCACCTATAAGAGAATGAGATGAAATGCGCATGTTAAAAAATCATTGTAATTTGATGTGTGATACCTCAGGTGTACTGGTGCAGTGTGAACCTTTGTACGCCGCCTCTGGTCTTGATGGAGGGCGAGGGGTGTACGGACTCTCCACATAAGCATAGCTCGGGTTTATGTTCTCATAGTGCTGTGTAGGAGGGGGAGGCCTGGAACAAAGAACCGAGAGGAACGTCAGACTCCTGTAGCACTTCTGAGAGCCTACGTGTTAACGAGTCAGATGTAGTACCTCACAGGTTTGTGGTTGCGTGCTCTCTGGTACTCCTCCTCACTGCTACGCACCTCTTCTCGCATCCGTGGTCGTACTACCTCTTCTTGCACTGGCTAATGTGACAGAGCAGAAGAGAGCATGTCAGCAGTGTCGACAGGGTCCACGTCACCAGACCCACATGGAATATTGTGAATTGCAGCAGCATCAGCATTTACTATATTGTCCGTATTGACCCTAAATATATTGCTTTCAAACATCTCTACATTAATTATTATTTAGTAAAATATTTATATATCATGCATTTATTTATTAAATAATACATATTATAAATATTAAAATATTTTATATACAATTTATATTTAAACATATATATATTTTAATAAAAAAACTAATTGTATATTAAATTTTTTTATGAATGTAAATTGTATTTATATATATATATATATATATATATATATATATATATATATATATATATAAATATAAATAATATACACACACACATACATACAAATATTACATTTTATATATTACATTTTGTAAAAAAAAATTATATTCAAAGATGATAGTGATATACAAAAATGTTATAATTCAACAATATTGATTATTAAATACATTATATATTTATGTATTTAATGAATCATTATGGTAACACTAGAATAAGGTTTCATTAGTTTATTTTACATGAATGTTAATTTCAACATTTACTAATTATATATTTACAATATTCAAATGAAAATGTGTTTGTTAACAGTTAATGCACTGTGAACTTACATGAACAAACAATGAATGACTGTTTTTATTAACTTAGCAAATATTAACAAATACAGTAACAAATGTTTGTTCATTGCTAGTAAATACATTAACTACTGTTAACTAACGAAACCGTATTGTACAGTGTTATCATGATTACATTTTTAAAAGCATATATGCTTTTAAAAATTGTATATATAAAATCTGATGTTTTTCTTTACAATTGCATAGGTTTCTACCCAAAACCGGTACTTCTGAATGGGATGAGGCTGGGATTTAGCGGGTTTGAATGAAAGTATTTGATGAACATATACTATGTGCAGAGAGCATTAACCGTACATAAATAAATACTGGTTTTAAAGGGTTGAACATTGCTGGAATGCTGTACTCAGGGTTCCCACACCTTGGTTAACTTCAAATTCAATGACCTTTCAAGGACTTTCCAGGTCCAATACCCTCAAATTCAAGGACTTAATGTGGGGACACATTTTAAATGAGAGCAATCACATCGGCTTACCTTGCAAGATACCGTATTACAGTTTTCACGTGTCAAACATAACTTTGCCAAAAAGCTATTTTGCATTTATTTTTGGTCATATGACAGAGTTCTGATATTCTATATGATGTATTTCTGTTTTGCCAAAACTGAAGAAAATGCGGTACATCCTATACTGTATTCTAAAATGATCTGATATTAACATACGCTCATGTAAATAGCAGTTTAAAAGGTTGCTTTTGAGTTTTTCTTGCCTCATTATATCTTAACAAGCAAAGCAATTTAACAGTACATTAAATAAAATATTTGGGCAACAGATTATCACAAATGTTTTATGTTTATTGAACACAATATGCAGTCATTGGCTGAACATATTTGGGTTCGGTGTAAGCACTGAAAACGTTGAGGTACCATCGTAGGAGTTTCCTGCGCGCGTGAACGTCAAGGTACAACACAAAGTACCTTCCGCGGGAAACACGTAACATAACGAGTAAATGTACATAACTAGCAAGCTAGTAGGCATAGGCCACGAAGTGTTGGCGAAATAACACATTAGTAGACCGGAGGGAATAATAAGCACTTTCAAGGACCTGCATCTATGAATGTTTATTTTCAAAAACTTTCCAGGGCCTTGAAGTTTTTTTTCAGATTCACAAACTTTCAAGGGTTTCAAGGACCCGTTGGAACCCTGTGTATTGGCCAATCGGCATTCAGGACCGTTTTTGCGTTAGCTCTGTATATTTCTATGCATCGCTGTCGAAGAGTAATTAGCTGGTGAGGCGGATTTACTTATTGTAGAGTTAAAAAAAGTTATCACAAGCAATGTAATGTTTGAACTGGATGTCATAATAAATGTCAGTAGAGGCAAGATTTTAAAACAAGCAGTACATTTCTAAACGGCTACATAAGGTCTATCAGTTGGAATTGATGTTGCTTACCTTGTATTCCACCTCGGGTCGTCTTCTCTCTATCACTTGTTTCTCCTTCTCTTTCGATTTCTTATACTCCCTCTTCTCTTCCTCCAATAGCCGTCGGGCTAATTCCTAAAAATACATTGCAAAACAAATTGTAAAATGCTCAAGACAAATAGGTCTGGAGGTAACAACTTTGAGGGGGAAAAAGACCCATACTGTACCTCATCTTGAGCAACTTGAGCGGCTCGTTTGTCAATTTGACTCGCCTGTAAAAATATATATGGTTACTTTTTTGGGGATTACCAAACATCAACCATTAAAACCACTGAGAAAGATTCACTCAATATACCTTAATTTCTTCTTCTTGAAGCTTGCGTGCCACCTCCATGTCTTTGAGCTCCAGGTCTTGCAGGTCTAAGTGGGCCAATCCATGTGTTGCTTCCTTCATGCCATACTCTCCTCTAACCTTCCGTCCTGCAGGGGGCATTAGAGGATATCAGCCCAAAGAAAACACAGCAGAACTAGACTTCAGCCTCATCATTTATTCCCACAGTACCCCAAGCAGCCATTTTTATTTTGGGATTGAGAAGGAATGATCAAACATGCCACAGGCAAGATGTAGTGCACAAAATTCCCACAAACCACAATCACCAATGCATTGGAAAAAGGAAATTAGAGTATGCCTTGAGAGCACTCCCACCACCAGATGGCACTGCAAGTCCAAGAAGGTTCAAACACGTGGAGCCAGGTCCATACCTCTCTCTCTGGAGGAATGGCCAGGGGACCGGCCCTCATTTGAAGGGCCTCTGAGAGCGGGTTCCTCAAACACCTCATTAGGGTCTGACAGGACCCTCTGCCTGCTCTTGAGATCCTCCCACTCAAGGCTGTCTTCTGACAATCCTCTAGTTGGGGTGAGACTGTCTAGTTCTCGCTCTATGCTTCTGTCTCTGCTTTTGTGCCTCCCTTTATTCCCCTCTCTGCCTCGTTCTCTTTTCCTGTCTCTGCTACCATGTCCATAGCCATTTCTGTCCATCTCCCTGTTTATGTTTCTACCCCTGTCAACCTCCTTGACATTTCCGCTAAGCAGTCGATCTTGACTTCTTGTCTGGTTTCCATCTCTTGGTCTGTCCTTGGATCTCTGTCCATCCCTTTCTCGATCCCTGTTCCTTTCCTTGTCCCAAACCCTATCCTGGCCGGCAGAGTAATCCTTGGGAGGTTTCTCCTTCCGCCGCACCACAGGCTCCAGGTCGTCCCATTGATCTTGCTTCTTTCTTCTACGGGGTTCTGTGCAATCGAGATCGAGAGGTCTGTTTCTCTCTTTCGAGTTTTCTTCCGGGTATTTCGTTCGTCGCTCAGGTGAGTAGTACTCTGGGATTCTTTCCTTGCTTGCAATCTCTGGATGCCTAGATCGGCCGAGTTCAACAGGCTCATATTCTGGATAACGACTACGGGGATGTTTTTTTCTGTCTGGTTCGGGAGAGTTGTACGGGGATAGAATTCGATTGTAGTTGTGATGCTTCTCTTTTCTGTAACCCGGAGAAGTGGAATGGGGATTGGCCTCTTGCACATCTGGTTGAAGGTGCGGGAGGCTCCTGGAGGCTGTGTGAAAGTGAGTGATAGGTAAAAGAAAAGGTGGAGTGCAGAACAAGGAGGGAAATAAAACTTAACCAGGTTAGTACAAAAGGGTTAGTTCACTCAGGATAATGCAGGATGTAAAATGGTAAATAAAGCTGACAAGTAGTACCAAGCCCTTCAAATAAAGAGGATACAGCCAGGGTCCAAAATTAACTATGCAACAGTCAAGTGACCACCCACCCACCCACACACACACACCCTCTTCTGGATCATGCATTATCAAGTTTACTGTTATTACCTTGTCTATTCATAATACAAGAGACATTTTTGCAGTTGTGCCACTCTGACAGTCAAGTTATTGGACAAAAGGTGTCAAACCTAAAATGATGCCGTAGTACTTGGTTTAGAATTGTTTAATTAAGACACCATTTTAAATAGTTTTCTTGGGCCTTAGTTATAGTTATATTAAATAACTATAACTAGTTATATTAAAAATGTCCTGGCAAATCCAAGCTTTATAATGGCAGTGAATTGTTGTTTAATTTATGAAGTCCATAAAAGTGCATCTATCCATCATATAACTGCTCCACACGACTCCGGGGGTTAATAAAGGCCTTCTGAAGCAAAGTAGCCGTTTGTGTAAGAAAAATATTCATATTTAAAACTACTTTAAAATACCTAGCTTCCGGAGGTCAACGATACGCGATTTGCTTGCGCTAAAAGAGTAACCCTTGACCAGGGGCGTAGCCAGTGGGCAGGCCTGACGGGCACAGGCCCGCCCACTATGATGAGTAGCCCCCCCCCAGTTTATTATACAGATATAATATTTGTTAAATAACAGTGGTTTAAATTATTTTTATGTAATTACAAAATTATTATAACATCTCAAAAACGTGTTTTTTTTTTACAGTCTATGGTTTTTGCATAATGATTGATGAGTTTGATTGACAGCTGTTAGGCAATTAGGCACTTGTGTTAGGCAATTGTCAGGCTGTCTCATGCATGTCACGTGGCTCGCGCCTAAGAGTTCATGAAGTGAGTTTGCCTATTCACTTAGCCCTATAATTTGCAGTTGTGTGATAGATAAATGCAAAATTCTATAAAAAAGACTTTTAAAAACTTGCACTGATGCGGGAGAGAACCCATCCATTAACGCTGCAAGTAACGGTAAGACTTTTTAATACCAAGCGCGGGTTCATTCTGTAAAGCCGGGAACACGCCGCAAAAACGTATCAGTAGTGATAATACAGGGGTAAGGTGTGTGGTTGAAGTTGACGCAAATTCGACCTGCAACTCGCTCTACTTCCTTTTCCCATCACATATCAGATCAAAAAGGCATTTATTTAAAAAAAAATGTTCAAAAAGTGGAAATAAAGGGTCAAAAGTGTGTTGTAACTGCTGCTCGTATGTGGACAGGTTGTAGCTACAGTTTTGCGTTATGTTGACAGTGACACTGACTGGAGTGCCCGTTCATTTTTGCCCAGGCTCGACCAAAAATAAAATTCTGCCCTTGACACATGCGTATTGACGAACGCAGAAGCGCAAAGGATAGACCAAAACTAAACATAGCGTCGGGGGTTACTCTTTTAATGCAAGTCGACTTGCGTACCGCTGACCGCCGAAAGTGAACTGACCCTTTAACCGCCTGCTGCCCCTCATGTTGTTGTAGGAGCGCTCCAAGCGCCTGAAATAAAATAAATAAATTTAAAAAACTGAGCAGAAAAGCGCCCAACGTCATCATGTTTTTTCCAATGTCTAATCGAATGAATGGCGAGGCGGGTCTTCCGTTGTGGTGACAGTTACCTTGATTAGACTGACAGGACAGCTGATTCGGGGGTTGCCTTGCAATATTTTAAAAAAATGCAGCGCACTGCTCTTTTCAAGATTAAAAAAGTAAAAAAATAAAATAAAAATAAAAAGTGCGGTGCTCATGTTTTCAAACCTGAAAAACGCGTTTCGTCTGATCGAGTTAGGCCTGTTCATTTGTTCGGACAGTTGCACCACCTGACATTTTGTGGGTTTAAGAAACCAAAGCATAATATGTATTATTTAAATGTACTGAAAATGTATTTAAACTAAATAGGTTTTATAGAATAAAGTGATTTTAAAGTGACTTTATTTAACTATTTTAAAAGGAAATAAAGCACTTAAATATGCAAGCCATGTCATTGACCCATATATATTATTTGTAAGATAAGGATTAATATGTGGGTTGGCACTGAAAGCATGTTATTTTAACCAAAAAATAAAACTAATCCAAATCCCACAATACAAAAAATTAAAAATACACCACTGATTCATAATATTTTAAAGCTGCTATTTCACATTTGGCTTATTGGCCGCAAACCAGTTTATTTCTCATTTTAACATTAAAAAAACATTCTAAAATCTTCAGAGATTTCTAAATGTTAATGCCTTGATCCTTTTTCTACATCTCAATTTACTGCATATTTTAGGTGTTTATAAAAAGGCCCATGTGCATTTTTGTTCATATTAATGCCAACAAACCAAGAATTTACGAATTTTTAGACTGCAAATATCTTGTTAACCCTCTAAAACCATTTCTTTAATCACATATTCACAGGTCGAGGGTTCAGATAAACATGTCTGATCTCCTCCCCACACATCACTGCAGAAACGCAGCCCCGGCCTAATTGTTTGCATCCCGGTGTGTGAGAACAGAGCTTAGCTATGCTGTCACGGTTCGAAAGGGAGCGAGAGAGAAAGAGCTAAAGATACTCCACTACAAAGCGCTCTCGGAGATGGTGAATCTTTTATGTTGTGCCCTGTAGGCGGGTGCTAATCTGTGTTTATCAAAGCAGGGTCCTTGCGAACGGAACATCACCGGCACAAAGAACTGCATTACGTGCCGAAGTTTCACTTTAAGGTTTATGCGGTTTTGGTGAAACACACTCTTCATTAAGCACCTATGAATGAAAGGTTTGAATGAGTGTTTAACGAGGCGAACAGACCCTATGGGTACGATACTGGCTGACCAGCAAGAGGCCCTAAACACATCCAAATGATTGCATGAGAGAATGATTACATAACACGTGAAAGCAAACACTGGCACGCAAGGGCAGCCATTCAGGGCGGGTTGAGTTAACAGATGCAGTGTTGACATGAACAACTTGCATGTCCAGTTTTGTAGCATTAGTCACTAAATGGTTACTCATTACGAAAGCAACATGGCCTGCTGGTGCTATTTTAGATCGGAGGAAGGAAAACCTTTCCACAGATCCCTAATGTTTATTAAACAAACGCAAGTTGCACACTAACATGCGGTCAAGTCAGTTGACATTTTGTCTAACGTCTAACAAACAGATGAAAGTATCTGGAGGGCTTGAGGCTTGAAATGGATGAAATGTGTTCATTACTGTAATTGCTTCCTAAGGCATAAGTACCTCAGAACCAACTGATACAGGAAAGCGCAATGCATGTCACAATTTGTGCAGGAATGTCAAAACCTCAAATGTCCTACATTTGGACATAATTGGTCCTAACTACATAAACCATAACAATTTTTTCGAATATTTTATTATTAGTATTTTCAACATTTTGTAACATGCATAAAATTTACAAAAATAAACATGATTAAACAATTATTTATTTTTGCCATTATCCATTAAAATATATATATTTAAACACGCAAAAATAAATAAATATGAGTGTGAGTGTAATTCAGAAAACAGATTCAGCAAATATTTCATCCAGAACTAGTCTTATTTTATTATTATTTATATTAGTGCTGTCAAAACTATTAATCGCGATTAATCACATCCAAAATAAAATAAGTTTATTTACATAATAATTATACACAATACACGCACACTTATGTAAATTGAATACACACACATACATGTATATATTAAAGAAATATTTGCATATATAACATCTAAATATATTTATATAATTTATATTATATCCAAATATTTTATAAATATATTTTATTTATGTGTCTATTTAGCTTTTTTCAGTTTTAGTTATTTTAGTACATAAACTTTATTTTTGGTATTATTTATATACTATTATATTTGATATTAAAATTTTGAATTAGCTCATACTTTTATATTTTCAGTTTTTATTTATAGGTTCGCTTAATTTTTAAGTTTTGCGCTCATCTTTTTCTAATATTTCTGAATATTTTTACATTTATTGTTATTTCAGTTAGTAATTATAGTACTTGTTTCAGTTAGTTAACATTTAAAAATTCTTGTTAGTTCAAGTTTTCATCTAATATCTATATTTTATTTCAGCTTTATTTCAATACAAATATTTTTAATAGTTTTAGTTAATAACAATACTAGTCAGAACAATGTGTGAGTCTTATTTTTTTCTGAATCAGACTTTACTGGTTGTGTTGCATATTTGCTTTTGTGTGCCACTAATTAAAAAGTATTGTTTGTTTAATGTTTATTGAATGTACTGGCTACCATGAAAAGGCATTTCAAACTCAGTACTGTGCTAAAATATTTGATGGTGAGCTGTAGATTCAGCCATGCAGAAAACCTTGCAAATGCTGATTTTCCAGCAGTCAAATGTGTTGATGCGAACACACACACACACACACACACACACACACACACACACACACACACACACAGTTCTCCCAACCTCATCTTTGCTCGACTGCACACCTTCCACTAGGGGGCGCTCTACACACCTTTATCTTCATAGAACTCCTCTTCAAAGTTTGCTTCCATTTGCTTTTGCCTTTTTCTCTCCTCTTTCATCTCTCGCTCCTGCAGCTTACGGGCGATAGCCTAGTGGAACGCATATAAACAAATTCAGAAGAATGAGTGGAGGGAAACAAGCGTTGTAATGATGTAACAAACATGGGTGTGGTCACATCAATGCCTAACTGATGAATAACAGGCTGAGAATGCCAGTATGTGATCTGAAGTGTTACAAACACAATCACAGTGAAGTAACGTGACTGCTGTGGGCGTGGCTAAATCAATGGTGTATCGATGACCAACATAACCCGAGTGTGTTAATGTTATGAATGGCTGGAAGGCTTCCTGCTCTCACCTCATCTTTCTCTTCCTGCTGCCTCAGTTGTTCAGCCTGCCGGACTAGTTGTTCTTGAATCTCCTGAGCCACTTCAATGTCGATTCGTTCCCTGACAGGACAGAGGGAAAGAAAACAACTTGAGTTTCCACACTGTGGAGCTTCTCAAATCAGCCACCATAGCTTTCACTTCCTGTGTCTGAGAAGAAATGGTTCAAAAGCAGAAATTGTAACAATAGTCCTGCACGCGCTCGCAATGATACAGTGAGACGCGTGCCATATATGGAAAGTGTTCAGGAGGAATACTATAAGGTTTTGCGAGAAAGAAACCATATTATTCAGTCAAAATATTAAGCTCGGCTGTTACTCTGTGCGTGCGCTCGAGCCGTCAGCGCTCGCGTTCATGCTTTCTATAACTCGCACTGTTGTCATGGCACCCAGGATAAGCACACACACGCACAATTTTGAAAAATCAGGCTAAAAAGAAACAAACACGAGTCTCGTCTTTCTATAAGGTATATGATAAGAAATAATACAATAATACTAATACAGGGTATATGCAGGAATCCTGAAGTTAATTTCAATACCTTTTTAAGACTTTTTTAAGACCGTCTCAAAATATTTTAAGACCTCATCGCAAGTTCTAAGTGCCTCGCAAAGTGCCTGAAAACAAAATTTCAGGACGTCTAGAAATAACAGAAATACATAAATAAACAAATAATGAATGTGAAAAATAAATAAATACACATTTCAGTTCTTAACAAAGAAGTTCACCCTTTGCAGCAGCTCTTTATTAAGAACAAAAATGAATATTTATGTATTTTTTGCTTTCATTATGTTTATTTATGTATTTCTGTTATACAGTACGACTGGTGATGCTTGACTGCATGAATTTAGAAAGCTCTGCAGCGAAACATGACTGTGGCGGAGGGGGCGTGGTGGTTTAGCGAGGTCTGCAAGAAAACGGAGAGTTGGAGAAAGATTGCTGTGAAGTGTGAACAAGTTAATATTGAACTGAGTTGTTGAGAGTGCTGTAAGCGTGATCTTATTTTGTTTGTATCACAAGATTTCTGAATAAACACGAGTCCTCGTCATGCCGACACGGTCTTCTTTCTTTCTTATTACACAAACTTTGTACATTGACTTAAGGCAGGGCTCAACATTAAGCCCGTTCACGTGCTTGTCCTTCGGACAAGTAATTCTGTCAGGCACTTGTCCGATTAAAAAATTTGTTTGTCCGGACATTTTTGTTTTGTTTTTTGTGTTGTACGTATTCTAAAGCAATATTCTCACTAGTGTTCAATCAGCTTGGACATATTTAAATCTGCATATTTGTGATATTTTTACCTTTTATTTTTACATTTTTCCCTAATCTTATTAAATATAGGCTATGCTTCAGTTTTCCTTTTATTTTCTTAAATTTGATCAATAAATGATAATACAAATATAAAAAAATGTATAAGACACTATAGGCATGTTACAAATCAAATTAAATAATTTACACTGATAAATAACAACTGCATTAAATAATGTTATGAGATTGTTTACAATATGTTTTTGAATATACAAATAAGAAATGTTGTTAAGAATGTTTAAACATGAAACTAAACCGCCAGTAGTTGGCACAGGTGACCGTCTGAATGAGTGAGTCATTGATTCAAACGATTCGTTCAAACGGCTGATTCATTCACAAATGAGGCAATCGTTAACGAATAGGTCATTGGATCTTTGATTCAACCTCGTTCAGTAACACACTGTTGCTGTAAGATGCGTGGTTCTGCTGTGATCTTTGTTTGGAAATATTATCACTGCTGAAACAGTAAATATTTCATCTAAAATGTAAGTGACTTAAATGTTAATTAATTGTATATTGAGCTGTCATTTGAAATCACATTTTCAGTCGTGATGTATTCAGGAAAAGGAGGACAAATGAGTGTCGGACAGGGGGGTTTAAATTCAGACGTATGCCACCGGCGTGCGCGCCCCGAGACGATCACACTGACCGAGCACGCTGTTGTCTTTTAATAGTTATGAGGATGAAAAGAAATATATAGACTTTTTGGAGTCAAACTCTTTTGACAAAGCTTGAACAAAATTGAATACCTCAAAATCGTGATTAAGACTTGTTAAAACCTTTTAAGGGCCTTAATTTTCCCAAAATGGATTTATCAACTTTTAATACTTTTTAAGACCCTGCGGACACCCTGTAATAATAAAACCTCCTGAAGTGAATGTTGTGTACCGGTTGTCATGACAACATTGCCTGAGGCTGCTGACAGCTCGAGTGCGCAGTAACGGCTGAGCTCAGTGTTTTGACTGAATAATACGGTTTCTTTCTCACAAAACCTTATAGTATTCCTCCTGAACACTTTCCATATATAGTGCGCGTCTCACTGTATCATTGCATGATATTTTTGTATAATTTTGGAAATGTTTTAGCCTGTTTGCTATTCACTGCCATTATAGGAAGGAGCGTGTGCAAAAAAATTCTGTTTTTGAGGTCCGAAAAAGACAGGAGGACATAAGGCATTGGAACAACAGCAGGGTGTGTAAAAGATGGCTTTATTTTCATTTCAGGGAGAACTATCCATTTAAGGTGTTGTAAACACTGCAAAACTGCATAACATTATAAATAATTAAATATTTGCTGATATTTAAATAAGCTAAATATAATGATGATTAATATAAATTAATACATTAATACAATTATCAATAATAATAAAAAAATGCAACTGCTCCACACAGACAGAAGACAAAATGTTTTTGTAATAAATAGTTTCAATGTATTTGATCCTAAAGTAAGGAAAGGAGAATCTGGTGTCCATCTTGTACTGTTCTGGTAAAGATTTATACAAGTTTGGGAGATTAATTCACAAGTAATCAGCATGTGATTACCGTTCAGAGAGTAATTAGTAAAGCAATCCCATTACAACCTAGTTAATGTAATTGGTTTGACTCAAAGCCACGTTTAGGAGGCAACACAACATTTTCAATCATGTAGAACTGAAGAGATCCAAACAGCGTTTCTGCACCCTTGAAGGGCACTTTGAGAAGGGGACGCCATTTGTAGGAGCGTGCCAAATGAAAGTGAACGACTGAATCCCTTCATAAATCCGTTAGCAAAGGGAACGTGCGACGGTCACTTTAAGGAAGTAATTAAATAGCAGCAGATATGAATAGCATATTTTCCTAGCGATAATTGCTAATTACACTAAGTGCAAATAACGTGGCTTGTTGACAAGTGCTTTTCACACTAGATCCACCTAACAATGCCTGTTTGGGAAAAACTAGATAAAAAAAATAACGGGCATATATCAGCGTTTTCAGTGGCGCAATCAGTAAAGCGTAAGGCATTAGGATCTTGGTTTTGACGCGATTGACCCGGGTTCAAATCCGCCTTTTGCAGAGCTCGCTCTTCTCTCTTTTCCCATCAAATATCACACCGGAAAACAGAATAATTCAAGTTGTTCTGTTTTGTTGTGATATATTACACAAATTTTTGCCATGCAATAAAAAGATATTCCTGTTGTCATTGCTGAAGTTTGTCGTGGTAACATTCCACATGAAGCTAATGAGGAAATTACTTTCTCCAGACGCGCGCCACATTAAAAGAGCTTAATGCTTAAACACAAACCCCCACCCCCAATGTAATCATCCATCACAATGTCTCACTGTAGACATCATCTGATGCCAGTTTAGTAGACATCACTATAATTGCTCCCTGTGTTCCAAACGAACTCATTATGACACACAAGTGCCCGGCTCTCTTCAGAGTCTGCCATTCTAAGTGAGTAGGGCATAGGGATGCTCACTTCTGATTAAAATTTGCCCACTATCAGGTCTAACACTGTTTTTAAAGGAGTCGCTTTTACACACCAAGTCTGCATTGATTAGATTAAAAATACTGTGAAACATTATTACAATTTCAAATAACTGTTTTCTCTTTGAATTTATTTCAAAATGTCTTGAATTTTCAGCATCATTACTCCAGTTGTAAGTGTCACATGATCCTTCAGAAATCATTCTAATTTACTGATTAGCATTTTTTATTATTATCATCAATGTTGATAGTTGTGCTGGTCCCCATTGACTGCCAAAGTACGGAATAAAAAATACAATGGAAGTCAATGAGGACCAGTTTGGTTACTGTCATTATTTAAAACATCTTTCTCTTTATATTCAACGGAAGAAATCCATACAGGTCTGGAACAGCGCGTGGGTGAATTATCCCTTTGATATTTTTTGTGTATCCTGTGATGCTGTTTTTTTTCCAGAAGTTTAAAAGAACAGCATTTATTCAAAAAAGAAATCTTGTAACATTAAACATGCTTTTACTGTCCCTGTTGATCAATGTGATGTGTCTATTAAAATCGTACCGAGCGCAGATAGTGTGTATTTCGAAAATACGTAACAATATCTCCTCCTGCAATGTCTGAGCTGTGGACTGAGTCTCCCCTCCGGCTCTGCTCTCCTGCTCTGCCATGCTCAAACTCGGATGATACCATCAGCTCAGAGGCCTTGAGACGTCGCCCAGCAGGAAGGAACACTTTATCCGCATGTGGCATGAGCAGAAGTCAAAACATTTTACTGCAACAGCGTACTATGAGACGACAAGTCCTTCGGGTTCAGACACAAGCTCAAAGCGCAGCAGGAGCCAGACTAATCTCCACATATTATGCTCTGTATTACAATCGGTGTGTAAAGTGAAGACACAACATGAAGGACTGAGTTATGTCCGTGATGTCATCCACTCCTACTTAAAGTACACCTACTTATCTTAACAGAGAGCGGAAACAAAAATGCAACGAGGCGTCTGATATCAGACGTCTGCTGCCGAGAGATTGGGAAGGTCAGAAAAGAACGACCTTCCTCTCCAGTCTCCGCATTCTTTCACAAACAGGAACAGTACAGTCTGACCTTTAATCTCTATATGATCGGCATCTTTCTGGTCTCAGATAAGCTTTTTTAAAGTGTTCAGGTCACTCACATGCGCCGCTGTTGTCTCTGGCTCTCGACTTTTGCTCGCAGGTCCTCTTCCTCCTGCAGACGTTTGGCCACCTGCAGGTCCTGCTGCACCAGACGGCTCTTGTGGACGTTAGAGGCCAGGTGGCTCTCGACTGGAAGAGTAAAAGAGGACAAACCTGTCATTGAGATGTGACAGACACTAGAGAAGACTCGCTTCACATCGTGGCTAATGCAAATTAATGACAAAAGCATACATTTATTTGTGAGACATGTGACAGTATGGCAAACCCCTTTCGTCCTCTGCATTTAACCCAAATCAAGTTAGTGCACACACATTAGGAGAAGTGATTAGTGAACTATATATTTTAACTGAGCGCACATGCTCTGAAATGGCAATTTGAGGGGTAACATCAAACCAGTTGCCATTTCAAGGCTGAGTCAATGTGCTGGGTCGACAAGGCAGTAAATCCCAGACACTGACGCAATTCTAGCCTCATCTTCCCAACGTCTGAACGCTTTTTATTGATCCTGTGACTTTGAGCACACGCTATATTTAAGAACGAGTACCAGAAAGAGAAAAAAGCCATAAATTGAAACATTTATGTGATCGATATAGCTCAAGTCAGTCAAGCCAGCAGCATTTCTTACGAGGAGCTATTTGAACATTACCAAAAGAGAACGAGCCCTTCTCTGGCCTTCATTCACTGAAATTCTATCAGCTTGGACAGTTTAGCACCATCTGCCAATGGGACTAAACAAAGTTGATGTGTGACACACAAGCTGATGAAAGATCAGGCCTGTTGATTTAATGGTCAAAGAAGCTGCTTTTGTTCAATCATAAAAAACGTCAACTACAGTGTTGTTATTGTTGAAGGGATAGTTCATCTGGAAATGAAAATTACCCCATGATTTACTGCCCCTCAAGCCATCCTAGGTGTATATGACATTCTTCTTCCAGACGAATGCAATCAGAGTTATATTACATCCTGGTTCTTCTAAGCTTTATAATGGCAGCCCAAAATTTTAAGCCCAAAAAAGTGCATCCATCCATTATAAAAGTGCTCCACACAGCTCCGGGGGTTAAAAAAGGCCTTCTGAAGTGAACTGATGGGTTTGTGTAAGAAAATAGTCGGACGTAGCGTAAGCCTTTTGAACTGAGAGACGCCTTACACTTTCTGCATAAGTTGAATACGGAAGGTGGTCCACCTGAAGCTAGATATATTTGATTTTATAAAGCTTTAAACATGGATATTTTTCTTACAAAAAAAACATCGATTGGCTTCAGAAGGCCTTTATTAACCCCCCAGAGCTGTGTGGAGTAGGGATGTCACAAGTACCGGTACTTCCGGTACTTGAAATTATAAAAATGTGACGATACCAGCATTTCTGTAGCACCGGTAGTACCAACTCCCGCGGTCCCCGTGGAGAACCTGATTACAAAAATAAACGTCTCACCATTAAAAGCCATGTCCCAAGCACAAGATTATAATGTTCTCATTATAATTGTATGTAGCCTAGCTATATGACAGACTTGTGCTTGTACTGTATTTTCCTTTTATGAAGTGATTCCAATCATATTTCAAGCAATTCCATTTTGGCGAACAGTCTAAACAATCTAAAGCGATAACGATAACCGTAAAAAATTAACATTAGTCGGCCGATATAGATATACTGGCCGATATATCATACATTCCTGAATATTATATAAATAATACTAAAATAATTGCGCTACTGACCAGAAAATAGTCACATGGTCATTTAAGAGCCTTCCAATGGGTTCATTTATTGTATCAATGCAGCAGATCACACAAAAATATGAATTTGCAAGACTTTTTAATAATTCTATTTCACAAAGAACTCAAGAGAACCTGCGCATATATCAAATCTAAAAGAGTGAGTTTTCAGAATTTTCCAAACGCATACAGTTGAAAGAATCTGCAACGTCTCTTCAGGAAACAGAAACAGCATTTTGTTTTTTGCGGCTTCAAACTTTTTCCAAAGAGTTATTTTTGTATGACACAGATGCTGACTCATCCTGGAAGAGGGACTTCCTTTTGATTTGAGTGTCCTTGCAACGGTTCATCCATTCACAAAAACACGAATGCTTCGTCTTACAGCCATCCGTTTTTTGTCTAGGTCCTTCATTGTGTCTTCAAGAGCGCAGTGAGTGATTTTCAGTGGCCATCCGACATGTATGACATCTTTCTCACATACAAGTGCTAATAAAACACATATAATAGATGAGATCTGTGATGGTGAAGGTGTAAAATCTCACATTGTAGCAAAAGGGGAAGATGGTAAGTTTTCGTTCCTCTGTTATTAATATTGTACGCTCTCAAAAAGGACGGGAATAAACCGTAAAGACTCATTTAGTGTCAACAAACAGCTTCAGGATTACAGGTCATAACCTTTCATGCAATCACTTTCTTTCAAGTAAAAAAAAAAAAATGGCTATGAAAGGACTTACTTTCTTGTTCCTGAAGGTTGTGGGCCAGACAATGGTCTTCTAGCACGGCAAAGTCCCGGCACACTGCAGAAGGACAAAAAGAGATAGAAATCTGATTATTTACTTTTAACAAAGAGTTACGTCACATT
Organism: Gobiocypris rarus; assembly: GCA_023029165.1. Taxonomy (NCBI): domain Eukaryota; kingdom Metazoa; phylum Chordata; class Actinopteri; order Cypriniformes; family Gobionidae; genus Gobiocypris; species Gobiocypris rarus. Next base: position 22,257,781 of record CM040929.1, on the reverse strand, counting down.
TTCAGCCCATGCAGGAAGTCCACAATGCAACCTCAGGATAACAGGTTTAGGGAAACAGCGTCTCACACATTGTTATGGAATTTACCTAAATGTACAACAAAGTATTTAGAGTGTGTATTGGATTTACACCATTGTTCAAAAGTTTAGGGTCACTGAGGTTTTATAATATTACAAGAGATGCACCGATACTCAGTTTCTCTGTCAATACCGTTAACCGATTATTCAGATTGATATCTGCCGAGACCGATAGTTAGATTTTCTAATGCTGTAAACTATACAGGGAACCTTCTCATTTGGTGCATTACTTTAATATTAGGTGCATATTAGTGGTCGATAGGGTTGAGTATCGTTTGAATTTTAACGATTCTGGTTTTGCTTATCGATTCATAATTTAAATTCCAATTAGGTAAAAAAAAACAAAAAAAACAACAACTTAGATATCATTCACACTTATTCTTATTGCAAAATGTTTCATTCTAGCTGAATACTCGCTGAAAACAAAAATCAACAGGCTATGGTTTCACTATACCATAGCAAATACTACTACAAATTTAAATAGTCAAACATTATTAGGGACAAGTGAACACAAGTGATTAAAAAAGAACAAATAAACAAGCAATTGCACAAATAATACGAAATATCGCAAATGTACATATCGCGATATGCATATCGCAACGGCACGCAATATCTGAATGACTTTAATAGGCTACTTCAACATTGTGGAAAGTGTACTTTTTAGGTCGACGCATAAAGTTTATTTGTTTGTTTGTGTGCTGTGCAAAAAGACAAGGAAGAGAACTTATTATCGCGCACTATTTACTATAAGAAGCTGTTCTTTGTGCACATACACGTGTGTGTAGCCATTCTTTGCGCTCGAATGGCTAAAAATCACATTAAAGGCATGAAAGGCTGAGCGGCGGTGTGTCAGTCTTCACCAGGTTACAGTAAAATAATGATGCAGTTACAAGGTGTGTATAATTTAAACTACTTAGTCAACACTAACAGTAGCTGCTGATCAATTCGATACTGCTGCTCTCCTTCTAGTCACTTCTGAACTCTTCCCTCTCTCCATTAAAGCTCCAGGTGAAGGGCTGCCAGTTATCACCCAAAGCAAAACAAGCCCCTTAAAAACAGACATGGCAAAACTGTACCAGGGAACACATTTAAACAATATAACTAGTGTTACTAATATCCTATAATAATTAAAACTAAGTAAATGCAATTTATTATGAATAGAATAGTTCAATATAAAATATTTAGATATTATAAACTGATGATGAAGTAAAACAATAACATGAGATTTAAAATGAATTCATTTAATTCAAAGTTTAATTGCCCTTCTGTATTAATACAAATCGGTTGGGGCAGTTCATCTAAAAGTTTATAGTTTACTAAATAAATAATTTACCCAATAAAAGAAAAACAAAATCAAACAAAGTATTTGGCCCCTGCCCCTTTAATTGTGAAAGCGCGCTTTGCGATTACTACCGCGGGGGAAGCTGCTAAAAGCTGCTTGTGATGAGCTTTGATTAATCATGTGACTCTTGTCACCATTGTGTTTGGTGGTTATCAAAAGGTAACAACAGATATATTAGTATTTTAATAGATTGGTAATTTAGCATTATTTCAGTTAATGAAATATGTTTTTTTAATGTAAATTTTACTTAAATCTGTAAAACCTAAAAATGCTGCTACCGCATTTTTTACAGTACATTTTTGGCAACCACAGTTTCCAGTTTTGTACCGTAAATGTAACTTTTTCTTTTACAGTGTGCCCATCCCTAATAAATGCCGGTATAAAAAAAAAGCCATATATCAGCCGATATTTCGACCTTGCCGATATATCGGTCTACCACTAGTGCATATTATACTACAGTTCTTTCCAACTGCCAACCATCGGCTTGGTGTGTCCCTGCCCTTTATTTATTTTTTTTATATTATTTTTTTTATAAATCTTACAGACCTCAAACATATTTCAAACACATCTATTTTTAAAGCCATATGAGCAGTGAAGACTATATAAATAGCAAAAATAAATAATTCAATTCAATTGAATTTCAATATACAAATAAACTTCTACATTACAATAACAATAGAATCATTTAGTTTAATATATTATTTGACAAAAATTCAAAAATGTCTCCAAGCTTAAAAAACTTTATATTTCTAATACATCTATCATGTTTGTGCAAAAGGGGAAATAAAAAAATAAAAAATCTGTGGAACGGTCATATATGAGGGGGGTCTGTGTTAGTCTGAAACTGCAGAGCAACAGACCATTATCACCTCAGTTATAAATATATCTTGAGAAACTGAAACCGCGTCTTCACATCCGCCCTTTACCATGCTCTTATCTGCCTTTTTAATGTTTCATACAGGCCTGATTCTGCACCTGGCAGCCTCCCAGCTATTGAGACACGGTTCATAACGCAGGTGGAGAAGCGATGAAATCGTGTACTTAATTTGTGACTGATAAAACAAACAAAAAAAAACCTCCCTCAAGCCTCAGATACATGCTCCGATTACCTGGATCAGATAAAAGCAACTTTTTGCATTTCAGTCTGCAAGGAAAACGGCATTACTGTTTCTGGGAAGTGAGCGTAATTAATACAACCAAACACACGCACCCAGTTTCACACCATAATCAGACTGCACGCTACAGTTTAATATTGATGTGAAAAACAATTCACACCATACTAATTTAGCTAGCGATTTTCACATCAGTATGCGTTTGTACTCTTAGCTTGGGCGAGACAAGAGGATAAGATTAAGCCACTGCTGCAGATTTGTGATTAAAGACATCGTCCATCTGCTGCTGATTAGCAACTTCAGTGGCATCCTGAAAACAAAAAAAGCTGAGGAACTGAGACTATAGGATATTCATAGCGTTACATGAGGAACCAAGAACCAAGAAATTTACATTTCGCAAAATGTCCTTCATACTCTCCTGGTTGGTGAAGCACTATGCCATCTTAATTCCCTAGAATGACTGAGTTACATTTGGAACCAACAAAGTCCCTATTGACAACAAGCATCTTGGTTTTGGTCTTGGCATCTATGGGTTTCCTCTCTTTATGCATGAGACTAGGGCTGGGCGATATCTAAAAAATAATTATATCTCGATATTGTCAACATTTTTACGATATTCAATATATATCTCAATATGTTTGCAATTGCTTTTAAATAAATAAATAAAAATGTATTTTGCCCCCATTAAAAACAACAAAAACTATTTAGATAGAACCAAATTAAATACAAAATGTTTAGGTTTACTGAACAGGTCGGGATAACCAAAATCTTAAATCATGATACAAGTAATTTTATATTTTTTAATGTACTTTTATAATTACAATAAAGATTTTTAATTCGATTTTTTCAAACATAAGCTAAACATGCAAATTACAAACAATATGACATAAACAGTGCTTTATTTTCAGCTACAGTGGGTCTATTTAACATTAGCAAGTCAATAAATAGATAAAAATCTAATAAAAAGTCTTCACTCTATAAACTAACTATAGGCTACACTGATTCTTTATAAATATATCAAAGTTGTTTAGCCAAGCATGGGGTGGTTTTCTATTTTTCATTGTTGTTTGGTGAACATTAAATCACACAGAATATGAGCTCCGGCCCTTTAAGACCTCCACGGACCAAATTCATTGTAACACACGATTTCTCACTCAACTCGGTGTACATTGACTAAAGACAAACACTACTGTGTTTACCTGAATACTTGCCAGCACGTGCATTTTTACATTTGTTTGACCATTGAAACCCAATAATCCATGAAGGAACTGAATCCCGATCGTGTTGTCTGAAAGGCGTACGTGCGCGCTTCAGGTCAGAGTCCGGCAGCGCGAGCACATCCCGCGCCGCGCTATTGTTTCTCTCATGCGCGCATGTTTCTGTTGCTTTCTTTGTCATGCGCTGCGTGTATATATTTAACTCTTCTGCTTCCAATGTTTAATGAATGGTGGAAGCAGACCTCTGCATTATCTGGTAATGTTTTTTGGGAAAGTATGCATGTTGAATTTGAAATATTCGCTATTCACGATTTTTTCAAATTTTACATCGTCGTCAAAATTATTGCGATATTATCGATAATATTCAATATATCGCCCAGCCCTACATGAGACTATTCAAAGGGTTAGCTCACCCAAAAATTCGTAATTTACTCACCCACATGTCATTACAAATCAGTAAGACTTTCGTTTATCTTGGAAAGTAAGATTTGTTACTTAATCTGTACAATCTGGCAACTCTGTGCACACGCTCCCTCTAAATGAGTCTGCTTTGTATTTTCTACTGCACAAAAGGCGTGATAAACGAGCATTAATCAAATGATTGTACGCAATTGGATAGTCCTTCAACCAATCAGACCACAAGAGGCGTACATGCTCAACGGGCAACGACCCATCGCTTCTCTATCTGTCATCGTGTTAAAACCGCCAATAGTGCGCCAGCTGGATAAGCCAGTCTGTGATTGGTTATCGCAAAAGTGTAACAGAAGCAGTAGAAATTAATGTACAGGACTATGGCTGCGTTCACACGGGACTTCTGCGTTTACGCTTGACGGAGGACGTGGCTGTAGCTTGGCGCTGATGCGGCCGTTAAAGTGACAACTGCCAATCACACGTCTGCTCTAGGGTTGCACGAACGCAATTGGCTAGCGCCTGCTCTATGGTATTTGCATAGGGTGATCTGATTGGATGACGCCCTGCATTGAGAAATCTTCAACTTCTGCCGCTTGCAGCGCGACTAAAGCGACGCTATTGAACCCACAATTCAGTTCGGCAGCACATGACATCCCCCATTCAAAGTAAATGGGAAGCGTTAGCGCCGAAGCCCCGTGTGAATGCAGCGTGAGTTGCAGGGTGAAATCAAAACGCCAGCAGATCAGGCTGGGTGCTAAATCTTCTCCAGTCTACATAAATGGCCCTTTTTGGCAGGCTTGGTATTAATACGTACAAGTCATTGCTTATTACGCTCAGGAGGTGGCGACGAGTGTTTGTCATTGAATCATTCATTCAAGAGATTCATTCACAAATAGAGTTGCTCCGATTCCGATACTAGTATCGGAAAAAATCACCGATACCACAACAAATTCTGGCATCGTATCAGCGAGTACTTGATATATAATTGAGAGTACTTAATGAGAATTTACCGTTTCATTTGAGATAACTGTCATATAAACACAGATTCTCAAAGGTCTGCGATAGACCCGTCAAAATAAAAGTTTGGTTTCACGTTTAGAAATTGACAGAATATATTAGGCTACTGTTGTAGTCTACAGTAGATTTAGCTACGTCTCTATGTAATAATAATACGTCTCTACTACAAATAATAATTATGCCCAGATGGTTGTTTATTTTTCATTTGTTTTGATGTAAAGAAATGTTTTTTTAATTAATATATATCTTTTTTATAATCCTAGATTTATATTCCTAGTTTTTTTATTTAGTTATATTGTAATACTAAAATACCTTGTTCAGTTTGCAGTGTTAAATTTGTGGCTGCATTCGAAGTTCTTTTTCTCTTAAGAAAAATAAATAATATTACTGTCAAATGTATGTCAGATAATAAAAATACTGTAATAAATACAGTAGTTCACGGTATGTATTTGTTCATGTTTTATTAAGGGATAAGCCTGAAGCACACCATAAAAAAATTCTAGGAATTCATACAGGGCTAGTAGTATTTACAGATGTATATACAGACACACACCCAGGTATCGGATCAGTACTCGGTATCAGCCGATACCCTGAGCACAGGTATCGGAATCGGTATCGGGAAGGGAAAAATGGTTCATTATTCATCCAATAATGAAACAAGTCTTGATGAATGACACATGACTCCTTCGTTCAAATTATTTTCTATAATAATTTTGTATAGGTTAAAAAAATTTAAATAGACTGGAGCAATGACTTTTTTTTGTCAGAACCTCTAGTCAATTACGTGTTATTTTGTTTACTTGTCTAATGTTTTTTTTCTTCAGAATCGTGGAAGAATCACAACCTCAATTTTAATCACAACCTCAACAAAAATTTGAGATTCTCAATTTATCTAGAATCGTGCAGCTCTAGAGTGAGCGATGACAACTTTTTCATTTTTGGGTGAACTAAGGGTTTCAATGGTCAATTTCCTGAACATGTGCTGGAAACCCTGCACTGGAATCTTTTGTGGGTTATTTGAGTGGCTCCCTGTTATGAGAAAACTGGAGTAGTTGAAGTTTATACAGTTAAATACTAAGTGGGTAAATCATATTGTCTGGCTATCACCAGACCAAGCTCAATTTAAGACTGAACATTGGTCTGGGGAGTCTGCTCTCTATTTTCTACTGCACAAGAGGCAAGAGCATTTTTCAAATAACTCTGTACGCAATCAGAGGTGTGATCAACAGGCAATGACCCATTCTCTCTATCCGTCATCGTGTTAAACCATATTGCGCCAGATGGATAAGCCATTCTGTGATTGGTTCACTCAAAAGTGTAACAGAAGAAGTAGATTAATGTACAGGTTTCCAGACTGAGCTGCAGAGCGAAATCAAATCGTCGGCATATCAGTCTATAAACTATATGGGCCAAGTTGATTAGAGGATTAGTTCACTTCAAAATAAAGATTTTCTGATAATTTACTGAAGATTGCCATCCAAGATGTTCATGTCTTTCTTTCTTCAGTCGAAAAGAAATACATTTTTTAAGGACATATAACGGACTTCAATGGCAACCAAATTGTTAAAGGTCCAAATCAATGCAGTTTCAAAGGGCTTCAGAGGCTCTGCACGATCCCAGACGAGGAATATCATATCTAGCCAAAACATCTGCCTTTTTTTTTTTAAATATCAAAACGTATATACTTTTTAACCTAAATTGCTCATCTTGTGCTGCTCTGCGACACACCACAAATTACGTAATCACGTCGGAAAGGTCACGCTAGACGTAAAGTACGACCCCGTGTTTACAGCGCTCGTGTGATGACTAATACAAACATCCTTTAGAAAAAGGTTAAACAACAATGTTGGATGATTTTGAAGTTGCAGATGTTTTTTTTGTGCAAAGGATGTTTGTATCCATCTTTGCACATTTGCTTGGGGCGGTATTTCCGCCTACATCTAGCGTGACCCTTCCGACGTGATTACGCAATCTGTATTTTTCCTTGAAAATGACAGATGGTTTCGCTAGATAAGACCCTATTCCTCGTCTGGGATCGCGCAGAACCATTCGAAGCCCTTTGAAACTGCATTGATTTGGACCTTCGACCGTTAGTTGCACTTGAAGTCCATTATGTGGAGAAAAATCCTAGAATGTTTTCCACAAAAAATTTATTTCTTTTTGACTGAAGAAAGAAAGACATGGACATCTAGGATGAGATGGGGGTGAGTATCATTTTAAAGTGAACTAATCCTCCGATCAGACAATTATGGATAATGAGATAAACTAAGATGAAGAATATTTCGCTTTCAATGTTTTTATTGAACGTCTGAATGATTTACTTGTATTTTATATAGTACACACTATCATTTAAAAGTATGTGGTTTTGTAAAGTTAGTTTCTTATGCTCTTAGATATTCTTATGTAACTTTCATATGCCCCCAGGCTGCATTTATTTGATCAAAAATACAGTAAAAACGTGAAATATTTTTACAATTTAAAAGAACCATTTTCTATTTTCATACATTTTAAAATTTTAATTTATTCTTGTGATGTCAAAAGTAGCCTACTCATTTCTTTCCACCCCCAAAAAAATGTTAATCTTACTAAAAACCTGCCTTCCACGTCAAAATATTAAATCGTGTGTAGTTTAATACATGTGTGAGGATGTGACACCTTACTAAAGTATGCAATAAACACAGCCTAAAGCGACACAATCAGTATGACATCAGTTAAAAGGTCTGATTAATTAAGAATGATGACACTCAAGGCACTATTAAGCACCACCCGAGCAGCGACTGGCAAACAAGTAACACAAGGAAAAGCTGAAAGTTCTCCAAAGCAAACACGAAATCAACGCATCCCAAGAGATCTTAGCTAGGCAGCAAAAGCAGCACAATTTTTAAGCCTGCAAGTTTTCCAGGCAAACATCCTCAACATTGCCTCCAAGAGCAAAGAGCAGCTGTAACACAAAATGCTGAACGCACCAAACAACTGAAAACAGAAAGCCGCAAGGACATTCTTCAAGGAAAAACAAACAGAAACCCACAAGTGAGAAATGTGGACTGTCATTTAAAATATCCAAATACACTTATATAAACTTGCACACACTTTTATTCAGCTTGTGTGGTACCAATTAAGCGATATTCTAAACGTATTACAGTTGAACAGATAATACAATAAATGGAAATGACAAAACACATTTTCACTAGTCTTCAAATATACTTTTAGGCCTGTATATCTAGGTTCTAGGTGTATAAATAGGCTCAATGATTCACAAAGCTTCCACATCTTGTGACCAACGAATTTCATACATATGCAAAGAGTCTAATGGCCACTTTCCACGAATATGGGACACTTTGGTGTCTAATGGCTTTAAGCATGTGAGGCACAACGTCATGTTTGTTGTGTTGAAAACTATAACATAAGTTTGAATGTTATCCATCATAAAATGAATCAAGCATATAGAGTAGTTCGTTTTAAACACATCAAATGTCTTAAAATGGTGAATTTGGCATGTCCCACCTTATTTGTTTTAAAGGGATAGTTCACCCAAAAGTTTAAATTTCCCCATGATTTACTCACCCTCAACTTAAGTCATCCTAGGTGTTTATGACCTTCTTCTTTCAGACGAAATACAATCGGAGTTATATTTTAAAAATGTCCAGGCTAATCCAAGCTTTATAATGGGAGCCCAAAAGAGTGCATCCATCCATCATAAACATACTCCACATGGCTCCGGGGGTTAATAAAGGCCTTCTGAAGCAAAGCAATGGGTTTTGTAAGAAAATATCCATATTTAAAACTTTATAAGTGAAATATCTAGCTTCTCCCAGACCGCCTTTCATATTTAGCAAAGAAAGCGTAACGCCTCTCGCAGTTCAAAACGCTTACGCTACGCCCGACGTCAACATTTGTGTTTTTTTCTTAAGTTTTACATATGGATATTTTTCTGATGCAAACACATCGATTTGCTTTTTTAATATAAATGACTGTATTTGTCTAAAGGAATAATGTCATATACACCTAGGATGACTTGAGGGTGAGGAAATCATGGGGTCATTTTAATTTTTGGGTGAACTATCCCTTTAAGGCAGATTCACATTAGCAAAATATTTGTGGGAAAAGAAGTTCCATTGTTTATTATCAATAACAAAAGGCATAAAGCACCGCTTACTCAGGTCACTTCCAAACTAAACAGTTTTTTTATTGGCCAACAGGACAATTTTGTGCGTTCAAAGTTTAAAAATGTTGACTTTGATACAAAATAAACACAATTCAATATTTTGTCTTTTGTCTAGATTGTACAGAGTTCTACTGAAATGGCTCAATTTTTCCATTGGAATTTCACCATACAAAGATAAATGTGACTGCACCTTTAATGTTCTTGTTATTTTGTTTACATTTATTTATTTATTTTATATGAAATCAACTATGTGAACTAGAAACCAACATTTGGTCCCAATTATCTAACAAACATAGCTTTTAGATTTCAGTTTCAAACAAATAAATGAATCTGAATGAAAAGTAGTTTGTTCAACCAAAATGGTTAAAATTGTTTAGTCAGCAGACCGGCTTGGACACGGAAGGTGGACAGCCGGAAGCTAGATATTTTACTTTATTTTAGTTTTAAATATGGGTATTTTTCTTACAAAAACCTATCGATTCGCTTCAGAAGACATTTATTAACCCCCAGGAGCCGTGTGGAGCACGTTTATGATGGATGGATGTACTTTGAGCTTCAAACTCAATGGACCCAGTCACTGCCATTATAAAGATTGGAAGTGTCAAGATATTTATTAATCAGAAATAAGAATGTCACATACACCTGGGATATCTCGAGAGTGAGTAAATAAAGCGGGATACATTTAATTTGAAAGTAAACTACGGTAACCATCTCGACTTTATTTCAGGTAAAATCGTTTATTTTACATAAAAGTAATAACGCATAGAAATCGCTTGTTTAACTTTCAGACCAATAACTGAATCACACCTCAGATAATAAACTATCAAACACGGGATTTAGGGGGCAGAAATGACAAGGTATGTAAATACTTCTACAATAATCCTCCTTAAGCATCAAATGAGGTTCAAATTAGTGGGTTGAAATCCTGCAAAGCTAGCGTTTCCCTTAATAACATGATCAGCCATCAACAGCTTGTGTTGCACCACAGTCATCTTCAGTATGCAGAAGATTTCATGCTGAATCTGCTCCAATCTGTCAACACATGTGCCAGCATTCACACTACACCAACTAAAGCTAGTGTTAGCCATTATACGCCATCTATTATATGATATTTTATACTATATGAGGCAAAACAGGTTAGAAATCAATCGCCTTCTCTTTCTATATTAACGTTAACGTTAGATGTTGAACAACGTTTCTCACCGCGGACTAATCAGTACATCTAACGTTAGTGTTCAATGGCTCTGTTTACGGAAATATTTCCGTAACGTTACATGTTACAAAATGACCAATTTACTGACAGTCATAACCCGTTTTACATTCATAATTCAACATAATGTCATCATATCTAACGTTTTTGGCCGTTTTAAATAATCTGACAGCACTCAACGGCCATTTGAATGAAGCTCGCGCTCGTCTCGTGCGTTTTAATGCGTTTCTCTCTGCGTGAGACAAGCGCGTGCCATTTGCCTGTTTATTTTAACGCAGAAACACACAATGCCTCGGAACGAGCACCATCATCATCTTCACTCACCCTCTTTTACGCCAGGCAGGTTGTTCTGATCAATACTAAAATCAGCCATGTCGTCAGCGCTTAATGTTTCTCTGGGGTTTCTGAAGGTTATTGTTTAACAGACTGATGGCGGTTTCCGTCAGATAAATAAATCCCGATCGATGTCTTCGGTGATGTGTCGCTCTGATTGGTTTCTGTCGCCAGCCCGAGGTTTCTGTCCGTCCCTCCCTCTGTTACCTACCCACAGCAATATTGTGTGCTCACACGCGCACACACACAACCTATGCACACAACACCAAAGGAAAAGCTGAGAAGTGTGTGTTTGCTACGGATCGCAGGGCGGGACATGCCACGCAAGCACGCGCTCACATTCTGGCATGCAGAGAAGCGCGCGCACGCGAGCAAACAAACGTAACACACCCACAGAACCTGCGCAGTCCTCGAAATCTTTCAGGTCTCACGTCAGAACGAACTCAATGTATTGTTTAAAAAGTTTTTTTTTACTCAGTTATGGTCGGTATTTAAGTTTAATAAATGTCCCCTTTCAAGATTTTTCAACTGAGTAATGCGGCATAATGAGTAATAGACCAATATCAACATTTTGTACACATTATATATCATGTAAACTGTTTCCTTGAAAAAATATAATTAAAACCACAAAAATATTTGTATGGTAAATATAGCTATTAACTCAGAGTATATGCATTGATTAAATATTATTTATGATTAATTGTATTTATTATTAACAAAAATAATAAATATATGTATTAATGCTAGGGAGAAATTAATCGTGACTAATCACATCCAAAATAAAAGTTTGTGTTTACATAATATATGTATGTATTGTGTAGAATTATTATGTATATATAAATACACACACATGCATGTATATATTTAAGAAATATTTGCATGCATATACTGTATATATAATTTATTTTGTATATAAATATAATTTTTTAGTCTGGTGACTGTGGGGGCCATTTTAGTGAACTCATTGTCATGTTCAAGAAACCAATTTGAAATGATTCGAGCTTTGTGACAGTGCGTTATCCTGCTGGAAGTAGCCATCAGAGGATGGGTACATGGTGGTCATAAAGGGATGGACATGGTCAGAAACAATGCTCAGGTAGGCCGTGGCATTTAAACAATGCCCAATTGGCACTAAGGGGCCTAAAGTGTGCCAAGAAAACATCCCCCACACCATTACACCACCACCCACCAGCCTGCACAAGCCATGATGGATCCATGGAGACTCATCTGACCAGGCAACATTTTTCCAGTTCCAATTTTGGTGAGCTTGTGCAAATTGTAGCCTCTTTCTCCTATTTGTAGTGGAGATGAGTGGTACCCGGTGGGCTTTTCTGCTGTTGTAGCCCATCCGCCTCAAGGTTGTGCATGTCGAGGCTTCACAAATGCTTTGCTGCATACCTTGGTTTTAACGAGTGGTTATTTCAGACAAAGTTGCTCTTCTATCAGCTTGAATCAGTCGGCCCATTCTCCTCTGACCTCTAGCATCAACAAGGCATTTTCACCCACAGGACTGCCGCATACTGGATGTTTTTCCCTTTTCACACCATTCTTTGTAAACCCTAGAAATGGTTGTGCGTGAAAATCCCAGTGACTGAGCAAATTGTGAAATACTCAGACCGGCCCGTCTGGCACCAACAACCATGCCACGTTCAAAATTGCTTAAATCACCTTTCTTTCTTTCTCATTCTGACATTCAGTTATGAGTTCAGGAGATTGTCTTGACCAGGACCACACCCCTAAATGCATTGAAGCAACTGCCATGTGATTGGTTGATTAGATAATTGTATTAATGAGAAATTGAACAGGTGTTCCTAATAATCCTTTAGGTGAGTGTGTGTGTGTGTGTGTATATATATTTATATATATAATCATTAAAACCAAAAAAATTTTTTATGGTAAATATAGTAAGTCAGAGAGTATATTAATTGATGCAATATTCTTTATGATTAATTTTAAGAAATATTATATATATATATAACTCACACATACAATTATTCATTTTATGTAATGAAAATTGTTAAAAAGCTAAAATATCTAACCCAGAAAATAAAGAAAAAAATATTATTTGAACACAACACGCCTGTTAATTATGAAATGGATCTCAATATTTTAAGTCCAAATGCAATTAGAGTTTCTATCGGGTGGAAAAGCCACCAAATTTGAAGAATGACACGTTATATCATATATTTTATCCATCATGACACTGTTTTTTTGTTATTCTAGTCACTGACTTGCGCTTACTTTTAGTTAAATTAAAAGAAGAATGTCAGGAACATTTTGCCATCCACAGATGAATGATAGTCAGTAGAGCCGGTGATTTACTCTTGTCCTCACACCGCCTCTGATTGATTGCTAGTCGTTGGCCCTGAGACCACATCAGAACATCAGTCCCAGCTGTCATGGACCCTCTTTTAGATATAGCCCTCTGACAGACCGTAAACCGTCACACTTTTGATTTACGGCGATGACACAGTCTCACGTCTTCAAGCCTGATTAAAAGTAACCCATCTGATGAGCCTCCAGCAGCAGAGCGTTCGTTCAGGTATAGGAGCAAATACACACCAGGAGCTTTTACTCAGTGCCATGGACAGAAAACCCTCAGGAAGTCTTCTTCCACGTCTTGCTTTTTTACTTCTGATTGGTGCTCTCCACGTTCATACAAGAAGTCTTGCAAGTCCAGGTGAGTCCATTTTTATTATTTGAAACTAAATGACAGATTGAAATTAAAGGGATAGTTCACCTGTCATAATTTTCTCACCTTCAAGTTCTGCTGCAAGTTTCTTCTGCTGAACACAAAGGAAGATATTTGGAAGAATGTTTGTAAACCAGCAGATCTCTGAAGCCATTGATGGGGGAAAAATACTGTAGTCGGTGGCTGCCGGGATCTGCTGGGTTACAAACATTCTTCCAAAAATCTTCCTTTGCGTTCAGCAGAAGAAAGAAATCAACTTGAGGGTAAATGACGACAGAATTTTCATTTTGGGTGAACTATCCCTTTAAGTTCTTAATCATAGTTCTTAATTTTGAGCTGAACTGCAAATTTCCATTTCTACAGCAAACCAAGTTTTCCATTCAAAGGATGATTCTGACATCCAGAATCAGATTTTGGCATTTTTACTACGGAAAAACATCATGCCTGTCCAAGAAAAGGACGTACTAGGTAAATAAACCATTTTTACTGGGATTATCTTACTACTAGAAAATGTATACACATTAAAAATTAATTTTAAGCATTGTTTAATACACAAACCTGCACTTACATTCTTGATGAATCACAGGACTCGAGCTGGCCAGGAAAACCACAGAGCTGCAGGAGGTATGTTTCTTTTTGCTCATGTGCAATTCATGGGGAAAAGTTTGTTTTAAAGTATATATAATTAAGAGATAAATCAATAAAAAAATCAAAATTCCCTCATCATAAAGAGGATATTTTTTCTATGGAAATCGAAGAGATCCATCAACTGTTTGATTACCCATATTCTTCTCAAAATATCTTCCTTTGTGTTCAGCAGAATAAAGGAATTTATACAGGTTTGGAAAAACTTGATGTGGAGTAAATGATGAGAGAATTTTCATTTTTGGATGAACTATTATATACAATATACTTTATATTATATACAATTACCTTTAATATACAAATATACAGTGCTTGGAGTTTGGGAAACCCTGATGTAATGTTTAACGCGTTTCATTTTGTTGACTACAAACTTTCAAAAAACAACAAATTGCATTTATTGTTTTGCAATTATCCTACTGAAATCTACAGGACCTTCTCAAACAATTAGCATATTGTGATAAAATAATGTTTATAATAATATTTTCCATAATGTAATGATAAAAATTAAAATTTCATATATTTTAGATTCATTGCACACCAACTGAAATATTTCAGGTCTTTTATTGTTTTAATACTGATGATTTTGGCATACAGCTCATGAAATCTAAAAAAATTAGCATATCATGAAAAGGTTCTCATCTGAATCAACTAATTAACTCTAAACACCTGCAACGATTCCTGAGGGTTTTAAAAACTCCCAGCCTGGTTCATTACTCAAAACCGCAATCATGGGTAAGACTGCCGACCTGACTGCTGTCCAGAAGGCCATCATTGACACCCTCAAGCGAGAGGGTAAGACACAGAAAGAAATTTCTGAACGAATAGGCTGTTCCCAGAGTGCTGTATCAAGGCACCTCAGTGGGAAGTCTGTGGGAAGGAAAAAGTGTGGCAAAAACGCTGCATAACGAGGTGACCGGACCCTGAAGAAGATTGTGGAGAAGGACCGATTCCAGACATTGGGGGACCTGCGGAAGCAGTGGACTGAGTCTGGAGTAGAAACATCCAGAGCCACCGGGCACAGGCGTGTGCAGGAAATGGGCTACAGGTGCTGCATTCCCCAGGTCAAGCCACCTGGGCTACAGAGAAGCAGCACTGGACTGTTGCTCAGTGGTCCAAAATACTTTTTCGGATGAAAGCAAATGTTGCATGTCATTCGAAATCAAGGTGCCAGAGTCTGGAGGAAGACTGGGGAGAAGGAAATGCCAAAATGCCTGAAGTCCAGTGTCAAGTACCCACAGTCAGTGACTACGTTTACATGGACAGCAGTAATCTAATTATTGACCTTATTCTGAATAAGACAATAATCTGATTAAGGTGTTTACATGAGTTGCTTTTAGAGTAATCCGTTCATGTTCCCATTTTACATGTTATAGAACATAAATCGATTAAGAGCACACGTCATTACGTCTCCATGCCACGCCGTCCGGACGTTCCCTCAAGAATTTCACGCAGTTCGTCTTTGTTATGGTACCACATACAGTTTTGGGTGTTTCATTTTTAATTTTACGAGTTTCAAGTGCAGTTAATTGTCCATGCTATACGTGCAAATAGACGCGGCGGATACAAATTCTCCAGCAACAGGCCTCCTCTGTGCTTTCAGTCGGCAGCATGTCATTCTTGCTTGAAGCCATGCTTCTCTTGTTTGCCGTCAAACGGTTGACCACTGAGTGTATTGTGTCCTGTCGCAAAATGCGCGAAAAAAAATCCAAACGACGTTAATAGTTAGATTAAGGTGTGTACATGTCTACAATGCACTTCGATAATGCGACTAAAATAGGCATACTCCACATGTCTTAATTCGATTTTTGTTTAATTAGTATGGCTTTAATCGGATTAAGGTAATTTGAAATCGCTGTTTACATGGTAGTTTCTTAATCAGAGTATGGTCTTAATCAGATTAATATCGGAGTATTGTTGTCCATGTAAACGTACTGAGTGATGGTCTGGGGTGCCATGTCAGCTGCTGGTGTTGGTCCACTGTGTTTTATCAAGGGCAGGGTCAATGCAGCTAGCTATCAGGAGATTTTGGAGCACTTCATGCTTCCATCTGCTGAAAAGCTTTATGTAGATGAAGATTTCGTTTTTCAGCATGACCTGGCACCTGCTCACAGTGCCAAAACCACTGGTAAATGGTTTACTGACCATGATATTACTGTGCTCAATTGGCCTGCCAACTCTCCTGACCTGAACCCCATAGAGAATCTGTGGGATATTGTGAAGAGAAAGTTGAGAGACGCAAGACCCAACACTCTGGATGAGCTTAAGGCCGCTATCGAAGCATCCTGGGCCTCCATAACACCTCAGCAGTGCCACAGGCTGATTGCCTCCATGCCACGCCGCATTGAAGCAGTAATTTCTGCAAAATGATTTCTGACCAAGTATTGAGTGCATAACTGAACATAATTATTTGAAGGTTGACTTTTTTGGTATTAAAAACACTTTTCGTTAATTGGTCGGATGAAATATGCTAATTTTGGGTTTTCATGAGCTGTATGCCAAAATCATCAGTATTAAAACAATAAAAGACCTGAAATATTTCAGTTGGTGTGCAATGAATCTAAAATATATGAAAGTTTAATTTTTATCATTACATTATGGAAAATAATGAACTTTTATCACAATATGCAATTTTTTTAGAAGGACCTGTATATGTAAAGTCAAAAGTAATCTAAAAGTAATCCGATTACATTACCTAAAATGTGTAATGCAATAGATAACGTTACTAAATACAATTTTCAACATGTAATTTGTTTTCTGTAATGGACTACAATTTGTAATCTAAGTAAACTACCCAGCATGGCATATACTGTATATTAATAAAAATATGAATATGAAAGCTAATTGTCCGAAATCATCGCTTCAGCTTGCGGCCCTTCAAGAGGAGCTAAATCTGGAAAGAAAATTGGTGTCAAATGCAATAGAAAAAGAGAGATTGATGACCAGCAAAAGAGATGATGGTGAGAGATCTTAAATGCAGTGTATAAAAGTGTCTGTCAAATATGAATGCACTTATCATACTTATTTTTTCCTTTTTATTTTTAAGCCTGTTTCTGGAAATACTGTGTTTAAGGATCTTAAAGCGAAGAGCCAGAAGCAAGAAAACCTGCTAAAAAATCTAATGCCTTAAGATGTATCAAACAAGCAGAGCATTTTTAGATATGGAATTATATGTATTATTCATAATGTGTCATGATAATCATGATAGTCTTAATTTACTCAACACTGTACTCTTAAAACAAAAATGTATTTTATTTAAATGTCATATCAATAAAACTTCAAGTGAAATTTATTGATGTTGCTCTTTCATCTCATTCTTTATTAATAATCAAAACGCATAATTACTGGAATAATTTCAAAATAAACGTAGAACTGATTGTTTTCTGCTTTGATAAGAGTTTTTGCCTCCCTCTAGTGTTAAGACTTTGTTGTACATTCCAAATGTAATGCATATTTTCCCTTACAGACACATATGAGTATATAAGGGATATGGATTATTGACATGAAATAATGTCCATATAAATTTAAGCTATAATTTTTGAGCTCTTTAAGCTAATCCTAAACTAAACTAACTTGAAAACTTCCAAACAAGAATATGGTATATATATATATAAAATAATATATAATTTTATATATAAAATTTATTTGAAAACTTCCTTTTAAAAAAAAAGTGCCACTGTTTTAATTATTAATAGGGACAGCTCCTGATGTCCTACACTGCATTATTGAACATTTATTTAAAAATAAATAAAATAAGCACATACTTTGGAAGACAAATTGTAAGACAATGCCGTCTACATGCACATGATGAAGACTGAGAGGTTAAACAAAAACATGAAAACACTGCACATTAGTTCTGAAACTATTTTACTGGCAAATCTGATTAAAAAAACTGCAACTCATCAAGACGGATGCAGTCTTCCATGTGGGCTGCACTGCAGAGCAAGATATGTGTAAAAAGGGAAGAGCTATTTCCAAACTATGGTCATTAAACGCATGAACGCATCAATTTCATCCAGACAGTCTTCGATACTTGTGAGAGGTAAGTTTAACATTGCTTATAAATGTATTTGTTTTGTAGCATGAGTGATTTTGATTCTACAGTTCCAATGTTGTTTTGGATCTAATTGACTTCCATTTTTTAGGGGTTTATATTATAAGTGAAGTATATGCTGAAATCCATTTCCGTAAAATAATAATTGGTCGACTGTTTAATGAAGACATGGGCAAATATGTGATTCTTTTACTAACATGTAACTATATTTGTTCCCCAGTTTGTGAAAATGTGGTTCACGTTTATTCTACTTCAGCTTCTGCCTCTTGGTGCTCTCAGTGCTCGCTGTCCCAGTGGGTGCGTTTGTGATGTTAGGGGTTCCGCAAAATGCATTGGGAACATCACCGAAATACCCCCTCTCGACCCGACCACAACCTTTCTACTCTTGCTAAATGACACAAACATAAAGGTCCTCAAAGACCGAAGTTTTCAGTCCTTCTCTCTTCTGCTACGAGTAATGATCACGCATAGCACTCTTGACACCATTCAACCAGAAGCCTTCCAAGGTGCACCACAGTTCCGGTCAATCAAAATGTCATCAAATGCACTCTCTGTCTTCCCACCCAAGGTGTTTAGTGAGCAGAGTAATTTGGAGCAACTGCAGCTAGATGATAACCAAATAGTTTCCATTAGTTCAGAACTCTTCGAGGGGTTGGTCAACCTAACCGAGCTAGATTTGAGCAAGAACCGCATTTCCCAGCTGGACGCCGACATCTTCCAGAAATTGACCAAGCTGGCTTTCCTAAACTTAGCTGGTAATCAACTGAGGAACCTACCAAAGACGCTTTTTCACAACCTACGGCAACTCAAATCTCTGGTACTCTCGTCCAACAAGTTGGAGACTCTGGAAAGTGGTTCCTTTGACCATCTAAGCAAGCTGTTGTTGCTAATGCTACAGAAGAACCAGATCAGAGAGATTCCTCCACGTCTTTTCTGGCACTTGCCATCCCTGCTCACCCTCTCAATGTCGGGCAACCAGCTCCAGTACATTCCAGCCGAGAGTTTCTACTACTTACCCAACCTGACCAAGCTCACAGTCTACAAGAACCCCTTGATCTCCCTACCTGACCAGCTAATGGGCAACATGCCGAGGCTCCAAGAATTGTACCTTTACGAAACTAATCTTGTCACTGTCCCTTGGAACCTTTTTGCTAACATGACCAACCTACGGTTTCTCAATTTACACTACAACGAAAATTTGACCTCACTACCAAAGGACCTCTTCTGTTGCCTGCCCAACCTGAAGAAACTGTCCCTGAGACAGAACAACCTTCGGGCGCTGGACCCAGAGATCTTCTCGAATTTGATTAGTCTTCAGATTCTAATGCTTAATGGTAACAAGTTTGAGTCTCTCCCAGCGACAATCTTTTGCAATACCTCAAGACTAGAAACACTGGACCTGAACAGCAACCATCTTAAGTATCTCTCCGGAGGTGTTTTTGTACACGCAAGGGCGCTGAATGTTCTCTCTCTTAGCGGAAACAAATGGAAGTGTGATTGTAGCATTATGGGTATTGCAGAATGGATTCGCGACAACCCGAGGATAATCAACGATTTGGATAAAGGAGTAGCATGCTATGAACCGTACCACTTACAAAACCATCCGCTGCAAACATTGACCAATGAAGAGCTCCAATGTGGTCGGAGTGTTTTCCAAACAACGTTTATGACTTCAAGCCTCATTCCCACACAGGTTCCTACAACACCATCCATACAATCGTCTTCGGCTTCAAGCACAAAAGCAGCGACTTCAACTGCACCTTCAACTTCAACTGCACCTTTTGCATCAACTGCCTCTCTGTTTCCTCCTACATCTGATCATGTTTACATAAAACAAGGCAATTACTACAATGATCCGGCGTTCTACAATACAATTGTCTTGGATAACGGACCTGAAATTGTTCACAACAATCATTACGATGGTTGGGTGTACCTGTGGACTGTCCCGTCGACTGGCCCATACAGTGGCTTCATGATGGCTTTGTATATTGTTCTCTTGGTCACCGGTGTAGTTCTGATTGTGGCCACATGGTATGCTTTGTATCGACTTCATAAGGTGATGTGGGTGTTAGGGAGAGTCACTATGGGAGACAATCAGAGAATAATGGCTAGAAGAGTACGAAGCTTCAAAGTCAAACTCTAGAGAAAGATTAAGGTTACGTTGTGTTTTCACATTATTATGCATACCAATTATGAGGAATACAGAATTCTGTCAAGCTTCTATCATGCATTTGAACAACTGATCATGAACAACCAATTTTATTACAAATGGTGTTCAGCACAATTTATATGAAAAGCTGAATACATTTCTTGTATCCAGGTTTCAGTGAAAATGTATATGTACCCTTATATAATGATACTCAGGTTTAGGAAAGACTAAAAGCTAAGCATGACCATAAATGTATAATAATTTTTGTACAGCAATTTACAATGAATCCTTTGTTTCTTTTTAAGTTTTCCTTTCTGCAAATTCCACATTCCAATGCTTTGCATTCACAAAACTGATATGGACACACCCTTGGTAGCTGTTTGCAAAATTTGATCTCTAAAGACCAAATAAAATGTTTCTGTGCCTTGAGAGTGTTTTCTTTGCCATGTATGCCACCTGGTGGTTACACAACATAGAGCAGAAGTTACAGGGGAAAATAGTCAAATGCTAACCTATGTACAATAGCCTACACTAAAGGTTCTTTAGACTATAAAATGGGTAGAATAAAATTATTATTTATAGAACCTTTCACAAAACAGTTCTTAAGGGAACCGAAAATAATTCTTCCTGGTACCTTTATTTTTAAGAATGTACCTGCCGACTTATTTTCTCAAACAATTATTATTTTTTAAATTATTGTTTTAATTATTTTAGATTGATGATGAAAATCTAAACTCTAAAAAAATATCAGTAAAAATAAGGCACAATGTACTGTATAAATGTAACAGAATTTTCCGTATTTATTTTTACAGGTGCTTTACCTGTATTTGGAATTTTGAACTTCATTGCGTTCTATGTTAGGGTTAACAGAAATGTATGTAAAATTACTTGACAATGTCCAGGTAATTTTCTGTTATTTTACAGATTTATTTTTTTTACAGTGAATCATATTCTCACTGGAGCGTCTTACGTCATATGCTAACACACGCAAACGACAGTTAGCGGAAGTTGGAGATTTAAGTTAGTAAAGTTTTAAATATGGATATTTTTCTTACACAAACGCATCACTTCAGAATTTATTAAAGGCATTCCGGAGCCGTGTGGAGTAGGGGAGAGTGAAACCTAACGCTTTTTGACTTTCTAAGTTTGTGTAAATCCACTTGGGGTTCAGAGTATTTATTTTTTCACACATTCATTTTCCACATGTCTAGTACAATTATGTGGTTTTGTTTCATTAATACAGTGTATACTTTTTTCTTGATTTACCCTGAAAGAGTGGAAGTGAAATGGGACAACATGCCCCATTGGTGGGGCACATTGTAACATGACCATATGACAGCTTAAAATGTTACCTGATATAAGCAAAAAAAATCATTAAAAATACACAAATTTTTGATTTTGACAACAAACACATCGCTAAATACAGCTATACAGCATAGTTAAACACATAATAATAATGAATAATTTCTGAACATTGACTCTCAGTCACTATTCACCCTTTTCTCATGGTTTCTCAAAATAATTAATAAAAGTATAGAATAGCGTAGTTCTAATAGGGGGCTCGTTGTAGTTTTAAAATAGTAAATAGTTTCAAATAAACACAAAAACAGAGATGAAAAATAAACTTAAGTAAGAAATTTACTTTTGCTATGATTAAATAAATGTTCAGTAATATCTTCCAAAGATTTTTTTAATTTTGGCGCAATTTTTTCTCTATGTAGTGTTGATATGGCATCTAGTAGCTAAATACACTAGGACTGTTTCTCATTCTGGCATGTGTGGAAAGTAAAACCATGCCTGTTACAATTTTGGAAGGATGCACTTTTATGGACTTCAAAACAGAAACAGCCAAGCATTGTAAAGCTTGGAAGACCCAGGATATTTTTTATATAAATCCTATTGTATTCGTCTGAAAGAAGAAGAATGTCATATAGCTACACCTA
The DNA here is from genome assembly GCA_023029165.1 of Gobiocypris rarus. Classification (NCBI taxonomy): domain Eukaryota; kingdom Metazoa; phylum Chordata; class Actinopteri; order Cypriniformes; family Gobionidae; genus Gobiocypris; species Gobiocypris rarus. The sequence goes on along the minus strand of CM040929.1, from coordinate 22,235,419 downwards.
GGATGACTTGAGAGGGAGTAAATCATGGGCTAATTTTTATTTTTGGGTGAACTAGCCATTTAAAGTGTGCATTTTGTAGCTGTTGACGTCGCATAGTTAATTTAGCTTACCCAGGAATCATGTACCAAACACTGTCGTCAGGTTCTTACCACTCCCACATGACTAACAATACGCCCCAACGAGTCCAACATTGACGTTTGGTGTGACTATGAAACTCAAAGAAAGTGTTTCGTTGATAAGGCTTGTCTGGGGGCGCGGTTACGGTATGCAGGTGAATCGCAAACTCCTGAAGATTTCTATTACAACGTTAACAGGATGTGACCCGGACATTATATCTAACGGTGACTCTAATACCTACTAGATATGTGTCAGTTTTAGTCAGAACAGTAACTTCGTTCATCTGTTCTTAACGGTTGCGCTCTGAGCGGATCTCGTTCAAATCTCCGAGCACTTTCCGCATTTATCATGTTTAAAAAAGGCATAAACCCAACAATATCATTTTTTTTTAGAGAAACAACTATGCCCTTAGCACACACTTAATTCAAGGCCTAAATATTTTTATTATAAATAATCTTCAAATGTCGTGCTGTCATAGAAACAAGATCATAATATTACAAATGTGTTCCCAATTCAAGAGTAAACACCTAATATTGTGATATTTATGAGTCATGGATAAAGTGTTTCATAGTGTTATGGCATCCAGAGATTTGTATGAACATGTTCAGGTATGAAAACATCCCACCCATCTGCTTGGCGACCGTACATAGATGGGAAAAGTCTGTCAGAAACCATGAAGCATAGCGGATCATTCTGAATAAATATTTCCCGCCACCTCGCGATGCCTAAACTGCTTTTCTCGAAGATTCGGATCTACGAGTTCAAGGATCTCATTCGGAATAAGAAACCACCAATGGCGTAAATCATTTTACTTTTCTCTCTGCATACTAGCCACATGCACTTCTTAAATCGACTGATATGCTTCAACGGATACAATGTTTATTTTCACCCCATAGAATGGACGTTCTGTTGAGCAGAAAAAAGCAGAAAAACAATATCAGATGTGTTTTGATTGAAGTCTCTCGGTATCAGTAAGTTTATAAGCCATGTATATTGTTATAGGCCTATACATTTGTTTATATAATTAAAAACGAAATAATCAGTTTATGGGTATCTGATGCATAAGACAATTTTGAGGTCAAACTTTATATGAATGTATAGAAAATGTTTTTACCTTTATAGAGCATTTAAAATGTTTTCTTATATAAAACTGCTTTATATCATAATAGATGGCTGAAATATTTTATTTTAGGCACTAATTTCTTCATCTTTTTAAGACAGGACCGTTTGACACATGAGCCAAAGTTAGCTGATCTGCTAGAAAATAGAGGTTAGTTCAACCACTATTCAATACACACACTTAAGAATAAAGGTTCTTTATTGGCATTGATGGTTCCATTAAAAGCTTTACCATCCGTCCATGGAACCTTTGCATTACACTAAAGGTTCTTTATAGGGGTAAGAGTTTCTAGGGTGTGTTCACACTTGTAGTTCGCTTCTCTACAGTCTTTAAGAATGAACCTAAATATACAAAAACAATAACAACAAAGGCTTTTATTAAGTATATTATGACAGAGCTTACAGAACAATGGCGTGTGCTGGGCTAAATGTGCTTGATGTATGTGCGTATATCTGATGGTATTCAGCTAAGAACTCGTGAAGAGTCAAAACAGTGCCAGGACTTTCTATATGTTGCACACAAACGGAGATCTGCTGTAAGGAGACGCGGTTCTGGCGCCTGTACCGAACTGTAATGAGCAACGTAGCACCTTTAAGACAAGAAAAACCAAGTATGCTTGAGCATACTGTCCTTTTTAGGGTTGTATCTTGTGATATCACTTGTTTTTGGTTAGATTAGATGTCTTTGGTCAACTTTTTCAACGGTCTCAGTCTGCTTGTTTGTGGCTCACCCAAAAAGTTCACATTTATTTAAGGGTGTGTTCACACTTGTAGTGTGGTTCGCCTGGTCTGTTTGGTCCGGACCCAAGAACAAAAAAGCGAGTCCTGGTCCGATTAGCGTTCAGATTGGCATTTTTAACACCGAACCAAAAGATACCAAACCTAAAGGCATAGGAATACATTCACAACCTGTTTGGTCAGCTTTTATGACAAATTGCCTATTTTGAGACGGACTGGGATAAATGCGCTTGTTGCATGTGCGTACTTATGATGGTATTTTGACCAGCTGAGAATTCATGAAGAGCCCACAAAATGTGTAAAAAGTCAAATTAGCAACAGGAATCGCTCCGTCATGCACACAAATGAAGATCTGCTGCGTGGAGGCACGGTTCTGATGCCTGTACCGAACTGTGATGGGCAAACTCATGACTATGACAAGAAAAAAAAGAGAGTTCTGTCCTTTTTAGGGTCTCATCTTCCTGTTTTTGGTTCATTTACATGTTTTTTGGTCTGTGCTGTGTTCATTTTCATTTGAACCACACCAGAGTTCGTTTGGAAGCGAACCGAGACCTATCTTTTCAGGGGTCTTGATCCACTTGTTTGGTGCGCACCAGGGTTCGGATGGCAGCGTTCACACTTATTCATGTACAACACTAACAGAGCATTCGCACCAGGGTTTGTGTTAATCGAACCACACATGCCAAGTGTGAACACACCCCAAATGAACCGCACTAAAGAGTGCTTTCAGTTTACTTCGAAAGGGGGCATGGTTTGCATGAAAAATTGGTAATGTGAAAGCTGTCATGCGGACATCGGTGCGCACTGGGGAACAAACCCGAGACTACCTGGAGGAGGTGGTCTGAGTTCGGTTGCACTCGAATGTGCCGCAATTCACGTGAATGTGAAAGCAACACACTCAGATGCGCATTTGTTCAGGAGGAAAAGTAACCTGCGCATGCTTTTTAGCCGATTACAATGTATTTAGTTCAATAAAACACATGTAAGGGATGATAGTGTTTTACTGTGGATACAAGCGAGAGTGAGCCTGCAGTTTATTTACGCATAGCAAGTGCAATCAGGGTGGCAAATAAATGGGAATCCACTGTCTCCTCAAAAGAGTCCTTTTGCAAGCAGAAGAAATCAGCCTTCATGTGACACACATACAGCAAACCCAAGTGTTGTTTACTCAGCTGTGCATTAGCACCAAATTAATAAAAAACACAATATATTTACCACAGTCTGTTTTCTATCATGCGGCGTGCACGTTTTTTATGAACGCAAATGTTCAATAGAATCAAGTTGAATGTGAAACCAGACCAACGCTACGGGGGGTGCCAGTAACTGCAGCAAATGTGCCCAGTATGAAAGCCCCCTAAGGGTGTGTTCACACTTGGCATGATTAAAATGAACCCTGGTGCGATGTGTTAGTGCAGCTGATTAAAATAAGCGTGAACGTTGCCATCTGAACCCTGCACCAAACAAGCAATGGGTCTCAGCCTTACGGACCGAGGGGGTCCCCTAGAAGACAAATGTGAACTGACCATCCACCGCCCCATACGGCCTGCAACCCCACCCCCTCAACAGCAAAACAAACGCCATAAAAGTGGGGGTGGGGTTGAACGTTAAGAGAAACGAGACTTAATGTCTTTGCACCCCGAGTCCAAAATGTTCAGTTTTTCGTATTTCGTATTTCAAAACACCTCTCAAAATGCTTGCTACGGATTTGAAAAACACTGAAAATTGAACCGGATCTGAATTTTTTTACGACGGGCGAAATTTGCGGAGGCAGTGTGTAAATTTGAGGTAGTATTTATTATTTAATGCTTGGAAATTTCATACGAGAATTTCAGACTCTGTATCCAAGGACCTTAAATGCATCATTTTCTTTTTAAGTTGTGACCAAAAGAACCAAGAGAACCAAACTACAAGTGTGAACACACCCTAAGAGGGCAATAGCACCAGAGTTTGTTTTATTCCAACCAAACGTACCAAATGTGAACAGACCCTTATATTGTTAAAATGTTATTTACATTGGGAAACTGTGACTGAAAGGTTCTAATTTTGAACGTTCTTCTCCGAACAGATTACCTGGCTGCCTTTCGTTCATTTCTCCAGTCTGAGTTTAGTGCGGAGAACATTGAATTTTGGCTAGCCTGCAGGGAATATAAGCGGATGACTTCATCTGCCAGACTATCTAACAAGGCAGCAGATATTTACAAAGAGTTTCTCCATCCCATGGCTCAAAAAGAGGTCAGTATATGCATTTATTAAAGCATTAAAAAGAGAAGGGCTTTTTTGAACAGTTACAGTGCATTACGAAGCACGGAAATGGCATTGCATCATAGTAAAGTTTATTAACAGGTGCAATGGTAGTTGAATATTTGGTAACTGAAGAATTAAACGTTCAAACCTGAGAGAGCAAGGCACCAGATTTCTTTTAAAATATGACACAAGTTTTAAAATGCAGTAATAAAGGGTCAACAAAATACAATTTTTGCATTTGCTATATTTGCTTAAACTAAACACAATTTAAATGATATACTTTCATATATTAAAATGTGACATTTTCACAGGTCAACATCGACCATCACATTCGTGAGAAGATAGAGAGATCCTTGTTGAATCCTGACCTCACTTGTTTTGATGAAGCTGAGATGCATATATACAGACTGATGGAGAAAGACTCCTGCCCAAGGTTCCTCAAATCTGAGGCCTATCAGAACCTGAGGAACGCAGCCAGGAAACCAATGTAGGCCTTCTGTACCACTGACAACTAATTCAGTGGAATAAGGTTATTTAATGAGTAGGCACACAGAAAGAGAACATATGCACGTGGTTTAGAGGAAATGACTGAGGAGAACAGAAAGTATATGTGGTGTGCAGATGCTCAACTTCACTGGTTTTAAATGATAAGATGAATGAGAATGTCACCGTTACAGGAAATGATCTAGAATAACGGTAGATTACATGATTTCCACTGTTATTTCGAAGATGGGCTGTTCTGTTATGTGAGATGTGTGCATTTTCAATAAAAGTTGGTCTTGAAAGTAGATTTCTGTAAGACTGTATCAGACAAAAGTGTTGATAAATTGTATTGTAACATCTCAAGATAAGTTGACACCAAATACTTTTGTTTGTCCTGGTGTCTCCTTTTCAAAACATTTAAAACAGCATTTTATAATTATTATACAACTTTTATGAAAATTAGGTTACATTATTATTGTTTCATGGAACCAGTTACAGCAAAAACATTCATTTTACCTTATATAAAAAAGATAATACAAAAACATCTTGAGTAGTTACAGTTTAATTCAACATTACAAGCAAGGTATCATGATCATGAAATTACAAAGTGCTTATTAGAAAGACAGTGTAATTTCCTCAAATATTAAGGAACAAAGAAAAATACAAACATTCATTAATAAAACTGAATATGGCAGGGTTGACTGATAACCTATAGTTACCTAAAATTAAAGTTACTTTATTAGGTTATGAGTCAACCCTGTTACCGTCATATTTCCATTGTTTTAGGTTAGTTAATTAGAATCGTAACAGGGCACAAGCATAACCTAAAGTCAACTATAACACATATACACCGATCAGGAATAACATTATGACCTAATATTGTGTTGGTCCCACTTTTGCTGCCCAAACAACCCTTATCCGTCGAGGCATGGACTCCACTAGCCCCTTGAAGGTTGCTGTGGTATCTGGCACCAAGATATTAGCAGCAGATCCTTTAAGTCCTGTAAGTTGCGAGGTGGGGCCTCCATGGATCGGACTTATTTATTCAGCACATTCCACAGATGCTCGATTGGATTGAGATCATTTTTTCTTTATGGCAAGGGCGCATTATCCCGCTGAAAAAGGCCACAGCCACCAGGGAACAATGTTTCCATGAAAGGGTGTTCATGGTCTGCAATAATGCTTAGGTAGGTGGTACATGTCAAAGTAACATCCACATGGATGGCAGGACCCAAGGTTTCCCAGCAGAATATTGCCCAAAACATCACACTGCCTCCGCCGGCTTGCCTTCTTCCCATAGTGCATCCTGGTGCCATGTGTTCCCTATGTAAGCGATGCACACGCACCCGGTCATCCACGTGATGTAGAAAAAAACTTGTTTCATCAAACCAGGCCACCTTCTTCCATTGCTCCGTGGTCCATTACTGATACTCACATATAAACTGTTGGTGCTTTCGGCGGTGGACAGGGGTCAGCATGGGCACCCTGACTGGTCTGCTCCTATGCAGCCCCATACGCAACAAACTGCGATACACTGTGTATTCTGACACCTTTCTATCAAAACCATCATTAACTTCTTGAGCAATTTGAGCTACGTCTGTTTGATCGGACCACACAAGCCAGCCTTCACTCCCAACGTGCATCAATGAGCCTTGGCCGCCCATGACCCTGTCACCGGTTCACCACTGTTCCTTCCTTGGAGCACTTTTGATAGATACTGACCACTGCAGACCGGGAACACCCCACAAGAGCTGCAGTTTTATTAAAAAAAATACCATATTAACAAATTGTAGACACTGAGATCAACAATTCAGTGCACACAGTTTTTATTGTACATGAGATATAGTTTTAATTCAACCTACAATTAAACTTTAAAAAAAAATTTTCAGGCATTCAATATCTTCATCTGTACAAAGAATTATTTAGAACACAAACATACTGTAAATAGCAGATTAGCTATATTTAGTCAGTCAATGGACACTGACTAATTATGAACAGAAAATACTTTTTCCATAGTCTGTGAAGAATTGTGTTTTGGTCACATGTCCGACCCGAGCGAATTGATGCAGAGACGAGCCTTAAGTGAGAAACGCTACCATAAAGTACAGTAATAATCCATGTCACCGCCTGACCCCACTGTGACAATGCCTTATGTCCTGAGATTCAAGACTTTAAAAGGCTATTCTGAGCTGCTAAGAATAACTATGTCTGATTAACCTCAAATTACACCAAAACAGTGAATGTCAACGGCCGTGTGATGCATGGTAGAGCGCCCTCAGCGTATGTCCTTTCTTGGGAAAAGCAATTCTGAAAGAAAGACACCACTGTTTTAAGAAATATCTGGTCTCGTCATATTGAAAAAAATAAAAACGTTTATTGGATTAAGATGCTTTTTAATATAAAAATATTACTAAATGCATGTTATTTGATTCTATGAAGGGGGTTTTTCTTGGAAAAAAGTTTAATTTGGCCATTAAAATATAATGCAACCAGAAGACAAGTTATCTTTGTCTCAGATGTTTCTCTTAAAATAGCTGATAAATGAAAATAGATCTTACAACTGTTGATGTATAGTTAAAAAAATGATGATAATTAATGTGTTTTTTTTTTTTCATTTTTAATTAGACATTTGATTAGAAAAGTGAGTTCAAATTGAAATATCTGACTTTTTCCACAAAAGACCATTTTGAGATGCAACGGTTAAGAAAGCTCCATTTGTTCTCCATTTAATCTCACTGCAGTCTAGGAGAAACAACTGAGATACTGAAAAGGTAACAGGGTTGACATTTTAAGATCGTCTCCTACTGACAAACATGACAAAACATAAATCAAAGTGATAAGTAGGAGATAGTTTTCTTTTTACTTAAAAAGCAAGTTATTTTTTTCCCCATACATTCATTTCTCATCTCAGCGCAACACATATGTTGTCACTCAGAAATGAGACTGATGTGAAATTATGTGGTAACACTGGCATGAGGAAATTATTTTATACGGGTGAACGCTCGCCTTGTGGAACTATCCAGCGGATGCACCAAATATTGAGTTTATTAAGTAATTTACAATTACATATTTACAATTAATAATTTACAATTATTAAGTTAGTCGGTTTCCGCCTGAGAATGACAATCTCTCACACAATCTGACCATCATCTGCTGCCAAAACAGTCACTGTGGCAACTAAAAGGAAATGAGTAATGCGCTGACATTGCCCGAGGCAGAAAATTGCTCAATTGCGCACAATGGAGAAACTGACAGCGTTACAGTATGTGCGGAGCGGTGAGATAGATTGCCCCGGTCAGGTGACTTTGAAGTTGTCTACACACTTTTTTATTAAACACATGGAGTCTAATGTGAACACTTGACTGCCTGAATCCCTTTTTGGAGAAACTTTGGAAAAAACTTTGCTCGCTTACTAAGAATTAATACACATTAAAAACAGAAATGGTCCATTGAAAGGGTTCATTATGTATGAGTGACCATGATAAAGGAAATCTTTTAAAAATCTAGTTTTTATGAATATACTTTTAAGTATTTATGTTGGTTAAACATGGTTTTGAAAAACTTTTATACCTTTTTCAAAAAATTTAAATTACTAAAAATGTCATGTGGTGTAACCATCAAGTACATATTTTCCATACATATTGAATACGTGTGTACAAAACAATCATTATTTGCCCTATTTATTTATTTTTTTAAATATCATTGTATTAATTCATAAATATATGACATCATTTTGTGGAGTTGCACCACATGACATTTTACAATTTTCTAATTTTGTCTTGTCATAAAAAAATCTAATTATCTGAAAATGTCAGAGACATACTTTACATATTCATGAGGGTCTACAGGAATCCATCATAAAATATGCTTTTTACTGGCATGTTGGTTGCATCATATGACTATGATATTTCGAAGAAAAGTTTTTAAAATATATTAAGAAAAAATGTGTTTGATTTTTATTAGATTCTATTTGACAAACATCATTAATTATTTATAAATATCATTGTTTTTTTTGTTTTTTTGTGGAGTTGCCCCACATGACATATACAATCTGAACTATAGCATTACAATCTGCTGGGGATTATAATGCTTTTCTCCCGCAGGTTCCTGCATGTTGGTTACACCCAAAAACTGTATAAAAAAATGGACATAGTTTCTGTGGGAGGTTGCCACTTGGTTACACCAAATTACTTTTTATTAATAAATAATGTTACATTGTTTTAGTTGCACCACATGACAATCCCCGGCAGACAAAATTGCATATTAGTTGTATATAATATGCTTTCCCCCGCAGGATCCTACATGTTGGTTACACCATATGCCCATTTATTTATAAATAACATTACTTTTTTTGTGTGTTGTACCACATGACAATTTACAACCTGAATTATCTGATACTTTCAGAGATGTATTGACCACACACACAGTACAGATGTCTATGATGTATATGCTTTTTTTCACTTCATGTTTCTGCATATTGGTTGCACCACATGACTTTGATTTGTTGAACAAAAGTTTTAAAAATATCCAAAAGCAATTTTGGTTCCAATAAAAAGTAATAGTAAAACACTATTTTGTTTAGTTGGTCCAACAAATAACTCTTCTCCTTTCAAGAAATGTCCCTGGAGATTCTAAGTTTCATTATAGGTTCTTCAGATGAGCATGTTGGTTTCTGTGTTCTTTAAAGCACCAGAGCATAGATGGTCTTCCAAGAACTAGAGAACCAAAGATCTTGCAGAACTTCAACATCAGTTCTCCAGGATGTAAAAGTCTTCTTTAAGTGCAGGTGAAGCTAGTTACTCATTATATGTTTGGAGAAGGATTCCTTCTAATAAAACGTGAAACAAAGAAAGATGAAGCAACCTAACCATCTCATTTGACTCTTATTTTCATTTGTACGCCATTACATTTTGACTCTGTTACGTCCGTAGATTACTGAAAAAGCCAATGCAAAGTTGTAATTTGCTTATCTGCTATTTCAGCAGGTACATGTATATTTACATGTCTAAAAATATGAAGTTTTTTCGCACACAAGCAACTGACTGGGAGGAGGGGTAGGGTTCGATGGGGCTTCCTCTTTGCTGTGGTTCGCCGAGTCCCTGTTGGTGACACAAGCCCTTAGCAACCGTCGCAGGGCATAAAAAGCAGAGCCGGATACGCAGAAGGGAAACCTGTAGAGCACCAAGTGCAGAATGATCACTAGCAGGACCGTGCGGCAGTGGATTTCTGGGCAATAAGCCCTCGCTCTACCATGCCTGGCCTAATCCCACAACCTCTCCCAACGGATTTCAACATGGACAAAGACGACTTCAGGAGAAACAAGACCTTGTAAGTGTGCTTTTCAGGCATTTTTACTCAACTATCAGCACAAGGGAATCTAGTATGTGTCCCAGCATGCTTTAGCGTAGGTTTGGATGTGTGAAGGATAAAATGCCGTCAACAAAGCTGACTTTCTCTCCATAGAGGAAAGAACCTCATGTGCCGACTAAAGTGTATGTTCACCAGTTCCTCTGCTCCGGAGAGGTAAGGAAAAAGTGACACACATATAAAGACACCAGATCCAAAATAGTGCAAACATGAGTTATTGCTCCTAATCCAGTTATGGTCAACTAATCAAACCCGTCTGATCTCAGCAGGCTAAGTTTAGAAGACACCCAACAATGGTCCCAGTCTCTGGAGCGGCTTCTCAGTTCCAAATGTAAGTCTTTTCTCTTTTTTTTCTTTTCAAAGCCCTGATAGCTATTTTTGGCATTGGTTTGCTGAGGCGAGAGTAAACTAAAACACTAGTAAATTAAAGAGGTGCTGGTTTCCATTCGCGCCATTAGTGTTTTGACGCGCACCCGCATTTGCTTCCCTCCAGATGGCCTGGCCACATTCCGCACCTTTCTGAAATCAGAATTCAGCGATGAAAACATCGAATTCTGGTTGACGTGTGAGGACTACAAGAAGGTAACGTCGTCCCATAAGATGAGCTCGAAGGCGAGGAAAATCTTTGATCAGTTCGTCGAAGCAGAATCTCCGAAAGAGGTAGTGGAAACCATATAACACCCTGTCGCTATACGATAGTAAATCTCTATACAACCAATGAGGATGTGAGGATAGTGTCAAGAGCTGCGCTACACCTTTATTTTCTCCATCTTTTTTACCTTTTATATTTAAATAACATCACTAAATCATCTTGATCTAACCATATGTGTAAACAGTAGCAATATAATACAATTCATATAATTTTTAAAAGTAATAATTAATAAAAAGAAAATTATTTTGTATTTGTATGGATATACAGTAGAAATACTATATATATATATATATATATATATATATATATATATATATATATATATATATATATATATATATATATAAAATGATAAATAACTCATTATATTTATTGTAATCATTTATTTAATATAATAATAAATAGTATACCAAAAAGGTAGTATAATTATTAGAATATTATTATAATAAATATTTTAAATGATTTATTATACTTATTTACTATTGATATTTTATTAAAATATTTTATTTACTAATTAACATTTAATATATTAAAAAGTATGTACGTATTTATATATAATTATATTTTATTATATAATTTATTATGATTACTAGAACATTATTATAAATATTTTAAATGATCTATTATACTTATTTACTATTGATATTTTATTTACTAATTAACATATAATAAAATGTATTTATTTATATATAATTCTATTTTATTTATTATAATTACTAGAACATATCAAATATCTAAATCTAAAATCATATTTAAAAATAATTATATTATTTATGTAATAATAATTTACTTAATATAATAATTCTAATAAATAAAAAGTATTTAGTATAATTATTGTATTATAAATTATATATTATACTCATTTACTATTTATATTATATTTTATTAAACCATTTAATTTACCAATTAACATATAATATAATAAATACAATACTATTATATTATAATCTTTTATTAAAATATTTAATTTACTAATTAACATATAATAAATACAAATGATGTATGTATTTATATACAAATATTTTTAGTTGTTATATTATTAACAGAAAATTATAGATAAAAATTTGTAAAATATACATATTATATTATGATATAATAATAAGTCAACTATTATAAGTCTACAAGTACTATAAGTAGGCCATTGACTGTCAGGGGCCCCCAGATGAGGATCCCGACACCTGGAAACGATCCATGTCAGGAACAGCGCTTAAATGTGAAATAAACAATGTCATCTGAAACTGGTCCCTACACAACATGAACTATGAACATGAGCTTCTGAAGTTGTTGTTAATGTGGTAATGTTGTTGTATAATAAAAGTGGTGCATTGTTGTCTATTTTGCGATGCATTCGTGCATATCGTTTATTAATTTTAGTAAGTAACTTTATTTCTCACAATTACGACTTCATTTTGCATATTTCCATAATTTGAACAGTACATCTCTTAATCGGTTGCTTCCAGTATAGGCATAGCGTAAAAGACTCTCATTTGCATCTCAGATAAACATCGACTATCACACACGGGAGGAAATCAAGAGGAACGTGAGGAGTCCGACGGCACAGTGCTTCGACGAGGCTCAGAAGATCGTTTACGGTCTGATGGAACGTGACTCTTACCCCAGATTCCTACGATCTGAGATGTACAAGACCCTCCTCGAGTCCCTTGCTGAGGATGATGCTCGAGGATGACTATGGATATATCACGCCAATGCTAAAACTGGAACGGTCTGGTTCGTGTGCAGGACCAGAGCCCCAAGCTTGCGCCCCTGCCGTGTGGTACCTCTGAAACTAGCAGGAGACAAAAAGGAGCAATGGTTGGGAACATGCCATTGATATCAAAGCAAAATGACAAGAAACACAAGTCCGACATGTTACTGAAATGCCACGAGTGCTTCTTAACAGAGGGTGCTTCCTGTGTAGATAAGGGCGCAGCTCCTTCAAGCCCTTCCGGTGGTTTCCGAAACTACAGTGTGGGGACAACACTATCGTCTTTTCCTGGCACTTCCAGAAGATCTTTATGAACTGCTTTGCCATGTCCTACAATGACTTTAGTAACAAAAACTACCTCAGCCTATTGGTTGAGGTGGTTTGAACACTTTTGTGATAGGATCTTGACGTAGGCCTATCCTATTTCAACATCAGTACCTTATTGCCACACAGATGTTTAACATTACCGAACGAAATGAACTACTAGATAGGTCAAAGTTTAAATAAATTAAGAATAAAAAATAAAGAAATAAAGATTTACAGTTGTAGCATGTGTGCCACACACAAAAACCGTAGGCATTACTTATAAAGTTATAGCGTTTAATTTAAATGAAGATGTACTAATATTTATTAGCCGCAGCCACTGGTTGGATGTTGACTTTTGTTTTGTCCACGGTCATTTTTTAGGACGATAAAATAAAGATTGGACACTGTTGATCTATTTTGACTCCATTTTCTTGTTAGTCTTTGGTTTGCTTCATAGTGATATCTTCATATTGTTCACCCAGATTCCTTCTCTTTTATTTTGCTGATTACTGAAAACTAAAGAAAGAACCCTAAAAAAAAAAAAAACGTTTTAATGTGATATATGTCATTTCACTCTCATGGCTATATATATATGTATGTATGTATGTATGTATGTACACACACACACACACACACACACACACACACACACACACACACACACACACACACACACACACACACACACACACACACACACACACGTTGTGTTTCCATGTTTTATGGGGACATTCCAAAGGCGTAATGCATTTTATACTGAACAAACCGTATATTCTATCCCCCTACACTGCCCCTGCCCCTAAACCTACCCATCACAGGAGACATGCTGCATTTTTACTTTTTCAAAAAACATCACAGTGTGATTTATAAGATGTTTTCCTCATGGGGACCAAAAATGTCCCCACAAGGACAAGGATTTTGGATATTGCCATCTTTGTGGGGACATTTTGTCCCCATACCGTAGGGATTACCAGTCCACACACACACACACACACACACACACACACACACACACACACACACACACACACACACACACACACACACACACACACACACACACACACACACACACACACACACACACACACACACACGTGATTTATGTACAACTATTTGAAAATCTGGAATCTGAGGGTGCAAAAAAAAAAAGGGTCCTTAGCCATGCATATTACTACTACTAATAAATGTTTAAATATTTACAGTAGGAAATAGGCTTGTTACGACAGTCGGTGTTCAGACTCAACACCGGTTACATCACTCGCACACCGTGGCACCGCCCCCCCACCGTTGTTTAGATTATTATTATTTTTTTATAGTAACAAAATAATTTAGTTGTATGTAAAGGCGCCAAATTTAGCGAGTTTATAATTGTACTGTGTTGTGTGTGTGTTGTTGTGTTTTTCATTAAGAATAATAGGCTAATGAATAGTGATGGGAAGTTCGGTTCTTTTCCGCGAACCGGTTCTTTCGGACAGTTCGTTTCAAAGAACAGGATCAAAAAACCGGTTCACCGGTTCTTTTACGCTCAAACGTAATGACGTCATTTCGCTATGACGTAATGACGTCAAGTCTATCGCGGGTTGGATAAACAAACACTTTACACATTAAAATATATAAAGTCAATAATCATAATATCAATCAGATAAAATATCATCATAATCTGTTAGGTTTATTACAATCAAGTTTTACATCTAAAGCATCCAAACACTTGCAGGCAGTGATGTGCAAACGAGGATGTTTTACAGTTATAAAATCGATAAATTAGTCTTGATCAGTGCAGAAACCATGATCCACTTACTATGTTTTGTAATTAAATAAATACGGTTTGCCAGATTTTCCCCTCGTTCATGTCCTCAGAGTCGTTTCACAGACGCGCGCTCATATCAGTTGATGTTCGTTCGGTTCAGAGAGACGCGTGCAGTCAGTCGGTCGTTTGAAGCTTGCTCAGTCAGTATCAGCTCATCGATTCTCCAATCGGACATGTCCGAAATAAACAGTTCTCGGTTCAGTGTACTGGTGATCCGAAAACCGCTGCAACCGGTTGAAACCGATTCTTGACTCGAGAACGAGAACGAAATTGAGATTCGAGAACCGCGAGAGCGATTCAAAAGGAGTCGCAATTGCTTCGCCTTAGCTGTAGTTTGAGGCTACATCATTTTTATATTTATATCACCTTGTTTAGAAATTAAATACACTGATCCTGAAAATAACATGGCTTTATGAAACAAATGTTTAGTTTGGTAGTTGTACAAACTTGTTTCCCATGTTTAAAAATAATTAAGTAACAAGCACAACTGCACATTTTTACTGTAATGCTTTTTAGACAACATTAATATAGAAAAATATATTTGTATAACAATTTCTGAACATTAGATAGTTTGATCTATGTACACATACAGTGTGTGTAAGTGCACTTTTTATGTGTATTGTGAACACTTTAATATATATATATTTTTAAATATTGTTTATTTAATACAAACCCAATTTGTGAATGTGTCATCATTAACTATAATTACTGTAGGCCTACAGGTATTTCATAAAGTATTATGATCCACGTCCCGATGCGCAACAAAACTTAACATGCTTTTCGTTCTCTCTTGAAAAATTACACGCATGCTCAGTCAGTATCAGCTCATCGGTTCTCCAGTCGGACATGTCCGAAATAAACAGTTCTCGGTTCAGTGTACTGGTGATCCGATAACCGTTGCAACCAGTTGCAACTGATTCTGACTCGAGAACGAGAACTGTGACAGGCCGTGTGCGTTCGTTCGTGCACGCATGCTCAGTATCATCAGCTTCTGCTCGCTGACGTGCTCATCATCATCATCAGTTCTCTCTCTTACAGTAGGTTAAGTCAGTGTGTTGTTGGAGTAACTGAATAACTCTGGGATGTTGGTTTATTTCAAGTCAGAGGGACAGTCAGACAGGTCAAAAAGTGAGTAACTTTATACATTTGTGGATTAGTGCTGCGAACTGTTTCGAACGATTCAGTCCGATTTGGTGAACTGGTTTGAGCGGTTCACTAAAAAGAACCGGTTCAAAAGAACGATTCGTTCGCGAACCGACATCACTACTAATGAACCCACAATTCAAACAACCCGGCCCCGAATTGGCGCTTATCCTAAAGCCTCACAGAGCGCGCATTTAAGGACGAATTGACCCTTCGCTAAGCCCCGCACTCCTTAGTAACTGTTGCTACACCTGTCAAGCTTGCGCGCCTGGCCCATCTATTACAGTACGTGTGTGCAGGTGTCAGACATTCCCAAGGCGATAATTAGTCACTTTTGTGAACAGGTGAAATATCTGAGAGAGCAAGACAAAAGGGACTGCAGTATGCATTCGAGGGATATATCCATGGCATAATATGCAACCGATTAGAGAATAATTTCATCAAAACTTAAGGTAAAGCCATTAGCTCCCAGCGCAAGCAGCAGCCACCTCATACGCTGACCATTCTGGGAAACACACAAATTGAGGAACAGCTATGATCATGCACAGCAGGGTAAGTGAAATTAGAAAATGATCTAATAATTATAAATCAAACAGCTTATCCATAAAACTTGTGGAATAAACACTTTGCACTTTGCAATGATAACATTCTTCCGCTTATATTTTATATATTTATTCTCCCACACTGCTTGATCCACAACAATCTGATAAGGTATTTTGCGCTGTAAAATCGTTTTCCCCATTAAGAATCCTCAGTAAAGTTACTGAGTTACTGCGGTAGCATGGATTAATAGATATAGCTATAATTTTGCGCTAAGGTAGGAGAATCTGACAAGGTAGGACAAATCGACAGAACAGCGTCAGTTCTCCCCTTGGGTTTTTGGTTTGGGGAAGGAAAAATATTCCACCCCCTGTCCAAATGTATAGGATACCGGCTGTCAGATTTGCACAATCCATATGCATGTTCCGCTCGCTCAAAAGCTTGACAGACCTTCCACGCCTAGTTACGGTTGCTAAGCCACGATTGGCCTGTGGCGGTTTTCGGGCGTGGCTTAGTGAAGGGTCAATTGTCATTCACGGTGTGTGTTTACTGGCGCATTTTTAGTTTATGCATATTATGGAAGCTTAACTTTCATTGGAATTAAATGTAACCACTCGCTTTGTTCGCTCCGTTATTAATGCCCGAACGGCCATGTGCATTACTTCTGGTTATATAGAATTAGTGATTTAAAAGCCCAGTCAGGGATACCGGCATTACCGGTGTTGTCACACATTGATTAACCGCTGGGAAAATTTCCTCACCGTCACATCCCTAGTAGGAAATTAATAAAATATCTTCATGGAACATTTTTTTACTTAATATCCTAATGATTTTTGGCATAAAAGAAAAATGATTAATTTTGATTCCTACAATGTATTGTTGGCTATTGCAACAAATATACCTGTGGTTTTGTGGTCCAGGGTCACATATACATGTTCCAAATTTGAGGTTGATATCTCAAAAAATGAGTTTTCAGTAAGATGTTATTTTGGAAGCAGTACCAAACTTTTCCACTAGATGAAATCCGTCTCCCATTCATTACCAATGCAGTCATTTTTGACAGCAAACAATACAAGTGTGGCTATTTTTTAGGACTATTTAACCTTTTCGAATAATGTCCGTGTTTTTTTTCTTTTCTTGTGTGTGTGTGTTCACATGGCAAGTGCCAAAACCTTTAACCAAGTTTTTTCCTTTTAAAAAATGCCTGAACAGCACCTGAGGGTTAAGTTACTCCTATCTAAATACAAAAACAACACAGAAACAATTAAACATCCAATTTTTTTTTTGACCAATATGATGTTAATATATTGTGTGGAGTTTGCATGGAGTTTAATCTCCAAATCCAATGTAGTTTAACCCTCAAGTAAATGTGGCTTGTTTTAAGGATGTTCTCACAGGAAAACAAGACAATATTGTATCAAACACCAAAAACACCCCTAAATGTGAACTTTGCAGCAAAACATTATAGGAATGATCCTTTTTTTTAAGCCGACAGATCCCATGACTATTCAGTGAAACAATTACCTTTGAAACAGGAACAGATAAGTTTCAGTTCCCACAGAACAGGGAATTAAGAAAGAAAGACTTCATAAGTGCCAGAGAAGTGTGCATTGCAGCAGCTACTGAAAAGTCATGAGATCTTGCAACTCGTACATTTCTGCTATTGCATGTCTGATGTTGCTTACATAGTTCATGACGCAAGCCTTCCTCTGTAAGACTTGCCATTTAGTAGACACTTCACACTAATTGCAGGGACTGTCCCGCTGGAGAAACTTAAACGTGTTGGTCAAGGGCAAAGCAGAACTGTGACCGGAAAACCGTCTCCTTTTAGGGACTGAAGCCTTTAGCTACTCGTTTTGTGGTTTCTCACGCAGAACGCTAATGCCCAATTTAGTTTGTAATGAATTTTAAAAAGCTATAAATATAGAGCCGTTCAGTCGTGACGTCAATTTGCAGTCATCTGGAATGCTAATTCGCCATATCTATGCAGCAAGCAAAGCTCATGGTGCATCAATTGCTTCATTTCAAAAACTGCCTTTAGCATTAGCAACATGCAAACACCAAACTCTACTGATATCTAATGTGTGTTGAGCATTTGGTTCGTGTGGGAGTTTGGTTCCCCATCAAGCACGCATGAGGATTTAGGACACTTAGGACCAGATTTACTGACAGTTTGCACTAACGCAAACCCATTAAAAACTATTGTCAGGATTTACTAAAGACGCGCAGTGAAAAATTAGTGCTGAAAAGGCATGGACAGGGTTATTTTTGCGGCTGACATTGCTTATGCATTTGTAGGAGTTTCCCTTTCAGACAGCAAATTTATGGAGTTTTTTTAAAGAATCACGCAAACTGAATTACTTTTTTGCACTCGTCAATGTACTGGTGTTTGCGCCATTATTTACCGCCCAAAAGGAAGTCTTAAACCAGATGCTAATTTGCGCTGCTCTTGGTAGATTGTGTTGGTCATTATGAAAATGATTCAGCTCCGTCTGTGTTCTTTAATTTGCACGTCTTCAGTAGAGATCATGCAGAACTTTCCACTCTCATTGGTATTTTATGGGATTGCACTCTCATGCTAATTTTCCCTGTTTAGTAAAAATGGCCCTAGCTAACAGCTAACATACAACTTGATCTAAGATGACCGAAAGTGTGTTGCGAGAGGTGAAGACCACTGCAAACTTGATCAGAAGATTTTCAGAGGTTGTGTTTTAGTTAGCAAGTTGTACATGCTAGGACGTGGTTTATTTATTGCTTTCAAATTCATGAATAGTAGCCTGTTAGCATCTTGTGTTTACACAAGCACAAAGTGGTTTTGTGTCTAATTAATGTTGTAGAACATTATGAAAGTCTATTCAAGTAATACTTAGTTACAGACATGACAAAAAAAAATGTTAATTCTGTTTTAGGACAAACTGAACAGCTGTACTTTTGTACTTTTACTCCCTGTATTGTCCTGGGACACATATCCCCATTCCCCTCCTCCTCCACACACACAAAATACCATGCATGAAGTTTATTTTATGTTCACCAAGCAAACTGCTTCTTTAATGTCAAAAGCAAGTGCCCTCACCAAAAGGAAGTGCACTTGTTTTCATGTTAAGGTACTTTTGGAGTCCCCCATGAGTACAGCACGTGTGTCAATGCTGGGAAATACCTTGTGCATAAAACTTTTGGACTATCGTCTATTCGAACGGAAACTTGGCAACAATCTCACTGCGAACCACTCAAGGCGCTCACTGATATTTACAGTCTGAACACCATAACAGATGATAAGTCTCTTAAAAACACTGCGTCTGACATCTGCAAAGCTGGACGATATGGATAGGCTCATAAAAATTGACTTTATATGGAGCAGAGCTGCAGAGAGTCCATTTGGTAGGACATCCTAGCGTGTCTTTTTCCAAAAAACGCTTATCTTCTGTTCGGCTGAGGATCACTAAAAACCCCTGCATGAGCCACAGATATTTATCTGTACTATTTTTTATGACATAAATAGGAAGTGGTCAAAAGAGCTTATTGTGTTGCAAAAGACAAATTATTCATGAATAAAATCATGGAAGATGTTGCATGTGGGAAAAAAACTAAATATCAATGAAGGTGGGCTACGTCGAATTAGGCAGATAAACTTTGACCTAGCAACCACACAGAACGTCTTAGCAACCTCTTGGTAACCACACACAAAAGCTGTTAGTGTATTTGTACTGTAAGAACATGTAAAATCCTCAAGCTCTTCATGTGAATTGTATTGGTCCCATGTCTAGGCAAATCAAGCTGTTTTCCATATCCTCTTAGTGCCGTACTGAAAATAAGGCTTTGACACTAATCACATACACAAATCTATATTTGCATCTCATTGACTAAATGAATGGAAACATGCATAGTTCTGATGCCACACTGGTGACAGGAACAAACTGCTCTGTGCTATTCAGGGATGTGTTCTCTTTCCAGTAGCAAAGGCTGAAAACCAGTATTTCATGTTCAAAGGGAATAGATCAGGTGAATTACACAATGCATGACATGCATATTGCTTATTTAAAGGGTTCAGACTGAGAACTTTTTTCTTTCATCTGTTCTATTTTAAGACATTAAATGCATGAGATATTAACCAACATTTTAAGATATAAATCATCATAAAATAAACAATAAAAAGGACTTGTTTGTTCAGCACACCCCACAGATGCTCGATTGGATTGAGATCTGGGGAATTTGGAGGCCGAGTCAACGCCTTAAACTCGTTGTTGTGCTCCTCAAACCATTCCTGAACCATTTTTGCTTTGTGGCAGGGCGTATTATACTGCTTAAAGAGGCCACAGCCACCAGGGAATACCGTTTCCATGAAAGGGTGTACATGGTCTGCAACAATGCTTAGGTAGGTGGTACGTGTCAAAGTAACATCCACATGGATGGCAGGACCCAAGGTTTCCCAGCAGAACATTGCCCAAAACATCACACTGCCTCCGCCGGCTTGCCTTCTTCCCATAATGCATCCTGGTGCCATGTGTTCCCAAGGTAAGTGAAGCACAAGCACCCGGCCATCCACGTGATGTAGAAGAAAACTTGTTTCATCAGACCAGTCCACCTTCTTCCATTGCTCCGTGGTCCAGTTCTGATGCTCGCATGCCCACTGTTGGTGCTTTTTTAGGCGGTGGACAGGGGTCAGCATGGGCACCCTGACTGTGGCCAGTTCACCACTGTTCCTTCCTTTTGATAGATACTGACCACTGCAGACTGGGAACACCCCACAAAAGATGCCGTTTTGGAGATGCTCTGACCCAGTCGTCTAGCCATCACACTTTGGCTCCAATCGTTATGCTTGCCAATTTTTCCTGTTTCTAACACATCAACTTTGAGGACAAAATGTTCACTTGCTATATATATATATATATATATATATATATATATATATATATATATATATATATATATATATATATATATATATATATATATATATATATATATATATATATATATATATATATATATATATATATATATATATATATATATATATATATATATATATATATATATATGTTATCCAGCATGTTTTGAGAATGTACTTTGAAACAAGGAAACCTGATCTGTACAAATTTCACAGATTTGCTTTCTGAAATGAGACATTTACTTATGGCATGTGTTTTAAAACCTGACATTTAAGTTACATCAAAAAATGCCATCTAGTCATGCATTTTGTCAGGCAAGTTATAGATTCTGTGCAGCATTTCTCACAATTAAGTGCTACATCTGAGACAAGGGATGCTTTTGGTGTACGCTAATGCATTAAGCTCCTTTCTCACAAGAGAACACAAACACTTGTGTTCAAGGGTGAATAAAAACGGTTAGTCTGTCAGCTACAAACATGTTGATCTAATTTAGCGATTTAAAGTTTCAAAACAACTCATCTTGTCACAGATGTTGACTCCTCCACCACAGCACAATATGTTTATTGGCGAGGCCCTTGATTCTGAATGAAGGTTTTAAAGCCATGTTTTTCCCTTTAAAGAGCATGGCGAGAGTTAGGGCTTATCTAAACAAGGAAGGTGACCCACTGCTCTTTTTTCTTGCTAAATTCTTTCAGTTTATGCATCAAACAGCCTTATCAGTTTAGCCTGATATTTATTCAGAAATTGAAGACGGCGAAGATTATGAGAGTTTTGCCTTTTGAATTGCATCCAAAGGAATTAAACCACTGACAAAGACAAGAGCTATTTTTAGATAAGAGTTTCTATAATTAAAACACTCCTCGC
Source organism: Gobiocypris rarus (assembly GCA_023029165.1). Classification (NCBI taxonomy): domain Eukaryota; kingdom Metazoa; phylum Chordata; class Actinopteri; order Cypriniformes; family Gobionidae; genus Gobiocypris; species Gobiocypris rarus. The sequence continues at coordinate 22,213,442 of CM040929.1, read as the reverse complement.
CTTTCACAAATAGAACCATGTGGAATGTTGGATGGGAACATTCCAGTTTGTTTAGTACTTTTTTTGTCTGAGACGGATATTGCGTTCACATCCTCAAGTTACAAATGACTCACGTTTGTACATCTCTGAACCTGCACGTATACTCAATCCTTATTTTTACTACTTTGCATGTTTCTGTTCGTATACAGTTTTGTCTGTACACACACACACACAGTTAAAATCAGGTTTTATTTGATGGAAGATTATTTAAGAAAGAAGTTCAGTGCTCCTGCCAACAAAACTTGCAGGAGTACAAGACCACTCAAATGCTGATGCAAGGCAACCAATCAGATGTTTTCCCCTGCTGATGAGGCCCCGCCCACAGCACAGAGTGCTTTGGTATAAAAGCAGCACACGACACAAGACAACATGTTTCAGTTCAATTGATAGTAATGGATAGATTGGCAAAAATGAGAAATTCCCCACAAGACTCAAACAAGGAGCGATTGATCTACTTTGAGGACCCTGATACGACTACAGAACAAGGCGAAATAAAGTGAGAAGTGCATTTGATCAAGTTTCATTTGGTTTTACGCCGAGCGATACGCATGTGGTTGCTAATGTTTGTTGATTGTGTTTGACAGAAAAACAAACTGGACACCAAGAATGCTGTTCAAGACGTTTCCCACGAGAGAATCACAGAGAAAAGCATACGGGTGAGCATATGGAAATATTGTTAATTTACTTTAGTTAATTTACTATGTACATGTAACGAAGTGGAATTCATGGACTAATTTAATTTAAACTTAAATCCTTTAAAAATGTATTTTGATTTAAATTCTAATGAATTAAAAAGCCTGTCTTTAAATTCCCACAGACCAACTACTGAAGAAGTTACTCAATGGGCACAATCTCTGGACAACTTGTTGAGCAGCAAATGTAATTATTTCTAAATATTTACAAATTTATGTTCATTACGCACACACACTTACATTTACACACATTAACACACACACACACACTTATATGATACAAAAATTATAATTTTAAATGGTTTTCTATTGTAATATATTTTAAAATGTAATTTCTCTGATGTAAAGCTGAATTTTCAGCATCATTACTTCAGTCTTCAGTGTCACATGATCCTTCTAATATGATGATTTATTATCAATGTTGAACAGTGTGATGCTGCTTAATATTTGTATTAATATTACCTGTGATACTTTTTCAGGATTCTTTGACAAATAAAGAGGTAAAAAAAAGAACAGCAAATATAATTCATTTTTGAAACAATATAAACAACTGTTTAACAGTTTTGTGGTCATTATATTTTTAAAGAAATTAATAGTTATATTCAGCAAGGATGTGTTAAATTGATAAGGAGTTATAGTAAAGATTTATATTGTTAGAAAACATTTCCATTTTGAATAAATGCTGTTCTTTATAACTTTTTATTCATCAAAGAATCCTGACAAAAGTATCATAGGTTTCAAGAAAATATTAAGCATCACAACAGTTTCCAATATTGATAATAATAAATTATAATGATTTCTGAAGAATCATGTGACACTGAAGACTGGAGTAATAATGCTGAAAATTCAGCTTTACATCAGAGAAATAAATTACATTTTAAAATATATTACAATAGAAAACCATTATTTTAAATCCTAAGGATATTTCACATTCGGTTTTTTTAATCAAATAATTGCAGGCTTGAGCATAAGATACTTCTTTCAAATACAATAAAATGCCCCCCACACACGGAAATATGCCAAAGTATTTAATATCTAATGAAATTCTAGCTGATCTTATGACTCTGTTCATATTTCAGATGGATTAATTGCTTTCCGACTTTTCACGAAGTCTGAACACTGCGAGGAGAATATCGAGTTCTGGTTGGCCTGCGAAGAGTTTAGAAAGATCAGGTCGAGATCAAAACTCAGATCAAAGGCAAAAACTATATACGAAGAATTCGTCAGGGCAGAGTCTCCGAAGGAGGTGAGGTTTCGTCAATGCCAGCGACGCATATTCGGTTTCATCAAGCTGTGCCACACGTTCTCATATCTTTAAATTCTTCCTTCTCTAGATCAACTTGGACTTCAGCACCAAGGAGTCCCTGCACCAAAGCCTTCTGATCCCAACAAAGTCAAGCTTCAAAGCAGCCCAGAATAGAGTTTACTTCCTGATGGAGCACAACTCGTACCTGCGGTTCTTGGACTCTGAACTCTACCATCAACTATGCAGAATGGCTGCAGGACAGCAATAATGTTTTCAGTTGTATTTAAACTAATGGCTGGTCCGTTTCAGAATGCTACACGCATGTACTGTTTCATGTTCTTCTCAGTGGTCATGCTATAGTTATTTCAGTGTATTTAAAGATTGCATATTTTGCACAGATTTGTAAATAGTTAAGGGGTCAGAATGAATGTCAGGTGAAATATTAATATTGCAATGACGCAGCATCTATGTTTTGAAGTTGTGCTACTTTGGGGATTTTTTTTTCTTTTCATATTTGCTTTTCAATGAAAGAGCTAAAGAATACATTTTGATTTTTTTTTGTGTTTTTTTTTTGTTATTCAATTACTTTTCTGGATTTTGATGAGAGCGGAGTGGAGTATAAGTGGAGTATAAATGTTTATCAGCTGATATCTGAGATATTGCATATGTAACTGTACATGCTTTTTTTACATGTAGATTACCTTTGCTGTAATCTAACACACACTAAAACTTATTTTAAAAACACTAATGACAACAAAAATAAAAATAAATTTTTATTTTAAATAATTTTTGTTTGTCATTCCATTACTTTTCAGAATGGGGGTATTTGTATTTGCGTTATTGGTAGATATTAGTTTTTTTAAGTAACCCTTAAATGCATGAATGTTTCGCCCATCCATTTTTACATATTCCGGTCTTTAGCGACCCGGATCTATATCTAACACGGATTGCGATAATATCTGTTGTGATATTATGAAACTCTTCCTGATATTAGAGTAACACTCACAGAAGAATAATATAAAGCATATTTTGTTACCTTTTATAGCTTGGAAGGGTTCAGTTTGAGCAGATGTTTTATCTTTTATCTGCATCATCACTGTTCTTGTCAGAGCTCATTTCCAGAACATTCAACATCTGGCTCATATTCGCTATCTCAAACATACTCTCAAAACTATCATTTTCAACATCTTCTCAATCAACATTTTAATCCACCATCAAGTGACAGTGACACTAATATTTGATTGCGTAAATCACTGAGCCATTTCAAGTTTTGCTGATGATACTTCCTATTCTTTTGTTTTCTGCCTGCGGTAACTATGAGTGAAACATTACTTCATCATTGTGTATCAGACATCATCACCTTGTGGAATAAAGGTGAATTGCACTTATTCAGTCAGCAAAGATTCAATTATTGTTGTCCATACAATTATTTAAATGTTATTATATTTTTCTTGTTATATTGTTTATAATGAATTGATTGAAGAATGCTAAGAAGGCTGATGTCTAACTTTAAAAAAATGAATGAGGAGGAGGGTAGTAAATGACGTCCCGGGTCATTAAAGACCCGAGGTATGCGATTAAGTGTTAATTGTTCATACTTAATTCTCCTATTTTTACATATAGATTACCTTTGCCGTCATCTAGCGCTCACTTAAAAGTGAATCTTTAAAAATCTGTGTAATCTTTGACAAATCTCTGTCTTAGAAATCTTACTGCATATTATCATTTTTGATAATGATTGCCTAAACTATTTTAGCACTTTTTCCTTACAAAAACCCATCGGTTCACTTCAGAAGGCCTTTAATAACCCCTGGAGCCGTGTGGAGTACATTTATGATGGATGGATGCACTTTTTTGAGCTTCAAATTTTCAAAAAAGGATATTTCCAGGATATTTTTTATATAACTCTGATTGTATTAATCTGAAAGAAGAATGTCATATACACCTACGATGGCTTGAGGGTGAGTAAATCATGGGATAATTAAACATTTTGGGTGAACTATCCCTTTAACAAATCTGTCTTACAAATCTTACTGCACAATCAAATTTTTACAGCCTAAACAATTTAAAGGGCACCTATTATGCCCCTTTTTACAAGATGTAATTTAAGTCACAGGTGTCCCCAGAGTGTGCCTGTGAAGTTTCAGATCAAAATTCCTAACAGATCATTTAATATACCATTTTAAAAATGGCAATTTTGGGGTTGAAGAAAAATGAGCTGTTCTGTGTGTGGCTCCTTTAATGCAAATAAGCTGCTGTTCCCCACCCGAGAGGGCGGAGCCTACACATCTCGTTCACAGCTCATTCACAGCAGTGAACACGTGAATGAAAACTCAAACATTATATCTGTTTGTTTTAATGATCATCTACATTGCAGTTCTTCATCATCATGAAATTTTATCATCTGCATGTGTTTTAAAGCCTTATCGCTCTCAACTTAAACACACACACATGCTCCTGTCGCATGCGCACAGAGCTGGATGTCAGCACATCCATGATGAGTAGTCATTAAACTAGCCTAGTTCTCAATCAAACAACAGAAGAAAACAGAAACAGAAATTCACTCACTGCTCTTGACTAACTGAACTTTAGTAGCTTTAATAAGAACACATTTCTTACTTGAATGCTGCTGTTAATGCTCTGGCGAGGAGATAAACATGGTGGACTGTGTGAACAGCTCACCTCTCAGAGGGAGGGGTCTGCGCTAGTATGTCAGTGTCCATCAACACGTGTGGGCGGGGCCTCTGCAGTGCAACTTCACACTCCAGGAATCTGGAAACGGCTTGTTCTGAGACACTGCTTATGATTTATGGGGATTTTTTAAAAAAAGGAGTGGGTGGATTTTTACCATTATAGGGTGGTTGTGTACACACACTGCCAACACGCATTTATGTTCAAACACCTTATACAAGTGAATTTTGCATAATAGGTGCCCTTTAAGCTTTTAGTATTCTTTCCCAATGCACATTAGCTAATGATAGCGATTTTACTTCAAACAAAGGCATATTATAGTTGAAGTGAAATTTCACTTGCATCACAAAACAGGATTGCAAAACCTTTTCATTGATGTTCCTGAGCAGCTATTGGTTAGACAAATAGCCCCGCCCCAAACTCGCACCATTAACTGCACTGTCAACTTTTTTAGTTGCAAAGATAAGAAGACCTACTAAATGCCCTTTTATGTATATTATCTGATCAGTTCAATGTCCCATAACCAGTTGTACCAGTTTAGTCTCACTAGCCAAAACAACTACAATTTTCCCAGCAGACGTACCCAGTGCACATTTTGATGCACCCATGAATTACAGCAAACAAAGTTTGAGACGCTGGTTGAGTAAGAGTTTATCATCTTCCCATTTAAGGCAGGAATGATCAGAGATGTACTTGCAGAACAAAACTCCTTAAAGACAAACATTTAAAGCAAATATAGAGAGCAGAACATTCTGCACTTTACGTGTTTGTTTTGTTCCAGGGGCAAACCAGCACACATTTGTGTGTACATGGGGACGCATTTACCTTGGTGTTCCTTCTGTTCCTGTAGATGATCTCACAGAAGTCGGACACTGAACAGACACTGCGTCTGTTTGACCCGTCCAAGAGCGTGTTCGCAGACTGCACAGTGAACCCAAGCAGCTATTTACAACACTGCTGGCTTTCCTCAACTCACTTCCCATGGTTTGTCATCAGATCTACAGTGGCTTCGAGATGCATTGGGACACTTACACTTGAAAGAAAATATAGGAATGTTAAAACAAGTGGAATTTATTTTAAAATACATATAGCATGTTTTTTTTCCCATGCTAAATATTTCTTAAAAGTGGCGCGTCCATAGTAAATTCGATGACCTGGACTTCATAAACTAAAAACCACTGTAAAAAAATGTGTGAAACTAGTTTACTAGTTTAATTGCATATACCACTGGGTTTTATATTTTTGCAAAATATGTACATTTATTTTTATTTAATAAAATAATATTAATATTAATAACTGCAAATGCTTTGAGTTTGACTTATGATTCTGCATACTTTTCAATGCATATCTAAATGCAATCATTTTTAATAATTTATAAGTGTCACTTGTGTCCAAAAATATTTTTTTGGAGTTACTTGATATATAAAACACCAATTGAATTTAAAATAAATGTAACAAAAACATTTTTTTAGTGACTGACTTACTTTTTGGAGCCACGGAATATACTTTATTATTATTATTAGTGTGACTTAAGTATCCAAACGTACATTTTTGGGGTTACTTAATATATAAACACAAGTGCTGTTGTAAAACAATAAAATGCATTTAATATCTAAATTTAGATATGCCGCCGTAATAATGTCAAAAATACTCGTTTTTGGCAGTTGGTGTCCTGTTGATCATGTTGTAGATAGCTCAAATGATTGGAATAGTTATGAACTTAAGCACATGTACACAACTTGCACACTATTACAGACATAACACAATTGTTGGCAAGAGTTCGAAGTTTCACATAGTTTAGACTAACAGGACCGCACTTCTTCACGCGCGTCACACAGCATGTAACGTTAATGGCGACTACATCCTGAAGCAACTGTGGATTTTTTGACGGTTTATCATTGTTGTGATAAGCTATGATGACGGTAATAATATACTACAGCGTGTTTTTGTAGGAGTGGGGAGGAACTGTATCGTATCATGTACTACGCCGGCTCTTTTAAGATCACCACTCGTCTGGTTTGAAAGAATGTAAATAAACTGTTCTGCAAAAAAAAGAAACGCAAGTCAGACGTCACTGAGCAAACGACTGTCGAGGCGCTGCAAGTACAGATGAAAAATACATTCTATTGCCAAACGTCCGGTGATTTCAGTGTCTAATTTAACGCTGCACTATTTTAAAACACACTTTCAGCTCTTTCGAACAACACTTACTGAAGTTTCCATCTCTTCATGATAACGCTTGCACGGGCAAGGTAAACATCCAGCACAAAGTTTGGCGCGAAAAGCATACGCACGTCACTAACCGGAACTGCAAACAAATGACTTTTCACAAGCGATATTTCAGACGTCAACGCGTGAAACGACAGCATTACGTTTTTAACATATTAAAGTACACCTCAGCTTCAAATTTAAAACTATTTTCTGTAATTGAAAAAAAAAAAAAAAAAAAAAGAGGAAAAACTTATTTTTAGCTGGGAAAAAAATGACATAAATAACCAAACAAATGCATATCTATAATACATTAAAACTATATTGATATAAGGAAAAAAAGAAATTGACAAAAGTAACGTTAGGCTACATAAAAATGTAAATATAAAAATAAAACTAATAATCTTGCTGGTTCCCAAACAATTTTGTAGGGAGACTAATCAATGATTATTTCATTTGTAGCTTCATGGGAGTGGGTGGAGCTGAAGAGCTATTTTTGGCTTCTCTGATTTTTCTGCACAGCATCATGGGTAATGTAGTTTTCACACCACATGCTGTTAAAAATATTTTTTCAAACTAATTTGAAATAATGTAGGCTAAAGTCTTCCACAGAAGCAAATACTATCATGAAAAATTAATTTCCCTACGGCGAAATGTTTTTAAAAGAGTTTTTACTCCCAGAGTTTTTCCTCTCACAATTCTGACTCGCAATTGCGTAATATTAAAAGTAATATTCTGGAACCCGACTGTTGCACGCCATTCAAAATATTAATACTATAACAGTAATACTAAAATAACATTGTGAAGCAAATTACATGTCAATGATCCATTACTCCACCAGTGAATATTTCTTAATATTTCTAGTGAATTCATTTTTGAAAGTCAGCAAAACAAAACTTCTACCAGTAGTCAAAAATAAATAAAAAGGTAATTTATAGAGTGATATTTTTGAGGAACGGCATGCAAATAAAGATGCGGTTTCAACACGGTTGTAACAAGCCTGACCGCAGTGTCTACCCATGTCAGCCTGCGTCATATTCCCAAATTAAACATCCCAGATGACAGGAAACATCGGGACAAAGTCCAGCTCCATTTACTAACAGGAGAATCACGAAACTGCCATGTAAAGCAACCTAATTCTTCGAAAACATGAAGCCGTTTCCAATTGCCTAATAGAGAGGAAGACGTTTTCCATGTGTTATTACTGCAGATTTATGATATATTATATAATTTTAAAAACTTGACAGAACTTGTTACAGGAGAGACTTTTCACATGTGTATCATTCTAAGTATGTTCATTATTAAACAAAAATAACAGATTAGTGCTTTATTGTACAGTATTTTACAGTAATTTAAGACTCATTGACCGTGACCGCTAATAAGAACAAAACATGAACCAACACTATTACTGAACAAATGAAATTTATATGAAAATAAGACATTATTTGAACATCTCTTCGCCATGCATGCAGACATGAAGGAAATGACATCAAGCACTACGCTCGACTTCCCTTCCAGGTGCTCCTCGTATGGGATACAGAAGACAACAGCACATCAAGTGATTCCGTGGCATAACATTAAACGGGGTACAACATGGTGGGGCTACTTGGCTTCTTGTATTTTTTTGGCACTTTGTTTTTCTTTTGCCTGAAGAAACAGAGGGAGAAAGAAAAATACATTTTCATATTCATTCTAATAAACTAAATCTAAATGTATAATTCCTAGTATTTTGAATTTGCATGTTATATTGTCATGCAGTATTTCCAACACTGTACTGGGTGAATAAAACGCAAATGTACCAGGTCACTAAACGGATGCTATTGCTGCAGGACTATATTAAGCTTTTTACTTAGGTGTTGACTTTTTAAACTTAGCATAATACTGTTCAAATTTCACTAACTTACGCAAGGTTTCATGCAGTCATATTACCAAGAGAGCAAAACACTGCAAGCTCAAAGGCAAAGTGGAATTAATGCATCAGCAGCGCCCTCGAGTGGTGTGATGAGACGCGGACTGTACTTACCTTTTCCACCAGTGGAATCAGCTGCTGATATTCGGCCAACGTCTTCAGTAACTCCATAATAAAGGGTAAGTAGTTGTGCTTCCTTCTAATGTTCTCAACCTTTAAAAACAAAACAAACAAAAAACATTTTATTTCTATTTTTTTCATTTATTTATAAAAAGTTACTTTATAACATATCCTTTAAAGAGTTCATTCTATTAAAATGATAAATAAGAGACTTTAAAAATATATTATTTTACAGTAAAGTTGTATTTTATTACAGTTAAATTAGGAATCAATGAGGAAAATGTATATTAATAATAATACTAGAAAAGTGATTTTATAACATTTTTAAAAACAAAAATATTTGAAAGGATTAATGGGGGGCATAATTATAATGATTATTATTATTACTAATATTAATATTATATTACAATAAAGTAAATTGTATTATATATTTTATTACATGCATACATTTTTTTAAGAGCCAATGAAACGACAACAACAATAATAAAAGAAGTGATATTTTATAACATTACTTAATAAAATGAACTTAAGGATAAATTAGGAAAAACATTAATAATAATAATAATTTATTATTACCATAATTACAGTAAAATTTATATTTTATAACATGATGGTTAAAAAATTAAGAACCAATAAGGAAAATAATAATAATAATAAATATTATTATTATTATAATAAAGTAAAGTGCCTTTTTAAATTGTATAACAAATAACTTTTTAAAGTGCCAGTGAGGAAAACAACAAAAGAACTGATATTTCATAACATATTACTTATTAATAAAATTAACTTTAAAACAATAAATCAGGAAATTCTAATTTAGTATCATCATTATTATTATTATTATACAGTAAAATGATATTTTATACCATAACGTATTAAACAAATTAAGATTCAATAAGGAAAACATTATTATTAATAATAATAATAATAATAATAGGTGTATTATATTTATAATAAAGTAAAGTGCATTTATTTTATTACATAAATGCAGTTTTTAAAGAGCCAGTGAGGAAAACAATAATACAAGAAAGGTGATATTTGACTACATATGTACTTATTAATAAAATTAACTTTAAAATGATAAATTAGGAAAACAACAACAATAATAATAATAATTTAATCAGCATTATTATTATTATTATTACTACACAGTAAAGTAATGTAACATAACTTAGTTAAAAATAATAGCTAAAAAATTATTAACAATAATAACTACATTAAAAATAAATAAACAATAAATTACTTAGGAACAAAATTAACATTTGAAGGATAAATTAGAGGATAATAATAATAATAATTATTATTATTAGTTTATTATTTTCACAATAAAGTAGTTCATTTTCTAACATAAATAAATTATAGTTTTTAAAGAGCCAATGAGGAAAACAACAGTAATATATATATTTTTAAATATTTATAAAATGTTACTTTTTAATAAAATTAACCTTTAAAAAAACAAATTAGGAAAAATAATAATAAATATGATATTAATTATATATTATAAAGTGAAGTGATATATTTAAGTTAAACTTTTAAAGAATGTTTGTGGAAAATTCATTATAATAAAGAAAGTTTTATATGAATAATATTCTTAAGTTATTAAAGGGTACTTTTTAAAAGCTCATTGAGGGCAAAACCATGTACATACTTTGTATCTTTTAAGTTTTTGGTTCTCTTCATCAATCAGGAGCTGATACTTGGCGATCTCTGACTGGATGGAGCTGAGATGATTTCCACTCTGGTCAGTGTCCATCGGCTCTTCCTGTGGACAGAGGTAATGTCCTTAAGCAGCCGCCATCAATCGCTCATTTAACACAGTCAGAACGCCTTACTTCTGTCAGCTGAGCCTGTAGGTCATCGATCTTCTTTTCATAAATCATCTTGCGGTCCGAAACAATGGCCATCAAGTTGAATCGAATCTCTCCTTCACTGTACCTAAAAACAAAATGATTTTTTTTTAAAAGCAGCTCTGTAGAAATACCATCAACTCGAAAGAAGTCACATCAGCTTGACGCTTACTTCTGTATTCGTTTCTCAATGACGGGCCGTACAGCACTGATCCAATCATCCTGGTTACACACACCTGAGAAAGGGACAAAATCGTTTAAGAACATGAACAAAATTAACTAAATAAATAACTCACAGACCCGTCGAATCCATCTACCAAGGTCTATGGGTCCTTCACGAAGTCCGTCCAACTCATACAATCGTCCGTTAACAGGAACGTAGCTCACGAAGTGAAAAGCATCCTCTTCTTTAGCCGTCGACTTTGCGTCAAACTCAAACATCTGTTGTCTACAGAAAAAAAAAGATTATTCATGAAATCTAACATTTGGTAAAAGAGAAAAAAAGTGTCATAAACCCAACCTGGCGAAGCTGTTGTGAACTTGTCGAATAACTTCAGAGTTACTGAGAGCAAGACCCTTCATCTTGAAAAAGAAAAAGTCTTAAAAGGGTTCATAAACAAGAAGAATGAAAAACCTCCGGGAAAACCGAACATGCGCCAACTTACTGCGGCATCAAAACTGAGCGAAAACTCTTTAAATTCTGTCAGCGTTTCCCCGAGGAGCATATCCGGATGCGTGCAGTTTAACAACACGCTGACGATCGCTTGGGTCGCGCAGGCGTTATTGATGACCTGAAACGGCACGTTCGCATTCGTAAATGTCCAAATATCCTTTTAACGTTTGGTAACAGACTGCTGGATCTGAGTAAACGCTTAATTGTTCACCTGCTTAGCAAAGAAGATCTGATCCAGCCTTGAGTCTTGAACAATAGACCCCGCTGGCTCCTCACCGGGTTGCCACTTGAAGAGGAAAATCAGACCATGAACGGGCCTGAAATGATTCACGTGCATATTCAACTGCCGTTAGGACACCTGAAGAACACTGTCTGCATATAATAATAGATGCATGGCTATTGCTTACTTGAGATTTTCAAAGTTTTCTGGCTCCATGCTCCATATCTCTTCCACCTGTGCACCTTTGCATCCTAACGAAAACAGAAATCTGAGTCATACGACATTTGAAGGCATCAATAATGTGGAATCAAAAGTCCTGTTTACACCAGGTAATAAGATGCGTTTTCAGATCTAAAGTGGACGAGGGAGACACATTCCTGTTTACACCCCACTTTGGCCACTTTCAGCCACTTCTGTCCTGATTTGTTCGAGGAGGGTTTATGGGTGGGTAAATGTATTGGCTTTTACAGATCTTTCAATCTAATGGATGAAATAAGCTCATGCAATGTACTTGAACGCACCTGAACACCAGGTGTGTGTGTGTCTGAACACCAGGTGTGTGTGTGTGTGTGTGTCTGAACACCAGCACCCGGAGACGACATAACTACATATGAGGCTCTATCATACACCCGGCGCAATGCTATGCCAGGCGCGTTGCAAGTGTTTTTTTGCTAGTTTGAGCCTTACGCAGTTATCATTTTCACGTCCGGTGCAATTTGTTTTAATAGCAAATGCACTCGCGCCCATCTGTTCGCCCATGGGCGTGTTGGTCTGAAAATGAGGTGTGTTCAGGCGGTGCTATGCTATTTTGAGGAACTGAAAACGACTGCGCCATTGAACAACAAAAACCTTGTCCAAAGTATTTGTAGTAGCAGTATTTTTTGTGTAATTTAAAGAATGCGCCATGCGCTTCAGACCATGCGTTCGGGTTGTTACAATAGGGGCCATGGAGAGCATCAGCTTCCTTTTCTGCTCTGATAGCTGCAAGACCAGCCGGACGCTGTGAGTGTGTGTTAGAAATCAGGAATTGTGAGAGAACAATGCGCATGGTACGTTTTTTTGTCTTCAAACCAAACTTGGGTCTTCGGTCGACAAAGTTTAAATCCTGTCTGGATAGTGTTCTCCCATAATGCATTAAGTCATTAGGTCGAGAGGAGGCGGTCTTTTGTTGCTGTTCAAACATTCAAACACATGAAAGCGTTTTCGGCCAAATGCGTTTTGCTCGACCCCTGGAAGTGGTTGAAAGTGGACAAGCTCAAAACGTTTTAGTCCCGTTTACACCTGTATTTATCATCGTCCACTTGTGATACGATCGACCAAAACATCTTAATCTTAATACCATGTGTAAACCAGGCCAAAGAATCAAAATAAGAAATAATGCCCACATACTCCAAATGTAATTTTTAAATGCGCACCAATGACAGCACCAATAATAGTCCAAAACATTTGAAAGTACTAATGATAAAAAAATGTCTCGAATGCCCAAACATGCTGGGGGAACATTGAGCAAATGATGCCCAAATATACATAAATCGAATGCTCGAATGCACCTCTAATGTTCATAAAAATATGAATAGTGTTCAGAACGTGTAAATGATGCCCAGATACACTGATAAGCCAAAACATTGTGACAAACCACAAATCGGCAACAGGGTGTTGGGCAGCCAAGACTCAACAAGGCTCCAATCTGGTCCAAGCCAACAGAAGGTCTACTGTGGTTAAATAATAGGTTATGGAAAGAACGTGTCATCGCACATCTGCATTTGGGGCAGTGTAGCTGGAGACCAATCAGAGTGCCTATAATGACCCCTGCCCACTGCTGAAAGCTCCTACAATGGGAACACGAGCATCGGAGCAGTGGAAGAAGGTCGTCTGCTCTGATGAGTTCCCCATATGAGTTCCCGTTCGTGTACGCCGTTTATAAGGGGCACAAGGATGAACTGTGGGACGCTTCCGGTGAAGGGAGTGTGATGTTCTGCTGGGAAACCCTTTGTCTGGCCATTCATGTGGACATCAACTTGACACATGCCAGTGATGCCAGCAACATAAACATTGTCGCAGACCATGTTCACCCCTTCATGACAATGGTGTTCCCTGGTGGAAGTGGCTCTTTCAGCAGGATAATGCACCGCCACACTGCACACATTGTTCAGGAATGGTTTGAGGAACATGATGAAGGAGTTCAAGGTGTTGCTCTGGTCTCCAAATTCCCAATCCAATTTAGCATGTGTGGGATGTGCTGGACCAACAAGTTCGATCCACAGCGGCTCCACCTCACAACCTACAGGATGTGAAGGATCGGCTGCTAATGTCTTGGTATAGACCACAGGACACCATGTCTCCGTGGGTTGGCACTGTTTTGGCAGCATGCGGAGGACCAACAGATTATAAAACAGGTAGTCATAATGTTTTGGCTCATCTATGTATACTTAAATGGCCATACACAACAAATAACACCCAGAAAAATACTAATGGACTCACACTCTCTCTGTTTTCAAAATAAGCATTCTTAGCTTTCTAATATTTCACATATTATGTTAATCAAAATCAAAAGGTCGGAAAGACCTGAATCCATGTGCATGCGGCGCTATCAGACGATGTTTTCCTTTAATTACCGCTGGGTGTGAATTGCGCTCAAAAATGTTGACTATTCCTCTGACCAGCTGACATAAACCATACTTTCAATAAACGGGAAACAAATCCTATCCAGTTATGAAGTGTTTTCTGTGTGTTGACAAATCTTTCGCGATGTTCTAACAGGCGGGATTCGCACACAACGCGTCTACTAATGTCCGATTCGCGACCTAATGACTCCTTTGAACCGAATAATTTTAACGACTGGTTAGAACAATTGATCTGTCCAACACTGAACTCACGAATCATTTTAAACATTTACTCTGAGAACACAATTGTGCTTACCCAATTTAGCAAAAGTGGGTGTAAGAGTTAGTTTTAATTATCCACTTATTTATGTTCACAATGTGTAGAAAAATAAAGAGCCTATAAATCATTTAGTTTAGACTGGAGTGAGGTGAACCCAGAACAAAGTTGTTATTAGGTAGCTGATAATTTTATGAAATTGTATATGGCAGAAAATTTGGCTATTTGTTCTTTATATATATATATATATATATATATATATATATATATATATATATATATATATATATATTTTATATTGATATGATTATATACCAAAACAATTATCTATAAATAGTGTAAAAATGAGGAACAAAAACAAACGTCAAGGTATCAAAATAAGATAAGCAAAAATGACAAACTTTCTTTGAATTTATTTAAAATGTTTTGTCAGTATTGCGCTTGCAGATCACGTGGGTAGGGTACTCTTTTACTGTGCATGTGTGTATGGATGACCATGTCTGTCAGCCACCGCCGAAGACCATTTTTGACCCAGGAAAAACCCTGGAACACAATATGAGGCCCAAAACAAATTTAGATCGAAAGTTCGGAACATGCTTAGGATGCTAAAAAATATCCAGTAATGCAACAAAAATATAAATCAAATGATGCCCAAATATATTGAAACACACTGAATGCAACCAATGCTGACAAAATGTGAATAATGCCCAAATATACTGAATTCAAGCAATAATACTGAGAAAAACAAATTATGTATCAAAGGTTCAAATGCAAACTATAGCTTAATGCCTGCAAAAAGAACAAATATAGCAAAAGATGCCAAAATATACTGAATAAAATGTTCAAACACAATATGATGACCACAAAAATATGAATCGAATGTTTGGAAACATTCGATTCATATTAACAAATCGAATGTTTGATGCCCAAACAGACTGAAACACACTGAACGCAAACAAAAATGTCAACACAAATATTAATCAAAATGTTCAGAAAGTACAAATGAAGCCAAAATATCATGAATTCTAAGTTCATGCCCAACCAATGCAGACAAAATATGAATAAAATGTTCGGAAAGTGCGAATAATGCCAAAATGTACTAAATGCAAGCAATAATACTGACAAAAACATAATGTATCAAATGTTCAAGCATAAGCTATAGCTTAAAGGGATTGTTCACCCAAAAACGACAATTCTGTCAATTTACTCACCCTCTAGTTGTTCCAAACCTGTATAAATGTCTTTGTTCTGCTTCTGCTGAACACAAAGGAAGATATTTGGAATAATGTTCATAACCAATAAGATTTTGGCCCCCGTTGACAGTATTTCTTTTACGAGATCTGCTTGGTTACAAACATTCTTCCAAATATCTTCCTTTGTGTTCAGCAGAACAAAGACATTTAAACAGGTTTGGCACAACTTGATGGTTGGTGATGGTTGGTTTTCATTTTTGGGTGAACTATCCCTTTAACGGCCACAAAAAGATTAATCGAATCATGCTCATGCAATTGATGTCCAAATATACTGAGTCAAATGTTCGAACACAATATGCCCACAAAAATATGAATCGAATTTTGGGAACGTGCAAATGATGCCCAAACATAATGCATCAAATATTCGAACGCAACCTATATCTTAACGCCCACAAAAGATGAATCGAATCGTTCTCAGAACATGCGATGCCCAAATATACTGAATCAAATGTTCGAACACAATATCAAGCACAAAGAAATATGAATCGAATGTTCGGATTCGTGCCTAGGATGCTAAATATACTGAATTCAAATGTTCGTACACTGTCCAATAATGCCAACAAAAATATTAATCGATTGTTCGGACCCTCGGAACACAAATGCCGTCTAGTCTAGGTAGGCTGCTCACTTTTTTATGATTACTGACCACTGACATTAGACTCAAGTTGAGCTGCAGAATTGTGAGGCAGCTGTCATTCTGCATTCATTAATTAATGTACAAGTGCAGCGCTGACTCATACACTACCATTCATAGAATATGATTATGTGGATTCAAATCACATGCTGTAGTCACACCCTATAATAACCAATTACATTGGTGACCAAAATCACTGAAATGAAGCAAAACTAGCGCACTTACACGCACCGCTAATGTAAGAAAATATTGAGTGCTCACCAAAGCCCTTTATCAACTCTGTGAAAACTCCCGGGTCGCTCTCCATAAGACACCATTCCCCAGCGCTTCCCGCCATTTCTGAAATTATATATCTTATAGCAAACAGAAAATTGTTCTCGTGTAACGGTTAAACGAGGCTACCGAGACTCATTCACACATACAGTAGTTTTCCCGGCATTCCTTTCGACATGCGTCATTCTTCTACTTCATGCGGTGGCTTAAACATGTGAGGCGCGCGCTTCTGCCTCCATGTGTCTAGGAGTGTTTTCGAGTCGTTGGCCCTTCTTTCCAAAAATGATTTTGAAAGAAAATTCCCCTCATTGAACAAATATAGTGCATTTAAATGTTAATAAACTACTCTTTGTGTCATAATAACACAATTAATTATGCTGGGACATAACAGGGCTTTCAGAATAGTACGTCAGACATGTAATTCTGCAAAATATAGCTTGTTTATGAATAACTTATTTTCAGCAGTACAATAATATCTGTAGCATGGCATCATCTGCAATGTTTTAATTAGTTAGTTTACATGGTTATAACAAATAAAATCTAAAAATAACCTTCAGGGAACATTCTCTTTAGGTTATATAATAAAACCCCAAAATAACTTGCAGGAAAAATTCTGGGAATGTTCTTTTTAGGTTCCAAAAAAAAAAAAAGAACTAACAGAGAACGTTCCCAGAAAGTTCTTATTTGGTTCCCCCTAAAAATAACCAAACGGGAATGTTCATGTTTCCTGGGAATAGTGTTGACGTTTTAATCCATTCACAAAGATATTAAAAGTTGATATTCATACAGAATTTGTTCGTCAATAATCAGTTTACGGTGAAAAATAAGGTTTAATTTCAATCCATTGGGTGTTTGTGCGCTTACATAAATTTTTTTTTTTGAAAAAACATTAATAGCCTACTTCATTTGAAATACATGCATACTGTACATAAATGAATACTGAGGTTATGTAACTCAAATTTTTAATAACAAAAAAGCAAAATAACAACACTAAAAGTCATTATATAAGGCAGTTACAGCAGAATACATTTTAAATCACAAATACATAACTTGTATTTGGGCTGTTCAAGGGTACCTAACACATATAAATACACATTACAGAACATTATGACTGATTAGGTTGATATTGACCATTGCCTGAGCCCTCAGGGCTGGTAATCAAACAGCACGGACGACATTGTTCAATAAGAGGGAGAAGTTTCCCCTGCTGGTGGAGCTGCTTTGTATCTGAGCCCCCTCCAATGCACTGCCCATTAATAAAGACTCTTGGCACCTGAAAGAGTTAAAAGGACTATTGTCAACAATATTATCTACCTATAGACACACTGATCAGGCATAACATTCTGAAGTGAAAAACACTGATTATCTCTTCATCATGGCACCTGTTAGTGGGTGGGATATATTAGGCAGCAAGTGAACATTCTGTCCTCAAATTTGATGTGTTAAGGCCAAAAGTATACTTCACTTTTTAGCGCACTGCTGGATTGTTGTAACCGACAGGTTGCACATGCACATTTCATTTTTTTGCAGTATTGACATGGGTTGTAACTCATGCCGAGCAATTGATCAAAACTGCGAATGCGTTGAACTCCTGTGTACGCATACGACTCAAAAGAAGTATTTTACTTGCGTACAAAAAAAGAAGAAGTATACTTTTGGCTTAAGAAGCAGGAAAAATGGGCAAGCGTAAAGAAGCTTAAGCCAAATTGTGATAGCTAGAGCATCTCCAAAACTCCAGCTCTTGTGGGGTGTTCCCGGTCTGCAGTGGTCATTATCTATTAAAAGTGCTCCAAGGAAGGAACAGTGGTGAACCCGGCGACAGAGTCATGGGCGGCCAAGGCTCATTGACGCACGTGGGGAGCGAAGGCTGGTCTGTGTGGTCCAGTCAAACAGACAAGCTACTGTAGCTCAAATTGCTCAAGAAGTTAATGCTGGTTCTGATAGAAAGGTGTCAGAATACACAGTGGACTG
The DNA here is from genome assembly GCA_023029165.1 of Gobiocypris rarus. Lineage (NCBI taxonomy): Eukaryota > Metazoa > Chordata > Actinopteri > Cypriniformes > Gobionidae > Gobiocypris > Gobiocypris rarus. The sequence continues at coordinate 22,194,786 of CM040929.1, read as the reverse complement.
CGCAGTTTGTTGTGTATGGGGCTGTCAGGGTGCCCATGCTGACCCCTGTCCACTGCCAAAAGCGCCAACAGTGGGCACGTGAGAATCTGCTGCTAATATCTTAGTGCCAGATACCACAGCACACCTGCAGGAGTCTAGTGGAGTCAATGGGCCATTTTGCTGTTAATGTTATGCCTGATCGGTAAATATATATCAAGAAACGGTTCTGTAAATATAAACCAATGACAGGACTTACTGTTCTGGCACCTGTGATTTGTGCTAAGGTCTCTTGGAGACGTCGACCATCGTTGTGCTCATCCAATTCAACTACTTTATATGTAGCTCCTATCTCATTAAAGACATTCTTTGCCATCTTACAGTAGGGACACGTGGTTTTGGAGAATATTACAACACAGTTACTGGACACAACATCCTGTAAAGAAAAGATTAATAAATGAATAATGAATAAAAAATTATATATAATTTTATACACAGTCCCTGACAAAAGTCTTGTCGCTTGTGTACAAATTGAACTGAAGTGCCGCTGAAATATATTTCTTATCAAGATTGTTTTACAAGAAATGGCTCATTTTAATCCCAACAGCTTTTGTAATAATGTTTCAGTGCAAAATGAAACTGTCAAAAAATATTCTAATATTCACAGCTTGGAAGTCAAATTTTGCAAAGACATAAGTGTTGTCGCCTTGTAATATGAGCTTCACCTGTGACTAATAATGGATCAATTAGATCTCAGGTGTGTATAAAAAGAACCCCAGTAAACTAGACTTCACATCGACTGCAACTAGACCTCTGCAAACATGCATAAGATTCACCCTGAGACTAAAGTTTTGATTATCAAGAGGCTGAAGACCAGATCCACTGCTGATGTGGCAGACACCTTCAAAGTGTCTCAGCGTCAAGTACAGAGGATAAAAAAAATATTTGAAGAGACTGGAGACGTTTATGACAAGCCCAGGTCAGGCAGACCCTGCAAGACAACTGCTCGAGAGGACCGTTTGTTGGCTCGAAAATCCAAGGCCAGCCCATTTTCCACTGCAGCAGAGCTCCACGAGACCTGGTCACCTGAAGTCCCTGTGTAAACCAGAACAGTTTGTCGGATTCTGTCTCGAAATGGCCTCCATGGTAGAATCAGTGCCCAGCACTAAACAAAAGACAATTGAAAAACCGTGTGGCATTTGCCAAAGCCCACAGCCTGCTAAAGGGATGGACGCTAGAAAAGTGGCAGAAGGATTTTTCAGATGAATCTTCTGTTGAATTACACCACAGACGTCGCAGATATTGCAGGAGACCTACTGGAGCCCGCATGGATACGAGATTCACCCAGAAAACAGTGAAGTTTGGTGGGGGAAAATCATGGTCTGGGGTTACGTCCAGTATGGGGGTGTGCGAGAGATCTGCAGGGTGGAAGGCAACTTCAATAGTCTAAAATACCAAGAAATCTTAGCTACCTCTTATATTCCCAACCATAAAAGAGGCCAAATTCTGCAGCAAGATGGCGCTCCATTGCATTCTTCCATCTCCACATCAAAGTTCCTCAAGGCGAAGAAGATCAAGATGCTCCAGGATTGGCCAGCCCAGTCACCATCATTGAGCATATGTGGGGTAGGATGAAAGAGGAAGCATGGAAGACGAAACCAAAGATGATTGATGAACTCTGGGAGGCATGCAAGACTGCTTTCTTTGCTATTCCTGATGACTTCATCAATAAATTTAATGAGTCCTTGCCAAACCGCATGGATGCAGTCCTTCAAGTTCATTGAAGTCATACAAGATATTCAATTTGGATCTCACAGCACCACTACCTAATTTGCTGACATATTTTTGTATTTTAGCTTTTCATATGAGCTATTTCAAACACCAATTGATGAATTAAAAGTCAGGTTAATAGCAGGTGTTTCTACAAAATAGATAAGCGACACGACTTTTGTCAGGGACTGTATACATACAAATGTTGTGGTTATGTATTAAAATGTCTATATAATATAATAATATTTTATTTGTGTCCGAAAAATGCAAGTAGGGGATATTTCAAAAATGACTATATATATATATATATATATATATATATATATATATATATATATATATATATATATATATATATATATATATATATATATATATATATATATATATATATATATAATGAATAAAAATTCTGTCATGAATTAGTCTCCCTTATGATGTTTCAAACCCATAAGACTTCCGTTTATCTTCGGAACACAAATGAAGATCTTTTTAATAAAATCTGAAAGATTTCTGTCCCTCCATTAACTACCAATTTCAAGGCCCAGAAAGCTAATAAACACATCATTAAAGTAATCCTCGAGACTCCAGTTGTTTAACCTCAATTTTACGAAACGACACAAGAGCCCTGTTTGTGCAAAAAACAAAACAAACATAATTTACCACTTTATTTGTAAAATGATAATCTCCAACGCGTGTTCACGAGAGCACCACGACGCATGCGTGTTGTGTTCACGAGAAATAACGTTGTTACGTGAATGTGCAAGTGTTGTGTTTCCAAATGCACATTAACTCAGTTTTGGTGGAGCAGCATTTACTGTGACCTGAGCCGCTTCGAAAACCTGAAAGCACCAGATTATGAGCTGCTCGCATGTAAAAGAACACTTCACTCTGAAACACACACCGCATATATATTTCATTAAATTGCAGCCTTTGAGATTTGAAAATCTCACCTAGCCATATTGATTTCGTTTTTAATTCTGATTAAGTGTGAATCCCAAATATATATACAACATGTTGGTACTGTTTCAGTTCCTTCCATGTATTTTCAGTCCATACAATTGAAGTCAATAGGGAGGGACCAAAACAGTTTTTGCGAGCGGTGCGATGCAATGCGACAAAAGACAATAAAACTCATTATAAGCAGTGATGTTGTCATGACAAATCCCTGGCAGTAAACCGATGCCTTGTTCTATTTTACTTAAAGGAACAATCCAACGTACAGATATTAACTTGAGACTATATTATGGGGAAGCACAGGCGAAGAACTGCTACTTGGGTGCAGAGATATCACGCAACACATGCACAACATACGCCGGTATGTTGACCGAAGTTTGGGGATTTCATGTGTTGCGTGATATCTCTGTGTCCAAGTAGCAGTTCTTCGCCTGTGCTTCCCCATAATATAGTCCCAAGTTAATATCTGCCTAGGAAATCGCTTAGTCTTAATCTGCATCACAATTTGTATTCGTTGTGAATACGCAGGCCACAAGACATAATTAGGTGGGGGGGTTTTTTAATCACTTTTACTCGGGACATGCTAGCTGGCAACATAGGATTCTATTCATTATGCTAAGCTAAGTTAGCGGCGACCCTGCCAAACTAAAACAATGCATGCATTGAGACAAAAACGCATTTGCCCACATATCTAAATGTAGGAAAGATGATGAATAAGCCCTATTTCTGAAAACGGTGGAGTGTTCCTTTAAATGAGCCCATTGTTTCTGACTTAAATTATTACATTGTTTATTAATACATTGTTAGCTAACTGTGTGATTTTATATGTGTGAAATCCATAATTTGGACTACAATTCTCTGCTAGAACTGTCAGATTCTCTCCCTAACCCTAACCTACTCCTACGACCGTGTTCCCAAACAGCAGAATCCACTTGTGAAAGCAAGACAATAAGTTTATTGCATTTCGTCTGTTTGCTCTGAGACGCAAGTAATTTACTAAATGTGATAATTATATACAGTGGCTTCTCCTACTCTAGATCGTACTTATCAGACCACTACCATTTTGTCTGTCTAAATGGGGAACAAATCAAAGATAATGTCAATAGACTATGGGGTGCTGCAAGGATCTGTGTTAGGCCCTCTGCTATTCTCAATATATATGCTGCCACTTGGTAATATTATAGGAAAACATGGAATTAATTTCCACTGTTATGCTGATGACACTCAATTATATATTTCATCACGACCAGATGAAAACGCTAAATTATCTAAACTGACAGTGTGTGTTGAAGATATTAAATACTGGATGACGTGTAATTTTCTGCTATTAAATTCAGATAAAACGTATTACTTACTGGTCCAAAAAACTGCCCACAAAACCTCTCACAATACAACTTTTAAAAAATTAACTTGGAAGGATGTCCGGTCACTTTATCCACTACAGTAGAAGACCTGGGTGTTATATTAGACTGCAACTTGTCTTTCGAAAATCATATTTCATATGTTACAAGAACGGCATTTTTCTACCTTGGAAACATTGCTAAGCTACGTAACATGCTATCTATTTCTGATGCAGAAAAGTTAGTTCATGCATTCATGACCTCGAGTTCGTCAGCTCCAGTTTGTATCCAGCCTCTCATGGAGACTTCAGATGCTTCAACACCTGTGATGAGATGACTCGACGCCTGTGAAGAGACGACTCAACGCCAGCGTTGTTATGGCCTAAATTAATACATGATTGATTAACTTTTTCTAACATTTTTCTTTAACATTCTCTTTCTAACATTTTTCAATGTACATTTATGAAATGCACTTTCTGTAAAGCTGCTTTGAAACAATGTGTATTGTGAAAAGCGCTATACAAATATATTTGAATTGAATTGAACTCTTCTTAGTGATATTTAGCGCCAGTTTATCAGGAAGTGACGGTTTTATTTTCTTTGACTGGATGGAACGGTGCTTTATTCGCAAATGTTTGATGTGATTTTACAATTTATTGCACAAGTTAAGTTCACAACTTTCGAAGAAACATAGCTAATGACAGAATTTTCATTTTTTGGCTGGACTATCCCTTTAAATTGTAATTCACATTCGTCAGACCATAATGAATCAATTGATCCGATTCACCAAAACAGTTCTAAATGATTCATTCACTAATCTTAATGACCTGGGATGCGTGAAATTTTGTTGTTCCACATAAGAAAAGACAGTCATAAGAGTTCAGGACGACATGAGTGAGTAATTAAGACTTTCCTTTAACTGGACCAAAACAAACCAACGAAAATCTTACCTGGACAAACTGATTACATGCTGAGCTCGACAGCCCAGGCGCAGACGACGTTAAGTTCCCCATTCTAGATAAACGACATGTATTTAAGTTAGCTCAAACAGAGATAGTCGTTCAGACAACACAATAACAGATTGAGATTAACACACTTGATGACCTTGTTATAATCACTGGTCTGTAAAAAATACATGTTGAAGATATAAGGAAAGCAAACGCAGTTAGTGCAGATACAAGAGAATTAGACTGGCAGTTTAAATCAGTCATGTTCGAACAACCGTTGTCTAGTTCCCGGCTGAAACAAGTAAATAGGATCACACATCTAGATTATAATCTGATCAGATCACACAGGGAGATTAAACACTTAAAGACCCTAAACACAGCGCGTTTGTTTATATTAAACTAGGATAACTTGTACCGTCCAGAACAGACAAAAACAATAGCGGTGTTGATTTCAATCTTAGTTTAATTTATTGTATAGCCTATACAATTATGTTAAAATATATATTCTAATACTAATTGTCCTCATAATGACCTTAGAATCTGATAAACCTGTTTGGATTTGTATAAACAGCCTCTCGTAAACATCGTGGAGTGTAAAACGACACGCGCCGCCCTGTAAATAAAAGACAATCCAATGACAGTTACTAGTTTTACATACAAATATGTTTTATTTAGTGTCATACAAAGTCCAAAACACATACGTACCTCTCAACCGGAACCACATTTGTATGACGTAAAACGCACCGTCTGTAGGCTCCGCCCTTCACGGGTCCTAGGAACACTTTTCTACCAGCCTGTCCTGATCTTTGGACATATGAGAGACAATGTTTTCCTCTAGGGGGCCATGGTGGCTCAGAAACCCAATCCCCAAATTCTAGAACGATTTATTGTGTCACTGCAGAGATGTGTACATTAAAAGGTATGTGTATCAGTAAATCACAAACTACAGTGATTGGTCCATCTTCACCAGTGTGTTTTGTATAAATATCTCAAGTGTTCATCTTCCTTGTCCTTCAAAGTTTTTCTTTCTTTTTCTGAAAGAAGTGTCGTTTTGCATCCATAGGGTGGCACTGTGTCATTCTGTAAAATTCATTACACAGAACCGACACAAGAAATGTTTGTTTCTTGAGGATCTCGGTTATCCCTGTTTTTTCTTCTTCTCTCTTTCCCCCCATTTTATGACAAGTGATTTAATGCTGCTCCCTAATCTCTGTTTTTCACAAAAGATGCCACATTGCCGTTTGCAAGAAAAAGGCAATTGATTTTTCTACCCGCTAATCCTTATGAATTAACCAAAAAAGAATGAAGGCTGTTCTTGTCACTTTTTTAAACAACGGCATCAGTTATCCAGCTTATGGTTATTTCGTCAACAATAAATGTTTTGAAAACCCTAAGGATGAAGAATTCAATTTTAAAATATTACAGCACTAAACAAGACCAAAAAACTCTGTGGCTTTGAAACAAAAAGAAACTTTTAATTATTTATTGCTTATATTGTAAAGTTTAATGGCCTGAACTCCATACTCATTATTGTCAAGGGAAGATGAGCAGTGTGTTCACCTTTCACTTTTTATGTATTTATAATAGTACACTGTGCATAGTTCACCCCAAAAAATAAAAAAGAAACATCTGTCATCATTTACTCACCCTCATGTTGTTCCGAGACTTTCGTTCATCCTCGGAACACAAATTAAGATCTTTTTGATGAAATCTGAGAGATTTCTGTCCCTCCATTGACAGTTCACACAACTGCCACTTTGACGCTTAAAAAAGATCATGGGATCTTAAAACGAATCCATATGAATTGAGCAGTTTAGTCCAAATGTTTCTGAAGAGACATGATCGCTTCATATGATGAACAGATTGAATTTAGGCTTTTATTTATATTTCATAAACATTCATCAACTCACACATCAGTTCTGGTCAACGGAAGCTCAAGCATGTTCGCTTGACATCCAAGAACCAATGAGGTTCATTCTCGTGTTACGCAGCACGTTTGAGCTTCTTCTATAGGTTTGTTCTCATGCATCAAGCAGGTTTGGTTGAGCTTCTGTTTATGTTCGCTGATCAATGTTTAAATGTGAATAAAAGCCTAAATTCACTCTGTTCAAATTCAATCATATAAAGCGATCGTGTCTTCAGAAAATTTGGACTAAATGGCTCAATTCATTTGGAATAGTTTTACGACCTCTTTATGAAACTTTTTGAAGCGTCAAAGTGTCAGTTGCATAGCGGTCAAAGGAGGGACAGAAATCTCTCCAATTTCATCAAAAAGATCTTCATTTGTGTTCCGAAGTTGAACGATGGGTTTGGAACAACATGATTGTGAGTAATTAATGACAGTTTAAATGTTTAAATTGCATTGGCACAAAAACCTTTTGGAGGTGCAAGTAAGAGAAGAAAGCTTTATAGAGTCACAATATAACGCTCATTTCATCATGAAATGCTGAAGTGAGTGTGCAGTTATATTTTGCCTCTAACATACAACATTACATTACAATTCATTCTGTTAAATCAAATTTAATGTCTTTTTTTTTTTAACCTAGCTTTGCGTCCTTATTGTGGATGGTTTTTGCACTAGACCATTTCCAGTACTTAAAGGAGTTCAGTGATTAATCGACAATATACAGGTGCTGATCATATTAGAATATCATCAAAAAGTTGATTTATTTCACTAATTCCATTCAAAAAGTGAAACTAGTATATTATATTCATTAATTACACACAAACTGATATATTTCAAATGTTTATTTCTTTTAATTTTGGTGATTATAACTGACAACTAAGGAAAATCCCAAATTCAGTATCTCAGAAAATTTGAATATTGTGAAAAGGTTCAATATTGAAGACACCTGGGGCCACACTCTAATCAGCTAATTAACTCAAAACACCTGCAAAGGCCTTTAAATGGTCTCTCAGTCTAGTTCTGTAGGCTACACAATCATGGGGAAGACTGCTGACTTGACAGTTGTCCAAAAGACGACCATTGACACCTTGCACAAGGAGGGCAAGACACAAAAGGTCATTGCAAAAGAGGCTGGCTGTTCACAGAGCTCTGTGTCCAAGCACATTAATAGAGAGGCGAAGGGAAGGAAAATATGTGGTAGAAAAAACTGTACAAGCAATATGGATAACCGCACCCTGTAGAGGATTGTGAAACAAAACCCATTCAAAAATGTGGGGGAGATTCACAAAGAGTGGACTGCAGCTGGAGTCAGTGCTTCAAGAACCACTACGCACAGACGTATGCAAGACATGGGTTTCAGCTGTCGCATTCCTTGTGTCAAGCCACTCTTGAACAACAGACAGCGTCAGAAGCGTCTCACCTGGGCTAAAGACAAAAAGTGGTCCAAAGTTATGTTCTCTGATGAAAGTAAATTTAGCGATTCCTTTGGAAACCAGGGTGCCAGAGTCTGGAGGAAGAGAGGAGAGGCACACAATCCACGTTGCTTGAGGTCCAGTGTAAAGTTTCCACAGTCAGTGTTGGTTTGGGGTGCCATGTCATCTGCTGGTGTTGGTCCACTGTGTTTTCTGAGGTCCAAGGTCAACGCAGCCGTATACCATGGCGTTTTAGAGCACTTCATGCTTCCTGCTGCTGACCAACTTTATGGAGATGCAGTTTTTATTTTCCAACAGGACTTGACACCTGCACACAGTGCCAAAGCAACCAGTACCTGGTTTAAGGACCATGGTATCCCTGTTCTTAATTGGCCAGCAAACTCACCTGACCTTAACCCCCTAGAAAATCTATGTGGTATTGTGAAGATGAAGATGTGATATGCCAGACCCAACAATGCAGAAGAGCTGAAGGCCACTATCAGAGCAACCTGGGCTCTCATAACACCTGAGCAGTGCCACAGACTGATCGACTCCATGCCACGCCACATTGCTTCAGTAATTCAGGCGAAAGAAGCCCCAGCGAAGTATTGAGTGCTGTACATACTCATACTTTTCATGTTCATACTTTTCAGTTGGCCAAGATTTCTAAAAATCCTTTCTTTGTATCGGTCTAAAGTAATATTCAAATTTTCTGAGATACTGAATTTGGGATTTTCCTTAGTTGTCAGTTATAATCATCAAAATTAAAAGAAATAAACATTTGAAATATATAATTATGTGTGTAATAAATAATATACAAGTTTCACTTTTTGAATGGAATTAGTGAAATAAATCAACTTTTTGATGATATTCTAATTATATGACCATGCACCTGTATATAATAATAATAATACATTTTATTTATAAAGCACTTTACATTTTAAAGAAAATCTCAAAGTGCTACAAAAGGGAGGAAAAATAAATAAAGCAGTTAGAGCATTTAAAAATTAAGAATTAAATTAAAAATTAACACAAACATGTAAACACAAAGCAATTTAAACATTGAAATTAAACTCCAGACATTCAAATGAAGATAGCTCAGGAAGGGTCAGAGGGAATAGATACAAATGACTGCGGTAGAAAACAGCAAGGCCACCACCAAGGCCAGAGCTATGAGCTTTTCAGAAATAACAGTAGCCAGGAGGACATGTATCATTCAAAACAGAAAAAAACATCTGGTTTCTGTAAGGCACATTATGACCAAACTTTTGTCCTGAATATAATCTTGTATGAAGCAGGATTGGATAAAGCAGCGCATCTCTGTACTGGGCGGAGTAGACTAAAATCCACTCCACGTCTTCTAGATGAACGTTTTCATATGATTTCTCAATGTTAAGTGTTCTCTTAATTTTTTCCAGAGCTATATATGTATATATATACACCAATCAGGCATAACATTATGACCACCTTCCTAGTATGTGTTGGTCCACCTTTTGCTGACCCGTCGAGGCATGGACTCCACTAGACCCCTGAAGGTGTGCTGTGGTATCTGGCACCAAGATGTTAGCAGCAGATCCTTTAAGTCCTGTAAGTTGTGAGGTGGGCCTCCATGAATCGGACCTGTTTGCTCAGCACATCCCACAGATGCTCGATTGGATTGAGATCTGGGGAATTTAAAGGCCAAGTCAACACCTCAAGCTCATTGTTGTGCTCCTCAAACCATTCCTGAACCATTTTTGCTTTGTGGCAGGGCGCATTATCCTGCTGAATGAGGCCACAGCCACCAGGGAATTCATGAAAGGGTGTACTTGGTCTGCAACAATGCTTAGGCAGGTGGTACGTGTCAAAGTAACATCCACATGGATGGCAGGACCCAAGGTTTCCCAGCAGAACATTGCCCAAAGCATCAAACTGCCTCCGCCGGCTTGCCTTCTTCCCATAGTGCATCCTGGTGCCATGTGTTCTCCAGGTAAGTGACGCACATGCACCTGTGATGTCAAAGAAAATGTGATTCATCAGACCAGGCCCCCTTCTTCCATTGCTCTGTTGTCCAGTTCTGATGCTCACGTGCCCACTGCTGGTGCTTTCGGTGGTTAACAGGGGTCAGCATGGGCACCCTGACTGGTCTGTGGCTATGTTACCTCATGCGCAACAAACTGCAATGCACTGTGTATTCTGACACCTTTCAGATCAGAACCAGCATTAACATCTTGAGCAATTTAAGCTACAGTAGCTCGTCTGTTTGATCGGACCACACAGACCAGCCAATGAGCCTTGGCCGCCCATGACTCTGTGGCAGGTTCACCACTGTTCCGTCCTTGAACCACTTTTGACAGATACTGACCACTGCAGACCGGGAACACCCCACAAGAGCTGCAGTTTTTGAAAATGCTCTAACCCAGTCGTCTAGCCATCACACTTTGGCCCCTGTCAATCTCGCTCAAATCCTTACGCTTGCCCATTTTTCCTGCTTCTAACACATCAACTTTGAGGACAAAATGTTCACTTGCTGTCTAATATATCCCACCTACTAACAGGTCCCTTGATGAAGAGATAATCAGTGTTATTCACTTCACCTTTCATAATGTTATGCCTGATTGGTGTACACACACACACACACACACACACACACACACACACACACACGCACGCACACACACACACACACACACATATATTTTCAAACTTTTATGTTAGATGCAATTAATCGATTTGACAGCACTATAATATAATGTGATATCTATGATGCCAAAATACATTTAAAGTTAAAGTAAAAAATAATATTTTGGTTTCCTGTGCATGTCCTGTGCATGCTTCCTACAGTCTTACAATATGGCTGTGGAGGCACAAGATAAAAAAAAACCCTGGAACCAATTTCAGTTCACCTAAGTTATCACACTCTTCTGAGCCAGAGCCACGCTTAGGCCCTTTAATATTTTCCATTTGCCCTTTTCCCATCTAGCAATTATCAAGGGGTCTGTGTGTAACCCACATGTCATAATAATGGCGAAACCCTCCTTAGTATTTACAGTCTCATGACAAGTAATGACCGCCATACACCGAAACGTCTGCAAACCCATCAGAACCTCTGGAAGCGTAATTCCCCGCCCCCACGCAGGTTTTCACACCGAGCACCAGGCGCCCCTCGCCCACGCTCCCCTCAGTGCGGTGTCATCGGAATATGCCCCGCTGATTTAATATCTGTTTGCTGCATGCATTTGCGAGCAGCCATGTAATCAAGCAAGAAGCTACTGCTGCGGCTGCCCTCATAAATCACCGTCCCTGGCGGACAATCATGCCTGGCTATATGGAGGCAAGCACTACTGAAGCCACTGATTACACTCACTGCCTTATTAAAGCCGTTCCCGCCAAAGGAAAGGCGCGCTTCTTTTTATTTATCGGCCTCGTGTCATTTGCGGACACTCCGTCTTTCGCTCTTAAATGATTTGGCACGGTGATGGAATGACGCCTCAATTGAGTTCACAGGAGGAGATGGTGCTGTTCCAATAATCTCTCGAGTATCGCCTCACTGAACTGCCCGTGATTCCTCCCTCCTGTCAAAGCCAACTAGCGTCTCCTCCCGAAGAAGGTACAACAGACTCGTCTTGGCAATAAGCTGTGGCATTTTGTTAGAGAAGGTTACCGCACTTTGTCACATAAGGGCTTGTCTCCATCAAAGGCCACAACCTGCACTTTCAGGTAGGCTTAAAGGACTTCAAAATCAAAAAATGTCTCATCTCATCCACAATGTTTGTGTCTTTTTCTTCAGTCCAAGGCCGTAACCATGTCTTGACCAATTTTTATTTTATTTTTATAAAGTATAAAGAAACCGTACAGTGAATGAAATTCTAGTTTTGGGACTTTTTGCAAACAATATTTGCATCAAATATATTATTAGTCCCAGAATTCTTCGCATTAGTGAATAAATACAAATATCTGCTGCTCATGTTTGAATTCTCTGGTGAATTCCCCATATTTTAATTTTTGTAAACCGTGTCAAAGGAGGATCCAGTTTCTAATCCACCCTCATATCTTTTCTTTTTCTCTCCTTCTCCATTAAAATTAAACATGTTCATCAATGATTGTATATTAAGAGCAGAGACACGTTTGTGTTCAGTTTGTTTTGTGATTTCACTGGAAAGATTAGAGTCTCTCTCCGCAACGCGATAGATTGACGCACTTGTCTGTGTGTGAAGAGAACCAAAAGCCAAAAGAGAACGTAAACCCGCCTACTTTGATTTGATTGGCCATCTCAATTATTTTGACATTGACGAGCGCTGTTAAAGGAACACTCCACCATTTTTAGAAATAGGGCTTATTCAACTTCTTTCCTACATTTAAATATGTGGGCAAATGCATTTTTGGCAATTTGGCCATTTCTAATTATTGGGGAGACTTGTCCCCATCAGTGTCTATGGTGGTTACGGCCCTGCTTCAGTCGAAAAGAAATTACGTTTTTTGAGGATTTTTCTTCACATAATGGTTTTCATTTGCAACTAACTGGTTGAAGGTCAAAATCAATCAGTTTTAAAAAAAGGTAGGCTATATATTCTAGTTGCATCCATTATTAATTGAACGTACTTTGTGACGCAATTAAAAATAATAAGTCAAAAATTGTGCTCCGTGTACTGCGTTCTTGTAACTATAATTTACTTAAAGGGTTAGTTCATCCAAAAATGAATATTCTGTCATTAATTACTCACCCTTATATTGTTCCAAACCTGTATGAGTTTCTTTTCTTCTTTTGAACATAAAAGAAGAGATTTTGAAGAATGCTGGTAACCTGACACTTGACGGCACCCAAAAAACTATTATAGAAGTCAATGGGTGCCGTCAAGTGTCAGGTTACCACCATTATACATGATGCTCCCCACTTTGTTACACTGATGTTCACGATCGAAAATGACCAGCCTACAAAAGAATAGCTTATAAATCTCTGTTTGGTGATGATATTGCATAACGATAATAATAGGCTGGCCTATTTACGAGTTGCCAAATTTGTATGAACTCGTGTGAGTGACCTCCCCCTAACCCCGCCGCTAAGCCTACTCGTCACTGGCGTTTAGACAAAACGTAAAAATTTGTACGAGTAAAATACGTACAAATTGGTCATGAGATAGCGTTGGCTGTATATATCAGGTGATTCCAGGATTTGGTAAAATCTAGGATTTGATGCTATTATTTTTTAACTGTATTTTTGCAGTAAAGTTAACTTTAAAGAAGATCTACATTTGTCATTTTCATTCATGGAGATAAAATTGAAAATGTGTCGTGCTTTAGTGGAGCTTTTAACATGAATATGACATGAAATGACAACTATAACCAGTAGATGGCGGCAGAGGAGCACTTATTTGCTCACTTGCCATTTCCATTCCATTTTATAGTTCTTTTCGCGTGTTTTGCTTTTGATTTATAAAATTTATTGCACTGAAGTATTATAGCAAGAGTAGGAAAAGTCACAGTCTCATGCCATTGAAGATTTTACAGTGGAAGGGAAACCGTCTTGTATTGCTCCCATATCATAATATGTAAACTGCAGAGCTACACAGATGCAGATATCATAACAATCTATCCATTAATGCACACGCTAAATAAAAAAGACTAAAATACTGGGATGAGCTGAAGCCTGCCGCGGGTTTCATATGAGTTTTAAAGGGGATTTTTGTGGCGATTGGAAATAATAAATCCACAAATTAAGAGTCGGATTATATTTATAAATTATTTATTTCAGTAAACCAAATGTAAAAAATCACTAACTTTAATTGTTTGTGTTTAAATGTGTGTGGGTGTGTGTTCATATCACCCCTTCATATCTGCATTTGTGGCTGTTGCCAAATGCCAAACACACAGTCACACCTCTTTGTGTTTGTGTGTGCGTGTGCATGTGTGTGAGTTTTCCACATTGCATTTGTGCTCTAGCACTAGAACATTTTCTGATTTATGCAGGATTTATTGACTTTATTGAAAAAAAACCCAACAACATTGCTGTCTCATAAAAACATCAAAGACAGAATGAAGGTTTTGGCAGAAGTTGTGTGTGGAGTGATGAATCACAATGAAATACGAGTTGCATGGTAAAGCTCCAGAGCGATGTCTTCTAAAGTCTGCTGAGAAATATTATAATAAACGCATCTCTACCACAGTGAAGCATGGAGGAAGAGACATGCCTTTTAAAAAAAATCAAAATAGGAAACAATTCCAGTACCCAGTAATTAAATTTATGTGAAAATAATAATAATAATAAATCCAAAAATTAAGAGTTGTATTTATAAATTATTTATTTAATTAAACTAAATGTAAAAAATCGCTAACTTTATAAGAAATCATTTATAAATGTGTAAATAAAACCAAGAGCAGGTGTGTGTGTGTCTCACCCCTTTGTGGCTGATTTTGTTGCCACATCAGCAAACCTCTGTGTTTTTTTGTGTTTGAGTGAGCATGTCTATTTCACATTGCATTTGTGCTCTAGTACCAGGCATTCATTTCTGTGTAAAATGTCTGATTTATGCCAGATTTATCTTTAAGTTTTCACCTTTCCCATTCATTTTCAGACAGATTTTGTTTACTATACCTTTAGAACAACCAAATCAAGGCCAGTTTTTGTGTGTGTGTTTAGACAGATAATGTTACAAAAGTCACAAAATCTCATGCAACTGAGATGAAGGGAACAATGTTTTTTAATGAGGGAAACATCAAACCTATGAGGGTTAAGATTCTACTCATTTCCATTTTTTAATTTCCAGATTTTCAGTAATCTATTCACCATTAAAGAGAATAAAGGAAAGAGAAAGAGGCCATAATCAGTGTATGAATATCCAAATATTTTTGAATATTTAGTCAATCGCACCATATAAATCAAGTATATTAAAGCGATAGTTCACCCAAAAATGGAATTATCCCATGATTTACTCACCCTCAAGTCATCCTAGGTGAATATGACTTTCTTCTTTCAGACGAATACAATCTGAGTTATATAAAAAAATGTCCTGGCTAACCCATGCTTTATAATGGCGGTGAATGGCAGCCCAAAATTTGAAGCTCAAAAAAGTGCATCCATCCATCATAAACGTACACCACACGGCTCCAGGAGGTTAATAAAGGCCTTCTGAAGCAAATCAATGGGTTTGTGTAAGAAAAATAATCATATTTAACACGTTAAAAAGTAAAATATCTAGTTTCTGGTAGATCGCCTTCCGTATTCAACTTACGAAGAAGTGTAACGCCTCTCGCAGTTCAAAATGATTACGCTACGTCCATCGTCATTGTTGTGCCAGTTATGCTGAATAAAGTTGAATACAGAAGACGGCATAAGCCAGAAATGTGTCTTTATAACATGTTCAATATGGATTAAAATTTTTCTTACACAAACCCGTTGATTCTAGCCTGGATGGCAGCCGAACTTAGCCCCACCCACAACATGTGAGGTCGGGAAGTTCGGTCTGGACTTGCTCCGTTGTGGAGCAACTATGCTTGAACCAGAGCTGTTCGGACCAATCAAATTGTCAGAGCGGGCTTTATACGATGATGGACAGATGCGCAACAGTAGCGTAATCATCCACGTCACCAAAGAGCGCTTGGGTTGAATTAGTTTAAAACAAAGATGGTTGCCGCTGGAGAATTCAAATGTGTAGATTCCGCTATCGCGTCTGTTATAGAAGATATCGACAGCGCATTCTACTTCTTCCAGTGTTCGTGCAGTTGAATTCTGTTGACAACTATGGGTCGCTCAACATACGTCACTTACTCCGTTGCTCTGATTGGTTGTAGGTCTATCCAATTGAGTGCAGAGGCATTTTCTTTCCTGGTTCGGTAGGAACACGCCCCATAAACACAGCCCACTGGAGCAGTATCAGACTCATATTCTGGATAGAATCTGAGTATGACGAAGTCAGGCTATATCGATTCGCTTCAGAAAGCATTAATTAACCGAAGCCGTGTGGAGTACATCACATTTTGGGCTCACATTCAAAGCTTGGATTAGCCAGGACATTTTGTTTTACAACTCCGATTGTATTCATCTAAAAGAAGAATGTCATACACACCTAGGATGGCTTGAGGGTGAATAAATTATGGGATAATTTTTGGGTGAACTATCCCTTTAACATTAACACGCAAGTACAGTTACTGCACTTGTCAGACAAAAAATCACCAGTTCTCACACCGTTTTTGCTTTAATTGCACAAATTGCCTTTAAAAATAGCAGATTATTCCAGTACACTGCATAACCGCTCATCTACAAATTTGTCAAACTATTTAAAAATGATACATGCTGAACAGCTAATAAAACAGCTGAACCTTGAATTTGATTTATTTGCTACTGAGAAAAGAAATGACATGAGCCATCATGAGATCAAATGCCAGAAGAACAGAAATTAGCGATAAAAGGACACTGAAGAACGATAAAAGAAACTTAAAAAACAGACCCACATCAAAAATGATTAGACAAATTTGGAGATAACTTTGATAAAAATAAGTGCTGATAAATATTCTGCTGGGTTCAGAAAATGACTCGAGTGGGATTTGAATTTGCCTGTTAACTTTAAAAACAGAAAGTGAACGGGCCTTACAGTGTGTTTTAGAGGTAGTGTACGGTGGGGGCTTCTCTTCTGTATTCAGGAGGGATGGTTTGCCCTTGGTGGCATTTGTTGAAAGGGCACACACTAGTGATCCTGGTTGTTCAAGGTCTCAGAAGGGATTTCACAGCTTCTTGAGCGCAGTAATCCACTGGTGTCCATTCAAGACGGCAAATGAAATACACCCCAAAGAGGGGCTGGGGGAAATAGATACCTCCATCCGAGTGTAGCGCTGCTATAATTGGACAGTACCAGGTGTGAAAAAAGTGTGAATCATATTTTGATTGGGAGGAAAAAGCAATATGTCATGGAGGCTTCACTGCTTTTCAAAAGGGATATGCTGTGTATCAAGAGTTCCACATGGATGAATAAGAAACAAAAACAAAACACTGAAGTTGATTGAGTTCAAAACATCCGTAGGCCACTAACCCTCTGGGACTCTTCGGTCTCTTATCCTGCGATAACAACCGGCTAGATGTACATTATCCCTTACTTAAAAATCATGCAGTTTTACATATGATTAAATAACATGTAATGTTAAAATAATCCAATAAATATTCAAATAATACATTAATTGAGAAAAAGGCTTGCATTACAGCAAAGATTAGAAACCTACCACACCCAATTGAAAACAAAAGCAAAAGAAAAGAGGCGGCGCTAACATAGGATATAGAATGGACAATTAAAATGACATCAGTATGTTAAAGAGACAGACACATATATATGACAGGTACATATTTAACAAAATTCGTTAAAAAAAAAAAAACATTAAATAGAGGAGGAAGATGAGACCTGAAATATTCTAGACAAACCATCTTGTCTTCATATATGTACGCTTTGGAAGTATTCTCAATCGTATCAATCTGTCACTTGACTTGTCAATCCTTCACTTCCCCTCCAAATAGGTGGCCTGGATCTAAAGGCCCATCTATGTTATCATTACCCTTCTACCCAAGACGTTCGGCACCCTCAGCGTCGGAGCTTTTATCAGTTGGCTTCAGAGACTCCTGCTGTCCACTAACAGCTTGACTACTTTATCTCAGCCAGGAATTGCGTTGACCTTGCAGCAACTCCTTATCGGGGCTTCAATAATCTTTCTTTCACAGTAAAACACATCAGAGTTAAATGACAAGCAAGTTCCCCGCTTTACCTCATAACGCGCGACTGCCGTGTCTCTTTTAACATTTAACATTTCAGCACTGCCTCTAGACTAAATATTGCCTGTCTTTGAAATGACTGCTCTTTTTGTTAGATGAACAATGAGTATTTCAGTCATATCTGTTTTGGCTAAGCTATATTTAAGGCCCCCTGACATTAAGAAAATCTGAAGTTTTTTAGCTTTTAGTATGAATATGTTAGCCTCAAGGTTATGAATAAGCTGGTGTGTTCCAAAACAATGACACAATTTGCATTTAGGAGATATAAGCATTCAAAACCTACAGTCTCTCACTTTCGTTAAAATGGATCACGGATTTTTATGACATCACCACAGACTTAACCTTCTCATCACATCTTCTGTCCAATCAAATGCTCTCTATAATCTGAAGCGTCCCGCCCCCTACACTATAAATAGATGCTGAAGCTGCGGCTGAAATCTGTCTCATGTTCACACATATACTATTTTCTACATGGTGAATGGCACATGGCGCACTATGTATGCGATAGGAAACTATTCAGTGTAAATGTGCTTTCAGTTGAGGCGAATGAAGTCTGGTTTCACGTTAGTTTCACGCGCACCGCCGCAGAGCACACACACACCAACGGCTCTGGTCTAGACTAGACACGAGAGCGAAGCACGGATCAAATGCGCGAGTCGGCACAGACAACAAAACATATCAGACCCGTTTAAATTCTGCACAGAATGCTGTTTTTTTAAGCGATATGGAGGAGATTATGATGAGAACCGGTTAGAGATTAGGAGGAAATTGGCTTTACCAAACAGAAAGGCTCTAGTCAAACTGTGATATTAACGAAACGCTATTGGCTGTTTTAAATAAAGGGGAGGAGCTATGTCACTTCATTGGGCCTTTAAATATAAATTGTCTTAAAGGGGTGATGAATTGAACAATCAACTTTCCCTTGAGCCTTTGATATATTAAAGGTCATGGTAATATAAGAATATCCTGTAAGTTTCGAAGCTGAAAATTTCCTTGTTAGTCAAAGAAAAGCTTTGATTGACACCAGGCCCAGAAAGCGGTGGCTCTCAAATATATACTGGTCAATGACGTCATAGGAGGGGGAAATGCCACCTCTACAGATAAATGTGTACGCCTGCTTCTGTAGCCCCGCCCACCGACTCGTGGAGCTAGACTGCTAAACGGAGCTAGTCGCGCTACCGTGCAATAAACATGGTGAAGATAGCAAGATAATCATTTGTGAACAAGACACATGTCGATACTGGATTTGCAGACGTATTGAGATTAAAACATAATGCTGTGCCTTCTATATTGGATCCGACAGGAATGGTGCAACATACAACATGTTTTTATATGTGATAGTATTGAATTGTTACAGATCGTTAGGATTATGTGTAAGTTAACATGCTGTCACAGGCTGGAGAATCCTTTATTTGTTGGTTCATTGCGACCCGGAATCAAACTCGGACATGTATGGGCCAGGGCTCGCAAAGCCCAAAGTCCCGGGGTGTTTCCCAGATGGGCTACCCCCGTTGGCCCGTAAGCCCGTCGGCAGGGCGGTGAATTTTTAATAGTGAAATAACATTCATTTCTTGATCTGCGTTGTTTACTCTCTTGACTTGATATTTGAAGAGTGCGCGGTTCGCGTTTATATGCAGTCCTTTCAAAACAATCCCTCAAGTGAACTGACAGGGGAGCTGAAGCTCATTAAATATGCAAATCTTATCCGATCCTAGCCGTGGGCGTTTACTGCCAAGTCTTCAGTGCGGCACGCCCATCAAAACCGAGCGTGTCTAGAGAGAGCATCAAAACCAGGGTAGAAAATAGCCTATTACTTATTCATTAGGATGTTTTTGAATGTAAAATCCATGTGAACGTCATAAGTTGACCTCAGACAACAGTATATATAAAAAAAGCATGTTCATGACACCTTCAACTTAAAAAAAAGAATGAATTTCAGCCACCTGATGACGCAATTATTGAGATAACAACAAATCACCACTCGCTCCACATACATATCTTAGTTTTTTCCATTTTTCTTTTCAAGACAAGTCATGATCAAAATGAATGCTAGAGATGTTTTTCTTCGCTAGACAATGTCACCGAACGTGTCACGGATTGTTGATGTAAAACATTTTAATCATGATATCATTTATTTAACAAAGATGCCAATACACCCTATGCCCTAATAGCTGTTATTGTCCCCTTTGGCTGAGATAACCTCAATAAAACGTTTCCTATAACTGTCTACAATTCTCTGACATTGACTGGGGAACGTTTTTCCCACTCCTCCATACAGAATCTTTTCAGCTGTGTGATGTTTGAGGGGTTTCTTGCATGCACAGCCCGTTTCAAATCACCCCACAGCATCTCAATAGGATTAAGATCCGGGCTTTGACTTGGCCATTCTAGAACACTCCATTTCTTTCTTTTAAGCTATTGCTTGGTGGACTTACTGGAATGTTTTGGGTCATTGTCATGTTGCATAGTCCACATCCGCTTCAGCTTCAATTTTCGGACAGATGGTCTTACATTGTCTTCAAGTACCCTCTGATACAATGAAGATTGGATTCTATGATAGTGAGTTGGCCAGGCTCTGCTGCAGCAAAGCAGCCACAAACCATGACATTTCCACCCTCATGCTTCATAGTTGGTACGAGGTTCTTATGCTGTCTTCGGTTTGCCCCACACGTCTTCTGCTACTTGGCCCAAAAAATTCAACTTTGGATTCATCGGTCCAAAGCACATTGTTCCAGAAGTCCTGGTCTTTGTCTAGGTGTTCTCTTGCAAACTTTAATC
Source organism: Gobiocypris rarus (assembly GCA_023029165.1). NCBI lineage: Eukaryota > Metazoa > Chordata > Actinopteri > Cypriniformes > Gobionidae > Gobiocypris > Gobiocypris rarus. The sequence goes on along the minus strand of CM040929.1, from coordinate 22,173,970 downwards.
TTGATGGTTTATTTTTGAATGCAAGAGTTTCCTAATTGCATGCAGATCAAACTTGTGCAGTCTCTTTCTTATGGTAGACGCATGTACTTTGACATCAACTGTGGCAAGAGTTGCCTGTAGGTCCAGAGATTACGTTTTAGGATTGTTGGAGAATTCTTTAAGCATCTTGTGGTCTGTTCTTGGGCTGAACTTGTTAGGATGGCCTGACTTGGGCATGTTGGCAGTTGTTTTAAATGTTCTCCACTTGTAAATTATTTTCCGGACAGTGGAATGGCTGATTTAGAATATTTTAAAGGTCTTTTTACATCTCTTCCCAGACTCATATGTATCTACAACCTTCTTTCTGAAGTCCTTCTGAAGAGTGTTATTTTGATCTCACCATGGTGATTTCACTCACTTCAACAATCAACAGCAAACCAAACTAAATGTATGAGGTTCAAATAAGACACGATTCTCCGAAAACGATGCTCTAATCTTTTGCACGATGTGGTGCACCTGATTCTATTTTTATGCATTTTAAGTAGTGAATAAATGTGGGGGTGTCCTATCTTTTTCCTCACCAAATAATGCATTTATATTAATTTAATTTTACAAATAATTAAAAAAAGACATTTCATCAGTTTTATTAGTTTTTAGTATTATTTATATTTCTACCTCCATCTTGCAATATTGGTAAGATCCAATGTCCATATTTTGACTGCATATATATAGCATGACAAACCTTTTTTTTCAATATATAATACTGTATATAATACAATATTGGATAATACTGTACACTCTCAGAAAAAAAGGTACAGTGCTGTCACTGGGGCGGTACCCTAAGGTACAAAAGTGAAAAGGTACATCTTTGTACCTTACTCACCCCTAAATGGTACATATGAGTACCTTAAAGGTACATATGAGTACCTTAAAGGTACATAATAGTACCTTTTCGGTTTTGGACCTTAGGGTACCGCCCCAGTGACAGCAATGTACCTTTTTTTCTGACTGTGTATACCATGATAAAAGCTTCCGCAATAATCTCAACATCAAAATTTGATACTGTCAAATATCTATAGCTGCATCTGAAATCATGTAACCAGTACTACTTGACCTGTTCTGAGCGGAATTCGAACCGGGGTCTACAGCGCGGGAGGCGGTCGCGCCAACAAGGACACTAAATAGGACGTAAAATAACTAATACTAACTACTAACTAGCATCAGGTGCTATCACCCCTCTTGAGGCCAGGGGAATGAAGTTTACACTCACCCCCCTAAAACCTCACTCCCTTCCGGGTCATGGCACCAAATGTAACCGGTCCTACTTGATTCAAACCAGGGTCCTTGGCGTGGGAGGCGGGCACACTATCAAGGACACTAAAGACTGCAGCCGCTAGCTTCAGTCCATAGGGGAAGGAGGTTCACAGTGTTTACTCGCCTTGGCCTACGACAGTTACAGCCCCCAAAAAAACCCCTCTCCCATCCAGGTCACGGCACCAAATGTCTGTAATCGCATACATTTGTAACCAGTTCTACTTGACCTGCTTTGAGCAGGATTCGAACCGAGGTCTCCGGCTTGGGAGGCTTGTGTGCTAACAAGGCAAAATGACCAATACTAACTACTAACTAGCATCAGTCGATATCACACCTCTTGAGATCAGGAGAGTGAAGTTTACATGCACATCGCCTACATTCGTTACAATAGGATGCATTTGGTTTGAAACTTAGGATTTGCAACTGTTAAAAAAATGTATGCTCTATATAGGGGGTGTCACGATTCTCCAAATCCTCGATTCGATTACATTTTCGATTCTAAGGTCACGGTTCGATTCGATTCTCAATTTTTAGATTCTTTCTTTTTTTTTTAAGTACTGGTTGCAATGCCATTTTTAGACTAGACTTTTATGCAATATAATATCTGAGCTTTGTTCACAATGTACCACACTACATTGTCAAAAAAATAAAAATAATTAACAACATAATGTAACAATAACTTATATCTTCAGTCATTTGAAAACTTAAGCAAAATAACCCAGCAACTAAATGTGTGCTGCTCAGACCTTCAATAACTTTCTCCTACATTATTGTACATGGAATCACCTTAGCTGTGAGATGAGTTCTACTTGGGATTTCTAAAAGTAGTTCTAGCATGCTAATTAAATGCCTAAGTACACATTGACTCTTATTAAGGCGCAGGCATTTCAAAAGTTCATTCAGTTCAGATGAGGGAGATAAAATATGCGTTACAACCGTCTAAAACGTATAACTAAACATCGTAAAGTAAACATTGTCATTATTCATCAGCATTAGTTCATAAACAATTGCCTGGCATAAATATGAGCTATTCATTAATTGAGCCGTTCTGAAGCGCTATTTGAGATGCGTGAGCCTGAAGTGCGTGCGTTTCCCTGGTTAGTTCCGCATGTTACAGTTCAAATGTGCGCATCTTTAACACATGATATCAGTTCTGACTGGATCTCTTCCCTATCCTTATCGTCCCTCCCTAACATTTTCGTCTCGTTTTTATTCCTTGATGAAAATGACAGTAGATTTTCGTCATAGCTTTTTGTCATCCAACACTAGTTTTTATTTAGTTATCGTCTCGTTTTCGTCTGTGAAAAAAGGTTTTTAACACTGCTTCAGTGAAACAGGAAGGGGTTCAAGTTATGTCGATAGGTCTCCTGCATCTGCACTTGCAGTTGCCATGCTATCTTTTGAGTGGCTGTAGCTAGGTTAGAGGAGGTTGACTCGCAGCACTTCAACACGTGTTTTTTTCCAGCTTGGCAAGCAACCAGTGGGGGAGTGGCAGCATCGACGATTCCATTTTTTTATTCAATGTTCGAGATTGTGACTTTGACACCCTTACTCTATATACAGGTCCTTCTAAAAAAATTAGCATATTGTGATAAAAGTTCATTATTTTCCATAATGTAATGATAAAAATTTAACTTTCATATATTTTAGATTCATTGAACACCAACTGAAATATTTCAGGTCTTTTATTGTTTTAATACTCATGAAAACCCCAAATTCAATACTTGGTCAGGAATCCTTTTGCAGAAATGACTGCTTCAATGCGGCGTGGCATGGAGGCAATCAGCCTGTGGCACTGCTGAGGTGTTATGGAGGCCCAGGATGCTTCGATAGCGGCCTTAAGCTCATCCAGAGTGTTGGGTCTTGCGTCTCTCAACTTTCTCTTCACAATATCCCACAGATTCTCTATGGGGTTCAGGTCAGGAGAGTTGGCAGGCCAATTGAGCACAGTAATACCATGGTCAGTAAACCATTTACCAGTGGTTTTGACACTGTGAGCAGGTGCCAGGTCGTGCTGAAAAACGAAATCTTCATCTCCATAAAGCTTTTCAGCAGATGGAAGCATGAAGTGCTCCAAAATCTCCTGATAGCTAGCTGCATTGACCCTGCTGATAAAACACAGTGGACCAACACCAGCAGCTGACATGGCACCCCAGACCATCACTGACTGTGGGTACTTGACACTGGACTTCAGGCATTTTGGCATTTCCTTCTCCCCAGTCTTCCTCCAGACTCTGGCACCTTGATTTCCGAATGACATGCAAAATTTGCTTTCATCCGAAAAAAGTACTTTGGACCACTGAGCAACAGTCCAGTGCTGCTTCTCTGTAGCCCAGGTCAGGCGCTTCTGCTGCTGTTTCTGGTTCAAAAGTGGCTTGACCTGGGGAATGCGGCACCTGTAGCCCATTTCCTGCACACGCCTGTGCACAATGGCTCCGGATGTTTCTACTCCAGACTCTTCTCCACAATCTTCCTCAGGGTCTGGTCACCTCTTCTCGTTGTGCAGGATTTTTTGCCACACTTTTTCCTTCCCACAGACTTCCCACTGAGGTGCCTTGATACAGCACTCTGGGAACAGCCTATTCGTTCAGAAATGTCTTTCTGTGTCTTACCCTCTCGCTTGAGGGTGTCAATGATGGCCTTCTGGACAGCAGTCAGGTCGGCAGTCTTACCCATGATTGCGGTTTTGAAAATAATCAAAGATATTTGTTATTTGAGATTGAACAAAGACATTTGCTTTACTGTTTTTACACCCCCTCTCTTATCCGAAGGGCCATTTGGAATTCCTTAAGACAGAGATTCTGGAGGCCTGTAGGCCAAATGTGTGTCACACCTGTATACAGTGGGGGAGGTTTGATCTGATTGGTCAGTTTGAATGTCTCACATTTGGGTTTCTGTCATATGGTCAAGAAAAGGATAAAAGAAGATTGTAATTGTTGCTCTGTCTCTTTTCATTCTCTGGCTTTCTCTGCTTATAGGGCCTGCTCTTTGGCTCTCTCTCTCTCTCTCTCTCTCTCTCTCTCTCTCTCTGCTCTCTCTCTCTCTCTCTCTCTCTCTCTCTCTCTCTCTCTCTCTCTCTCTCTCGCTCTCTCTCTCTCTCTCTCTCTCTCTCTCTCTCTCTCTCTCTCTCTCTCTCTCTCTCTCTCTCTCTCTCTCTCTCTCTCTCTCTCTCTCTCTCTCTCTCTCTCTCTCTCTCTCTCTCTCTCTCTCTCGCTCTCTCCCCTATCCCTCAGGTAACATTCATGCTGGGTATGATTAATGGATAAAAGTTTCTATCATCTCATACATCTATTTTGTAACTATTTTAAGTGTAACCATAACCAGATTTTGTCATTAAATTCTTTCAATTACAAATGATGTGCTAACTAGTTTGGATTTGGTATTGACTTTGAAGTGTTATCTATTGCAATACAATACAGTCACATATAGCAACGCTCTCCCACATATTTAGCTATTGTAACTGCGCTTATTTCCGTCGTTGGTATAAGTAGCAGAGGGTGATTATAGACAAGATATATTTAGTTTTCTACCATCTTGCTGATAAAGTTTCTTTAGTCTTTCGGCAACCCTGCAGCCTGAACCACTGTAGGCGACCCACTCTTACAGATGGTGCCCGAAACCCGGGATCCCTTGCAGTGAATTTTCTGAAATTCATCAGAATGAGGACTTTTTTCACAGTTGATCTTGTTAATGGATTAAAGCTGATCTTCTGACCAAGGAATGGGTAAGTCTGTTTTTATTGTGGATGAATTGCATAAAACAGAACATAGAAGGTTTTAAACAGCTTCAGTAGTCCCATTACTGTACAGTCCGAGAATATTTAGAATATCACCTCGGGATGGAAGGGAAAATATCTAATAACAGTGATGTATTGTTTGCTTTATGGAGCAAAAAAGTTGAGCCTACCTTATCCAAACTCAAGAAAGAGTATATTGGAATTAAAAGTTCAGATGATGAAATGCTTAAATGGTGGGACATAATTGGCAAACAACAAAAGAAATCAAAACATGGTGAAATAATTGAGGCTTTAAACTTCATAAGTTTTAAAAGGCTACATAATGTGACACCATTTCTATTATCAAGTCTAGATGCTAAATGTAAAGAATTGCATTCTAAAAATGCAGAAGCAGAAAAGTCTGAGGCAAAGATTCAAGATCTTCAAACACAGCTAGATAAATTACTAGCTGAGCAGTTAGCCCTGACTGAGAAGTGTAAAAATCACAAGGAGACCATTGCAGATCTCAAGGCTAAGCTAAATGCTACAAAGTTCATGTCTCCCAAAACGCTTAACAGCGATGGGACTAAAAAGCATGTTCACTTCTTAGATAAGGTGACTTGTTCTAATGAATCTGAAACGTTTAGTTCAGAAAATGCATGTGCAAAACAAGAAAGTGTGCCTATTTCAGTTCTTAAGGTGATGCAGCACCGCAATAGCGCAGAGTCATGTACCAGAACGCATGGTGTACAAGCATTAGAGAGTCATGAATATCCTCAAACTCCAGGAGAACATAGCAGACAACCCTATGGCAAAGAGAACAGGTTTTGCAAATCCTGTCAGAAAATAGACCATTCAGAGGAAAAATGCTGGTCACTGGGAAGGGGTCGACCTCCACCTTATTTTCAGAAAAATAGGAAATCACTTTCTAAGTGCAAAGATCAGCACCCATTTGCAGGTAAAACTCTTAGTGAGTTAACTGCATTGTTCATGCAAGGCCTTCAGCTGTTAACCTCACTGGCTAGTGGGCTAGCAGCCTCATAGCAGTGAGTTTAATAGTTAAACATCCAAATTGCAATGATCCTGTTTGTATTTTCAAATTTGTAATTGTACGAAACACATTGTGCACATTGAACACATCATAGTTGTTTGTGCTACTACATGTACACATAGACTAGTTTAGTTTATTCTTTAAAACACATGATTGCTTTACAGTAAGTGTTGCATTAAACACTTAGGTAAAGGTTGTAGATGCATTCTAGGCCATGTATCTTGTGAAAATTGGAATAGCTTTAATACTGGATTTGTATAGCAAATTCAAATTGCATATGTTTCTATGTTGAATTTGTTTGTCTTCTGAGTGGAAACTCGGCTATTTTCCATTTAGCTGCAGTAAAACCATGTACAGGAGCACAGCATTGCCATGTAGCTACAGTGAAATTTACAATTGCATTAATCATGAAAATGCTTTCATCACAGCAGGAATCAGTATCTCTGACCTTTGCACTTTATCATGTCCCTATAACAAAAACTGGTGTGGAAATATTTTGAGCCAAAACACACCTCACTCACATTCTCATGCTTGGCTGCCTGTTACAACAGGACCAAATTGGCATCACAATTGTAAACCCTCCTCACCATGTTTAGGGCACGATTTACACATAGCCACAGATAAATACAGCCACATGGATTTGATCTTCACACACAAAGTCAAATCTATACCTACATCAGCTCCACAAAATGCATGCATTCTATTTTATTTAAGTCTTTACATCTAGGCTGTATTAACTGTGATATTTTTTCCAGTTATTGTTTGTTTTGTTTTTCTTTAGATTTAATAAATCAGTAATTATTTGTCTCACCAATTTAAATATCAAAAGAGTATTTCTCATTCCTACCTAAGTGCAGACATTTATTTTATCATTGTATTGTAACAATGCATTTGATTGTGAAATGCAACATGTTTTTGGACATCTATTGAACTGATTCTCTGTATTTGGTTACACTGAATATTTTGATGGTACTCTTCATGACAAGGGCGGTTTTAAAACCAACCATGATTGTTGTTTTGTTATAATGCAATTTATTTTGAATGTTTCCAGGAACAATGTAAGAGCTTGTGAGATTTATTCTCTTATTCTCTCTTCTTTTATTCTCAACCTTGACCAGTTTATTAAGTGTACCGTTTTAAGGGCTTATTGCCAGAGATGATTTTAATCTGACCACATCAAACTTCTGACCAATGACAAATGCCATGTATGCTTTTGCTCTTTGTTGTGCTATGTCTTTAAATCACAGGATCCCTGCTGCACAAGATCACATCCTGTGTCCTTCCTCAAAAAGTGGAACAAGCGTTTGCTCTAACCTTCAGTGACTGTTCTCGAGTTGTCAAGTATTCAATGGACGTTTTGCATATCAATGATTGGTGCAATACCATTTGACGGAGCCTTCTCGGGCAGGATTGAAATGAAAACCAAGACTGAAGACTGACCAGTTGCTTTTGCAACAAGTCTGGACGAGAAGTCTGAAGATGACATCTACACACAACAGAAAGCATGTCTTTGTGGACTGTGCCACCTTTGGACTCAATGATTGTGGCCAACGGTGCCAGGGGGGGAATTGTAGGATTGAAAATAATCAAAGATATTTGTTATTTGAGATTGAACAAAGACATTTGCTTTACTGTTTTTACACCCCCTCTCTTATCCGAAGGGCCATTTGGAATTCCTTAAGACAAAGAGATTCTGGAGGCCTGTAGGCCAAATGTGTGTCACACCTGTATACAGTGGGGGAGGTTTGATCTGATTGGTCAGTTTGAATGTCTCACATTTGGGTTTCAGTCACATGGTCAAGAAAAGGATAAAAGAAGATTGTAATTGTTGCTCTGTCTCTCTCTCTCTCTCTCTCTCTCTCTCTCTCTCTCTCTCTCTCTCTCTCTCTCTCTCTCTCTCTCTCTCTCTCTCTCTCTCTCTCTCTCTCTCTCTCTCTCTCTCTCTCTCTCTCTCTCTCTCTCGCTCTCTCCCCTATCCCTCAGGTAACATTCATGCTGGGTACGATTAATGGTTAAAAGTTTCTATCATCTCATACATCTATTTTGTAACTATTTTAAGTGTAACCATAACCAGATTTTGTCATTAAATTCTTTCAATTACAAATGATGTGCTAACTAGTTTGGATTTGGTATTGACTTTGAAGTGTTATCTATTGCAATACAATACAGTCACATATAGCAACGCTCTCCCACATATTTAGCTATTGTAACTGCGCTTATTTCCGTCGTTGGTATAAGTAGTAGAGGGTGGTTATAGACAAGAAATATACAGTTTTCTACCATCTTGCTGATAAAGTTTCTTTAGTCTTTCGGCAACCCTGCAGCCTGAACCACTGTAGGCGACCCACTCTTACACCATGATTGCGGTTTTGAGTAATGAACCAGGCTGGGAGTTTTTAAAAGCCTCAGGAATCTTTTGCAGGTGTTTAGGGTTAATTAGTTGATTCAGATGTTTAGGTTAATAGCTCGTTTAGAGAACCTTTTCATGATATGCTATTTTTTTGAGATTTTGGGTTACCATGAGCTGAATGCCAAAATCATCAGTATTAAAACAATAAAATACCTGAAATATTTCAGTTGGTGTGCAATGAATCTAAAATATATGAAAGTTTAATTTTTATCATTACATTATGGAAAATAATGAACTTTTATCACAATATGCTAATTTTTTGAGAAGGACCTGTAGTATGAATGTAGCTATTATGAATGAAATTCATTTATTTTTGCAGTTCCATTTGGAGCCACTAGTGGAGCAATAATTACACACTTCACATTCAGCAATCTTTACTTGCCAAGTCAACATGTGTACATACATACATTTGTCTTTTTTCCCCACACAGTCCGCCACATGTGTCTTTCTCCATTTCATATATCATTCTCTTTATCCGTCTTTCTTACACCTCGCCTCCAGTGCGCTGTGATGTGTCTGTCACTTTCTCTGTCACTGCCACTCCCCTCCACCACAACTTGGCAGATCAGTGGTTGGTTACCATGGCAATGCAACAGCCCAGTTACTCTGGAGCCTTCAGTGGATCAAAACACCAAGGCTACCTGCACCCAACCGTCTTCCCTCTGGCTCACAGATTTGAAGCCGTCACCCACCCATGAACATCGCTCTCGAGATAAACAGCCAAGAATAGCTGTTTGTTCCACAGATGTGCATTTCAAATGCTCATTTTGCTATTGTGATCTCCTAATGCAGGGCAAGATGTGTTCAAAAACAGCCGCCTCTCACTGACGCGCTCACCACATAACGTGCCATGTTCATGCCTGAAGAATCAGCTCCTGCGGAGTGGAGGAAGTCATTTGTTTTCCCTGTCATTCCTGGATGCGCCCTGCCCCGCTTCCCACCAGCGCCCGCTCCAAACACATTGAGCTGATCGGCTTTATTTATGGAAAGACAGATGGGCCAATTATCATAAAACCAAGAACGGTGCCATTTCCTTTTTCAAACAGTTGACTTCATTATCTGCAAGAGTGGAGGGGAGGATGGAGAGGAAAGATGGTGAGCTTCGTATCCTGCATGCACCTCTGGAGCCTAACCTCGCAAAACAAAGGTTGCCGCGCATAGTAATAAGTTCTGCGAGATGGAGAAACAGGAAAGGGCCAGAATGAGATAGTGATTGGCTCTTTAACAGTGTGTGGAACTATGTCCGGAGTAGATTAAGGAAATTAATCAAGTGCTTCTGCAAAAGCCACCTCATAAATGGAGATTCTAAGGAAAAATAATATAATGAAAAGAAAGTGTCTACAATAGAGGAGGGAACAGCCATAAGAGATGGATGGATAGCATTTGAAGTTGGCTTTACTATGCAAATAAATCGTTTTGAAACTAGTTCTCAAATATCCCACATTTTAAATCTTCAATCTCAAAACTGAAAATGTAATAATAAACTGAAATAATAATAAGCAATATTAACTTTTTATTTCACTGTGATTTCTATACATTTTTGCACAGTGTTTCCCTCAGTTGTGGTGTCATTTCATCACAAACCCAGAATTATTGGACTATTATTATCATTATCATGTCTGTCAAGACAACTCTCTGAGTATTTGGGATGATGGAATGACTAAAACTGAAAACAAATGAAGAAGCACTTCCTTAGTTTAGTTTTAACCTTTAGTTTTTCCTTCTTTAATAAAATCATTAATTTTATTAACTTATGACCGTTAGTGCATGACTGAACTTGTTTGAACTGTTCTCGATACGGTTCCTGCATCTCAATTCTCAACAAGCTTAAGTGAAATCCCTCTAGACCGCATAATGAAAGCTGTGGACATTAGAGGCCTTTTGCAGACCTCAAGGGAATCCCAAATGCCTTCCTCAAGTTCTGCACGACATACCAGATTGACATACTGGCTGTCTATCTGGTTATATTACACATGCTAGGGAAGCAGTCAACCCTGGAGTCTTGCTCGAGTTGACAGCTTGAATTTGTTGAGGGGTCCGTGGTTACCATGTGCACTCGTAACAGTGTGTCATGGGAAGTGAGATGTAAGGCTTTCAGATCCTCCAGCAATCAGTTGGCAAGTTTTTTTTTTTTTAAAGTTAATATGCTTTCCAATTAGATAAATGACAGCTGAGAATAGCAGGGGTTCTTCCTTTGGGGAGTTTTCAAAGCAGAGCAGTCGAGTATACCAGAACATGTGTCGTCAGGGAAATATTAACACATTGTGAGGATTTTTCATTTAGGGTGTTTTCAAAGAGTTAGAACTATTATGATGATCTCAAGTTCACATTTATACTAAGCGTCATAAATTATGAATTCACTGTAAACAGAAATGGTCAGGGTTTGTCGCTTTGGCACAGACTCTGTGGACCACTAAATCAATCGGAAGCACGATGAAAAATTAATGCAAACTTGAAGAGTTTGAACCATTGTGCCAACAAAACCTCTGCAATATCAACCGTTTTATAGCTTATTTCTAGTCAAGATGTGCAAAAAAATCTTTTAATGCCATAAATGTGAGGATATCTGTCAGGATTAGCCAAGATTCATTTTCAAGATGTTCTTCAATGAGAATGCATGTCAAATACAAGGTTCGAGTCAGATTCAAATGAATATTTATTCAATATTTATGAATGTAACAACTGATTGTGGAATATACTTGTATGCCTTTTTATGTTGTAGTATTTTCCACACAAAAATGTATAAAAAGTCAGGCTAAATTATGAGGAACCAAATCCATAAAATCTCCTCTTATAGCTAATATCTTGTGTGAAATTGCTTCCAAGTTGGTGGATATGAGAAATTACACAAAGATACGCACCCATTAATTGTGCTAATTGTAGATAATCTTCTGTTGATGAAGATTTCTTGTGCGTTTGGCTTTGATAACAGCGTACACATCGTCCATGATAATCAGTTGCGTTTCATCATCCTGTCTATCCGGTGCTGGAGTCTGGAGGACATTGTGGAAGAAGGCCATTGTTTGGAATATTTACTACAAATGTCAGCCATCAGTCGTCGTTGACATTTGATGAAAAAAATGTAATCAATGTGAGCTTGTCATTGGGTTACAAAGGGTTCATATTGTGTGAATGATCCTCCGAGGCAGCAAGTCATTTAGCCAGAAGTAACAAATGGCCACATGAGGCCATTATGTTGGATCTAAAGCTTGTTTACTGTGTGTTTTAACTGATACAGGGGTATGAGGGTTATAAAGGATGGGCCTTTGTTGCAGTGTAACGAAAATAGCATTGGGGTCTGTTCTTTGTCAGCTTTTTCAAGAGCCTTTTATAGCAGTGTTGCTATCGTGAAAGCAAGTCCTTCTCAGCTTCTACACCTCAAAACAGATCAACACATTGATTTTTCCATTCGGACATCTCCCGGAAAACATAGCCATTATTGGTCAGAGAAATTGTGCAGTGTTGCTCCTTAAAGGAGATGGTCTTAAGTGCTAGTCTAGGACTATCTTCCCGCACTATAGTTCTATTTGGCAAACATCCAATATTGTTCAGCTCCAGAATGAAATTGAATTGGATTTGTTGTGCGGAAAAGTAATCCTGCATTGCTCGGTTTTTCTGCGGGTAATCCATCTCCTAATGATGAGGTCTATAGCAAATAAGAGTGTCCATGACAAAGAAATCTAGATGAAACGTGCCAAGTTCAGAGCGTATTTGTTATGCTGTATGTATTAATGGGGCGGCACAGGTGTGTGGCGTTTGCATGTTCCCTGTGTCTGCGTGGGTTTCCACCACAATACAAAAACATGCAGTATAGTTCTGAATGTGTGTGTGTGTGTGTGTGTGGGGAAAGACCTGGCAACCCACCCCGGAAAAAAACCCTTGCCGAGAAATTTCATGCGCGGCCTCTTTCACATGGCAAAAGATGGCCATAGAATACAACTGAAAATGGTAATAGATGTAGAAATAATGTTGTTGATTGTCCCGAAGTACTTGATCAGTTTCTAAAGAATTCAATTTCTTTAATGAAGCTTTTATTCTTCTTTTTGATATCAGGTCAGTTGCACATTATCAGCTTTTCACCCCACAAAAACATTTTTCAATTCAGAAATTAAAAACATGTTCAAATAAATTATTAGATCTAGAGAGAAAAAAAAAGAGCCATTGACTCCATTATAGTTTTCAAAGGTTTATACTCATATGTTACTCCCAATTGCTGTCTGAGTGAAAGTTAAAGGGATCGTTCACCCAAAAATGAGAATTGGTCCATGATTTACTCACCCTCAAGCCATCGTAGGCGTATATGACTTCTTTCATCCAAACACAATCAGAGTTATATTAAAAAATGTCCTGGTTCTTCCAAGCATTATAATGGGAGTGAATGATAGCATAGACACAAAAAGTGCACATCCGATCCATCATAAAAGTAATCCACATGTCTCCAGGGGGTTAATAAAGGCCTTCTGAAGTTTTGTAAGAAAAATATCATATTTATAAACTTATAAACTAGGGCTGGGTATTGACACAATTTTCACGATTTGATTCGATTTCCATTCACAAGCTTTTGATTTTTATTCAGATTTTTATTCGATTCAATATCGATTATTGGGGGGGAAAAATCTCAACTATGCTGTAAACTGTATATGGGTGTTAGTTGGTACTACATTACTGTAATATTGAAGGTTAAAAAATTAACTGGTAAACATAAATTACACTCAATGTTTTTTTTTTTGTTGAGTTACAATTACATGATCATATTTCTACTCCAATTTGTTTTTTGAAATATAAACATTTAAATGGTGGCAGTCATAACTTGACGGATTTATTCAAATATGCATATTGAAGAACATTAAAAATGATAATGAATATGTAATGTGGTGCACAAATTTATCTCTAGGGTAAATTTTTCAAGCTGACTGACGAGTTTGTGGTCACTGGATATGCAAAACGATCTCATGAAAATGTGTATAGTAGCACAAATTGTGTAATTTATATGCAAAAATGTGTTTTTGTGTGCATATGTTACGCACTGTAAACCACTTGGGTAGGATTAGTGGTGTGTGTACGTGTATTACACGCCATAAATTGTGTATCATATGCACGCCATAAACTGTGTATCGCATAAATTGCATGATATATACAATTCGTGCTATAGATACACACTTTCATGAGATCGGGCTGGATTTTTCTGAGGTAAATGTGACGTTACGTTGTTTACAAGCTGTTTTAATGACGTCTTTCTGTGGTTGAAACACCATTACAGCGATTGAGCGATTACATGACATGTGATAAGGATTTTGGAAAGTTGTAATGTATCTTTTAACATACCTTCAGACGTTTATTCATGTTTATTTCACGCAGTAACTGTTATAAATATGGATATTTTCCTAAGGGTATACTCACACTAGGCATGGTTACCTTGTACTGTGCCCGAGCGTGATTGTCCCCCCTCCCCACTCCCCCACTGGCCTGCACTCACATTGCACTCCATACCGGGCCGGAGCACAACTGAACCGTGCTCTGGCCCACCTCTTCCAAGCGGGCCAGGGCCAGCTAAACGAAACGTGCCCGGGCACAGTACGGAGCACTCACACTAGTCAACCGAACCAAACTTTGGGGGTCAAATGCATCCAGGCACGGTTCAGATTGCCTAGTGTGAGTACACCTTTACAAAAAACACATTGCTTTGCTTCAGAAGGCCTTTATTAACCCCCTGGAGCCGTATGGATTACTTTTATGATGAATGGATGCACTCTTTTAGGCTTCAAAATCTATGCTACCCTTCACTCCCTTTATAAAGCTTGGAAGAGCCAGGATATTTTTAAATATAACTCAGATTGTGTTTGGCTGGAAGAAGAAAGTCATGTACACCTAGGATGGCTTGAGGGTGAGTTCAGGACGTTCTTGGTCTGGTAGGCTTGCAAGGGAAAAGCAATCTACTTGATCCGACTTGCCAGATATTTCAGTTCAAAGATAAATTTACTCACACAACGGGCCTCATTTATAAAGTGTTGCATAGAACCGTCCTACATTTGATCGTACGATCATTTCTCAAATATGCATACGTGTGATTCAGAGAACGAATGTATGCACAAAAAATGTGCGTACGCCTCTCTTCCACGTGTGAAATCACAAAAGATCTGGAATTTGTCAAATACTTTACTTGAAAATGACCAGCAGCAAGAATTGCTTAGATTTCCAAATACAATACTGCTATACGCCGACTCTTTGCCACAAGGAAAAGTGTATACATATGTTTATGATCCTTGGAAAACTAGGTAGCTGCTGGTAGAGGTGTTAGTGAGGCTCATCCTGTGGTCTGTGTGGATCCTAAGCCCCAGTATAGTGATGGGGACACTATACTGTCAAAGAGCACCGTCCTTCGGACGAGACGTTAAACCGAGGTCCTGACACTCTGTGGTCATTAAAAATCCCAGGATGTCCTTTAGAAAAAGAGTAGGGGTGTAACCCCAGCATCCTGGCCAAATTTGCTCATTGGCCTCTGTCTATCATGGCCTCCTGATAATCCCCATATACTGATTGGCTTCATCACTCTGTCTCCTCTCCACCAATCAGCTGGTGTGTGGTGGGCGTTCTGGCGCAATATGGCTGCCGTCGCATCATCCAGGTGGTGCTGCACATTGGTGGTGGTTTAGGAGATTTCCCCCTTATGTAAAGCGCGTTGAATACCCAGAAAAGCACTATATAAATTAACTAATTATTATGTTTAGATCCTGACATGGCACTGAGCATTTGTACTTGTCAAAGACTGTTTTTGAAGGTTATGAATGTTTGAAGTTGAATACGGAAGGTGGTCTGCTGGAGGCTAGATATTTTACTTCATAATGTGTTAAGTATGGATATTTTTCTTACACAAAGGCCTTTATTAACCCCAACCCCAGAGCCGTTGTAGATTACTTTTATAATGGATGGATGCACTTTTTTTGGGTTTCAAATTTTGGACTGCCATTATAAAGCTTGGATTATTGCCAGGACATTTTTCAATATAACTGATTGTGATCTTCTGGAAGAAGAATGTCATATATATGATGGCTTGAGGGTGAGTAAATCATAGGGTAATTTTCATTTTTGGGTGAACTATCCCTTTAAGATCAAATCTGCACATTTTATAAATGAGGCAAAAGGTCTTATCTAATTTATTGAAACGCTACTCTGCGTGACTCACCAGAGGTTGCTTTGCAAAGGAGTTTTTAGCGATGCGTTAACATTCCTCCCTTTCCACATGAGAGCCAACACCTTAAACGCACAGATGACAGTGAGGTATGATGTGTGCTCAGATAATAAGTAACTTCAAAACATCTGCCAAAAAATATTATTTACACCTGATGATATTGACAGCACTTGAGGGAGTTTATTTCTGAACAATTCTCTACATCAGCATTTACAAGAGTAATGAACTGAATTTGCTTCGTCTGTATGTTTGCATGTCTAAAAATGACCATGCAAAAGTAGACCATACTTTCAGTGAGAGTTTCACTTCTTCGATCTCATTGCTGTGCTATAGGCTTTCAGCGATGTTGGGACATTCATCATACTCTGGTACCCGCTATATTTCTGGAAACACGTCTCTGGGTCCGGGCTTTCGGCGACCCACTCCATCATGGTGGACATCAGAGTTCTTTTCCCAGGTTCACTTTTCACGCGTTTAGAGCAGCACAGGTTTTCAATACTGATCAGTCACAGCCTCTTTGCTGTTCATTCATCACTCGCCCCCAGTTTTTCTTTTTTTCTTTCTCGGTTTCTCTCTCCCTGGTAAATCAGTGGGACAAAGTGTTGTGGATGAAGTGCGCTAATCTTTCTCTGTGATTGCACTGGGCGCGGCGGAATGAAAGCTGCTTCTGTTTGTTATATTCTCTCGCCCTTGGCCACGACTTTGATTCCTTTTAATTGAGGGAGATAAATGCTTAACAACAGATGAGGATTTAATGGATTGCATTGCTGTGCGAATTAACTTCTGTCTAGCAAGAAAGTAATTCTTAGATGGTTTTAGGGACTAAAGCAATGAGGTCCTGGAAATCTCCCGATACTCAGGACAATTTGCACTTTTTGAGTGTTACCTTGTCACATTTTAAATTTAGAAATGTATGCATAGTCAATATGAATACATACAATTCACAAATGATCTGATTTACATAATATTTCTAAATAATTCTCAAGGTATTCTCAAGGTTCATGAACATCTGTGCTAGGTTATATTAGTTTTTAGCACTTCCCCTTTTTTGTTACTTTATTTATATAAAGAAGAAGTGACATGAAATCTCAAGAGCATGCAAGTAATTTATTCCATTCTTGCTCTGGAGTAAAGTTTTGTCTTTTATCTTCAAAACAGTTACTGTGTTCTGTGTCAAAGTCAGTTTTTTGTATTTAGTGGAGGCAAAACCAAGTAGACAAGCAAAGAAAAGTGACTCGCTTGTGCCACAATAATTGTTATATTGTAAAATGTATGGTTTTAGACGGGTACGTCGAAATGTCTTTTGAGTCACCTGTAATTGATGCACAAACTCTGCATCTAGCACTTATCGTAGTCACTCGAATATGTGGTTAATTAAAATTAGACTGACAAATGAGTAATGAAAATGATAAATAAACCCTTCAAATGTTGCCAGCGTCAATTTAATTGGATTACTCTCTGCTAATGTGTTGTGAAGCCCCCCCACTAATTATATATTTTGACCCAGAGCAACACTATCTACTTTATCATTAACGCATTAGTCTTTGGTTCCGTCTGGGGACTGATTCTAGGATTTTTCAAGCCTCATTTTAATTTAATGAGTACATAATGGTGATTTGAATATTGATATTTCTCCATAATGTTTTGAAATTTGCATTAAATATGCACATTTTTGACAACGAAGACATTTTAAATTTTGCAAATGAAGGGTGCAACTGTCTGTAAAAGTCAATTAGAAGTGAATTATTAGCAGTTATGTTTATTTGATCAGATTTAAAGTCTCATATAAGATTTTCTTTAAGTACTATGCTGGTGAAAATGTCCTGAAGGTCACTGAGGTAACAAAGATGTTTTCTTGTTTTGCATTGATTATTAGGGCCCTATTTTAACGATCCAAGCGCATGGTCTAAAGGGCATGGCGAAAGTGCACTTAGAGCATGTCCGAATCCACTTTCGCAGTTTAACGACAGGAAAAATGTTTGGTGCGCCCGACGCATGGTCTAAAAGGGTTGACCCTATTTTCTTAATGAGTCATGGGTGTGTTTCGGGAGTAATGTGCAATAAACAAATCAGAGTCTCATCTTCCATTCCCTTTAAAAGCCAGTTGTGCTTACACCATGGCGAATTCACTATTTACATGGCGGAATTTGGATAAAAACTGAATGCTTCTCAATCGAGAAAACGAGCTTTAACCTTGCGCATGTAGGCATTTTTATATTTATGTACAGAATAATAATCTTTTACATTTTAATCCTTGTATTTTTAATATTTAAAAATGTTTGTGTGCTGCTGCTGTGTGCTGATGACATACCTCTTTGTGCATACCTTTAGACCAGGTTTTTGTTGGCCAGTAGCGCAGTCTATTTCAGTTGCTTCAAAATAGCAACACGCCAACAATGCGCCTGAACACACCTTGTTTTCAGAGCAGCACGCCCATGGGCACCAATGCATTTGCTATTTGAACTATGTGGCGCTGGACATGAAAATTATAACTGCGTTGGGCTGAAACTAGCTAAAAACACTTGCATCGCACCGGGTGTATGGTAGGGCCCTTATTGTTTCTGATCTAAAGGATCACAATGGGTTTCAGCTCATGACAAGTAATACATTATTTGGGTAATTTCACATTATTTGAATAACATTTGAAGAGACCACACCTCCGAGACAATATGCTTAAGAAATACATTTAATAAATAGTTTTAACTTACCCTCATCAAGGGCAGACCTGTATATTTAGTCAATGAAAAGCTTTGAAAAATATTATTTTAATCATATCTGACATCTATGATGCAATTAAATTTCATATATTATCTTTTATACATATTGTTTTTAATTTGGTTTGGTTACTGTAAACCATTTGCAGGTTTTAGGTAGATAGAAAAATCAACATCATCTCATAATGTCAGGGATGGACATCTCTGAGAATCAAAGAAATGTGTCACAGTACAGATACACCACCACCACCACCATATGATATTCCCAATTTGTCCTTTTTTTTGTATACAGAAACAGTGAGGATCTCGATAAAACTGGCCCTTGATAATGTCATTCAAGTATTAGCTTGAAGAGAAAGTTCAGTGACCTCTTAATATGTCTTGGTTAATTGGCACCTGAAAATGGCGGTATCACCATCGTCTTGTTTTTGTTGTGCATGCTAGATAGTGCACACATCACTGTCTCTCACTTCCCTTTAAAAAGACAGGTTTACAATACATAACATCTCTCTGAAATTAAAAAAATAGTTTTCATTGACAATACCAAAAAACACTGTGCTGTTCCCTACCTCATAAACTGCTGAAATTTGCACATGCTGTGGTAACACTACTGCACCCCTGAGCCCTGGCTAATTACCGAAGTCCTTCCCACTGCAATTTCCTATGGCGCGGTCGCCCGCTCTTATCCTTCGCCATGTTAAGGCAAGGATTGTGCTTGTTGCTTTGCAAGTGATTCCAGTATTTCATGAGTTCGTTGGGCTGGAACTGGTGAGAGGTGATCAGGTGACTGTATTTGCAGCTGGAGTACGACACTCTCCAGTGGTTGAAGAGAAACTCATTAGGTGGTGGCACTGGATCGATCCGCAGTTTTGCCAGGCAGATTCCTACATACACATCCTCGAGGTGAAGGCGGCGTATACTCAACGAGGCATTGTAGATTTTCTCAGCCATGTCCCCTGAGAATACATAGCCTGTTCCGGAGCAAAAGATAGGGTATCTCTCGCTGGAATACAGCTCTGGTGGCATGTACCATTTACTGTCCTTGTTGCGGTTGGGGGCGTAGCCTCTCATTAGGTAGCCTGTGAAGTAATTCTGTCGAGGCGCCATACTTGGCTTTAGCAGCTTTTGGATGAGATATTCTGTGTTGACAAACATGTCACTGTCCGTCTTCATGACATAACGGGCATGCGGGCAATAGCGAGCAACCCAGCTCATGCCCATTAGTGTCTTGATGGTAAGGTTGTAATAGGTGTCCGAGAAGTCCTGCTGGATGATGTCATGGTACTGCAAGCTCTCCTCGTCAATGGAGCTCTGAGGATAAGCATTAGGAATCCTTCCCAGCAGAAAGAGCCGCACGAACCCATAACCCATGGCTACGCTCTCGTTGCCCCAGGTCTGTCTGATGGCGTTCCTTGCCTCCAACTGCCTTGGCTCGGCAGCAATTAGCAAAACCAGGAAGGGACTGCTTTCGTTGCACTTGTAGGGCTCATTAAGCAGCCAGTGATAAGGCTGAGCTGCCAGACGGCCTCCCACTCCCATTTCCCTGTGCAAGCTCTTGGTGTTGCTATTGGTGTTTGAGTTGTTGCTGCTCGGCGAGATCTCCAATCCCACAATCCCCCGGGCAGTAATCTCAGCCTGGTGAGAACTCAAATTGAAGTTAACAGACGGTTTGGGGAGCACATAAGTATTGTCTTTCCAGAGGCTTCGCAGTGAGCTTTGGTTCCCCTTTGCACGCTCCTTGTGGGGGCGCAAACCCCGCATGGTGTAAACCAAAGGGTTGTCTCGCAACCAACTGCGGCCCTGCAGCAAATCCTGGTGGCAGTAGATGAGGAAGAGGGCGAAGAGTGAGGCCAGCGAGAGAAGGCCTGCTACATGTGTGCGGAAGAGTGACCGCTTGACATTCCAGGTCATCTTGATGGGGCAGCAGTGTCGCCGTCGCCACTGCATGATGTAGAGTGGGGCTGCTTAGCAAAGCACGGCGGTCACAACCAATCACATCAAACATGTGTTGCAAACAGCCTGAGGGTTATCTGAGCTGGCAGATGGGTGTGTTCAGGGCCGCAGGTGGACCTACGAGGGGGATGACAAACTGTTCATGAGAGTTGCAGGAATGCGTTTCTCTGACCCTCCCCAGTGACAGACGGTCATGCTTTGGGGCAGTTTCCTTCTGAAGGACGACTGCTTCCTCAGACTGATGTCTCTGTGATCTAAGAACGAAAAGAGAAAAACAATGAATAATACTGGGTGGTGTCGCATGGATAATGTACAATGGATATCAGAAGATCTTAAATTACATTGACAGTTTTAGTAATGTTGGCAAGTGACATTAATTGCAAATTCATTTGAGATTTTATGACAGCACAAACCTTCCCTCTACAGCAGCAACATTATGATTTTCAGTCTCCCACATTTGTTGTGCATGGCAACACTGTGGGGGAAATTGCTAACAGGGGTCTCTGCATATCATGAGCTAACCTTTACTGCCCTGCGTGAGAGTTTAAATTGCAGGTTTGCACAACATGGCATTCAGTGTGAACACTGCTGCCTCAGAGGCCCTCTAAGCCACCTCCCCACCCAGATGCACTCTAACAGCCAGAGAAAGGAAGCATCCGTCAAAATGAATTTTCAGGCTCCAGCAAGCAGTGTTGCAGGATCCGCAGCCAGAAGCTGCGAGTGATAACAGCCCTCACCCCTTATTCACCCTCCACCTTAAACTTATCAACACTGCACCAGAGGGATAGGCCTCCCTGCTAGCAATTTCCTCTCTTAGCCATTGCTTTCTCACACTGGGGGTTATTAGATTCTAGAACCTCTGCCCAGTAATGTGAACAAAAATAGAAGAAAATTATTACAAAGTTAAAGCAGAGGTCTTGGTTTTGAAAGTCATGTTCGGGCTCATTTTCAGAGCAATGTTTAAATGTTCTTTCTATTCTCTTGTGTTATATATAGGGCTGAGCGATATGGCCAAAAAATGATCATGATAACATTTTTAATATCAGTCGATATTGAGAATTATCATGATAAATGCCAAATCAAAGTTTAAAGGTAGATACTGTGTGAAAGTTGTAGAAACCAGAGTTTCTTTATTAATTTTCCTTAATAAAATAAATATCTCAATAGAGCATTTCATTTCTTTTTTTCTGCATGTTCTAACGGGTGGTACCGTTTCAAATCATGAAACAGGTTTGTGCCTGACTTTGATGACGCATATCTTCTGCACAGTTTGCAGTGCAGGCTGCAATATTAATAACATTAATAATTAATAATAGTAACTTAAGTAACACAGTTGTCTCTTAGAAATGCACATTTCACCGTAGCTTGAGTTAACAGTAGCAGTAGCTTGACTTAGAATGCAAATATACATTTATATTCATCAACAAAAACAGTAATTGAAACAACCTCATTTTTATATGGTAAAATTTAAAAATTCTGGCTGTTTGAGTTTATTAAAATCAACCATTGGTCTTCATAGTAGCATACATGTAGATCATGATAATCACATGTAAAACCATACATATATAGCACCTTATTCCTACGCCCCATGATGCTTTGAGCTATGGGTGTAACTTATGGGTGTAATTTCTGTTAAGCTGCAAACAATCAGTCAAAGGCTCGCTCGAACGCAATAATACTGGGTACAATGAGATTACTTTATTCTACTCACCCCTCAACCACCAAACATTAAAAGAACATTTAAAAGTGTAAAAGCACCAGCAAGGTACTTCCAGCAGACCACGAATAACCACAAAAGCGTAATTCTTTCCACAGCAACAACGGACGGGTTAAATCCCTGTAGTAATATATCTGTTTTATCTAACATACGTTGCCTTAATCAAAAATGTTCATTAACTTCAGCATTGTGTGATACCATTTCAAAGTGATTTCCATCATTTTGACATGAAATCCATTCTATTTACCTGTGAAAGCAAACCTGGAAAGAGACGTGAGAATTTGAGGAGAAAAACATTCCAGTGAACTATTAATGGGATAGTACATTAAATCAGGAGAACAGACCACAAATGTGCAGCATATGTTGTCCTTTTTCATACTATTACAGTGAAATGCAAAGGGAAAAAAGAAAAACATGAGGAAAAGAATGCAGTGCCTGAAAAGAGCTCTTAACATAGATATTCTTGTAATAACATGACACGTTAAAATACCAAGCGTTACTCTATTTTCCTGATGTCTGAAAATAAAGCATGAAGGAATATTGACATCTCATTCAGTCGAGCTGACGGATAAGCTTTATTTGTAGTGAAACCTTTTGACATGAAGTGATTCGTTTCAGTCATTATTGAATGGAAGTTCTCCAAATCGGAAGTGCCACCCAAAACTCAAAACGTATAGGCTCGTGCTGCGCTGCTGTTTGAACTTTGAGATAAATGGTCCGTGTGGCGTGGTTCAAATTAATTTTGTTCTGCTTTTGGCACATAAACATTGTCACCATTTATCAAACTTTTGGGTCCTGATTTACTAACAGCTTGCATCAGCACAAACCCTCTTTTGGCGTTAAAAACCAACCAGTCGATTTACTAAAGCTACGCAGTGATAAATTAGCGCTGAAAAGGCGTGGACAGGGTTATTTTTGCGGCTGACCTTATTGACTATGCATTTTTAGGAGTTTCCATTTCAGGTCCAAAATTCATGGAGTATTTAAATGAATCATGCAAGGTGATTTACTAAGGTTTGCTCTTGTCAATTTACTGGTATTTGCGCCATTATTTACCGTCCAGAAAAAGCACTTCTTAAACCAGACCCTAACTGGTAGATCATTATGGAAATGATCCGGCTGCATTTGTGTTCTTTAATTTGCACGTAGTCATAAGATCACAAGCAGAACAGTCCACTCCCATCTGCGCTTATATGTAATTGCGCTCTCAGGCTAATTTGCCCTGTTTAGTAAATCTGGCCCTTGATGTTGTTTTATCAAGGAAAATTAAAGCGCAATAATTATAGCGTTTTATCACCCAGCCCTAGTTATTTATTTATGTATGTACCCAGAGCTCCTGGAAACCTCAACAAATTCCTTGTTTGTTTGCGCACACTTGGTTAATAAAGCTAATTCTGATTTTGATTAACATACCATGACAAATAGGTAATTGTAAACAAATAAAACATCTCAATATAACTGTATCTTATTACATGTTTGCCTTTATTTTCAGCATCCATAACTCCAGTCTTCAGTATCACATGATCCTTTAGAAATCATTTAAATATGATGATTTGGTGCTCAAGATGATCAATGATCATTTCTTATTATTATCACTGTTAAAAACAGTTGTGCTGCTTAATATTTTTTGTGGAAAATGAATGAATATATATATGAATATAAGGTCAAACGGAACAGCATTTATTTATAAAGTTTCCCTTTCAGAGGCAAAATTCATGGGAGGAGAGTATTTAAATGAATCCTGAGGTGATCTACAAAGGTTTATGCTCGTCAATTTAATGGTATTTGCACCATTATTTACCACCCCAAGAAAGCACGTCTTAAACCAGACGCTAACTGGCATATCAATGATCATTCCTTATCATTACTATTACCGTTCAAAACAGTTGTGCTGCTTAATATTTTCTTTGAAAATTGATGAATATTGAGCCTTATAAGGTCAAACGAAACAGCATCTATTTGAAATATAAAGTCGATAGTTGATAAATTGAATTTGCTTCAATAACAGAAAAAAAATCGTACTGACCCTAAATGTGTGTATACTTAGTAGTGCTGCTGTTCATGTAAAGTTTATACGGTTCAAAAACAAAACCTTGCAAATTAGTTTAAAACTGGATTTACACAACCCAAAAATTGGCAACAGGGTTGCAAAAATATGCAAACCTCATGTAAGATAAACCAAAGCTCAAATAACATATATATATATATATACATATACACATTTCAATGTAAAATTTGTGGAGAGTTCCATGCTCTATCATTCTACCTACTACCTAAATGTTTGTCTCTTTGGATTGGTGCCTTGTTTTGTTGCAAAAGCTGGATCAGAGGATGATAACCTTCTCAACCAAATGTGCTCACCCAGCGTGGGCAATTACAGTAAGATGGAAAGAGGCTAAGCCTGGCTTTACTTTAAAGGTTAACACACTTCAGAACAGAGCGAATGAAATGCTCCAAAGGTTTCCTTTGTCATCCATTTGATATCCTGTAATGAGAGCCTCACTAGAGAACGCTGTGTACTGCACTCACTTGTTTTTTGCCAAGCTAACATGCATGCTTGTTTGGAGAAACAGGAGAATAAATAAATATTTATGTATTCGCTAACGACTGCGAGGAATTTCCAAAATTAACTGCTTTTGTTTCAGTTTTCATTTCAAGCGGATGCGTAAATTAAAAGCACGATGTGGCCACAGCGGTCAGCAATTACAAGAGCAACATGAGACTATTAGACTTCTAATAGGAAACACCTGCAAACAAAGTTATTATGATGGAGATATCAGCATAACTCGGCAATCAGTGTACCCTACAATGATAAATGCAGGATCTTTTTAACACACAGCTCCATTTTAGGAATTTTCAAATAATCGTTCTCATAACCAATGCATTGTTTTGCATTTTTTCTGTTGGCTATCCAAATGTTGGTTTAATACGTGACAGGACAGGTAGCATGCCTCTCTAAAATGGATTCACATTTACATTAATAATTTGAATTGCACATGAAGTATTTTAATAGTGTCAAACAAACATATAGCATTAATCTGAGCATGAAAAATAAAAATAATAATCTTAAAACTACTGTCAAAGATAATGAAACACTGATAAAAACATTCTGGATGACAAATAATAAATGAAGGGCAATAAACACAATGTACAATCACAACAAATGCGCACCAGATTCAATAAATCTCCATATGCACTGGTGCTTCTCCCTGGAGAAATGATTAATTTGACATTGAGTGTCCCATGTGAAAACACTTGAGTTCTGCATTTGCATGGCCACAGTTCATGTCTTTGATGGCTGTGTTTATTCTACATCTGAATGCTTCCTCAACCGATGGACCATGGCCTTTACTAGGGAATTTCCTTTTAAAATATAATTGCGTCCAAATACTGGAACGCCGGGGACTTTCTAAACCTCTTCCGGGAGTTTGCGAATATTTCTTAGAATTTGATAAATCACGAAACTATTTTCTGAGCATCTGTCATCTAACTTGGACTGAGATGAATACCATCCCCCCAAATTCTGCTAAAAGAGAATTGTGGCCAAATTAAACGCACACACATTATTGCAGAATAATCTGTACAAGATACACGCCAGCATGCATCTTGGCCCATGCATACTTCAGCAGGTTGTTTCTATTGTTTTTCATGTCATATGGCTTATGTGACTAATGTGACGTCTCATTTACCATGATAGCAAATAGGTTTGTTGATTCATGCACATTGCTTTCACAATCTGCCGGCGTCCCTGATGGACAATGTTACAGTGCTTTTAACGAACTGCAACATATTTGATGCATTGGTATTATTGAAAGACCCTGCTTTAAAACTGCATTAAGTCTTTTTTGCTATTGTATTCACATTTTGTTCTGAAGGTTTTTATTACCTGGGATACTGAAAGACTTCAAAGTCCAATCTTATCTTTTATATATTAACCACGGCTTAAAAGTGCTTTTGAGCTGAGTAGTAAACCATGGGTGGTGGTCAGCTTGCAAAAGTCCATCTCAGCTGTGGTGTTTCCATGCCAGATCTGTTTATCCCAGCTGGATTACATTTAATTATTTTCTTGGTTAACCTACGATTAAATGAACAAGCGTGTTTGTATTTTTTGTGTTTGACTTCTGGTGTAGACAGTTCTCAAGTATTTTCCTTCAATGATGTGTCCATACTGTTTACACAACTTGGTGATGAACTATTTACTGATCCGTTTTCTTCCTCAGTATGCATTATGGTGTTTATAAGTAAGATTGGTCCTGCTAAAGGGCAGCAAAGAATATTTAGACGAATAAAAACGACAACATTATATCTATATTTTGAGACCTACCTCACTCTGTGACAGAGTAGAAAGATGCGCGCGCCGTCTGTCGACCCGCACCGCGCGCCATCATTCCCTTCAGCACTACCAAAAAACCGACGATAAACCACCTCTTCACCCCGTGTTACTCACAAGAACTTAACCTCATTCCTTCGTTTTCCATCTTGAATCCGTGGAGCAAAACCCCTCCTTCCATCTGTCAGGAGCTATTGTTGTCTGGCACTGTACACATTAGGCTTTATCTCCCACGAATGTCTGTGGTACTGACAGTGAGACCGCTACTTCTTCGTCCGTTAATGCGAATGCCTGTATTTTCTTCACAAATATAAACAGCAGCGGAAGGCGGGAAGGGATCCTTAAAAAAAGAAGAAGAAAAGAAACGAACTTCAACGGTCACATTCTACGTCGCGCCTGCAGTCATTGTAAGGTATGTCCATTGGAGTAACGTAACGGGGAAAAAAGCGAGTAGGGTGGCTCTTCCTGTCAGAATAACGGCTGTAAGAGGCCTCTCCGTGCCTGGTCTAACGGAACACGACCCTGAAGTGCAGGAGAAAACAGCGAAGCCTGTCCTCTTCTCCAAATGATGTGTGGGGTGGGATAGTGGGAGGGAAAGCAGCTGTTGAAATGACGCCGCTCCGCTGCTGACTGACTGACTGACTGAGTCCCTGCGACGTCACTGCCTACTTAGGGGAGAATCCCACGTGATCCGTTTAGAATCACTCCCACTCCCCCCCAAACCTACACAGACCCCACTTCCTCAGTGAGAATGAATTTAACTCGCCAAGGGTCTACGGTTTGGCTGGTTAGCTTCAACAATTAGCCCCTGCTGGTAGGTGTCGTAACTACACCATTATGGGGCAATAAAGATCTGTCTCCATCGACGACCGTCGAAAACCCTGTTGGTTTATTCTGGCATTTTATATTGCTATTCATAACATTTAAAATGTATTATAATACATGTCTGCCAGTGAAACTTGTGTTTTTCCCGTGTCTGCTGTCTTTCATTTGACATTCTCACAGGATTGATTCCAACATCCTTTTACTTTTTAAGCCGTCCGTTATTACTATAAAAACCTTGGTTTTACTTTATATTAAAGGGACAGTTCACCCAAAAATTATCCCATAATTTACTCACCCTCAAGCCATCCTCTATATGAAATTCTTCTTTCAGACGAATACAATCTGAGTTATATATAAAAAAAATGTCCTGGTTATGTCCACATGCGTTTGTGTAAGAAAAATATCCATATTTAAAGGTGCACTATGCAACTTTTCCATCCATAGAGGTCGCCTATTTAAAACAAAGGTGTAGTTTGACGTCAAGTTTGAGCACAGAATCTTGGGACATGTGGTCTTCACCTCACAGCCGGTGGAAAAGAATCGGGATAGGAATCGGACAGAAATCATGTTCATGGATGCGATTATTAATGTCACTGTAGTATGAAGCAGAGCAGGGGCGAGTGTCGTGGAGTTGAGCAAGGCCGCCGGAGCGATTGTTAATAAGATGAATGCAACACACGCCTTTGGAGCAGCGGGACTTTTATTATGCCACAGTCGCAGGTGCCATTTCCGCTTTTCTGGTCGTGAGTACAAGGTAACGCAACTATTTTTACCAAATTGGATACTTTTGAGTGTGTTGAAAATTATGTTATGACGTTACTCTGTGCGTTCGCTCTGCGGCTGCTATAACACTTGTTCACACTGCATAAAGAGTAAAGCGTTTCTGCAAAATAAAACAGGTAACCGAGGGTAACGCAGATATGACGCCATTGACAGGCGACTCCCTCACACGTCACGGTTCATTGGGTAAAATAGCAATTTCCTCACGATTTACAATAGTTGGAAACATTTGGGATATTGTAAGTACTTAACTGAAAAAAATATATAACACTGGCCTAGTGGTTTTGGGATATTTTAATGAAACAAATATTACATAGTGCACCTTTAACACGTTATAAAGTAAACTATCTAGCTTCCGTCCGCCTTCTGTATTCAACTTACGAAAAAGAGTAACTCGCGCTATGATGTCGTCGTATGTAGCGTAAGCGTTTTTAACAGTGAGAGGCTTCTTTTTGTAAATTTAATACGGATGGCGGTCTGCCAGAAGCTAGATATTTTACTTTATACAGTGTTAAATGTGGATATTTTTCTTACTAAAACCCATCGATTTGCTTCAGAAGACATTTTTTAACCCACTGGAGCCTTATGGATTTCTTTTATAATGGATGGTGTAGTAAAGCTCGTGGAAGGAAGGAGGCGGGAACCGGCGTTCATTCAAAATTACTTTAATAAAACCGAATCAACAAAACAAAAGTAAATCGCGGGCAGCCCCTCACGGACGACTGCCCGCACACACATACAAAAACATAAACAAAACTCAACATAAAATCCAGGCCTGGTCCTCTCTCGCCTTGCACTGTCGTCGCTCCTCCTTTTATGCTCCTGTCATGCTCCTCCATGAGGCAAGACCGGTGTGGCGCACAGCTGGCGCTCATCCTCCTTAGCGCTCTCACGGTCCCTCGCCTCGCTGCTTGCCACAGATGGATAACTATTTTATAAAAAAAACATTTTTTAATTTTGGGCTGCGATTCACAAGAGCCAGGACATTTTTCATTATAACTCTGATTTTATTCGTCTGAAAGAAAAATGTCATTTACACCTAGGATGGCTTGAGGGTGAGTACGTTAAGGGATAATTTTTATTTTTGGGTGAACTATCCCTTTAAGTGTCTTTACTACTAGTAGGCTATGCACTAACATTTAAATTCATAATTTGATATGATGTGCTTATTTTGTACTAATATTTAAAAAATATCTGCATATAATTACAGCTGTAATTCATTTGTTTTTACATCCATGATTACACCGTTAACCCACCTTTAAACTTAACCTACAGTGGCAGAGAGACCTCAACATGCAGCAACTGAAGAAACCACATGCAAATAGAAAAAACACAAGTGTGTCAGTTTGACAACACACGTGCTGCAAATACTCACAACGCAACCAAATACAGAAACACGCTGCAAACATTCACTATGCACCCAACAGAAATGGGCTGCAAAAGTTCACAATGCAACCAAATACAGAAACACGCTGCAAACATTCACTATGCACCCAACAGAAATGGGCTGCAAAAGTTCACAATGCAACCAAATACAGAAATGGGCTGCAAAAGTTCACAATGCAACCAACAGAAATGGGCTGCAATTTTAACATTTATTTGCAGCACGTGTTATCAAACTGAAAATTATGTTTTCTTGATTTTGCGGGTGTTTTTTTGTTGTTGCATGTTTGCAGCGCGTTAAGCTCTCTCGGCCACTTTATAACCACAATGAAACCTGTCCCTAACCCTAACATCAATAGTAGTTTTGCATTACACCATGAACACAATTGCAGCATAGTCTTACCCAATCCTTTTCTTTTAAATCTCACAAATAGCAATTTCTTACCAACAATAGGCTATTTTAGTGCTAATCATTACATTTACATATATGCCTTTAGCAGATACTTTTATCCAAAGCGACTTACAACTGAGGAGAACAGGAAGTGATCCGTCATGAAGAGACAAAGAAGCGCATAAAGTGTTTTGTACACTACTCAGTGTAGCACAGGCTAGAGTAGAGAGGGAAATTGACAGAAAACGAATCATTGTTATACAGATCAACACAGTTAGTCTTATTGCTTAAATATCTTTTTCTTGATTTACCGCGAGTTTCATTACCATGTCTGATATCGCTATAGCTTACTGCACTGTGCTAGCCTGGCTCCGCCCTCCTACGTACTTCCGCTCAGTTTTCATTTTCCTTCTACTTCATAGTAGCTGCCGAGTGAACGCACAGAGTAGCATTATAACATAACTTTCAACACACTTAATATGATAAAACAGCGATGTGTACGCATGGCTGGAAGAAGGTTGTCTGCGGCATAATTAAAGCGCTGCAAAATCCAGGCATCATGTTTTGAAAATGACATATTTTGGCTTAAATGTCTTGATATTTTAAGGTTTACCATGGCAGTTGCTCAGTTGATGCAAAGAATAATGGTATGAAAGAGGTACTGCTCAAACTTCAGTTGACTGAACAAAAATTGGAACAAACTGCCCCAACTTGTCCGCAATTCCATCACTTGAGTTCTCATCCATTGTCTATAAGCCTGCAACACATTTCACATTTTCTAAGGTGTCTAATTTCACCCTTTTCTAATTATCCAATCCATGGGGAAATACACTAAAGGCTGACTTGCCCTGTGTCAGCACTGCTGCAGACTGTTGTGAATACTATGTAAGGTATCACTGTGGTTTCAGAGCCTTAGTGAGACTGAATAATTAATAGAAGCTTTCTCGTTGACAGAAGTACTTTGGGAGCCATTAGCTCAGGTACCTGACCAGCTTGAGCATATAAGTCAGAAAGAGGTGATTCTGGAGAGATTGATTTTCCCACAAACTGATTGATCAGCAGCCTGCGTGTTAATAACATCATATAGGATAGGATTTCCAAATATTAAGTACCAAAAGTCTTTGAATCACTGAAAGACAGTTTGCTTATACCTAAAAAGATGCACTCTAAGATGATCTAAAAATAAACATAAACTGAGGTATTGAACTTTTATTTCGAGTAATACGGCATTCCTTGGCACACAGCGTATCGTTCTAGTTCAGATTTCTTTCCATTCGCTTAGGTTGTGCTCTCCAGCTCTGTTCCAAACCTAATGAGCTGCCTCACTGCCTACATAAACAGCTGCTTTTTAAGGCAGCATCCTAACGGAAATGAAAATCTGCTTTCTTAACGCGTGTTCTTGGTGTTATTCTGAACAATTAACTGTTGCATGCGTTTGTAATGCGTAATCAAAATATAATAACTCGCTCGTCCTCTGAAACGCCACACAAATAGCACTCTGCATGGGAGACGCGACTCACATGGTGAGTTTCAAATGGCATACATTTCTATGCAGGGCACTTGGAAGGAATAACAATCGTGATAGCTATAGCGTCTTTCCAAACAGAAGTGCTGGTGTGTTGCCACTAAATCCTATCTATATTTACACATCATATTTGTTCCGTGGCAGATACTTGGCATTCAAGGTCACATTTCTGTCTCCATGTGTGTTACCTGAAATTGAACCCATGACCTTGCCGTAGCTGGCGCCATGCTAAGTTAAGCTACTGTTCTAAAATAAACCTACTTCAAAAGGCCTTTAGAAATGAAAGCTTTACAGGGTTCAGCAGATGGACACATCACTCCCAAGCATCCTAAGATATTTCACAGCTCTCAGTGTGATAGGTAAAGCTTTCATTGGAAATATAGGGTGTTTGTCCAGTTCTGAACCCATTGTTGATTCTAGTTTGAGGTTAACATGTTGCTAAAGCGCTCCTTGGATGAAGGCCAAAACACAAAAGCCGGAAATTAGACAGCATTTTAGCACTTCTTGTTTCAAAAGTCCCACTTCCTAAATACAATTGGGGGTTTTGAATGTGTTTTTTGGTTAAATGCCTAAAATAAAGGTCTGTGGTGAACACAATACTCAGTTTCAGTTGAGATGCTTTGCTTGCGATGATACGGAATATCCACGGAAGTGTTATCTCATTTCACAGATAGTTGGTTTCTGTATTGATTCTATATAAAAATGTTGATACAGTGTAAAGTATTTGCTCTGGCTCTTGTTTTAAATAATTTTGTTCCATTGTTATGCTTGTTGTTGTACAAGCAGAATGTGGCGGTTGGTCGGTGTTGTATTTGTCCCGCCCCTCCTCCACTGTGATTGGACAGCTGGGTGAAATGGCACAGTGATGAGATCTGTGTTTTACTCTCGGTGACCGGTAAAAAACAGATGCTCAGCACCTCGTTACGCTCATGCTGTTCTAAAAATGCGGCGCTCCCATTGAAAACAAAAAAAAAAACGCTTTGGTGGACACACGGCCTACCTGCAGAACTTATTTAATAAAATCAGTGCCGTAGCAGCATACTGGGATTTACCAGGCCACATTGAATAAAATAGAAGTACATTTATAATTAACACTGGCATTCTATTTATAATTGGTGTGCAATTTCTGTCACCTGATTGCACTGCATTCTGGGACTGCCTTTATGACTTTTGGAACAGGCTTGTGGATTGTGCGTATGGCTGTGATAGCTTAAAATACTGCCTCCTTATAGGCAGCTGCACTAGTTTTTGTAATAGAGCAAATAAATCAGATTATCGACATTTATGAGACAGAACGATTAAAAGCACTCCTAATAGACTGCAGAAGGTCAGAAAAGGTTTACGCATGGTGTCAGCGAACTGATATTTCGGATAATGATTAACCAGGAAACAGGATGTTTGTGGTCAATGCAGTCATGGCCAAATCATTTAAAAAATGAACACACACACACACACACACACACACACACACACACACACACACACACACACACACACACACACACACACACACACACACACACACACAAACACGTGATGAAAGCTCACTGAGATGAAACGGACAGATCAGATATTTTAAAGTTCTGACGCTGTTCTTCTGGCACAATCATTTTATTAGCAAATATCACTTATCAGTCCAGGTCTTACACAATCTGCATTCCATGTCGGTCTAAGGTTGAGTTCACACATGTTTGGTTTCATTTAAACGAACCCTGGAGTGATTGCTTTGTTTATTTGAATATGCGTGATCCCTGTTGTGCACCAAACATGTGGACTGAACAAACCAAGTGAACCAAACTATATGTGCAAACACACCCTAAAATGTAATTGCTTTTATGTTTTGCTGCAGAACTGCAAATTCTGAGTACATCTTTGCAGGAACGTAATATGAAATTCATCTCCAGTAACATGACAGTGAATAACACATAGCAGAACATGCTGGTTTAAACATAGATATTTACAGGTATGCTACAATATGCGTCGCATGACTAAATATGTGTCATCGTTTTCAAATACCTTGTTTTCACAGTCAACAAATGAGGCACTCAAGCTAAAAACACCGTCGTCGGTTTGTGATTTGTCCCTCCTCGGACCACTATTGATAAATTCTCACCACTGCTGACCAGGAGCAACACACAAGCCTTGCCGTTTCAGAGACACTCTGACCCAGTCGCCTTGTCAAAATCGCTCAGATATTTATTCCTGCCCATTTCTCCTGCATTCAACACATTGATTACGAGCTACCCAGACCTTGATATATGGCCTTGTTAGGAGATGATCAATGATATTCGCTTCACCTGTGACTGGCACTGCAGCCAAGTTTACAATTAACCTAGCAAACAATGTTTCACAAATGTCCATGAAGAATAATCATCGAAAACGTTGAGCTATACTTCACGCTGATCTCATTTTTTTCAAATAGCTTATCTACTCATCGCATATCAACTCATACACGTTTGTGGGCCGGCATGCGTACCCAAGCATCTTCAGCGCCCACAAAATATCATGAAATCTGACATACACTTGTCACCAGCAGAGACCTCCAACATATTGAGCGTTTCATATTCCACTTGGGCTGAGCTGTTGTGACTGACCAGACTCACTCGTCCTTTGTTTACTCTTTCCCAGCATTTGCGTTTTCAACATCAAGAGCAGAGATGAAAGAATACGCTCAGATTTTTGCATGCAAATTGGAGCATGGACAGCATGGGAAGTGTCGTATCACATATAGCCGTTGGTTTGATATGGTAACAAGCACAAGGAAGAGCTGATACTGCAAGACTTATAGCAAACCAAATACAAAGCATCAATACAATGTTACTCAGCCAGACCTGCAGTGGTTTGTTTAATAATCTTTTAATTAAACATATATTTATATATATATATATATATACACATATTATATAAACAACTTTTATATTAGATGTGATTAATCGATTTGATATTTCAAGCACCTAGGCATGCTACAAACATTTGTGAAGGAATGGGTCTTTCTCAGGAGCTCAGTGAATTCAAGCGGAGAACGGTACTTCCCTGACTGCATTGTGGCAAGTGTAAAGTTTGGTGGAGGGGGGATTATGGTGTGGGGTTGTTTTTCAGGGGTTGGGCTTGAATCCGTGTATCATTCGTTCAATCATTTCTTGATTTAATATTGAAAGTAGAAAAATTAGAAAACAGCTAATTTTTCATTTTCTGATACATTTTTCATTCAGAGGTAGATAATTAATATTTAGTTTAGATAGTTTGAATATTTGATTTCTACACATAGAAATTATATGCCCCTTTCTGCTGATTGGTCAGCCGAAGATCAAACTGTTCCGTCCACAGTTCCACACAGCATAATAAAAGTCCTCCACTGCTACAGCTGTACGGCTTCTTAACGCGTTTATTGCAACTACATTTCAGCTTTTTTTCCCATCAAACAATCAGACTAACAAATGGTTCGAACATTTTGGACAATTTCATGCTCCCAGCTTCCTGTTCCAACTTCCTGTGACTTTGCACCAGTGCACAAAGCAAGGTCCATAAAGACAAGAATGAGTGAGTTTGGTGTGGAGAAACTTGACTGGCCTGCACAGAGTCTTGACCTCAATCCGATAGAAGTGAAGACTGCGAGTCAGGCCTTCTCGTCCAACGTCAGTGCCGGACCTCACAAATGCGCCTCTAGAAGAATGGTCAAACATTCCAATAAACACACTCCTAAACCTGGTAGAAAGCCTTCCCAGAAGAGTTGAAGCTGTTATAGCTGCAAAGGGTGGGCCAACTCCATATATATATATACACACACACACACACACACACACACACACACACACACACACACACACACACACACACACACACACACACACACACACACACACACACACACACACTATATTGACTATATTGACACACACTATACCGTTGACTTTTAATCAAATAAATGTTATCAAATCAAAGGTTGTATTATTATTATTATTATTATTATTATTATTATGCATACATTCAGTACTTTTACTCTACCATTTTATTCAACAAGCACAAAATGCTGACAGGCCTGTTGCTGCTTGAATCTAAAAGTATATCTTGATGCAGATTAGTAGCGTCCCTCAAAGTGAAAAATTAATCAAATTCCAATGGCTTTGAAGTTCAGGATCACTGTGGAACTCTCTAAAAGTGAAATTAGGAGCCTGAAGAAAAATCCATGCAATTTTCCATCCTGTTTGCTGGGAGGAGGGTTTTCACACTCCTATTTTGACTGAGCCCAGAGCCGTCGGTTCTTTAATAACTTAATATGGAAAAATAGCTCCTACACAGCGCATCTTCACATTTTTCTCAAGATAGATAAGCTAGATCGTCAGGGAGCAAAGTGAGAAAAGAGCAGCCAGCTGCATTTTGTGGATGGACCCCAAACCAAGCATTCACAACCATGAGAGAGATTAGCTGTTATTTCCATTAGGTTTTCCTCGTCTGGCTTAATGAGCTTCCTCATAGAATACCAGCTTCCAGGGAGTTGTTGTATTGTGTGACAGTGTGTACAGTTTATACTAAGCACTAATGGAGCATTGCAAAGCAGTGCTGTATAAGGAGCTCATAAAGCATCTCACGAGGCAGGTTCATTTGGGGCCTGAATGTTATTAGGACTACACAGTCGCTCATCTAAAGTCACAAACACCCAAAGCAATGCGAGAGCTATTAGAAGCAGATCCAGAAGTATTAGCCTGGAGTACATACTGTACTTGTTCTGTGCTTTTCTCAGTCTCTTTATAGGTTTGTTAATGCTTTCCAAAGTTGAAATAAGTGACTTGGCTCACACAGAGGAAAATAAATGTAGAATTATATTGTGTGCAAGCGTAAGTGGTCATAATAATTTTTGAAAACTACTCAGTAAACAAAATGGTTAAAGAATGTACTATTGTAAAAACATATGAATTGGTTAATTGTGATGGCTAGATGACTGGGTCAGAGAATCTCTAAAACTGCAGCTCTTGTGGGGTGTTCCCGGTCTGCAGTGGTCAGTATCTATCAAAAGTGGTCCAAGGAAGGAACAGTGGTGAACTGGCGACAGGGTCATGGGTGGCCAAGGCTCATTGATGCACGTGGGGAGTGAAGGCTGGCCGGTGTGGTCAGATCAAACAGACGAGCTACTGTAGCTCAAATTGCTCAAGAAGTTAATGCCGGTTCTGATAGAAAGGTGTCAGAATACACAGTGTTTCGCAGTTTGTTGCGTATGGGGCTGAATAGCCGCAGACCAGTCAGGGTGACCCCTGTCCATGCCGAAAACACCAACATTGAGCATCAGAACTGGACCACGGAGCAATGGAAGATGGTGGCCTGGCCTGAGGAATCATGTTTTCTTTTACATCACGTGGATGGCCGGGTGCGTGTGCATGGCTTACCTGGGGAACACATGGCACCAGGATGCACTATGGGAAGAAGGCAAGCCGGCGGAGGCAGTGTGATGCTTTGGGCAATGTTCTGCTGGGAAACCTTGGGTCCTGCCGTCCATGTGGATGTTACTTTGACACGTACCACCTACCTAAGCATTGTTGCAGACCATGTAGACCCTTTCATGGAAACGGTATTCCCTGGTGGCTGTGGCTCTTTCAGCAGGATAATGCGCCCTTCCACAAAGCAAAAATGGTTCAGGAATGGTTTGAGGAGCACAACAACGAGTTTGAGGTGTTGACTTGGCCTCCAAATTCCAAATCTATGGGGTGTGCTGAACAAACAAGTCCGAGCCGTGGAAGCCCCACCTTGCAACTTACAGGACTTAAAGGATCTGCTGCTAACATCTTGGGGCCAGATACCACAGCACACCTTCTAGTGGAGTCCATGCTGCGACGGGTCAGGGCTGTGTTGGCAGCAAAAGAGGACCAACTCAATATTACATTTAGTCATTTAGCAGACGCTTTTATCCAAAGCATATTAGGAATGTGGTCATAATGTTAGGCCTGATCGGTGTATATACCTAATAAATGGTATATCCTAATAAATTTTGAAATTGATAGTTTTCAATTATGCTGTAATGTTAAATGTCTTTCATTAATGCTTAAAAATATATATTTCTTAGAGGCATCAGTAGCTGTATAAGTATCAGTGATACTGGCCTTCATTCATAAACAAATATTTAAAATATTTAAAATACACTTTAAGTTGTTTCTACATTCATTTGGAGAGTAACTGTGAAATTATTACAATATAAAAATATTAAAAACTCCAATGTTTTAATCACAATCAATTACAGATCATTACAGAGAATAATTGTTACTGTAAAAATTCAAGACAATTCACGTACATTTACTGTATAATATTGTTAAAAATGTTACTTTTTTGTATAACTTTTTTAATGTATAGTTTTTTCACTTTATAATTTAGGGTAAAAACTACAATATAGGACGTTCCCAGAAGTCTTGAAGACTAAAATGCCATTTTTTTATTTTTATTTATGTATTTTTACAGCGAA
Organism: Gobiocypris rarus; assembly: GCA_023029165.1. NCBI lineage: Eukaryota > Metazoa > Chordata > Actinopteri > Cypriniformes > Gobionidae > Gobiocypris > Gobiocypris rarus. The sequence goes on along the minus strand of CM040929.1, from coordinate 22,136,246 downwards.
TTAATTTAAGTAAGCGTTTTTACAGTGTATGTGTCAGGATCATGCTTTGTCTAGTTGTATGTTCGTTCCTGTGTGTTCGTTTCTTGCACTTCTTGCTCAGTTCAATTTAGTGTTCTTTGGTTACTGAGCACATTCAGCTGTCTATCATAAAGTTTCCCTGTATTTATACTCCCTGTTTTGTTCAGTTCATTTTGGTTCTCATTGGTTTTTATGGTTAGTGACATTATTCTCTGTGGAGTCTAATCTCTATAGCAAGAGTTATTGTTTGATGTTCTGCGTCGCGCGTCTACTTACTAGTACTACCCCCATAAATGTGACAATATGACTGCAAATAAAGTTTTTTTATTCATGTTTTTATTTTTATTTATCGTATTAATTTTTGTTTTTGTTTCTTTGTGTCATGTGAGTCGGAGTAAAGAGTGTTTGGCATGCTGATGTATTGGCGTCCTCTGGGAACAGACACACAAAATCCTGTTTCACGCAGTTCTTCAGAATTCCCTCAGTGGAATTGCTTTCCATTTGAAATATACAATTAGTTATTCCTGTTTGGCACGATCAGAACACATTTAAATAGCTAGACTCAGTCTTTGGCGGGAGCATACAGCGGGTGGGATCCTTTCTCTCCACACGTTCCGATGCACGCCCCCAGGGTACACCTACTGTATATGGTCCTTTTTTCTGGCCCATATCATTTCGGTTATTGCTGTGTAAATTGTGCATATATGCCACATAAACATTGGCTTTAAGCCCTTTTCCAGTCTGAGGTAGTCAGAAAGGGCGCTTTATTAAATCACTAGGGCCAGTGGTGCGCTATAAACCCAGCTGTTGGGTACGCTGAGGTCCATTTAAAAGCACGTTGTACTACCTGCTTGCGGCATTGACCCCAGATGAACCCTTGCCACGTGCAATCTACAAAGAAATAACAGCATGCAGGCAACACGGCTATTAGCTGCTCTTTTTCATCTCGCTAAGTGTTTTGCTGGCAAACTGAGCTGTTTTTTTTTTGCATTATTTTGCCGCGAAAGGATTAAATTTAGCTTGTTAAATGGGTTAAACTAAACTAAACTCCATGGCCTAAATTTGGGTTTATTGATTTAGCAATTACCTTCTTTACATCTTCTCAAATCCACAAGGATTAGCAAAACAAAAAGACACGCTCAGAAAAAAAGGTACAATGCTGTCACTGGGATGGTACCCTTTAAAAAAGGTTCTAATATGTACCATTTTAGTACTAATATGTACATATAAAAAATATGTTAGTTTTTATTTTTATTTAGTACAGTCCTGAATAAGATATTTTACATAAAAAAATTTTTTTACATTGAGTTCACAAGACAAAAAAAGCTGAATTTATTAAAATGACCCTGGTCAAAATTTTATGAACCATAATGGTAAAAATGTTGGCAGGGCAAGTAAAAATGTATACATTTTCACAGTAGAAAAAATCCTTAGCGTTGAGCCCTGATTGATTCTTAATACTGTGTCGTTACCTGGATGATCCACGGCTGTTTTTATGTTTTATAATGGTTGTTCTTGAGTCCCTTGTTTGTCCTGAGCAGTTAAACTGCCCAATGTTTTTCAGAAAAATCATCCAGGTCCTGCAAACTCTTCTGTTTTTCAGCATCTTTTGCATATTTGAACCCTCTCCAGCAGTGACTGTATAATTTTGAGATCCATCTTTTCACACTGAAGAGAATTGAGGGACTCAAACACAACTATTACAAAAAGGTTCAAACTGATGCTCCAGAAGGAAACATGATGCATGAAGAGACGGGGGGTGAAAACTTTTGAACATGATGAAGATCAAGGTAATTGTACTTCATTTGTCTTCCGGAAAACACGTAAGTATCTTCACATGTGCGAGGAACGGAGAAGCGTTTTGTATTTCACCGTTGAGGGAAAACCCGCTCTCGAATACGCTCAATTTGTACCGTTACCGCTTTATGTCAAGTTATTTCGGTATGTTACTTGACTGCCTTAGCACAATGCGCACTCTCTTCACAGTTGTTATCAATTTCCATGTGTAAGGAACACTTCATCGGATATTTTCTTCTTCCAGACTGTTAATTATACACTGTGTAACACGAAGTGAATTCTTGCTGATGTGATTATTTGGCTTTAAAATGTGATCTTGGAGCGAGAGAAAACAGACAACCCAGCTTTCCTTAAGGCAAAAATCACACCACACATACTTGGTGGTACATTTTTTTGTTGGCGAGATTGTCTTGAGTGACAGCTCATTTAACACCTCCATGCTGTATTCTTAGACGTTCCCTGATATAACAGCGGTAGTGTCACTAATATGGAGACTGATAAATGATACTCTGTATCAGTCTGTCTCCCAACTATCTCCACAGCTTCAAGCATCCAATTATTGACAACAAACCATAAATGTATTCCTTCTAACTGGTATTATACTGGATATCATTACGTTTAAATCAATGAAAAATAAATTTATATTTATTAGCGCCAAACAAAATGACTAAATTGTTCTCTTTAGAATAACAAAGAAAACTAAACTAATTGTATATAAGGTTAATCAAATTGGCATGGTCAATTAAAATTTTATTTTGACTGAAGGCCTGTTCACACCAAGAATGATAACTATATTAGCGTCAACGGATATTAGTATTAGTGTTATCGGATGATAACAGTCTGTTTATTATATGTTGTCTGATGCTTTAAAAACCCTAAAAAATGCTGGGTAACCCAGCGATTGGGTTGTTTTAACCCTGCAGTTGGGTTAAATGTTTGCTTAAGACAACCCAAACGCTGGGTTAAAACAACCCAACTGCAGGGTTAAAACAACCCAATCGCTGGGTTAAAACAACCCAATTGTCGGGTTAGTCCATTTTCAACCCAACTTGGGTTGTTTTTTACCCAGCATTTTTTCTTAGAGTGAATGCTCAATGTTTTATCATTTATCAGTTGGGAAAAATAATTCTGAAAAGCGATAGCAATGATATCGTTCCTGTGTACGGTTTATCGTTATAGCACTGTTTCCCTATTCTCATAGAATTATTGAAACTTTATAGTAATAGTTCAATCATGACAACTCTTGAAATAGTTTTAACATTTTATTGAATATGGCAATATTGATGTATTTGCACTCTAAAAAAAGCATATTTTATATAATTTTAATTAAAGGTGGGCATAGATTAATCGAGATTAATCTCATCCAAAATAAAAGTTTGTGTTTACATAATATATGTGTGTGTACTGTGTATAATTATTATGTATATATGATTATACACACATGAATGTAAATATTTAAGAAAAATATGTTATACAAAAATAATTATATTTATATATAAGATAAATTATATAAATAAATATACAGTATGTACATGCAAATATGTCTTAAATATATACATGCATGTGTGTGTAGTGTCCATGCCCACCACTAATTTTAATACATATTGCCTACATTTAAGCTGGTTTAACAAATATTAGAAGTAAAAACACAGCAGGATCTCATGCCGGAGCTTGTATCTTGTTCACTGGGAGAACTTCTAACTTCAAACCGCTGCCCTGCGTTTCACTCGTAACCGAAATATGTTGACACTTGTGTAGGTGACATCGCACCCCAGTTGCGCCCCATGTTGCTTAGCATAAAATTAAATGATATACAGAACATTTACGAATTTATAGATAAAATAAATTGTACACAAACCTGTATTTTTACGAAGACACGCACCAATTTGACAGAGATGAGAAACCAGCATAGCGTCAGTTCTGGCCGGTCACGTTAGTCAAGCTGGCATCAGCTGACTGTCAGCTGATCACGTCTACCTATAGGAATATGATGTCTATCACAGCATACATATATAAGCTCCTTCAATACTATCAGCAGCTGTCATGTTTCTCCAGAGCTCATTTACCCTCCTCCATCCCCAGCTCCTCCTCTCGTCAGTCAGGATTTGGCATTCTGATTCCCCTTGAATCTGAATTCCCAAATTATTTTGTACATCGACATTAATTATTTCTGCAATGCATTATGTTGGTTCTGTTCTGTTTACCCTTAGGGGGGTTATTGTGGCTCTCCCTGCTCTTATCCATGCTGCATGCATGGATGCGCAGGGAGTTCTTGCCCAGAACAGAACCATACCGCCAATCCAAACTGTACGCTAATAGTCAATCAATCATCTTTGACGATAGTTGTCCTGACAGAAACGGCTCAATCCTGAAGAGGTCACAAAATGTCTGCGATAAATAACTCAACCCCTTGGGTTGTTATGTCTGACCCAGGATCTGGGTAACACAAAAAAAATCACCCAAAAGGCTCAATCCAGGAAAAAAAAGAATACAAGACTTTTTAAAAGTGGCGGACATGGGGCCAGATTTAATAACAGCTTGCTTCAGCGCAAACCTCTTTTAGCGTTAAAAAAACTACTGTCACCCAGTGAATTTTTTTGCTGAAAAGGCGTGGAAAGATTTATTTTTGCGCCTGATCTTATTGAATATGCATTTGTGGGGGGTTCCCTTTCAGATGCAAAATGTATGGGAAGAGAGTATTTAAATGAATCATGCAAGGTGATTTATTAAGGTTTGTGCTTATTAATTTACTGGTGTTTTGTGCCATTATTTACCACCCCCAAAAAGCATGTCTTGAACCAGACGCTAACAGGTAGATTGTGTTGGAAATGGCAATGGAAATGACCAGATCTAGGCAGGTGGAGCTGGGGGAGGTGGAGGGTTCAGAGGAACTCTGATAGTGCACTATAGGACTAGCTAACAGAAAACAACGAACCAGACTATTTAAATGTCAGCCTGCGCCCTCTAGAGTTTCATGACTGAACTAGATATTTACCGTCCTTGATGATTCACCCGTTTGTGAATCGCTGCTTTGTAGCATTAGCATGTTCCAGCTAAACCGTCATGCCACTGGAGTTTAGAGTCTTATATCTGTTATGCGTACTTGTGCTGCATCTCTCAGCTCACTCTTTTTTCACAGTTCGACTGGTCGAATGCCTTTATCCACCCACTGCTCAAGCTCCGACATGTTAATACTTCAAGAAACCCTCAAGGCTCCTTGTTTTGCATCAGTTAAGGTCAATGTCAGGTCTATAAATGTTACTAGGCACCCTGTGAAATGCTCCATGGACTACAATGTCAGAGGGTAATGGTGGCTTTATAGACATGGTTTTGTAGCATACTACGTTAGCATAGCAAGGAGCATCTCAGAGGGGGGAAAAAACAGATACGACCCTCTTTCCCCCCTCACATTTACCTCTAGAAAGGCAGACAGAGAAGGGGTCTATAATTGGTGAGAGCTTGAAAGGGTACATGCTCTGAAGCTGCCACATGCCTCAAATTAATGAATTAAAGATGAAAAAAGAGCCCATCGCTCTCCCGCTCACTCTCGCTTTCGTTCTTCTAAAGGCATATTCTCTTAATTGGTTCTTTTACAACCAGCAAGGGCTCCTCTCTTCGGCTTTCATTTTATCAGAGGTCTTTTCGGATTGACTGTGCCAGCGGTGAAGACCAATCCCATTCAAGCGGTCATGTGGAAGTACAGTAACGCTGTGATCACTGTAATGCTATCAAAGGATAGAGGCACATGCCCTTAAGAGAACTTCTCAAAAGAAATCTATAAGAATAAATTACTCTTTGGAAATGAGATGAAGAGTTGGACCAGCCCTTTCTTAACCTTTTTTTCTCCACTTGAAATTTTCAAGATATACTTCACCCAACTATGTTTCTCATGGCTCAGCGGTGCATTTCCCAAAAGCATTGTTAGCCATCTATGTTTCCAAGTTCCATCATAATCTGCATAGTTCAACGAGTTGGTGTTTCCGAATCCATAGTTCCAAACGAACATTCCCAAAAGTTGTGTGGTTTGAACGACGGTTTTCGACCTGTGTTTAGAGTTTCTTGTTTGCAAGAAATGGGGACTTCATAAATCTTTATCTTGAGGAAATTAAGCAAACTGATATTCAGTACAACCGATACCTTTTATTTAGAATATATATATATATATATATATATATATATATATATATATATATATATATATATATATATATATATATATATATATATATATATATATACAAATTTCATTTACGTCTTTTGGTTTGTCAAGAGATTTAAAGCACCGTTTTTTTGAAGTGTATAAGCTTTAGTACGTAAGAATGAGCCTATATGAATCTGGAAATAAAGCAAAATAAACTGAGAAAAATGAGAATTAGTCCCCAGATGCCATGGCCGTAATTTAAAGCACATCATCTAGCATTAATTCGATCTGAAACAGATTCATTAAAATAAGTTATTACTCCACCACCTGCGTGACATCATTAACCAGCGTAATTGAACGACAAATTTGCCACGATACAATTTTGGGAAACAGTCGTGACTAGCTAATTCAATGATGCTAGTTCAGATTTTTACTAAATATTATGTCGATTTTCTTTTTAAATAATAATAATAATAGTAGAATTTTTTTATTTTAAATAATATTTGGTATATATTTTATATACTATTTAATAAATAAATACATTCGATTTCTTATAAATAAACACTTTGCGAGGAAGAGTAAAGTATCCTTCCGTGTCAAATCAACCAAATTTTGGAAAACATTGTGTTAATTTTTTTCTTTTTCTGAAGAAATAGTGAAATGACGTAATAGAAGGGGGAAACGCTGCCTCTACAAATAATATGTACGCCTTCTTCTGTAGTCCTGCCCACCGATTGTGGAGCTAAGGATCACGCTACCAAGCCATAAACATGGAGAAGAGAGTAATACATTGGGCTGTGCCTGGTTGTGGAAGAACACAGTCCCTGTATAAGCTTCTGTCTGAACACACACTTATGTGAGTAGGCTAAAACATGTTTTTTTTTATTTGTGTTAGTATTGCATTATTACAGATCTCTTGAAATCTATTGATTACATATTAGCACGCTGTCACAGGGTGGAGAATGTGTTATTGGTTCAGTCGTGATCGGACTTGTGACGTTATAGGCCAGGGTAAAGGCCAACGTCACGGGGCTATGTGTTTTTCAGACGGGCTAAATAGTGAAATAACATTTCTTTCTTGTGTGTGTGTGAGTGTGTGTGTCCTGGTAATCCCTACGGTATGGGGACAAAATGTCCCCACAAAGATGGCAATATCCAAAATCCTTTTCCTTGTGGGGACATTTTTTGGTCCCCATGAGGAAAACAGGTCATAAATGACAATAAGTGATGTTTTTTGAAAAAGTAAAAATGCAGCATGTCTCCTGTGATGGGTAGGTTTAGGGGCAGGGGCAGTGTAGGGGGATAGAAAATACAGTTTGTACAGTATAAAATGCATTACACCTATGGAATGTCCCCATAGAACATGAAAACCCAACATGTGTGTGCGTGTGTGTGTGTGTGTGTGTGTGTGTGTGTGTGTGTGTGTGTGTGTGTGTCAATGTGGGCAGACTCGCGCATGTGTGTCCCAGCGTACGTGTGTGTCCGCGGTTATATTCACCGATCAAGCGAGCCAAGTAATAAAAAAATAACATTCCAATCAATCGTAAGGAGGATGAGAGATAAATCATTGTGTTTGTTTGATAAAGATATTTTGCGAGTCCTCTGAGCATTTCGCCAGATGATTCCCACATGCACTGAGGGGAGCTGAAGCTCATTAAATATGCAAATCTAATGCAAGCCTAGCCGTGGATGTTTACTTCCAAGTCTTCAGTGCGGCACGCCCATCAAATCCGAGCGTTTTTCTGAGAGCCTCAAAACCAGGGTAGAAAATAGCCTATTACTTATTCATTATGATGTTTTTTAATGTAAAAACCACACAAACATCATAAGTTGAGTTCAGACGACATGACACCTTTAACAAAATTAAGATTTTGAACCAGGGACCTCTGGTTTAGTTAACACAGAATGACCCTGCAAAGAGGTTAAGGTATAATGTATATCATCCAATTTAAGCTCAAGAAGAAATCATAAACTATCAGTGAGCAATGAAAACCTGCATGCTGCTATCATGTTATGAGGTAGCCTACAGAAATTATATTGAATTCATTCAGAGGCGGACAGTAGTGAAGTATTTTTACTTTCCAAGTAATTTATATTTTTCAAGTATATGTACTTTGTCAGGGTTCTTCTTTGGAAAACTTTTACTTCACAACATTCCAAAACATAATATTTGAATTTTTACTGCACTACGTTTCATATTGAATATCATTTAATACTTAATTACATTAAAAATAAAAGTAAAAATTTATTCAAATTATACTTGAGCACAAGTAAGAAAGTAAATGTAATAAAGTATTAAAGGTAAAACTATTTTAAAGGTTAATTTATGAGAGGTAGTGCAGAAAAAAGTAAGTCATTATGCTTCGGAATGCAGTGAAGTAAAAGTTTTTCAAAGAAAAACACTGATAAAGTACATATACTTGAAATTTTGAGTAGAAAGTAAAAATACTTCACTACTGTCTGCCTCTGCATTCTATTTCATCTGCACGACAAAAACAGGATGTGTATTTGCAAAACAGCTGCTAAAAACACAAGACGTGTGATTAAGGTGTGATGGTGTGATATGTTAAGATGATGTCTGCATACAACTATACATACTAGATTATAGAGAGTTTTTTAGCATCCTTTGACTATTTGTATTCATGGCAAATGATGGTAAACTCTAAACATATTGTGTTGGTTTTGCAATAAGTAAGTGCTAATTTTTCTTACAACACATTCTTTAATGGAGATGACAATCTAACAGAATTCAATAACCAGCCTGATGTGGAAATGGGACTAACAAGGCACGCTTTTCCGAAACATCACTCTTATAAAAGGGTTAGTGTCAGGGCACAATGAAAGAAATTTTAATGGAGTGAAATTAGATGCCGTTTTTGCACCGCTCATTACTGCGTAATTGCAAAGGCTGTTACAAATGGCAAGACAAACTAGAATTACCTGCTAAAAGCTCAATATTCAATGAAATGTTTTTTTGCAAAGAGGCAGAACATTTCGTAAAAGGTTAGAATTTCCTAAGTCAAAAGTTCTTGGTCAGTATGAAGCTATTAATCTGTAGATAGTACTAGATGGATTCTTGTATCATTTTAGCATCCTTGCGTTTTCTGTTTCAGTGGTTTCACTTTTCATCCATTTTCCGCTCTGACACCAACGAGCATCGATTTTCATCAGGAATTAAGTAGCTTAAAAGGTATCACTCAGTACTGCAATTCTAGCCTTCCCTGGAAAGACATCTTTCACTCTGTTTGCTTAAAGCCGGCCTGTGTGAAGGATTCAATTATAGTGAAGACTACAGACGTTCTGTTCCAATGGTAAAATGTGAACTACAGTTTGGGGATAGTTCACTCAAAAACTCAATTCTGACATAATTGGTTCAACCTCACGGTGCGTATGACTTCATTTCTTCTGTGGAACACAGAAGGAGATATTTTGAGAAAAATAAGTATTTTAGAAACCTAACTTGAAGAAAGCTAAACTTAAAGATGCTTGGCTTTGGCCTCAATAAACTCCTAATTACTGCTTATTAATTAGTAAGGTAGTTGTTAAAGTTCAAGTATTGGGAAGGTTTAGGGATCTGGCAGAAAAAGGTATTACACTCTAAAAAATGCTGGGTTGTTTTAACCTAAAGTCCATATTTGACCCAACATTGGGTTGTTTTTTACCCAGAATTTTTTAGAGTGTAGTATGTGCTTTATAAATACTAATAAACAGCCAATATCATAGTAAAATGCATGCTAATAAGCAACTAAAGTCAGGGTAGGTAATTTGTTCCAGAAAAAATTTGTTATGCTGGTTGATAGTCTCTTTACATATTGATAGAAATCACTAAGTTAAAAATGTATTTTTATGTATGTATCATCTGTGGAAAGCATAGGACCATAAAATCATCGTCCAATCATTGCATTCGGACCGAATGCACCCTGTTAGCGCAGACATCACATGTCATCAGCACGTTTCATACTATGCTGAGTTAGACAGACGTCAGTCACTGAGCGCCACAAACAAACAGCAGCCACCTTTTACAGTTCCTCCTGAACCAAAACAACGACTGAATGCTGCGTTCATAAATACTGTAATATGGAAGAGATGGAAATCCCTGACATTATACTCGGAGCTGTTCGTGACTCAAATATGCGTTTCTAGCGCAACAATATCAACGCCGAAATGAATCTGCAGCAGTAAGGTGGTACAGGTCAGTGCTCTTTAACTTGTTTATGTTCATTATTATTGTAATGTTATGTGCTTTGAGACATGAGGTAGTTTAATGCCCTCTCTCCTGATGCTTTTGTTTGCTCCCTGCTGTGTGAGTTCATTTGTTTTGAAGGAGGCGTGGCTTTGGAGATGCTCTGAAGGGAGGGTGGGATCTTATGCTTTCAAAGCTAGCTCGCTATTGCTAGCCTCTCCGGAAATGTTCTATTAAGGGAATAGTGAGAATTGGACACTAGAGTGTTACCTTGACTAAAAAAAAATAAAAAATTAAAAAGAACTGAAATATTTCGATTTTACATTGCATCACCTTCCGTATTCAATTTATAGAAAAAGTATAGAAAGTGCCTCTACTGTTCTGGTATGCAGGTATGCTCGTCAGACGTCGCTTACGCATCTTGAACTGCGAGAAGCACTTTCAACACTTTTTCACGGAAGGCGATCGGCTAAACCTTACTTTATAAAGTTTTAAATATGGATATGTTTCTTACACAAATGCATTGATTAGTTTTAGAAGGTCTTTATTAACGTTCCAGAGCCATGTGGAGCATATTATTTGACGGACAGATGCACTTTTATGGACTTCAAAAACAGAGCAACAGTCAATGCCATTATAAAGCTTGGAAGAGCCAGGACATTTTTTTTAAATAACTCTTATATTTGTCTGAAAGAAGAATGTCATATACACCTAGGATGGCTTGAGGTTGAGTAAATCATGGGCTAATTTTCATTTTTGGGTGAACTATCCCTTTAATAAATAAAATATATATTTTAAGAAAGTTATAAATAATTATCATAAATTATTAAATTATAACTTTATGCTACTTTTATGGTTCGTATTTGTCATTTTTGGAGCTCAACAGAATCTCCTTTTGTGATCAACAAAAATATAAAAGTCGACATGAGGTTGAGTAAACAATAGCAGATTTTTCACTGTTGGATGAATTCTACTATGAAGAGATTGTCATAATATCATTATGGCGTCACATATCATGATGTTTCACAGTTTATATAACATGTTTCTCCAGCTACATACCGGCATTTTCATGCCTCCTTTGTACTGCCCCAAATTATGTGCATAAATATATGCAAAAATAGCAAATGTTTAATGAAAATCTCCTGACCGGTCAGCCGGTTTCAATATAAACTCCATAAATAACACGCTCTTTGCAAGCTCAGCACGTTTTTCTCCATTTATACTCCTGAGGAATATGTGAGAGAATTCCTAAAGGATTCAGAGTATTTTGGGTCGTGCTGAGAACGATTCACTAAATGACGCATCGGCTGTGAACCGGATTATACAATTGCGAGAAAACTCTAGAAATGTTTATATTTTTCGTCTCAGACCACACTATGCAAAGCGAAATTTAGCATTTGAGTATGCAGCGCTGCCCTCTCAAATAACGAGAAACCACTGGGACGAATTTCCACAGCCCGGCAAATACCAATTCAAGGCAGCAGACCGGAGGCTCTTTGGTGTGTATCGTGGGTGAAAAGTCAGCACTCTTGACGTTTGAAGCGTGTGTGTTGCATCTGCCCTTCCTCCCTGCACCGCTGCCCTCTCATCCAGTTTATCCTGCACCACTGTCCTTCTGATAATGAACCAGTGTGTTTGCCTGTTTTATCAGCCTCTAACTATGTCACTCATTTGGCTCCTCAAACAGAAGCATGCCACTGCTGCCATAAAAACCTCTATGGCAACCGGTGCAAAAAATCAGGGCTATTAATTTTGACAGAGACAGTGCTATGCAAGTTCGCCGCTAGTGTCTTTGAGAGCTTATGGGTCAATGACATTAAGTGTCTATTATACAGGTTCTTCTAAAAAAATTAGCATATTGTGATAAAAGTTCATTATTTTCCATAATGTAATGATAAAAATTAAACTTTCATATATTTTAGATTCATTGCACACCAACTGAAATATTTCAGATCTTTTATTGTTTTAATACTGATGATTTTGGCATACAGCTCATGAAAACCTAAAAAAATTAGCATATTTCATCCAACCAATAAAAGAAAAGTGTTTTTAATGCAAAAAAGTCAACCTTCAAATAATTGTTCAGTTATGCACTCCATACTTGGAAGGGAATCCTTTTGCAGAAATGACTGCTTCAATGCGGCGTGGCATGGAGGCAATCAGCCTGTGGCACTGCTGAGGTGTTATGGAGGCCCAGGATGCTTCGATAGCGGCCTTAAGCTCATCCAGAGTGTTGGGTCTTGCGTCTCTCAACTTTCTCTTCACAATATCCCACAGATTCTCTATGGGGTTCAGGTCAGTAGAGTTGGCAGGCCAATTGAGCACAGTAATACCATGGTCAGTAAACCATTTACCAGTGGTTTTAACACTGTGAGCAGGTGCCAGGTCTTGCTGAAAAACGAAATCTTCATCTCCATAAAGCTTTTCAACAGATGGAAGTATGAAGTGCTCCAAAATCTCCTGATAGCTAGCTGCATTGACCCTGCCCTTGATAAAACACAGTGGACCAACACCAGCAGCTGACATGGCACCCCAGACCATCACTGACTGTGGGTACTTGACACTGGACTTCAGGCATTTTGGCACTTCCTTCTCCCCAGTCTTCCTCCAGACTCCTTGATTTCCGAATGACATGCAAAATTTGAGCGACAGTCCAGTGCTGCTTCTCTGTAGCCCAGGTCAGGCACTTCTGCCGCTGTTTCAGGTTCAAAAGTGGCTTTACCTGGGGAATGCGGCACCTGTAGCCCATTTCCTGCCCACGCCTGTGCCCGGTGGCTCTGAATGTTTCTACTCCAGACTCAGTCCACTGCTTCCGCAGGTCCCCCAAGGTCTGGAATCGGTCCTTCTCCACAATCTTCTTCAGGGTCCGGTCATCTCTTCTCGTTGTGCAATGTTTTTTGCCACACTTTTTCCTTCCCACACACCCCACTGAGGTGCCTTGATACAGCACTCTGGGAACAGCCTATTTCTTTCTGTGTCTTACCCTCTCGCTTGAGGGTGTCAATGATGGCCTTCTGGACAGCAGTCCGGTCGGCAGTTTTACCCATGATTGCGGTTTTGAGTAATGAACCAGGCTGGGAGTTTTTAAAAGCCTCAGGAATCTTTTGCAGGTGTTTAGAGTTAATTAGTTGATTCAGATGATTAGGTTAATAGCCCATTTAGAGAACCTTTTCATGATATGCAAATTTTTTGAGATTTGAGAATTTTGGGTTTTCATGAGCTGTATGCCAAAATCATCAGTAATAAAACAATAAAAGACCTGAAATATTTCAGTTGATGTGCAATGAATCTAAAATATATGAAAGTTTAATTATTATCATTACATTATGGAAAATAATGAACTTTTATCACAATATGCACATTTTTTGAGAAGGACCTGTAAAGGAGAAGAAAAAAAAGATTGTTTAAAACATGTGCCAGTGTTACAATCTGTGGTGTTTTTTGTTTCATTTTCAAGGACTTAGAAGGTAAATACATTAAATTACAAATACAACCTGTTTTCCTCCTTTGCCATGTTCCTCATTTGTTCATTAGTTCATGTATATACACTGCCCGGACAAAAAAAACAGTGAAGAATCATTTTCACACATGAATTGGCACCTATGAGTCCAGACCTTAAATTCATTGAAAGTCTTTGGGATGTGCTGGAGATCTTGACCAAAACTTTGTGCTCCTCTTAATAACATAACATATAGTAAACATATAGTTTTTTTTTTTTCATTTATTTTTGTATAATTATTTATATCTTGTATATTTTTCAGGGTGGATCTGAAATTTCCTGAAAGTCTGTGTTGACTATACGGATTAAAGTCCTCCTACACCCTTTAAATAAACACAATGTCAAAAACTGCTGTCACGCAATGCCTAGTAACATGCCATTACAATCCCCTACACGCCAAGCTTTCCAAAGAACAACATGTAATGCTCATTTATCTTTGGGTGAATATCTGAAATGAAATATGAAACAAAGAAAATGTGTCAGAGCCCTGCATACTAACAGACAGCTGTGAAATAACAAACCACGTTTGTTTAAGTGCACTGGTTGTTCGCCACAGGACCCCCTTGAGGATTTGAAGATGTACAGACCATAAATGTGACACAGTTGTGCCTTTGGGAAAACAGGTTGAGTGGGTTCTACTATGTGGCACATGGAAGGGAAGCGAGAGAGGGGATGTGCATTAACAGGGATATAATTCCATTTCTTAATCGGCACGACAGAGGGTTTCCTAATAAGTGCCATGGTAACCTATCCATTAAGATGGGATGAAAACGACTGCCTTTCGGAAGACAGTACAAAATGTAACTGTAAATGGGTGCATTGCAATATAAGACAGAGAGGTAAGCAATTGCGATTCTAGGATTTCAATATTAGGAGGGCTCTATGAGGGTATGATTTAAAAATAGAATGTAAAATTTGTTGTATACTATGATAGGCATGAGTAATACAGTACGTTCTACACTACCTCTCAAGTCAATCCCTGAATACTGAATTTACTTTTTTATCATTTTAAATAACTGCCTTATATTGTTATCTAGATTGTCAATATGTGGGTGAAATTTTTTACATATTTTTTTAAACTACATTTTTGCTGTAAAATTAACTTTAAAGAAGACCTAAATTTCTTATTTTTATTCATGGAGATAAAATGGAAAATGTGTAAAGCTTTAGTGGAGGATTTATGTCGCCTGGTGGAAATAAACACTTTTAACATGAAAATGACTTGAAATGACCACTATAACCAGTATATGGCAGCAGAGGACCACTCATTAGCTCATTTCCATCCCTTCTATAGTTTGCATGTTTTGCTTTTGATTTATTATAAAATTAATATTATAACACATTTTTGCAATTTTATTGCACTGAAGTATTACATGTAGCAAGAGTAGGAAAAAAATCACAAAGTCTTGACTTATAAAGCCTGATGGACTCAATCTACTCCATCTGTGTTTTGATCATCGTTCTGAATCGGATCCAGATGTAGTCTTTGACAAAAATGTGATTTTCTCTGCTTTTTGCTCAAAATGTTTGGTAACGCTTTAGATTACCGCCCGGAAAGTACCACGTAATTAAAGTGAATTTACAGGGTAATTTTCGGTAATTATAGTGTAACTATAAAGTAAGTAGGTGTAGGTATAAGGGAACAATATGTAATATTGGGAGAATAAAGGGGTAACTAGCCCGGAAAGTACTGCGTAATGAAATCGTATTTACAGGGTAATTTTTTTGTAATTATAGTGTAACTATAAAGTAAGTAGGTGTAGGTGTAAGGGAACAATATGTAATATTGGGAGAATAAAGGGGTAACTAGCTCGGAAAGTACTGCGTAATGAAATCGAATTTACAGGGTAATTTTTTTGTAATTATACTGTAATGTTGTATGTGTTTAGGCAAAAAAACATGTCAAGTTTGGGTAACAACATGGAAAATTACAAATAAGTATACTGTAAGTATTTTATAACTAAGGGCTAACTATTCTAATATTACATGGTATTTATGGCATACTATACCTAACAACATGGAAAATTACAAATAACTATACTGTAAGTATTCCATAATTGTATAAGTATTGACACTTCCAGATGAGAACACAAAAACATTTTTAAATGATGATGATTATGTAGTTACCCTGTAACTACGTGTAACAAGGGGGTAACAAGCACCACTTTAATTTACAGGCCGCAGATGATGTAGTTTACCCTGTAACTACGTGTAACAAGGTAACAAGCACCACTTTAATTTACAGGCCGCAGATGATGTAGTTACCCTGTAACTACGTGTAACAAGGGGGTAACAAGCACCATTTTAATTTACAGGCCGCAGATGATGTAGTTACCCTGTAACTACGTGTAACAAGAGGGTATCTTTGCCAGTAATTAATTAATTTAGTCTTACTTGCCTTGAAACATGTATATCAAATCATATAAATGATAGGCTACTGTATATAAGTAGTAAAATGCAAGTGTGTTTTATCGTGTTATATGAATATTTTATTTTCTGGGATCAGCTGAAAAGAGGTAAGCTTATTTTCCACTACATTTCACCGACTCCAATGCCTTTCAAACAGAATAGCAGACCAATTATCTGTAACACTCAGGTAAGTAACCTTGATTCTAAATCAAATCATAGCAAAACCTTATGAATCTTACGACCTTACTAAAAAAACTTTTATATGACACTTATTATTACAAAAAAGTTATGTAGTGGATGTGCTTTCTAAATTGCTCCTAATGATTTTTAGCATGCAATATCTCCATCATGTCAAGTTAAAACATATTTAAATAGTGCTTTAAACTATAGGCTACATATTGTTTGAAAGCAGCTTCACAATAATAAACAGATATAAAAGTAATATTTAAAAATGTTTTTGTGTTCTCATCTGGAAGTGTCAATACTTATACAATTATGCAATACTTACAGTATAGTTATTTGTAATTTTCCATGTTGTTAGGTATAGTATGCCATAAGTACCATGTAATATTAGAATAGTTAGCACCTTAGTTATAAAATACTTACAGTATACTTATTTGTAATTTTCCATGTTGTTACCCCTTTATTCCCCAAACTTGACATGTTTTTTTGCCTAAACACATACAACATTACAGTATAATTACAAAAAAATTACCCTGTAAATACGATTTCATTACGCAGTACTTTCCGGGCTAGTTACCCCTTTATTCTCCCAATATTACATATTGTTCCCTTATACCTACACCAACTTACTTTATAGTTACACTATAATTACCGAAAATTACCCTGTAAATTCACTTCAATTACGTGGTACTTTCCGGGCCGTAATCTAAAGCGTTACCAAATGTTTTTTATTAAACTTACCCACATTCAAGTTTTGATGAAAAGAATGCATTAATCTAGACCAAGCTTTTTTGTTGTTGTTTAAAAGCAGAACGTATGTTCTTTCTTTTGATATATACATGGCCAAAACATGTATCAGGCACCAGTATTCCTGGTCTAGGAGGAATACAAAGGAGTAATGGTCATTTTAAGGACCCGATGGCCGCCATTTTGAAAATGGGGCCTTTCATGGAGTCAAAGTTTGGTAAACTTTTAGTATGTTTTTAAGTACATCTGATACTACTGTAAACCACTAAGAGACCTTTTGTTAGAATTGTTTTGGGGTCATGCGACATTGCCAGCGTACTTCCTTAAAGGGTAACTAAACCCCTTTTCACAGCCTAACTCCACCCACTGGCAATATTTGAAAAATGCTGGAAAAGTAGGCAGAGCCCAGCGGAGACAGAAGGGGCGAACCGAGGGCGGGGCTGAGTGGGGGGCGTCTTCACCCTGGAGGAGGGTGAATTGTCTGTAAACACGGGGCCAGAGCCGTATCGATTCGAGCCCCTGGCTCAAACTGCGTTAACTCCCGATGCCGACAATACTAGCAAAACAGCAGCACAAGAGAGAATAGGAGCAGTGTCTGAGTGGTAAAACATTAGCATTATGGATAGTATACTCGCGGTCATCCAGGCCAAGTGGACGCAACCACTGACGCCTAATTTCCACATCTGCTGGAAAGCTATGCACCTGCATCATCCTAACTAACCACTGTACTAAATACAGATAAAACTAATGCAAAAAATATACGCTAACTTGAAGCTATCTTAACTGATGCAATACTATGCTAACTAACTATGCTTCTAACAATAATACACTAACGACTATGCTAATAAATTAACTAAACTAGGTTACACGAAATAATCTATATAACTATATAAACGGCTATGCTAACTAGATGCTAATATACGCTATCCTGATCATTTTCAATACTCAAATTCCAACTCGTGACTCGCTACAGTTTGACGGAACCAGATGTTTTTATACCATAAGCTGAGCCAAGGGCATGGTGAGCTTGTGCCAGGTGCGTGAGAAGTGAGCCACCCTACGTCACGATGTACCACAACGTCCAATAGGAAAATTCAACTGTAGTAGCCACCGTTCACCCTTAAGAGGGCAGCACTTTGGCGGTTTTACACCATATTTTATAGAATTAAAACACTTTATACTCAAATGTCAAAACTCTTACTTGAATCAATGAACAGCACTAATAAAGCCCCAGTCTTGCATATAACTAAAAAAAGTTGTTCTAGGGTTTAGTTACCCTTTAAATACACATGAGGTGGGGCGGGGTTACGCTATGTAAATTCCATAGACCCATGGCATTTCATCGCCATTGGCTCGTTTTCAAAGAACTCGATGGTGATAGGCTTCTAAGCGAAACCCCCATTTGTCAGTCACTGACGTAACTCGTAGTGAGTTAATGAAAGGGAACCAAGAACACCTCAAATAGAAAGGATATTACTGCCTGTGACAGCTGGGTAAGTTATTCTTAATTAGGTTTATTTCTAATGTTTCTGTTTTTTCTAATTTTATATTATAGTGTAACCGAAAACGATCTGTAACAATGCAATACTATCACATATGAAAAAAAATGTTTTACTCACATAAGTGTGTTGCACCATTCCTGTCAGATCCAATATAGAAGGCACAGCATTGTGTTTTAATCCCAATATGTCTGCAAATCCAGTCTGGACCTGTGTCTTGTTTACAAACGATTCCGTGGTGAAATGAAGCAATCAAATGTGCAATGTCTTACGCACGTGAGCTGTAACTTCATTAAAAATAAAGTTCAACCACACATTCCTAATATTAGAATTCGAAGGAAGCTTATGCAGCGACTGTGTTCTTCCAGGCACAGCGCAATATCTTACTCTCTTCCGCATGTTTATTGTTCGGTAGCGCGATCCGTTTAGCTCCACGAGTCGGTGGGCGGAGCTAAAGAAGCAGGCATACATATTTCTGTTGAGGCACCGTTTCAGCCATGACGTACAGGGTAGACATATTCTCAGATCAAGCGTTTTCTGGGCCTGGTGTCAATAAAAGCTTTTCTTTGACTAACAGGGATGTTTTAAGCACCGAAACTGACAATATATTCTTATATCACAACTTTTATTTATCTAAGGCTCAAGTGAAAGTTGATTTCTCAATTCATCACCCCTTAAATTAATATTCCTTGTTTTGCAATGAATAACATTCATGTATTCATTCATTATTGAATCTTATACCAAATATTAAGACCTTTTACGGAAAATGTAATTAAAAAAAAGTGCAAAATGACCATTTTATTTCCAAGATGCAATTTTGTGAGGTTGTAATAATATTACCTGCATTGCAACACACATAATGGCAACACTGCAGAGCAGTCAAAGATGTTCATCTAGTGCATGTTTACATGAAAACAATACAAGCTTATTTTGTGTACACTGGCCATACCTATATGTCAATAAACGCAATTAAAGCTCAGAGAAAGATTTCTTAAAACTAAATAACTTGTGTTCCACTTGAGCTGAGTTATTATTTCAAGCACTGAACCGCAACCATCTGACAGTGATTGAGAGCAAATACAGGCACATGTTAATAAAAACAAAGACTTCAAATGTTCACGCTGATATACAGTATGTTTTTGGATCTTATTTTTGGATGGACGGTGAAATGTAGACAGCAGCTCAGAAGCAGAGCAGATGGCTGACAAATGTCCTGGCTGGAAGCAACGTTCTACATAATTTGATAATCCTCTGTGCTGTTACTCTGTTTTATAGCTCAGAGAGACTGTACAAGCTTTTTGTAGGAGGAAGGTAACAAAATTGAGTCATAGTGTCAGACTGAGAAAACAAGAAAGAAGGGAAGAAAAGACAAAGAGACAGCGAACATTTGGGAAGATGTTGAAGAATTCAGATCTGAAGACAATCCGGAATGCGAAACTATATCACCTATTACATAGCTCTTATTTTGCTAGTGAAGTAAAAACATACATTTCAATTAAGGCAGCAAAATATTTAATCATAAACGGGACTAGATGGGGGTCTGCATTGAACTTAAATAACACAGCATGCGCAGTCTCACTTTTGAAAGATAGAATAACTCCTTTCCTCTGCCAGTAATGACTCTCTTATCACTGAAAGGCTGTAATCTTAAAAGGCTTCCTGTGAAGTTGTCTTGTGTGCAGCACTCTGGCATTTAATCCATATTTAAAGCATCAAAATGTATACTTTGACTCTAATTGCTTGAGTGTTTGGTGATGGCTGCAGTATTTAGCCATCACAGGTTTATTTACATTGAAGTATTTGAGAGAAATGTGGCTTTGGGAAGTCAAATAACATCATGTCCTAGAGTCATGGTCTAATTAGCACATATGCTCTGACACACAGAGCCTTGATGCTTTTTTCGTTTGTTTGTTTGTTTTTGGCTGATAAAAGCTCATGATATTTCCTGATCCCATTCCCCCCACTTCAAAGGCCAAATGTTGGTGGAGAATGCAGGCACACTCTCTACAAATATGCTTAAATATCCAATAATTATCAATAATTACTGTTTAATCTCATTTAGAATTAAAAAAAAATGTATAGCCTAGAAATCTAGACGCAACCTAGCGGCAGTAAATCTAATTTGCCATGAGTGTCGTCTAGCAACTCTCGGTAGACCTGCAAGCTGGAAAAACCAAACTCTGGTCAGGCCAATCACATCGTTTATGTAGAGTCGGTGGGCGGGCTTAACGTAATGACGGCAGAGTTGCGACGGTTTCTGCTGCTTGAAAACAAAGGGGAGAGATCAGGGGCGGAGCCAGCCGATTTTGCCGGGGCTTCAGCCCCGGATGTTTTGAGTGTAGCCCCGATTCCCGAAAAAAAAAAAAAATTCCTTTTTTTTTTTTAAAGCCTATGTAAACCCGCGAAATCATAAGTTGTCCTATTTGCGCTTTGGCTTTGCACGTACTGCATAGTGCATACAGCCTGTAAAAATAGACCTTAAAAATAATCTAGCCTAGAGTATAGGCTACATTTCTTTGCTGTCGTTTCTTCCTGTTGAATATGCAGCAGGTAGGGGAGGAGCTAGCAGCAAAGTCAAGTGTTTGAGAGAGTGTTAATAACGACAGACAGCGGGCAGGAAAAATGAAGCAAACGAGACTTTGGGGATTTTTTGGAAAGAAGTCAGTGGGTTAGAATTCAGTTTTTTTTATCCTTTAAATCTAAAGATCATCATCTGGCTGTCTTCTTTCACTGTATGTCTATTTGTTTAACTAGCTATTAGGGTACTAGCATCACTTGTATGTTACTAGCATCTGATCTGATAGAAGTTAGTAATATTAGCAAGTGATAGAAGATTGCTCAATCCATGCTCAATCAAATATAAAATAATGTGATCATCATCAATTATTAAACAGTGTGTAAATCAAAAGTAAAAAATAAATAAAACGCTTAATATTACCAGATGAAATGAAGGGTAAGTTAACCCACAAATAGCCTAGAAAACTACTGTCTGTGAAGGTTTGGACTTTGGACTCGATCTACTCCATCTGTGTTTTTATTATTATTCTGAATCCGTTCTGAATCTGATCAAGGTGTAGTCTTCAACTTTTTTTTGTTTAAAATGTTGCCTTTCTTTATGAAACTTACCAACAATCAAGTGTTGATAAAAAATGCAACATGAAGCTAATGACATGTTTTTAAAATTAAGGTACAGTTAAAGTTTTTTTTTATATAAAAAAATATCTACATTTAAACACAATAGTATACTGTGCAAGTGCAAACATAATACAACAATAGTGAACTATAAGTAAAGGCTATGTTGACTTAAAGAAAACTTGCAAGTATACTTGCAGTATACACTACTAAACTAATAGTTTACTGAGAGTACACTTCAGTGTGTACTTTCATAAACAAAAAAGATAATGTTAAAGATGTATTTTGACTGAAAGTAAAGTGTTACTGACTGTAACAAAAAAAAAAACCTCTTCGATTGATCCCTGTATTTGCATTAAATGTTCTGGTCTAAGCCCCGGATGTCCTTCAATGCTGGAAACGCCCCTGGGAGAGATGCTGGCGAACAGCGGTCTTTCGAATCGGCTCTGGTCGCGACTCTGAAAGATTTGGAGTTTAGCTTTTCATTGAGAAAAGAGCAAATAACCGTCAATTAAGTCATTTTTAAAAAAGGAAGATGTGTTTGGAGTTTTGCCGACCGGATACGGCAAAAGTTTAATTTATCAACTAGCTTCCACTTCTGCCTCTTCGTTGCTCTGGTTGGTTGTAGCACTATCCTATTGCGTGCAGGGGATTTTGAAAGACGGCCGTTTATCCTGCCCCTCGGATTGAGTCCTGCCAACGGTGAGTTTCCAGACCAAACATCTTGATGTGGGTCTGGCTTGTCAGGCTAGTATTTTTATGCATTTGAGTATTAAAAATAGGCTAACTTCCATCAACATAACCAACGTGACAACCTGCTTGCACCGGCTTGCACAAGGAGTGTGCTGGGGACTATTTCCAGGTGTAAAATATTATTGTGCCTGCTGCGCCCATGGTACGGCAGCAAAGTTCCTTGATTATTACACTGGAATGGGAGTATAGTTCCTAGCTATGTCGGCCTAGAAAATCGCAACTTTTATTTTTCTTTTGTTTTTAGTACACGATGTAACTACACAAGAGAGTCAAGTTTTAAATAGTAAAAATATCGAAACTCTTTGGTCATTTTTGAGCGAGATGCTAACGGTCTAATCCGATTCAATGATATGCTAAGCGATGCTAAAAGTGCTACCGCCAGATCCGGAGATTGGCTGAATGAATTCGAAAATGGTAAAACTCAACTGTTTAATTCTAGGGGAGTTGGGAAATGAGCCTATTTAGTAGAGTGTTCCATTAAGGCTGGACTTTTGGAAAACTTTAACAAAAAATAATTTAGTACTTCCCTTTTGGAAGCAATAGAAGATATGTTTCGTGGAAGACAAATTAAGTACAATTTACTTTGATTTTCAAATTCGAAAAGGTTTCACCCCGACTCTTAATGCATCGTGTTTCCTTCTGGAGCATCAGTGAATGTTCCTTTTTTAATAGTCCCTCAATTGTCCTCGGTGTGAAAAGATGGATCTCAAAATCATACAGTCACTGCTGGAAAACTGAAGAATTTGCAGGAACTGGGGGATTTTTCTGAAGAACATTAGGCTGACAAACAATGGACCCAAGAACAATCAAAAAAAAAAAAAGTTGTGTATCATCTAGTGTATCATAAGTCGACAATTGTTGCAGAAAGTCTGCAGATTTCACAAAAAATTGCGTAGTGTATGATGGGCAGGAGACTCCATTGTTTAGCTTCGTACTATGATTCCACCCAGTCAGAGGATATCAAAACATGTTTGATATTTTAAGCCGATTTTTGAATACATACTGTGTATGACGCATTGCTACTGAAACCGAAGCTATCCTCTATCTACCAGTGTTGCAATGAAATACAATACTACTATAATAACAGTTATTCAAAGTTTTTTGCACATCGAGTAATGTGTATCCATGTCTTCTTATCAGATAAAAAATGTATCTGCTTCAAAATCTGCTTTATACCCATTTTTAGAATTTATGGGCATATTGGCATTTACATCCAGCGTTTTTATGCAATATCTAGATATAGAGAACAACATGCAACCTAGCTTTAAAACATGTAGCCATTAGTAACCCTGTCACGAACGATCGTTGATAACACACAAAGAAGATACGATTCAAAAGTCTTTAATGCTAATCCATACATATGTGATCTATCTTAGATGAAAACCACCACAATGTTCAAAGTGTGAGAAAGTGAAGAGAGAGAGAAAGAGAGAGAGATATGAAGATAAGATGATCAGAGATGCATTAGAAGAAGGGAGACAGAAGGCATCAAATACAGCATTTTACATTACAGTATGCCATGTGATACTGTAAACAGATTACCATTGTAGAGACTGCCACATTACTGTAGCTCCCCCTTATAAAGGTCAACTACAGTATAGATTCCGTCATATGGTACACTTAGAAATGTTACTGTATTGGCAGCAAACTCTGTTCAAGCACAAAACCTCATGTCCGTGTCATAACTTCATCACACTTTTTGATAACACACTGGATAGATACTATTAAAACGCACTTTAGCTGGACAATAACTTTTTTTCTAGAGCTGATGTACAGCAAAAACTATCTCTCCCATGTATTTCCTATTATCTCTGTAAAGCTGCTTTAAAACTATATATACTGTAAAAAGTGCTGTAAAAATGAAGGTGACTTGATTTGACTTGACTATTACAAACATTATGGATTAAAGTACATACATTAGCTAATGTAAGTGTAGGTTTTCTAATGAGGCATGTATTACTGTAATTAATTCAGCAATAAGGATGATTTGAAATGTGTCTTGCATTGTTTGCTATTGAATGAACTGATTGTTAAAGGGTTAGTTCAATCAAAAATGAAAATTCTGTCATTAATTACCTATCTTCATGTCGTTCGACACCCGTAAGACCTTTGTCTTCGGAACACAAATTAAGATATTTTTGTTGAAATCCGATGGCTCAGAAAGGCCTCCATTGGCAGCAATGACATTTGCACTCACAAGACCCATAAAAGCTACTAAAGGCGTTGTTACAAAGTCCATCTCACATTGTGTTTTGTAACAATGATTATGTTGAAGGAAACTATGTACAACTAGAATGAAATCATGTGATCAGGTTTTGAAAGAATGACTGTGTTACAACTGTGATCAGTTTGGAGTTTTGTACTAAGAGTTATGAAAATGAATACTTGTGAAAATTGCACCAGAGCAAATAACAAACTGTAATAACGACGCTGACATGCAGTGAAGCAAAGACAGGAAACTGAACATAACTGTGACACACCCAAAGCCCCACACGCGCTACTTTTCAGCAAAATGGTAACCACAAAAATCAACATGACAGAAACTCTGTTAAATGTTAGTGTACTCTGCCATGACCTGTCGCATGAATCCGGTTTCAGTTGCTACCCATGTTTAGTATTCATTTGACCAAACACTCCCTTTTCAGGCTCAAAAAGGCGGATTTTTTTAATTAGGTTTCAGCACCATGATAACTTACGCTACACAGTTAACCTGCAATGTTTAATTTGATGATATCTCTCATAATGCTCTCTTAACTCTTTTCCCACCAGCGTTTAAAAAAAAAAGTTGCCAGCCACCGCCAGGGTTTTTTGACCATGTTCACCAAAATGTAATAGCCCATAGAATATTTTGTTTAATTAATATCTGAGAATGCAATATATCAAAAGAAAGAGCTGACCTTCTTCTTTTAAACAAACAAAACAAAACAAAATTATTCTTGCTTCATGCATTCCTTTTTAATCAACACTTGAATATGGGTAAGTTTCATAAAAAAAGCAACATTTTGAGCAAAAAGCTGAGAAAATCACGTTTTTGTGAAAGACTGTATCCAGATTCGTAATGATGATCAAACACAGATGGAGTAGATCGAGTCCATCAACACCCCTAATGCTAGCACAGTCCTGTAGCTCGTCCTGGGTCCACATTTCATGCAGTAACATTACATAGTTTTGATTTATATGATGTTTAATGTTGGCAATCACGTTATTTTACATATGCATCTGTTTACATGCGATCGCTTGCTTTACTCTGTCTTACTCGCGTGTGTTTTGATCAGGAGATTCAGTACTCATTCAGAAGATGCGTAATAACACCCCCTAGCGTTGAATAGTGAAAACAAGGAAACACAGAAAATTCCGTGTTTGGCGGTGAAGCGTTTTTTCACAAATAACGGAAAATTCTGTGTTTGGCGGGAAAGAGTTAAAGGGATAGTTCACCCAAAAAATTTAATTATCCCATGATTTACTCACCTTCAAGTCATCCTAGGTGTAAAAAAGTCCTGGATCTTCCAAGCTTTATAATGGCAGTGACTGTTGTTCGGTTTTTGAAGTCCATAAAAGTGCATCTATCCGTCATATACCTGCTCCACATGGCTCATCCGGTTAATAAAGGCCTGCTGAAGAGAATCGATGTGTTTGTCTTAGAAAAATATCCATATTTAAAACTTTATAAATTAAATTATTAAGCATCCGGCCGATCGCCTTCCGTATTCAATTTATGAAAAAAGTGTAGCGCCTCTAGCAGTTCAAAATGCTTATGCTATGTCTGATGACACCAGTTTTGCTCGTCAGACGCAGTATTTTTGTGTTATTTTAAGTGCACGTTAGTAAAATGCGCCTGTGGACAATGCGCGTTCACTCTGCTTATTACACACACAGGGACACGCAGCAGTACACAATTGCAAATTTTTGCTTGCAAATTCCACCATGTCAATAGCGAATCTGTCATGTTGTGAGCACAACTGGCTTTTGAAAGAATTGGGAGATGAGACTCTGATTGGTTTATTGCACGTTACACCCAAAACACACCCATGACTCATTAAGAGACCACGTGCCGACTGTTTTTTCCGTTGTTAAACTAGCAAAAGTGGATTCGGACACGCCCTAAGTGCATCTACGCCATGTGATTCAGACCATGCGCTC
Organism: Gobiocypris rarus; assembly: GCA_023029165.1. Taxonomy (NCBI): domain Eukaryota; kingdom Metazoa; phylum Chordata; class Actinopteri; order Cypriniformes; family Gobionidae; genus Gobiocypris; species Gobiocypris rarus. The sequence continues at coordinate 22,109,745 of CM040929.1, read as the reverse complement.
AGATCGTTAAAATAGGGCCCATAGTCTTATTGTTTAAATATTGTTTTCTTGATTTAGCATGAGTACCATGTTTTACCATGCCTAATATCGATGTAGCATACCTCAGTGTGCAACAAGTGTCTCATAGTAGCCGCGGAGCGAACGCATAGAGTGGCATTATAACATAACTTTCAACACACTCAAATGTATCTAATATGATAAAACAGCGCTGGGTTACCCCACATATGCATGACCGGAAGAAGCGGAAGCGGTCATCTGAATCATAAAACATCCATGAATACGATTTCTGCCCGAGTCCCGGCGGATTCTTTTCCACCGGCTGAGGTGAAGACAACAACTCTCATTATTCCACGAAATCAAGGCATCATTAAGTTAGCTTTTGTTTTAAATAGGCGACCTCTAGTGATGAAAATTACATATTGTGCCTTTAAGTAAACTGAGCAAATAGCTCAAATCTTTTGGTGTGTATATAAAGTGTACTAAATTGGTCACTTGTGGGGTTACATTTCAGTTAGGATGCTTTCTAGGAAGGTAGATGTTTTGGAACAGAGCCACAGATCACAAAATTGAGCAAAAAACAAAAAAAAACATACTGTCCTAATCAAATCTCCTTTGAAACAAACACTGGCCCATCCTGTGTAATTCTCCCACAATTCAGTCACACAATCAAGATATCAGTTAAGAGTATTCTGGTCCTTACCAGAGGACAAGAGTCCAGATTGATTTTCTTTCTGTCTTAATTCCTCCCCACAGTGTTAAGGGCAAATGAAGTTCTTCCATTTAGCTGCAGGCGACTGCTGCCATGTCACAGCGTGAGCCTGGCAGTCTGTTGTGAATTTTTCTCCAGCTTCATTTTGTTTATTGCATTATAATCTCACATGGTCTCATGCGACAGCATTTGCTTTAAAGAACCCATTTAAATCACTATTTTGTACAACGTAACAACGTTCATAAAACAGGTTGCGGGCCTAAAGGCAGATTGTTTGAGTCGCGTTTAAAGTCATTGTAAATATATGCATACCTGTGACTGCATAATATAAACCCTATATTAATGTACTAAATATACGTCATCATTTACAACGTTTAACAATATTTAACTGTGAAATTACACATATTGTTTTGTTCATTATAATATAGCAATTCAGACTGGAGAGCTATATTAATACAGATGAATACAAATACATATCTATCCATCCATCCATCCATCCATCCATCCATCCATCCATCCATCTATCTATCTATCATAATTTACAGTTATGGAAAAATATGTAATACACTCACCTAAAGGATTATTAGGAACACCATACTAATACTGTGTTTGACCCCCTTTCTCCTTCAGAACTGCCTTAATTCTACGTGGCATTTGTTCAACAAGGTGCTGAAAGCATTCTTTAGAAATGTTGGCCCATATTGATAGGATAGCATCTTGCAGTTGATGGAGATTTGTGGGATGCACATCCAGGGCACGAAGCTCCCGTTCCACCACATTCCAAAGATGCTCTATTGGGTTGAGATCTGGTGACTGTGGGGGCCATTTTAGTGAACTCAATGTCATGTTCAAGAAACCAATTTGAAACGGCACGAAGGGGCCTAAAGTGTGCCAAGAAAACATCCCCCACACCATTACACCACCACCACCAGCCTGCACAGTGGTAACAAGGCATGATGGATTCATGTTCTCATTCTGTTTACGCCAAATTCTGACTCTACCATCTGAATGTCTCAACAGAAATCGAGACTCATCAGACTAGGCAACATTTTTCCAGTCTTCAACAGTCCAATTTTGGTGAGCTTGTTCAAATTGTAGCCTCTTTTTCCTATTTGTAGTGGAGATGAGTGGTACCCGGTGGGGTCTTCTGCTGTTGTAGCCCATCCGCCTCAAGGTTGTGCGTGTTGTGGCTTCACAAATGCTTTGCTGCATACCTCGGTTGTAACGAGTGGTTATTTCAGTCAAAGTTGCTCTTCTATCAGCTTGAATCAGTTGGCCGATTCTCCTTTGACCTCTAGCATCAACAAGGCATTTTCGCCCACAGGACTGCCGCATACTGGATGTTTTTCCCTTTTCACACCATTCTTTGTAAACCCTAGAAATGGTTGTTGTTGAAAATCCCAGTAACTGAGCAGATTGTGAAATATTTAGACCGGCCCGTCTGGCACCAACAACCATGCCACGCTCAAAATTGCTTAAATCACCTTTCTTTCCCATTCTGACATTCAGTTTGGAGTTCAGGAGATTGTCTTGACCAGGACCACACCCTTAAATGCATTAAAGCAACTGTCATGTGATTGGTTGATTAGATAATTGCATTAATGAGAAATTGAACAGATGTTCCTAATAATCCTTTAGGTGAGTGTTTATCTCAGCAGATAACCACTGTAGCTTACAGATATTTTGTGCATCTCTACAGTAAAACAATTTTTTTGTAACATTTCCCTGAATGTGATATTAGTGCCACCATGACCCCAATGAAAAAAATTCTGACAAATGGATTGGCAAGTTGTCATAAACAAATAGGAAATGTGTCTGCTCGAGAGCTTGCTGGAAAATGGACCTCCCAAAGATATCAAAATGATCCCCATTGGAATGGGTTGGTAGCTAATGTGCCTTAGCAAGGCCCCTCATTTCAGCTAATTCATGCTTCAGTGGCATCTCTGCAATATGGAGCCACATCCACCGTCAAGGATGGAGTCACTGCAGTCGGCTTTAAAATCTTTTTCACTTGCCGAGGTATGTTAATGACTAGATATTAGCTTCCTGGAAAGTCTTCTTTGCGGTGATTCATCTGAGTAATAAGTACCTTAAGCTGGATACTGTCTCAGTAAAAGTATGGGCCTATTTCTCTAATGTGCAGAGTTACGAGGCAAACAGAAAGTGTGTGCGCAGTCCCCGCTGAGAGATCTCAGTGTGCTTCCTTCATAGTATTGGCACACAACAAGGCTCTCGGCAGGAGGTGTGGACATCCTCCTTCTCACTTTCTCTATCTCTTACTTGGAAAAAATCGTATTTTTGGCCATTTTTTCTTTATTCATTCAGCAGGGAAAAGCATCAGGAAGTAACACGAGCCGCACTTGAACTTGCATCACCTGAATGCACTCCATGACTCTGTTCACATAAGGTAGTAACATGCTTCTCAAAGTTTCTTGTGATTGAATTACAAGGGGTAGATTTCTAAATGTGTGCCTGTATAATAAGCGACATCACTTCTGTACGGTTGAAAATCAACAGACATTTGCTTTCTTGTTCCAATCCCCTTTTCCTTACCAAAAATGTAATTTGTGATTCCTAACACACTAAGCGGAATGTCGGCTGCTGAGTTTTTGCAGTTTGTTCCACATGTCTCCATTAGTCGGACTCAATTCGGGGTATTCTGGTCGATTGAGTATATTGAATTGGCATCCGTATGTGAGAGAGATCACTTTGATTGGCTGTTAAGCTTAGCAAACGTGTCAGTGCACGAGAATAAAAGAAAAAAGTGATGAAAGTGAGCAAAGACCCCAAGACACACAGACAGAAGGCTGTTCTAATTTTAGTCTGTAGTCCTTTTGGTGTGTTCAAGCACTGCTGACGACAGTCAGCTTTTTTGCCACTAGTTCTTCTATGGTTATGAATAAGCTGGTGTGTTCCAAAACAATAACAAAATTCGCATTTAGGAGATAAGCATTCAAAACCTACAGTCTCTCACTTCTGGTAAAATGGATCATGGATTTGTATGACATCACCACAGACGTCTGTCCAATCAAATGCTCTCAAGAATCTGAAGCGTTCCGCCCCCTAAATAGACGCTGAAGCTGCGGCTGAAATCTGTCACTTGTTCACACATTATATATAATGATATATATATATATATATTTTTTTTAAGCCTCATCCTTCTCTCGCACTTTGTAACAAATCCTTCCTTCGCGGCCTGAAGCTCAAATTATTATTATTTGTTTTTTTTTTTCCAGAAAGCTTATTCAATTTAATTTTGATAATATTTTTACTTCAAATTTTGTGTTATTTTTTATTTTATTTACCTTTAAATGACTAGATTTGATCAATATATAATAAATAAATAGTAATATAAGCACATTCTTCTCATTAGTTCAACTTAAATTCAAAATAATTCACACTTTCATGGAAAACGCTTTAATTCAGCTCAAAATCTCTTACATCGGGTCTTTGTTGACCTCTTGTGGAAAAATAAAAAATAACATGATATTTCATGACTCCTGCCACTAGATGGCCTTATAGCTCTATATGGAGCAAATTAGCTTTTCCACTGGGTCCTAAAGTCATTTATCTTCCGAATACATTCAGATACACATTTATGAGGTACAGTTTAAGCATTTTTAGTTTGAATTTTGAGAATTTGTAGGTTTTTCTATGTACTGATGCATTCCTCTCATTCCATTAATTCCTATGGGGGTCAAATTGACCCGCGAGGGAAGGATTTGTTACTTTTTTTAAATTTCATCCACAAAACTCCTCAAATCCTGTCAATTATTTTTTTGTGTATTCATGGTTCAAGTGCGACAAAAGTCACAGGGTCTTGTGACTTTTTTTTTTAATGAGTTTCGGGTCAAAACGACCCGGGGGAAGGATGAGAGTTAAAATGCTGTCATAATAATAATAATAAAATAAGTACATTGGCGTCATTTTAAGATAATTGAAAAACTTTTGTCCAATAACTTGATTGTCAGGGTGGCACAACTGCAAACATGGCTCTTTTATTTTGAATTGCAACAACAGTGAACATGATGCATCATCCAGAGGAGCCCAACTCATCCTTGTGACAAAGTTAAACGGTTTATAGATCTCTCTCATTTCAAGTATGGTTATGTTGGTACACTTTCCATGTCAGGTGGTACAACTCAGTTTCTTATATCACCTGACATAAAAAGTAAAAAAATTAAACACTTTGAAATGTTATTTAACAACTGAAACTTGTTTAAACACATTTTCAGGACTGTGAACACCTTTTTGGATTTATTTATTAATGACCCATACTGGAAGACCACCAGCTCTGCAGTTCGGCACTCAAGTCAAGTCAGTTCACATTGTAAATAGCATTTTAAACCATATATTACTTTAAAGCAGGCAGCTTTACAGTATTTAACATGAAAAAAAGTAGCAGTGTCTGGCTCCTTCAGTAAGATTTACAACTTCTTCTTTATTATAAAACGGTGCTCCAGTGTGTTTATTTTTTATTTTTCTTGTGGACCTCGATGGACTGAACAGAAGAAATGAACCGGAGAAGATTTTCACATCAAAGAAGGCGGAACCTCAGAGCCACACTTACCTATTACCAGTGTTGGGCACATTACTTAAAAAAAGTAATTAGTTATAGTTACTAATTACTTCTTACAAATAGTAACTGAGTTAGTAACTGAGTTACATCATTATAAAAGTAACTAATTACCAGGGAAAGTAACTACTGAGTTACTTTTTTTTCAAAACTATATTAAATATGTTAAATAAATGAGTTGTACATAAAATAGAATATTAAATAGAATAAATTATTGTTATAAAACATTGCACATTAATGTACACCATTGTAATGTTGCTGTGGGATGTGACAACTATCAAATTCAATACATTATTGTAAATAGGCTATCAGTAAGCCTATAGTGTAAATATTATCAGTAGGCCTACTATAGTGTAACTATTTTCAGTACTATACTACTCCTTTGGTAGTGGAGCGTTATCAACTGGGTTTTTAGCCACTAATTTTGTGGCGGTATGTGATCTAGGTGCTTCGTTAGATTAGAATTACTTTCCACCGACGTGGAGAGGCTCTGGGCATATGTTGCACGTTAAATAAACATTCTTACCTTTCACCTCAACGACGGAAAAGTTGCGCTTATACTTCCAGTTTGCGAAAGCTACCTTTGAAATCGTTAGACTTGCCATCGCTGACTGTGCATATGCGTGTGCGTCAAAGGTGTGTGTGTGTGTGTGTGTGTGTGTGTGAACTCAACCTATCAACCTCAACCTTGTCTCCCACCCACCAATCATCATCAGTTATGTGTTACTACCCCACCCACCCCAGCAGGCAGCATATTTGCCACACACACACACACACACACACACACACACCAACCAGAGAAAGAAAAGAGTTGCAGGTCCGACTGACAGAGAGCGGATGCAAACCGCTTCAGTCAGCTCAATTATAGTAACGCCGCATTTTTTCCCTCAGTAACGCTAACGGCGTTGTAACAAGAGAAAAAGTAATTTGATTACTCGTTACTTTGTAACAAGAGAAACAGTAATTAGTTTGATTACTCGTTACTGAAAAAAATAATTACGTTAGTAACGCCGTTTATTTATAACGCCGTTATTCCCATCACTGCCTATTACACAATCGCCATTGCTCTGTTCATTAAATCTCCTTTTGCTTTATTTCCCTCTCGTCTTCTGGATTACGCAGCAATTTTGACCATCGAGACCTCGAGAAGGATTAGTTCACTTTAAAATGAAAATCACCCCATGATTTAATCACCCTCAAGCCATCCAAGGTGTATGACTTTCTTCTTTCTGATGAACACAACTGGAGTTATATTACTAAATATCCTCACGCTTCCAAGCTTTATGATGACAGTGTGAAGCTCAAAAAAGCACATCCATCACAAAAACTGCGGAGTTAATAAAGGCCTTCTGAAGTAACTTACAGAAAAAGCGTAACCAGCGCAATGTATAACTAGAACGTAGAGTAAGCATTTTGAACTGCGAGAGAAGTAAGCCTCAAGTCCTCAATGGCATCTCTCTTTCTCTTTTTTCCTTTGTGAATTTACCATTTCATGCTCTGGTAAAATTCTACAATCCTGCTGGGTACAATTATCTGTAGCTATGTTCATCTTATACATCTATCTGTAACTGGTTCAAGTGAAATACTGTTATTAAACCCGTTCAACTATAAATTTTGTGCTACTGTATGTTTTGAGTCAGTATCAGCAAGTATCGGTGGGTGTTAATAGAAAGGAAATGTACAGTTACACCATCATGCTGGTAATGTTTCTTTAGTCAATCGGCAATTCTGAACCACTGTAGTGAGGTCACCTTTACAATTCCTGTCACAGAAAAAAAAATTATTAAAAAGGAAAGAAAGAAACTGAAGCTTAACCTCAAGGCCATGGGTCCTCAATGCTCTGATTCACTAAATGTGAAAATAAGACCTTGGATAACGTGAGAGTAATTTAAGAGGCAAATATCTCCCTTCATTTAGCGTCTTCCGACACGTAATCCTCTGCAGATGTGCTTCATTGCACATAATCAAATAAATATGTAATTGAACAGGGATGAACTGCCTGACTGCTGCCCATCGCATGGGAGCTGTTATATTTTGAGATTTTGAATTGAATGCATTAACATATTCATACTACAATCACTGGAAAATGACTCAAATTCATTTAAAAGAGCAGACAGGTATAGTCAAGTTAGTCCTTACTAGTATTGAGATGAATGGGAATGCTAATTAAAGATATTGGAAGCCTCCTTGATGCTAACGGATAGCTTTCTCCAGATAATATACACATTCTTGACATTAACAGTACTTTCTTCGGGTAGTAGCGTCCTTGATGCTAATGTTAGCGTCTTATAGATATAGTTTTTTGTCGTTTATAGCCTAATAGACGCATTCTAGTTATTAGATCTCCTTGATGCTAACATTAGCTTTCTATGAGTTTTATAGACATATTTGTTGCTAACAATATTTTTTTCTACAGGCATTTGATAGCGACTAACAGATAACTTTTTTCAGGTATTATAGACCTCATTGATGCTAAAATTAGCCATAGTGTTATACACCTCCCCGATGCTAACCGTTAGTTTGAGGTCTTGAGGTGTAACACACCACCATGATGGAACTGATAGCTTTTTTCAGGTATTATAGACCTCCTTAATGCTATAATATTAGCAATATTTATACAAGAACAGACAATCCTTGATGCAAACATTAGCTTCCTCACGTAGCCTATTTGATGATAACTAGGCTTTACTGTAGCTTTCTTGAGGTATTCTACAGGAACATTTTCCATGTATGATACACATTTTTGATGCAAGTGGATAGCTTTTCCAAGGTATAATAGACCTCACTGATGCTTAGCTTGATATGTGTATAGACATATTTGATGCAAACAATATTTTTCTACAGGCATTTGAAATTGATATTGACGCTAACGTTAGCATTCTCAGGTATTTGATTTCAACAAATGAACTTTCATGAGGTGTTATACATCTCCTCAATGCTAACGGATAGCTTTTTCAAATAATATGCACAATCTTGATAACAGCACTTCTTCAGGTAGGCCTCCCGGATGCTAATTTCAGCTTCTTATAGATAGTCCTCGTCAATTATAATTTCTCAAGGTATTATAGATCTCATTGCTAACGTTAGCTTTATTTGAGTATTGTAGACATATTTGATGCTAACAGTTTGGTATTTGATACTATCAGGTATTATAGACCTTATTGAGGCTAACATGAGCTTTCTCTTCATGAAGTGTTATACACCTACTCAGTGCTAACCAATAGCTTTCTTGAGGTTTAATACACCACCATAATGCTGCTAACTGACAGCTTTTTACAGGTATCATAGACTTTCTTGATACAAATGTTATATTTCTATGAGAATAGACATCCTTGATGCAAACATTAGCTTGCTCATGTAGCCTATTTGATGATAACTAATTACTGTAGCTTTCTTGAGGAATAATATTACTTGATAACAGATAACTTTCTCCAGGTATCAGACAGATTTTTGATGCAAAGTATTATATAGCTAACGTTAGCTTTCTATGAGTATTATATAATTTTTTTAACATTAGGTTTCTACAATTATTTGTTGCTAACAGCTTTCTTCAGGTATACAAGACATCCTTAGCGGCTACTGTACCTCTAAAGGTTCAAACAGCCATATTATTTCTGGATTAACAGATGGATCAAAATGATTAAAGCCATGCGGCGCTTTAAATGCAAAGTCGTAAGTGCCCCAGAATTTCCATGTAACATTTTACAGTAATTATTCAGCACTTTCATCTGCTCCTACAATAATGTCATTTCTTTGTATTTCCTTATTTGGGTGCTTTTATCAGTGAATTTTGATATCTCCAGTAATTTATATATTAATTAATTAACATTATGAAAATATTATCATACAAATTAACATGCAAAATAGTTATTTCAACCCTAAATAATTTTATCAGTGCATTTTTTTCCCCAGTGCTTCTCATCTTTTGGAGTGCAACGAACTTGTGTTGTTAATTTTCCTCTAAATTTCCTCCGTTCAATTGCTCCCTGAGGAAATTTAGCTGAAGCTTTATTAATCAAAGGCTTTGACTTCAGGATAGGGATTTCTGTGACTGCTGACTCATAAAAGTGATGTAATGGTACTGTTTTGTTGATTGCTGACATCAGCTCAGTATAATTCTGTTAAAGCGGCCATTCATCGTAAAGATTTCATCGCCCTTGCTCCCAGTGACCGAAATTAACTCCTTTATATTTATCTTACAGTTCGATCAAGAAACTGAGCCTTGGAGCAGCCGGAAATTCATCTTGCCTCACCAGAGAGATGTTTGTGCTCAATAAAAATAAAAATAATAACCAGACTTTTACATTTGCTGACAGAAATGTGAGTGCTCCTTCTCGATGGTTGCTTGGGCTTTGCTTTGTGGTTTTCTTCTGGCCCAAATAACAAGCTTGCATAGTCAGAGTTGCTTGTTTCAGCTTATTCTTGTCAAGTACCACCCACTTAGACAGGAAGAGACCCACTGACTGACAAGTAAAGTGTTCAACTACAGTTTTTATGTGCTTTTAGGGGTGGGGTTATTTGAAGTAGATTGTTCTCAATTTGTGAGTCGCAGCTCTGTTTTGATCTTGTCAAGTACAAGAAAGAACCATATATTTTGTTACTGTCAAAGGTGGTGTGTTGAATTGAACTCTATGGTATTTTGATGTGAATTTATCTGTCAAACACTCTCATGGCAACTGGCGAATTAGCGTCGAATTAGCCTCATTTTCATAGATTTAGAGCTGGAACGCTGCATGCTTCGATGTTTTCACAAATAAAATCATGCAAATTTATATGAAATTTCTCAAAACAGTTACGTTTTCTAATGAGATTGGCTTGATCTGTCAGTTAGTTTAAATTAGCCAAGTTAGCCAGTTGCTAGTCTCAGCCTCATACGTCACGGCCACGGATCGTTAGCTGAATGTATATGGCACACTTTTCTGGAAACACTTTAGGAGTTTCAAAGTCATCATCTGATAGGTTGATTAGTTCTACAGGATGTCCACGAGTTGTGTGTGTTGCGTTCTCTTCGTCTGGAAATAAATGCTTTGACGACAAACTCCCTCGTAGAAGAAGAACGCTGTCGCGCTTACAACTGTGACAATGAGCGCTTACCAGGATCAACTAAACGCTGGGTTTTCAAAAGTATGTAAAGTTCGTGGCTCCATTTTTGCAGTAAACTTACACAAAGCTCTTATTGCAGGGACAACGAGTTTACATTTTGCATGACATGGAACAAAACAAACTGTGATTGACTGCGTTCCATGTCAGTCAAATGTCCTCTTGGGCAGTCCTTGGCCAATGAAAGCTGCTAGATTAGCCAGATGCTAACCCAGAGAAGTGACATGACATCCCCTCATCCCTGAAAACCATGAACAAAACTATGGAAAATGCAAGAACCTTTTTATGCAACACTTAACCATGAGTATTAGTGATGCTTGCCATAGTAAAAACTGCCTGAGTACACTTCATACTTCATCAAGTCGTGTTTTGAACAACCAAAACAAAAACAATGGAGAAGGATATGCTACTTTAGCCGCATTTCCACCGAAATTAACTGGAACAATTTGAACAACTCTTAGACTGTTACTGTTTGCGTTCCCATCACGGTCTAAAGTACTGTGAAGATAAGAAAGTTCCCGCTGGATTTCGTCCTCCGCATATAAGCTTAATAAAACCTTCTCATCCCATCTTCTGTCCAATCAAACGCTCTCTAGAATCTGAAGCGTCCCGCCCCCTAAATAGACGCTGAAGCTGCGGCTGAAATCAGTCACTTGTTCACACATTTACTATTTTTTTTATATTGTTGTATTTTTTATACCACTGTAGCTCCCTAATACCAAGACTTGATATGCCCCAAATTAATATATCAATAAATGGGCGTTCTCACCTGCTTTCTTGTAATCAGATGTGGTATCAAAGGTCCCTGGCGGTGTCCTGGGCTCGCTCAGCCTCGGACTGGTCAAAAATAATTATGTTCACTGCATTGGATTCCCCATTTTACTTAATAAAAGTTTAAAAATAATACAAAGTACAAACAACTTAAAAATAAATAACAAAGTTCCAATATAAAAGAAATAGTAAAAATCTTCACCTGGAGTGCGGCCCGATCTTCTCTCGGCACCCTCCTTTATTCCCAACTTGGTGCGGAGCGGTTACTAACACAAAGCAATTCCTTATATGGTAAGCAACACCCCTGGACAGTTTGCACACACATGATATATTTGCCCAAAAAACACGATTATATTTTAGCACACACACTGAGGTCTTTCAGAGTTTAGGGGCTACTTGTAGAAACCACATCTTCGCATGGTTTTGTATGTGACCATGAATTTGGTCTTATCTTTTACTAACACCTTGAACTTCAGCCAGCCCACTTCTCTTATACCTAAAAAAATTGTTTGGTTGTCAAACAGATTATGCTTCCTTTGACCCCATCTTATTAAGCACATGTACACTTCTAACATTCAACGTAATTAACTTCTAAAGTAAAAAAGGAATCTAATAGTAATAACATGTTTCATCTTACTTACGAGGCAAGTTCGGATAGTCTTGGGTGTCCAGAGATCCAAACTTCTCTCGTAACTTAAATATTTCACAATGTGAGCACTCAAAATCACCATCCAACACAATATGTTTAATTTCATTCATCATCCGTTTGTTCATTTTCTCCATCTGCCTAATTAATCTAGTTAATTTTTTCTGCTAGTTAATTTCGTCCTGCTTTGAGTATATCCATCCTTTCGGATGGCCTTGAATATCCATTTGTCTTTCTTTTCTTCTCTCCAGCGCTGTCTGTCATGTTCTCTGCTGCATCATTCTGTTAGCAAATCATCCATAAATAGTTCACTTTTTGTTCAGCACCTTTTTCATCCCTTTACCATTTCTGAGAAAATGTGTGACCAGAGATTCCTAGGAATTCATAAATTGTTCTTTTCCATTTGTGGCCAATTCAACAATATAAATGGTTAATGGCACATAGTGTACTATATAGGGGTAGGGAACAATTCAGACTGTAAATAAACTTTCAGTTGAGGCAAATGAAGTTAGTTTCACATGCACAACTGCAACACACACACACACACACGCACACGCACACGCACACGCACACGCACGCACACGCACACGCCCACGCACACGCACACGCACACACACACACAGACACACACACACACACACACACATGTTGTGTTTCCATGTTTTATGGGGACATTCCATAGGCGTAATGCATTTTATACCGTACAAATCATATTTTCTATCCCCCTACACTGCCCCTGCCCCTAAACCTACCCATCACAGGAGACATGCTGCATTTTTACATTTTCAAAAAACATCACTTAGTGTGATTTATGACCTGTTTTCCTCATGGGGACCAAAAAATGTCCCCACAAGGACAAGGATTTTGGATATTGCCATCTTTGTGGGGACATTTTGTCCCCATACCGTAGGGATTACCAGGACACGCACACGCACACGCACACACACACGCACACGCACACGCACACACACACACACACACACACACACACACACACACACACACACACACACACACACACACATGTTGTGTTTCCATGTTTTATGGGGACATTCCATAGGCGCAATGCATTTTATACCGTACAAATCATATTTTCTATCCCCCTACACTGCCCCTGCCCCTAAACCTACCCAACACAAGAGACATGCTGCATTTTTACTTTTTCAAAAAACATCACTTAGTGTGATTTATAAGATGTTTTCCTCATGGGGACCAAAAAATGTCCACACAAGGACAAGGATTTTGGATATTGCCATCTTTGTGGGGACATTTTGTCCCCATACCGTAGGGATTACCAATCCACACACACACACACACAAATCGGGGAAGGTGCTGCTTGATATGTCCCACCCTGTCTTCCTATTTCAGGGGAAATCACGTCAACACATTGAATAATGCTGCGTGTTTCAAGGCACTTCAGTGGTTGAAATAAAATGCTGCGTTGAGTCAACCTATCAAAATGCTGCGTGAACTAAGCATGTTCAGCGCCAAAGTCCCACCCCCGAAACTTCATGAACTTTGAAAAGAAGTGAACAGAGACTTTCTCACGGGGAAGTTTTTACTCTGAAATGATTTAGACTCTGGTCCCTGTGGTTAAAACACACAGAGTGCCACCACAAAGTCCCCAGTTCCTGTGGAAAGTTCCTGTGGTGGAAACACACCACCATAATTGTTTACTGATTTGTGTGCACTCTTTAACCACTGCTGCACAGTACCTCACAACTGTGCATATTGCCACCTAGTGGACTCTTCTGTCTCAACATTTACCTTGCACCTTGTTGTATATGCTCCTTCCGCGGACCCTTCGAATGCCGAAAATTATAGTATACTTTGGGACTATTACACAATTGTAAATAACGCTCAAGGTCACTTTATGATTAGGAAATGGGAAATGAGAGTGGATGTTTCACACATACAGATCTCTACCAATGTAAATCCATTGACGGATCCCGGGGGCCCACAGGACTTTCTAGCGCACTGTAAGCTCCACAGATTGCACCTCTACAAGGCTGTGATTAAACAGGACTGTGCCAGGGTCATTAATATGGACTGCTCATTATATCACACCCGTTTCTCCAAGTCTGATGTGGTGTTTCTGATGCTGGCGTGTGAGAGGTGTTTTCACAACCCGATGACACCTACCTTCTGTGCTCTGCGGCTCAGGAAGTGTCTGAAATGTGGGCTGTAACAGGTGGCGGTTGACAGGGTACTGCGTCTTCCTGTAGTATAGTCCTCCCCGGTCCGTCTGCCGAACTGAGAAAAGTCTCAAAATGATGAGTTTTCCATACCCCATTGACTCCGGGAATGTGCACTATGGTGGGAGGTCCACAATACAAAGGACACCAGGACAGTCAGGCGTAAAGATGGGCAGAGTGATCTGAATGATGCATGAATTTTCCCTGAAGGCACAGAAACTGCAGCTTTTTACTGAGGATAGAGGGCCATTCTGGAACGTATCATTAATTAATTGGGCCGTAGAGTGTTTTTTAAGTGCACTCAAAAAAGGATGGGTAATCTGCGTAAAATCAAACATAAAAAAATAGAATGTGGTTTTAACAAGACAATTCAGCAATTACATAATAATAATAATAATGTGATGAAAAATATTCTCCATAGCAGGTGCCAAGCTACATAAATTTCAAGGCTCAAATAAAAATATAACTTGTTATTTATATACACCTCTTAAAAACATCAGCGTTTTCCCTGGAATAACAGGAATAACAGTATAATAGTTAAAGCTCAACAGAATAACAGTTAAAGCTTTCAGTATCAAATTATTTAATGTATTGTCTGACAGACTTTAGTCCTCTAAAGATGATGTTGACATTTATAACACTTTATATTTTTAAAAAGAGGGTGTTATGTAAATGGAACAGGTATTATAGCAGCACTGCCATGGAAAGTTTTTAATACTTATTAAGCCCCAAATATCCTTTAATAAAAAATAGCAATGAAAATATTCCCAATATCTATATCTATATATATATATATATACTCACCATACTAATACTGTGTTTGACCCCCTTTCACCTTCAGAACTGCCTTAATTCTTTGTGGCATTGATTCAACAAGGTGCTGAAAGCATTCTTTAGAAATGTTGGCCCATATTGATAGGATAGCATCTTGCAGTTGATGGAGATTTATGGGATGCACATCCAGGGCACGAAGCTCCCATTCCACCGCATCCCAAAGATGCTCTATTGGGTTGAGATCTGGTGACTGTGGGGGCCATTTTAGTGAACTCATTGTCATGTGTAACAAAACCAATTTGAAATGATTCAAGCTTTGTGACATGGTGCATTATCCTGCTGGAAGTAGCCATCAGAGGATGGGTACATGGTGGTCATAAAGGGATGGACATGATCAGAAACAATGCTCAGTTAGGCCGTGGCATTTAAACGATGCCCAATTGGCACTAAGGGGCCTAAAGTGTGCCAAGAAAACATCCCCCACACCATTACACCACCACCACCAGCCTGCACAGTGGTAACAAGGCATGATGGATCCATGTTCTCATTCTGTTTATGCCAAATTCTGACTCCATTCTGAAACCATCTGAATGTCTCAACAGAAATCGAGACTCATCAGACCAGGCAACATTTTTCCAGTCTTCAACAGTCCAATTTTGGTGAGCTCGTGCAAATTGTAGCCTCTTTCTCCTATTTGTAGTGGAGATGAGTGGTACCTGGTGAGGTCTTCTGCTGTTGTAGCCCATCCGCCTCAAGGTTGTGCATGTCGAGGCTTCACAAATGCTTTGCTACAACTCGGTTGTAACGAGTGGTTATTTCAGTCAAAGTTGCTCTTCTATCAGCTTGAATCAGTCGGCCCATTCTTCTCTGACCTCTAGCATCAACAAGGCATTTTCGCCCACAGGACTGCCGCATACTGGATGTTTTTCCCTTTTCACACCATTCTTTGTAAACCCTAGAAATGGTTGTGCGTGAAAATCCCAGTGACTAAGCAGATTGTGAAATACTCACCAACAACAAATACGCACCAACAACCATGCCACGCTCAAAATTGCTTAAATCACCTTTCTTTCCCATTCTGACATTCAGTTTGGAGTTCAGGAGATTGTCTTGACCAGGACCACACCCCTAAATGCATTGAAGCAACTGCCATGTGATTGATTAGATACTTGCATCAATGAGAAATTGAACAGATGTTCCTAATAATCCTTTAGGTGAGTGTTTGTGTGTGTGTGTACTGTATATATACTGTATATATACAGATCAGGCACAACATTATGACCACTGAAAGGTCAGGTGAGTAACACTGATTATCTCTTTTTTACATGTTGTACTAAAAAAATGTTGGATTAACATGTTGGCCTCAAAGTTAGAAGCAGCCAAAATGGGTAAGCGTAAGGATTTAAGGGAGTTTGACAAAGGGCCAAATTGTGATGGCTAGACAACTGGGTCAGAGCATCTCCAAAACTGCAGCTTTTGTGGGGTGCTCCTGGTCTGCAGCTGTCAGTATTTATCAAGAGTGCTCCAAAAGTGTTCATTTAAGATGTTATTTAACTTATTTAAGACTGCTCTTATGAGAATACGCTAGAATATACTCTATGTAAAGCTAGCCAAAGGATGACAGAAAAACGGAATCTGCGTTAAATATTTTTAACGCGGTAACACGTTAAGCTGAACGCCACTGATGTTGGATTGTTCAGGACCATTCGGCCTGTCTTAGCCTTTTGTTCTTACTGAGGCCAAAAAACCCAAAGACAGAGATAAAAGCAATTGCACACTGACTTTACCAAGAAAGAGATTTCCGCATTCCAAGATCATCACAATACTTGGATTGAATTTGCCTATTGTAATCTTTTTTACATTTTGCATATCATTGAGTGGCATGCGCTCACAGCGTGGATTGAATGAATATTGATTCAGACAGTGGCTAGCTGGCTCAATCTCCAAAAATAAAACAAAGAATATGACTGTTTGCAGACTTCGGTGGCCCGGATCTATCCGGTCCTACCCTTAAAGTGAAAATTCACAAGAATAGCAGATTATCTTGAGCTCGCCAAACTGGAAAAGCCAACAAAAGCACTTTATTCTCCTTTCTCCTGACTTAATCCTCTGTCCCGGCCACGGTGATTTATCGATCTTCACTTGTGCAACCTGAGCTAAGGAAGGCCTGTTTCCTTGTTTCCTTGGTTACTGTGCTCTCGCTGTCATAACCTACCAGTGTCAGAAGCTTCGGCCATAAATAGTCCAGCAACAAAGCCCGATGTGTAATGTGTATGCCATTTATCTCCCACAAGGTGTCATTTTCAATTACTGTAAAGCATTAATTTAGCACATAATGTGAAATTGTTTTGTACTTCAATGCGGACCTTTAAACTGTCGGTAGCAACAATCCTATTATATTGTTTTACAAAGTTGTGGGACACAGATGTGGAAGTTGTGATGTCTTTATAGCATGTGAATGTAAATGTTTTAAGATGATCTTACAACTGTAAGTTTTGATGAACAATCTATGTTTGCTATAATGTAATGTAAGCAATAACATAATAAAATATCCAATTACTTTAAATTACATAAAGTTGTTTAAATCAATGCAGTAGCATAGTACTGTATGTGTCAGTGTCAGAAAGAGTTCATTACACAGTGTATATATAGTGTATATATTCTTAAAATTATTAAAATGCATATAAATATATAATTTATCATATATATATATATATATATATATATATATATATATATATATATATATATATATATAGATATATATATATATATATATATATATATATATATATTGCATATAATAATGTAATATTATAACAGTATATTATATAAATTTGTTCATACATTATAATACTTCAAATTGCTCAAGAAACACATGGCACCAGGATGCACTATGGGAAGAAGGCAAGCCGGCGGAGGCAGTGTGATGCTTTGGGCAATGTTCTGCTGGGAAACCTTGGGTCCTGCCGTCCATGTGGATGTTACTTTAACACGTACCACCTACCTAAGCATTGTTGCAGACCATGTACACCCTTTCATGGAAACGGTATTCCCTGGTGGCTGTGGCCTCTTTCAGCAGGATAATGTGCCCTGTTGTTGATGTGCTGAACAAACAAGTCCGATCCATGGAGGTTACAGTTCACAACTTATGGGACTTATTGGATCTGCTGCTAACATCTTGGTGCCAGATTCCACAGCCCATCTTCAGGGGTCTAGTGGAGTCCATTCCTTGTTATATATACACTGAATAAAATTAAACACAACACTTTAGCATTTTCCCCCTTTTTTAATGAGCTGAGCTCAAAGATCTAAGACTTTTTCTATGTACACAAAAGGCCTATTTCTCTCAAATATTGTTCAAAAATCTGTCTAAATCTGCGTTAGTGAGCACTTCTCCTTTGCCGAGATAGTCCATCAACCTCACAGGTGTGGCATATCGAGATGCTGATTAGACAGCAGGATTATTGCACAGGTGTGCCTTAGGCTGGCCACAGTAAAAGGCCACTCTAAAATGTGAATTTATATGACACAGCACAATGCCACAGATGTTGCAAGTTTTGAGGGAGCGTGCAATTGGCTTGCTGACTGCAGGAATGTTCACCAGAGCTGTTGCATGTGAATTGACTGGTCATTTCTCTACCATAAGCCGTCTCCAAAAGCGTTTCAGAGAATTTGACAGTTCATCCAACCGGCCTCACAACCGCAGACCACGTGTAGGCCAGGACCTCCACATTCAGCATCTTCACCTCCAAGATTGTCTGAGACGAGCCACCCGGACAGGTGCTGCAACAATCGGTTTGCATAACCAAAGAATTTCTGCACCGGGGTCTCGACCTGACTACAGTTCATCGTTGTAACCGACTTGAGTGGGCAAATGCTCACATTCGATGCCTCACATTCTGGCACTTTGGAGAGGTGTTGTCTTCATGGATGAATCCCGGTTTTCACTGAACAGGGTAGATGGCAGACAAGTGTATGGCGTCATGTGGGTGAGCGGTTTGCTGATGTCAACGTTGTGGATCGAGTGACCTATGGTGGCGGTGGGGTTATGGTATAGGAAGGCAAACCTGCACATTTTAGAGTGGCCTTTTACTGTGGCCAGCCTAAGGCACACCAGTGCAATAATCCTGCTGTCTAATCAGCATCTTGATATACCATGGATGATGGATTATCTCGGCAAAGGAGAAGTGCTCACTAACACAGAATTAGACAGATTTGTGAACAATATTTGAAAAAAATCTTAGATCTTTGAGTTCTGCTAATGAAAAATGGGGTCAAAAACAAAAGTGTTGCGTTTATAATTTTGTTTTAATCAATACATTTTTTGTTTTATAATGTGTGTGTGTGTATATATATATATACATACAATTTATAACATGAATTATACATTTTACTTTTTGTATGAGAACTGCATGTACTGGATGTGTACTCTATAACAGCATTCACCATAAATCAGCATCCACCAACAATAATGTCAACAATCACTCTTAATAAAAATATTAATTACAGTGCTGGATTGCCTACGAGATGTGTGAAATCCGCTTCATCTATATTAGATGCAAGCATATGGTTGACAAAAAGTGTCTGACAACATGTCCCACTTAACCTTCTAAAAACAAAGGGAAAAAAGTTATCAATACAAACGACTTTGTCAAGAGAAACAAAGTTGTGCCCGTCTGATTTACAGCTCTTCTGAAACAATGTAAAGTTAATGTGACACGACAACTTGTGTTGCAATTACTAGCCTGTAATTAGTCTGCTGCACCTAAGGCCATGATATGCTAATGCTAATGATAAAGAAATTACGGTGTCAAAAGAAATTAGTGCATGTGAGTTGAATTACCACAAAATCCTGCTAATGTATAATATCTGAATTGAAATCAGCGAGCGTGATTGATAAGATGCTTACGGCAGTGGAGTGACACAGGTTTAGCCTACTTGCGTAGGAGACAGGAGTGAATGAAATGTGACTTGAAATATTACTGGCTTTCTTCCAGCTTTTTCTTGTGATTGTTCCGCAGATAACTTTCCAATTTCAAGAGGCAGAACGTCAGTCAGAATGGCTTGTGAATGACTAAGTCTCAGTCATTTGTGAATCAGTTGTGAGCGGTAATAGAGTTTCATATCTTCAAAACGGTTAGGGCTTTTTTATCTGTTTTACAGTGCGTCATGGCAAACATTTTTATGTGTATTTACTTCAAATGTTGTAAAAAACCTAATCGCAATAATTCTGTATTAGAACACACCACCACTGTTGGAGAACGTTTTTGTTTCCCCCTCATATTCCAAACATAATGAAACATATTCCGTTGGTAACAGAAAAATGTACCCAAAATAAACTCTAAAACAAAAAAAATGTAGTTTTAGCTACATTTTGCATTGCACCAATATGTACCTTTTCTTTGTACTTAATCAAGCCTGCATGAGGTCTAGGTGATGCGGGCCCGAAGGATTTTATAATCTTTTTGGTGCATTTTAAAACCCCCCTCTGAGAGCACATCTAGTAAACATGTTTCAGACAAGTCAATCAGCTTTCTCTCCTGACCAATCAATTGAGTGGCCAGGGCTTAAAGAGCCCTGGAAATAGATTGAGGTTTTTCAAACAGTCCAGAGTGCACTTAAGCATGAGGATAAATCGGCTAACATTTCCATCCGCGGCCCAGCATGGCATATTAATGGCCGTTATATTTGGTTTTGGTCACATCTGACCACCAAAGAATGCTTTTAAAGCTTCCACTCTACGTAGTTTGCTTGGCAAAGAGGAATACAACATTGAGAGCGATCTGAATTTTCTGGGGTTTATGGATTTCAGCTGTCAAAGCAAACGGGTTTCTGCTCACACACAAAATAAGATGCAGAAGATAAAGAAGGAGGTGACATTTAGGGCTTGCCAAATGCAAAATCTGAGGGTTTTAAATGAGGTTGTGGCTCAGCTCTTGGTTTCTTGGATTTATGCTCAAAGGCCACGTTTCTGACTTTGCTCTTACAGCGTATAGTAAATGAAAATGTACTGAAATTACAACTTAGGCAGTTTTCTGCCAAAAGCACTATGGCATTCATAATACATTTAATGTTTGGAATGTGAACATGCAGTGGTAAGTATTACCATATTGTTTTTTCTTTTTGTAAATAATAATATAATATAATATAATATAATATAATATAATATAATATAATGTAATATAATTAATATATCAATTCTTCAAACCGCTTGTCCTATGTAAGGTCACAGGTATTCTGGACCAAAAACAAAACAAAACAAAACAAAACAAAACAAAACAAAACAAAACAAAACAAAACAAAACAAAACAAAACAAAACAAAACAAAAAAGAACAAAAAAGAACAAATAAGACACAAAATAAAACAAATGAGAAACAAAACAAATAAGACAAAAAATAAAACAAATGAGAAACAAAACAAAGAAGAAAAAGACACAAAACAAAAAAGAAACAAAAAAGTAAAAAAACACAACAAATAAGACACAAAACAAAACAAGGAAAAACAAAAAAGAAACAAAACAAATAAGAAAAACAGGAAACACCTTAAATGACCATATAATAAAACAATTAAATAATATAAAATAATAAAGTAAAATAAAACAAAGTAAAAAAAAAACACATTAAAACATCTAATAAGATAAATAAAATGAAATAGTATATATATATATTGAATAACAATTAAATAAATAAATAAATAAATTGTGCATCAATGAGCCTTTAACATATGAATAATATGAACAGGGGCAGTTATTTAGTGTTTAATTAATTACTGTTAATTTTATGCTAGTCTAGTCTTTAAAAGTCAGTCACTTTTAAAATTGATTTTAATTATTTATTATATTATATTATGCCATTGGTGCTCACTTTTGATAGCAATGTGTGTTTGACCGCTGGTGCATTTTGAGGTCCCCTACAGCATTCCATGGCTATAGCGATCGTTTGCATCATCAGCGAATTTGGCACTTTTCAATGGATAATCTCCCATGATAAGAACCCCACCAACCCATTTCACATTATCTGATGTTATCGCACATGCCCAAAGTCCAATTTCTCAGTTCAATCACAAAACACTGAGCAGATAAAAAAAGTCACCCTCAACTTACTCACCGTGATGAGCCATTGAAGAAGAAGAGCCGCAATAGAAGAGGCCAGAGATGGGAGGCTTTCTGATCTTCGGCCTTCTGTCGGGTCATTCCTGTGAAGAAGTACCTTCTGAAATCTGTTAATGTACATTAAAACATGAATATGTCAGTGTTGTAATTTAAGAGGATGCCTATAAAAGGGCATATCAGACTTTCCAAAATAGAAATCAATTTTGATTATAACAATCTTTTAATATTTTAATTATTATAATAATATTAGAAGTTTTCTAGGTAATGTTTTCAATGTATATTATATATATATATATATATATATATATATATATATATATATATATATATATATATATATATATATATATATATATATATATATATATATATATATATACACAGTGGTTGTCATAATTATTGGCACCCTGGTAAATATGATCAAAGATGGCATGCTAAAATAAAAATTTCAAAATAGAAATCAATTTTGATTAAAACAATCTTTTAATATTTTAATTATTATAATAATATTAGAAGTTTTCTAGGTAATGTTTTCAATGTATATATATATATATATATATATATATATATATATATATATATATATATATATATATATATACACACACAGTGGTTGTCATAATTATTGGCACCCCTGGTAAATATGATCAAAGATGGCATAATAAAATAAATCTGCATTTTTTATTATTTTGATCTGTCATTAAAAAAATTCACAATAAAATTTACATCACGTGGTTAGCCGGGTTCGTGTGCATTGCTTTCATGGGGAACACATGGCACCAGGATGCACTATGGGAAGAAGGCAAGCCGGCGGAGGCAGTGTGATGTTTTGGGCAATGTTCTGCTGGGAAACCTTGGGTCCTGCCATCCATGTGGATGTTACTTTGACACGTACCACCTACCTAAGCATTGTTGCAGACCATGAACACCCTTTCATAGTAACGGTATTCCCTGGTGGCTGTGGCTCTTTCAGCAGGATAATGCGTCCTGATACTAAGCAAAAATGGTTCAGGAATGGTTTGAGGAGCACAACAACGAGTTTGAGGTGTTGACTTGGCCTCTGATTTCCTAGATCTCAATCCAATCAAGCATCTGTGGGATGTTCTGAACATACAAGTCTGATCCATAGAGGCCCCGCCTCACAACTTACAGGACTTAAAGGATCTGCTGCTAACATATTGGTGCCAGATACCACAGCACACCTTCAGGGGTCTAGTGGAGTCCATGCCTTGACTGGTCAGCAAAAGGGGGACTAACACGTATTAGGAAGGTGGTCATAATGTTATGCCCACATAATGTTATGTATACATATATCGACCACACATCTTTAAATACATATGACTTAATAGATTGCCATTTTAGTATGCAGTTAGTACACTTATAATCACATGACTATATTATATTATATTAATTATTATATTATTTTATATTATACGTATATTTATGTTCATTTAAAGAAGATTTTAAATACATGAAGGTGAGTAAAGGACATAATTTTGGGAACATTGTTTGAGTGTGATACTGTAATAAGGTTTTCTTTTAATATATTATAAAACTAACATGATTATGATCTTAAGAATCTGTGGTATGACGAGGACCTGAAACTGTAGTGAATTACAGGAATGAGCCTGTTAATTAGACTGAAGGAGGTCTGCAGTCGACGACTCTGGCCATTCCTTGTGATGAGAGGAAGGATATGAAAGCCATAAGGAATGACACTAGGGCTAGTATTCACATGTAATTGCTCACCCAGGGAGGAAGCAAAGAGACTAGTGGTCTAGTGCACAGCCGAGGTGTCAGGTTCTGTCAGGATGATGAAACTCCACACAGCCCACAGACTTGCTTTGAGACTGCCGGGTGCCAGGGGGGACGTCAATTTTCGACTTTATAAATCTAAAATTGATGAAATATGAGGACACTCTTCACCGGCTATGGCTTAGTTTTATATTTTAGAGGTCCTTTACAGCAGCCACTCGGGATTTGGCCCCTGATTCATGTTACACCAAAGCCAAGAGCCTTTGAAATGCAAGAGTTTGTTCCAAATACCACATCAACATTGTGTACAGCAGATTTTATTTCAGACGCTTATCATGTGGAAGACCTGAAAGTGATCGCTGGATTGGCATGCGTCGACTATGGACACTTATGAACTCTTTTGGACCTTTGGACTTTTAGTGTATATATTAGGGCTGCACGATTGATCGAATCGCAATCGCAATTTGGCTTGTGTCTGAAAGCACTGCGAGTTTGAAAAAATACATTTAATGACATATTTTGACCAAGCCGCAACCTCCCGTCTCTCTTGAAGCCAATACGGAAGTGACTTCAACTGCAGTTCATGGACTGGCCACTAGGGACAGGCTCCAGAAGGGAGCAGAATCTCATTGAGCCTCATGTTAAACTGCCCAACTTTACAGCAGAAAAAAACACGTTTACAGCCTGGTACAAATTCTAGTTTTGGTCTAAACGGCTAGTTTTGCCGTTCATGACAACTGTGAGGGGGGTGAAACTCATTTGTTTACATTATATAAAGGCTTAAATGTCTGCATAATTAAGGGCGTGGCCACTTTGAGTGGCAGGTGGGTAGCCATTTATCTGCTGTCTGTTAGTCATCGCGTCACCTCAGCTCCGCCCACGTCCCGCCTCTTTGCCTATTTTCTGTTATCCGGGAGTGATGCACGATGACGCGCTGCTAAGATGGCAACGACCAGCTTGTCTCTATTTTACGCTTCAAAACTGCTCTTCAGAATCCTATGGGTGACGTCACAGACACTACGTCCATATTTTTTTACAGTCTCTGGTTTTGACTCACTTCATATCATCAGTCGAGTGTTTGATATTTCCTTTTTGTGAGCTGATGTGGCTTCTTTGTCACAGAATGAAGCACAGCGATCAAGTCGATTAGCACTGCATTATAATATACTTTATTATAATGAAAATACCTGAGAAGGGAACTTAAAGATCTCAAACACACCATATATTTTCACTGTCGTGTGTTTATTGTGTTCATGTTTAATCAGGCAAACCATCTTTTAATTCAGCTACACAGCGCCAGCTTCACGTTAGGGATTTCCGGAATAAAGTCATTATATTACTTCTCTCTGAGGTAAATGTGGCGTTTCTGCTCGAGGGCGCCATCTGGCCTCCAGTATGAATGAAACGTGAGTGTGTTTAGCGCCCAGCAGTGCTCACTCCATCCTATTTTGGGTAACAAATTTGGAAAAATGATACTTCTCTAAATAAATGTATATGACAATCCGTATGTTTTTCTCCAGTGTACAGGAGTTTTTCCCCACAGTGGATGCATAAGAGGCTCATATTCCATATTAAAGACATAGACTCGTTCTTGATTTTGTATACCTCCTGACAATTAAAAAAATATATTATTAAAACAGATTTGTTAAAAAGATTTGTTTTAATAATAATAATAATAATAATAATAATAATATTTTATAATAAATCCTTAGACATTTTCTGGTGATTTTTAGTCATAGGCTGCCTGCATGTTAACAGGTAATCCTGCAGTTAAAAAAAAAAAGGTTTCTGTAATTTTCTGTATTATTATTATTATTATAGTTATATTTATTTTTAAATATATTATTATATATTATTAGCAATAAATGAAATGTTATATATATATATATATATATATATATATATATATATATATATATATATATATATATATATATATATATATATATATATATATATATATATATATAAAATGTTGACTAAAAATGTTCTACATTCTGTTGACATATGATATTTACTTTGATTTTTCTTTCTTTTATTCATGTCAGGTCTCAAATTTCATCTCAAGCATGCTGTTCACTGAAACTGTTGTCTCCATGGTAACCAAGTTCACAAAATAATAATAAAAAAATTATTAGGGGCAAAATTGTTGGACGTGATGGAAATATAAGGGGGAAAATTATCAATAATTTTTACTCAATGAATACTGAACAATGATTATTTAACTTATTGTTTTAGATTATCATAATTTCTTAACTGGAATAATTCATATCTTTATGACGGATTTTAATATCGGGACAAAACAATGTATATAAATATTTTTTGGAAAAAGAAAATAAAACTTCTATTCAATATTAAATAAATCAAAAGTGACAGTAATACTGTATATTTAATGTTACAAAATCATTCTATTTAAAAATGCCATTCTTTTGATCAAATTATTAAGTCATTTATTATGCTGTTCTTATTATTATACATTTCAACATTGATAATAATAATTAATATGTCTTGAGCATTAAATGATAATGACTTCTGAAGACTGGAGTACTGATGCTGAAAATTCAGGAATAAATTAAGTATATTACAATAGAACACAGTTATTTGAAACTATAATAATATTTCACAATATTACTGTATGTTTGATCAAATAAGTGCAGCCTTGATGGGCATAAAGGTCTATACATTTATTTATTTATAAAAGAAGCCATGGGAAGAAATGTTTTGATGACCTCTTTTTAATAAATCTCGTTGTAATAAATTCATCCCCTGGGACACACAGTGTAAATGAGTTAAAGAAACACTCTAAACACCATGTGCGGTCATTTAAAAGCACAGGAATGCGTCACATGATTTCCCTGACCTCACCAGTGAACTAATGGCTTATTATGCACTAGGGCATATTTCATATGCAAAACTCCAAAAATATGACAACTGACAAGTGTGCAGTCTTGCAAAAACCAGAAATATCCTCAAATGACATGGGTTTGCTGTCAAAAACAGTACAGGATGCCTCGGATGAAGAGAACTCCACAATTAGGCACATTACATGTGATGGGAACCGGAGAATAATCTTCAGAAATAACATTTATGATTATGAATTTTTATGGGCATTATTCCATCCCTGACTGGTCATGTCAGATCTACAGAAATCCAAAAATGCTTTGGTAAATTACAACATAAAAAGTTGCAACATGAGACACAATTATGACATTGAAATGGAGAAAAAGGGCATTATTATGATCATTCAAAATGTTTACTAATAATTCTGACATGATCATAATTTTGACTTTATGTTGTGTCATAATTATGCTTTTGTCAGAATTTTGACTTGTGTCATAATAATGACTGTATCGTAATTTTGACTGAATCATAATTATCAGATAAAAAGTAAAAATTGTGACATTCATAATTATGAGATGAAAGGTAAGTATTATGGCTTTTTGTAATAATTATGGCTTTTTATGACATGATTTACCAAAGCATTTTTTCTTATGTGAGGAAATGGGCTTCTATACAGATTAATATACATAAATATACCTAACCCTAACCCAGGCATTGAATATTCTTATAGAGATTCACTAACACCTGTTGAATAATAAAGAATATGGGCCCTATTGTAACGATCTGAGCGCATGGTCTGAAGCGCATGGCCCAGGTGCACAGCGTCCCTGTCTGTGTAATAAGCAGAGGGTATGCTCGTTGTGCACCTGCCTATTCACTGAAAAAAAAGTGTGTTACATGACTTAATTGTGTACATCGGTCCCACATGAACCAATTAACTTAAACAAACATAATTTGTTCATGTAACTTCAACATCATGGAATGAATACATTTTAAGTGACCCAATTAAGTAGCCTCAAAGTGAATTTTATACAGCTCCCTGACATTATTCAGGCATTCAATTCATTCATCCACTTCAATTTCATATAATATTACACAACTGAATTATAATACTGCACTAGACAAACTCTTAGCTAGAAATACACATAAGCATCTTAAATGCTAAGCATTAAAAGCTCCTACAGCAAAGCCATTATGACATTAGTTGTTTGTCCACAGCCTAAGCAAATGCTCCACTCTTTTTCACCCACTTTAATTTAAATTGGTCTAATAATTCCAACATAATTGAATATTAAATACATAAAATAACCCCTATAACATTAAAAACTACTTGATTTAGCCATATGCAAATCATGCTGGGAACAAACAAGCCCCGCCCAGTTTCAGTTAATGCAACACAATTCATTCATGTAATCTCAACACAAACGGATTAAGTAAACTTCAATTTGACCTCTATTTAAGTGGATTGAACACAATCAAATTAAGTTTGGACAAAATGTATAGCAATTGTGTTGCTTTAGCTCATTTAAATTAAGCAATTTGAGCAAGCAATACAAATCTTTTTCTTTTCAGTGTAGGCGTATATATTACTAATGGGCTATTTAAATAACTCAAAAAATACTGTGCCGTGTTGTTTCATTAGCAAATGCACTCGCGCCCATCTATTCACCCAGGCGTGCTGGTCTGAAAATGAGGTGTGTTCAGGCGCATTGTTGGTGCATTGCTATTTTGAGGCAACTGAAAACGACTGTGCTATTGACTTTAGACCAGGTTTTTGTTGGTCAAAAGGACAGTCGATTTCATTTTCCTCAAAATAGCAACGCACCAACAACGCGCCTGAACACGCCTCATTTTCAGACCAGCACGCCTATGGGTGAACAGATGGGCGCGAGTGCATTGGCTATTTAAACACCGCGATGCTGGACATGAAAATGATAACTGCATTGGGCTGAAACTAGCGCATTGTGCTGGGTGTAAGATAGGGCCCTATATTTTGAACTGTTTTTGGCAATACAATGAAAGTCACTGGGGTCCAAAAAAGCAACTTTAGACCCCATTGACTTTCATTGTGTGCATGTTTTTTTTTTCTTCGTGATTTAGGTTACTGTCATGTTAGAATGCATATAAAACTGTCATCTTTTATATTCAGGAAATGATTGTTTGGTAACAGTGTAATTCTAGGATCACAGGTGGAATCAACCTGTCCGTTTGCTGCCTGTCAGATGGATGACAGTGAACGCCGTGTTCAATAAAAAAGATAAACACGCACAAGAGCTGTGACCCTGGTCCAGGCGAAGAGACATGAAGTCAGGCGTCAAAATGATTTTCATAGCAGATTAAGCTGGCAGCTGGGCCGTTTCAGGGGCGGGCACAGCAAACATTCCGGATTAGGATCAGCGCTTATGTGCCCGTTAAGATGATTGCGTTTCGTGGAAAGACGCTTTCCGTGCGTTTATTGAACATGAGGATTTATCTGATCCCCTCGGTCAGCTCGGATCATTTAATGCTGCAGGGCTTCTCATCAAATGAGTTCCAATGCAATACAAATCAACTATAATACTGACAGCTGATTCATAGCATTTTCATGTTTTAAACAGGCAATTTATGTTCATGTTTAATAATCTTTTTCATTTACATGAAATAATTCAATTTAACGAAATTATTTAATTACAAATGCTTTGCACAGAACAGTTATATTTCCTGACAAGATTTGGCAGACACATTGGTTTTGGGGTTGGTTGGCACGTGGAGTGTAATATAAGAAAGATTCTTAGCACATTTTAACATGTAACTCAACGGCCTATATAAAGAGCTTTACAAGGCAACTGAAGCAGCCAAAAAAAGTGATTGAAGGGATTAAAAAAAAGCAAGGACGAATTTGAAAAACATTTTTGTTTGTTGCTTTTCTCTTGCAACCAAAGCCTTTTAATATTGTGCCAACCAACCTCAAAACCTGTGCCAACCATCCCTACATTGGGGTTGGTTGACACAATTGCACATGTATCACAATATGATCTCATGACTAAATGTGCCTTTTTTTTCCAAGCAGGTGATTTTGTATGAATTTGTATGCTTTCATTTGTGATTTTTTCCCTCCTAAACCCAACCTTTAGTGAGCCGATAGCAGATAATACAAAAAACATAAATTCATATTAACTCGTCACCAATTCACCAAAATAGTTATGAATGGTCAAGAGAGGATGTTGTGTATCGTATAATTAGTCATAAATAAAATAAAATATTTTTAAAAACATTTTGTTGCATTAAATTTTTCTGCTTTTTTTTACCCAAGTAAAGGGAAAGTTTGCCCAAAAATTACACTTCTCATTAACTCACATTCATGTCATCATCGATGTATGTAACTTTTTCCTCTTCAGATAAACAAAAATAAAGATTTGTAGGAAAATAATCAATTTGTGTCCATATAACGTGTGAATGGCTGTTGCTTGGTTGACACTTGAAAGACCACACACAACGATTGTGTCCACGTTGTGTTTCTTCACACACACTTATACGTTTATGGAAAGCTTGTGTACGCATATAGGACAGTTTATAGTTAAAAGAGTTTCAAATATTAGTATTATTCTTACACACACATGTTGTTTCGCTTCAGAAGACACTGACTCATCCTCTGGAGTCGTATGGATTTCTGTCATGATGGCCCTATTTTAACGATCTGAGCACATAGTCTTAAGCACATGGCGCCGGAGAACTTAGGAGGTGTCCAAATCCACTTTTACTAGTTTAACAACGATAAAATTTAAAAGAAAAACGGTTGGCACCAGACCCATGTTCTAAAAGGGTTATACATTTTAGGAATAATGTGCAATAAACCAATCAGTCTCATCTCCCATTCCTTTTAAAGGTTAGTTGCGCTCGCGCCATGGCAGATTCACTATTTACATGGCGGAATTTGCGAGCGGAAAGACTGAACGCTTCTCCAGAGAGAAATCCTTTTATTTTTATATTTAAACAAATGTGTGTGCTAATGCACATCCCTGTGTGTGTACGCGCATTGTGCACCCGGTTATAGCCGCATATTACTAACGTGCCCTTTAAATAAACACAAAAAATACTGTGATAATATTGTGTAACAAAAAATACTGTGACTTTAGACCAGGTTTTTGTTGGTCAATGGTCGTTTTCAGTTGCCTCAAAATAGCAACGCGCCAACAATGCACCTGAACACACCTTGTTTTCAGACCAGTTCATGGGTGAACAGATGGGCATTTGCTATCTAAACAACGCGGTGCTGGATGTTAAATTGATAACCGTGTTGGGATGAAATGTCGCATTGCGCCAGGTGTATGATAGGGCCCGCTGTGTGGGGTTTTTCAAGCGTCAGCCTAGCAGCAGCCATTTGAGTACATTATATGGACTCAGAGATTCATTATTTGCCTAAAAATCTGAGTTTGAGAAAGAAAGTCATATACTGGGATGGTATGAGTAAATGAGAACATGTTCATTTTTGGGTGAGCTATCCCTTTAAGATTTCATTTACACCTTGTCTCATGAATATTAACTAGCCTACCTAGAAGTGTGATCACTGGGTACTCACAATCCAGTCACGTTACTCAATATTCATGAGTCAGAGACATTCAGTGCTGGCTTGCTATTGAGATATCCAAGAGATATTCATTGAGACAATATCAAGTTTTGTATTTGCTCAGAAATTATTATAATATTAATTTATCTGGAGATGAAATATGACGAATCTAACATTTATGCTATAGTCGGCAGGATCTAACAAGTAGTAGACTTTTTCAAACTGAAATATTAATAGTTGTTAAAAGACACTTTTACCTGTTTGAAAAAACGATCAAACAAACAAACAAAAAAAAAAAAATGATGGCCTATATTTGAAATGTGCTTCTAGAGATGCAAGACATATGTTCAGATGAGGGGATTTGGGCTGAAATTGGACCTAGGTTATGTCAATATAATAATTATTTTTATTTTAATTTAACTGGCTAAATGGCTATTAAAAAATGCCAACATGTACAAGCCACAGCAGCACAAACTGGAGTACTGAGAGAAATATTGTACATTAAGAACAAATAGCTTTTTTTTTTTTCCAAAACTGGGCTGGCCTTGTCCTTCTTGTGAATTTGAATAAGCCCCATATTCCTTAGAGGAAAACCGTGTAGCTGGTTCTTGAATGAGAATAAGGGCTGAATATCTGCATGGTCAGCCAAACTATTTTAGCTTCCTCCACCAGTTTGTACAACGGTAAATGCTATCTAGGTTAGATTGGGGAAAAAAAGTAGCCTAGAACTTTCTTATCCCGAAGAGCCTATAAGAAGGAACAATAAGGCAATGCCTTTAGGGAATGGTGCTAGCTGCTGGGGGAAGAAAAATTTGGATTGAATCCAAGAACAATGATTTTCTCAGATACAAATAAAGTGGGACTTTGTCTTAGTCCACCGCTCCTTTATTTGATTATTGAAGAATCAAAACATCTCGCTCCCATTTGCACCTGAAAGGCATTTCTGAAAAGAAAAAAACATGAAGAGAAATTATTCAACGATTGAATGATGCAGGGGGATGAAAGAGAGTGTGGCTGGAGAGTGCATTAACGTAGCATTGAATGTTTTAAAATGATTTTTCTGAAAATGGTTGATGTAGCGTAAACAGTAAGAACCTAATCCATCTCAGCAGGGATCTCTCATGTAGGTTGTTTTCTACAAGTCACAGACAACCCGGAACGATAAGTCCAATCTTGCCTGCAATTTCCCCCAACAAGCTTTCCAAATCCATTTGTCAATGAAAGAGGAAGTCTTTGGATTTCCATCAGACCAGTTTGTTTGAGCCTCCATGACCTCAGTGCACAAGCAGCTTTCTCTGGCATACTGTACCTGCCAAGACAAAGTCTACCCAGGGATTTCACTTCCTAATCAGACATATTCTAATTAAATTTCACATCTCAAGCTGACTAAAAGAAAAAAAGAAAGAAATTAAAACGTGAAACAATAGAGCTGGAAGATAACACTATTGGTGCTCATGCACAATTGTTGCCTTCCTCAACAATATCCTTCTGTATGATGAAAAAACAGTGATGTTCTGACTAGTAGAATAACTGGCTGAAGCATTGTTTTTGGACCCCATTGACTTTTCTACTGAAAGTATAGACCAAAACATGTTAAAATGTTAAAGTTATTGTGATATTTTATTCTAGCTAAAATTAAACGTGCATTTTGACCATTTTAGCTTCTGTAACATAATGAGATGTTTAACTGTTATATAGTTGCTGGGGTGTTCTGTGTATTTGTGTACTTGCCACATTTAAAGCCAATTCCTAAGTCTCTATGAAATTACTGTATGGACCCTAGATAGATATGTCTTGTGGATTTTTTGGCTGTTTTATCATCTTCCTGGCAAAACATCAATTGAAAAACAACAGGTTCGAACAAACCCCTAAGTGTGAGAAAAAATAACAGTGATACTTTCCTTACCAAACACCAGTAAACACATGCAAGTCTTCCTTGTATCAAAGTGGATTTTGTGTCGTCTCCGAAGACCCTCCTTGCTGGAAACCGACAAAAATCTTTTGCTTTGCTTCACAAGAGAATCATTTTAATTATTCAACGTGTTGTGCTGTGAATTCATGCTCAAGTACCCTTGAAATTCAGCTTGACAGAGACTCTGTTCACCTGCGCTGAAGGATCAACACAACCTGATCATTTGCAAGACTTGATGTGACCTGTATAGTCCAAATCAGTGCTCTGAATTATCAACCGCCCATTTTTCCTCTGTATACCGAAGCTATAATGATGAATGAAATCGTTTTTCTCCCCACCATTTCACTTCAGGGTTTACGTAATATGTTGCTATGGCAACCATATATTCCAATATTTCATACAAGCCTAGCAACGCTATAATGCTGCAAGCAGTGTAGTACGTTAGATAATGAAATTGCACATTATTTCCATATACAATGTGTCTTGGACCACATTTGGAATCCAAAACTACAATAAACCTGGAAACAGACAGAACATGAAGGATTCTGAACTATCTAAAACAAGGAATACTAAATATTCACAATTCTACACCATTTTAAGTCACTCACAGACTTTTGGACCCCAGAAAATGCTGAATTAAGAATTGCTCGCCATTAATGGCTTGCACTTCAAAGCGACGAACACATCAAAGCCACATTGGCTCAATTGCTGATAATTTCAGAAATATCTAATTTAAGGCAAGACACGACAGGTGAAAATTGTTAACATTTTACCACACTTCCCCACTCGATTAATCCAATTATCCATAAAGCAATAAAATCATGTTAAAATGTTTTTCAAATATGATACAACAGGCCTTTGAGGAAAGTCTGTTTTTCCATCTCTCAATCATCAATGTATTGCATTATATTGTCCCCAACAATAAAAACTCACAAAATTAAACATTTAAATATCATCGTAGTAAGACCTGGCAACCATGTAGTTAAGTAGTCTATACTGTAATAAAGATCTCATTGATTTAGGGTGCGTTTAAACGACAATAACTGCGTTTCCATTACCCTTCAAATTGCGCAAATTGAAATTGCGAATTGAAAATACTCCCAATGGTACCACAAACTTTCATCAGAGAACATAACTTTGGACCACTCAGCAGCAGTCCAGTCCTTTTTGTCTTTAGCCCAGGCGAAACGCTTCTGACGCTGTCTGTTGTTCAAGAGTGGCTTGACACAAGGAATGCGACAGCTGAAACCCATGTCTTGTATACGTCTGTGCGTAGTGGTTCTTAAAGCACTGACTCCAGCTGCAGTCCACTCTTTGTGAATCTCCCCCACATTTTTGAATGGGTTTTGTTTCACAATCCTCTACAGGGTGCGGTTATCCCCATTGCTTGTACAATTTATTCTACCACATATTTTCCTTCCCTTCGCCTCTCTATTAATGTGCTTGGACACAGAGCTCTGTGAACAGCTAGCTTCTTTTGCAATGACCTTTTGTGTCTTGCCCTCCTTGTGCAAGGTGTCAATGGTCGTCTTTTGGACAACTGTCAAGTCAGCAGTCTTCCCCATGATTGTGTAGCCTACAGAACTAGACCGAGAGACCATTTAAAGGCCTTTGCAGGTGTTTTGAGTTAATTATCTGATTAGAGTGCGGCATCAGGTGTCTTCAATAACGAACCTTTTCTCAATATTCTTTTCTCAAAATTTTGTGAGATAATGAATTTGGGATTTTCCTTAGTTGTCAGTTATAATCATCAAAATTAAAAGAAATAAACATTTGAAATCAGTCTGTGTGAAATGAATGAATATAATATACAAGTTTCACTTTTTGAACGGAATTAGTGAAATAAATCAACTTTTTTAATTATATGACCAGCACCTGTAGCTATAAATAAGTTATAGTTATAAGCTAGACATGTTATTGAAGAAAAATAGCTCAAAATCAGTGCATGAAAAGACATGGGTTCTGCCTGTTGTTTCTTGCCTTGACACAGAAAGTGAGAGTTAGCTTTAACATGCTGTAGGTGCAAACATCTAACCGTTAATCAGTTTGGTGAGGATGCCCATAATGCATCTGGTGCTTTCAAAATGAAAAAAAAACAAACTTTAATGACTAAACATAATGACTCGCTGATGTGAGGAATCTGCCATTAAACACCTACACGCTGCTTGCTGTAGTGAGACGGCTTTCGTTTTCTCTTATTTACGCTCTCGATCTGGTAATTGAGAGACACAAAGTGCACCAGGGTCAAGGATGTGTTTTTTTTTTTCCCATCTCTCCGGCGTGGTGAGGAGAGACAAACATCCGGTGTTGTATTGAAGAGGTAATCACCTCTATCCGTTCTGCCACATAACCCTCTTCACGTTATTGATAAACAGCCAGTGCTCATTACCTCTCACCGGAGGTTCCTTTCTGTCCGCTCTGCCTGATGAAACAAGGGACACCTTAAACACTGAGACCTACTTTCCTGTATTTGGGCTCAGATGTCTCTTTAACTTAATCTGGGCTGTCAGAAAGGGAGCTCTTGTTTGGCTAAAGACAGAGAGGGATCTATCTGAGCTTTTTTGGGGCTGGGTGCGGCGCGGGTCAGAGGAAACGTGTATTTGTGCTGGCCGGCCCTGATGAAAACCAGATAAACCCTGCAGGACGAGCCTCCCCCACAGACAGATGGAGAGAACAATCACTCAGCTCAGCTCTCGTGCAGCAGGAACGCTTTTTTATTAGTCTGGGGGAATAAAGCTCTCACAATACCGTGTTGTGATATTAATTTCTCACATCAAAGCCTGATTCTGATGTTGCTTCAAAATAAATTATTCTAAGAATGTAAAACATCTCAATCAATTCTGTCTGTATAAATACTGTATTAATATATAATCAAAGGCATCTAAATATATATAAATATAAAGACCTAATTATTCAATAATAATAACAACAACAATAATAATAATAATAATTATTATTATTATTATTATATTGTCTATTATAAGTATCCCCAAGTATAGAAATATAAATAAATGTGTAAACATGTAAATACATAAATAGTCCCCTAAGTACATAAAAACCAGAACAAATAACAAGCTCCCTTTAAATTATTATATAAATGAAAAATGTATAATCAAGTGGCAATACAAGTGTTAAAATCCATAGTACTGTATATAAAAATAAATATGAATAAATATGAATACATTTGAATACATATAGATAATTTTAATGAGGGCAATTTATTTATCATAAATTTAAGGTCTCAAAATCCCTTATTTAATTGTTAAGAATAAAACACACGATTGCAAACAATTCTGTCAGTATAAATACCCTAATATATAAATATAAATAAATAGACAATAATAATAATAATAATAATAATAATAAGAAGAAGAAGAAGAAGAAGAAGAAGAAGAAGAAGAAGAAGAAGAAGAAGAAGAAGAAGAAGAAGAAATGGTCTTAAATTTATTGTCTATACAATTATTAAAATCACATGTATCTAAAAATATAATATACAAATAAATAAGAAAAATATAATAATAAATAAAATATATATAATAAATTATGTGAATATATAAACAAACAAATAAATACATGTATTAAATTCCTAAGTATGGTCTTAACTGTTAATTTAATTTAATTGGTCTTAATTAAATATTAATATAAATAACTAAATAGCCTCATTAAATTATTCTAATAATAATAATCTCAATTCTGTCTATACAAGTACAAAAGTGAATAAATAAATAAATAAATAAATGCATAGATATAGATATATAGATAGATACACGAGGTTTATTAAATGATAATGAATTTAATTTGTTTGTCAAAAAAACCCTATGATGGTGAGTCGTAGATAAACAGCACTCAATAAGGTCGTTATATAGCTTGGCTCTGTAATCGCTGCTCGTTATTTCACGTATATCTTTTACCACCTCTGAAGTAATGTGACAAATAGTGCCATATCCATCTCATTTTCCCTGTCAGTGATTGCCCGTGTCTTTAAGCCCTGGAGTGTGTTTGATAAGAATTTGATTACTGTTTCTTCTTGCAGAAATTGAACACCGATGGCTGTGGGCACCAAAAATTCCTTATCTGGGATTCTGGCTGTGGTCGTGTGCCTATTTCAATTCCCCCAAGGAATGAATCCTGGGAGCGGTAGTTACAAAACAATCAAAATAGATAACATTAATTTGTACAAGCACGTTCAGGGGAGAAAAGGAATGATACCCTTGAAATTAGATATTTGCCCTCGAAATGTAATGATGTTTGGTGTGGAAATTGCATTTTATCGCATTTTCATTTTCAGTTTTGAAATGAGGAATGAGAAAAGACCATGACTAACATTTTTTTTCTTTCGACAGTGACCAAACAACAATATAACCCTATTATTAAAGACTGCTCCACATCTATTTATGACATGTTGAATTTGAAATTTCAATGATTAGCTGTGCGGCTTAATATTTTTGTGGACACAGTGATACACTACCATTCAAAAGATTGAGGTAAGTACTTTTTATTTTGTATTAATTAATACTTAATTCAGCAAGGACACGTTAAAATGTTCAAAAGTGACAGTAAAGATATTTATAATGTTACAAAAGATATATTTTTCAAATAAATGCTGTTGTTTCGAACTTTCTATTCATAAAAGTATCATGAAAAAATGAAGACTGCTCTCTGAATAGTTTTAGCATGTTTTTGTATATGGCAATGTTAATTTAGTTGGTTTTGGTGGACTAGATCTGTTACACTGCTGCTGCTGTTGGTTATTGCTGCTGCTGATTATTGCTGCTATTGTTGATTTCTTGCTGCTGTGCTGTTATTTCTTCTGCTGCTGTTGATAATTGCTGCTGCTGATGATGATTTTTGCTGCTGCTGTTGACTATTGCTGCTGCTGGTGTTAAATATTACTGCTACTGCTGTTGATTATTGCTGCTGCTGAATATTACAACTGCTACTGTTAAATATTACTGCTACTGCTGTTGATTACTACATCTGCTGCTGTTAAATATTGCTGCTGTTGATTACTACATCTGCTACTGTTAAATATTGCTGCTGTTGATTATTAATGCTGCTTTTAAATATTGCTGCTGCTCCTGTTGATTTTTGATGCTGCTGTTGACTTGCGGCTGCTGTTATTGCTTCTGCTGGTTATCGCTGCTGCTGTTAAATATTGATATTCTGCTGTTGATTATTACTAGCCTGGATGCCAGCCGAATTTAGCCCCGCCCACACAATTTTTTGCTCTGGCAATTCGGTCTGGAATCGCTCCATAGAGGAGTTATTATGCCCGAACAGAAACTGTTCGAACCAATGAAATTGTCAGGGCGGGCTTTAGAAGATGATGGACAGATAATCAACAGTAACGTAATCAACAACGTCATCAAAGGCGCTTTGGGTTGAATTTGCTCTTATCCTAAACGCAGAACTTGTTCGTATATGCATTCCCCTTCACTATTTCTCTCAGAAACGATGATCGTGTTGGTAAGTACTCTGTGTATCCTTAAATTCTTTTATTACAATACTGGCAAAGTTTGTTTACACTCATCTTTTTCTTGTAACGTTACTTAATCCAGCGCGCGTGCAGACAGGGTTGCCACATTTTTTTGCAATGCCGCGCACAATTGCTACTCAAAACTTTAGCCCAAAACAATAACTTTCCGGGGCGTTTGGTTGGCAAAATATGTTATTTTGGCATGGTTGCCTGTTAAAATTCGCATTCCTGGGTTTATATAATCACATAATTGGGGTCGCTTCAACCCGCGGACATGGAGAAAAACACGGACTTGGCAACACAGTTGAGTTCTGTTGACATTTGACAACTAACGTTACACGTCGCTCCGTTGCTCTGATTGGTTATGGGTCTATCCAATTGAGGTCTTTTCATGGCTCGGTTGAAACACGCCTCATAATCAAAGCTCAATGGAGCGGTACCAGACTCATATTCTGACTAGAATTGAGGATGGCCACGCCAGGCTAGATTATTACATCTGCTGCTGTTTATTATTACATCTGCTGCTGTTCAGTATTGCTGCTGCTGTTGATTATTACATCTGCTGCTGTTAAATATTGCTGCTGCTGCTGCTGTTTATTATTACATCTGCTGCTGTTAAGTATTGCTGCTGCTGTTGATTATTACATCTGCTGCTGTTAAGTATTGCTGCTGCTGTTGATTATTACATCTGCTGCTGTTAAATATTGCTGCTGCTGCTGTTTATTATTACATCTGCTGCTGTTCAGTATTGCTGCTGCTGTTAATTATTACATATGCTGCTGTTAAATATTGCTGCTGCTGCTGTTGATTATTACATCTGCTGCTGTTAAGTATTGCTGCTGCTGTTGATTATTACATCTGCTGCTGTTAAATATTGCTGCTGCTGCTGCTGCTGTTGATTATTACATCTGCTGCTTTTAAGTATTGCTGCTGCTGTTGATTATTACATCTGCTGCTGTTAAATATTGCTGCTGCTGCTGATTATTACATATGCTGCTGTTAAATATTGCTGCTGCTGCTGTTGATTATTACATCTGCGGCTTTTAAGTATTGCTGCTGCTGTTGATTATTACATCTGCTGCTGTTAAATATTGCTGCTGCTGTTGTTGATTATTACATCTGCTGCTGTTAAATATTGCTGCTGCTGCTGATTATTACATCTGCTGCTGTTAAATATTGCTGCTGCTGCTGATTATTACATCTGCTGCTTTTAAGTATTGCTGCTGCTGTTGATTATTACATCTGCTGCTGTTAAATATTGCTGCTGCTGCTGTTGTTGATTATTACATCTGCTGCTGTTAAATATTGCTGCTGCTGCTGTGGTTGATTATTACATCTGCTGCTGTTAAATATTGCTGTTGCTGCTGCTGCTGTTGATTGTTGCGGCTGCTGTTATTGCTTCTGCTGGTTATTGCTGCTGCTTTTATTGCTTCTGTCGGTATTAAATATTGCTGTCGCTAATGATTATTACATATGCTCCTGTTAAATGCTCCTGCTGCTGCAGATGATTGTTACATCTGTTGCTGTTGATTATTGCTGCTGCTGTTGACTTGCTGCTGCTGTTGATTTTTTGCGGCTGCTCTTATTGCTTCTGCTGGTTATTGCTGCTGCTGTTGATTATTACATCTGCTGCTGTTAAATATTTCTGCTGCTGCTGTTGATTATTGCTGCTGCTATTGGTTATTGCTTGTACTGCTGTTATTGCTTCTGCTGGTTATTGCTGCTGCTGTTGATTATTACATCTCCTGCTGTTAAATATTGCTACTGCTGTTGATTATTGCTGCTGTTGACTTTTGCTGCTGCCGCTGATAATTTTTGCTGCTGCTGTTGATTTATTGCTATTGCTGTTGTTTTTTGCTGCTGCGGTTGATTATTACATCTCCTGCTGTTACATATTGCTGCTTCTGCTGGTTATTGCTGGTGCAGCTGCTTCTGCTGGTTATTGCTGGTGCTGTTGGTTATTACATCTACTGCTGTTAAATATTGCTGCTGCTGTTGATTATTACATCTGCTGCTGTTCAATATTGCTGCTGCCGCTGTTGATTATTGCGGCTGCTGATATTGCTTCTGCTGTTGATGATTATATCTGCTGCTGTTAAATATTGGTGCTGCTGCTGCTGTTGATTATTGCGGCTGCTGTTATTGCTTCTGCTGGTTATTGCTGCCGCTGATGATTATTGCTGCTGCTGTTATTGCTTCTGCTGTTGATTATTGCTGCTGCTGTTATTGCTTCTGCTGTTGATTATTGCTGCTGCTGTTATTGCTTCTGCTGGTGTTAAATATTGCTGCTGCTGCTGTTGATTATTACATCTGCTGCTGTTAAATATTGCTGCCGTTAAATGCTCCTGCTGCTTCTGATTGTTTCATCTGTTGCTGTTAAATATAACTGCTGCTGTTGATTATTGCTGCTGCTGTTG
The DNA here is from genome assembly GCA_023029165.1 of Gobiocypris rarus. Classification (NCBI taxonomy): domain Eukaryota; kingdom Metazoa; phylum Chordata; class Actinopteri; order Cypriniformes; family Gobionidae; genus Gobiocypris; species Gobiocypris rarus. The sequence continues at coordinate 22,068,912 of CM040929.1, read as the reverse complement.
ACTTGCTGCTGTTGATTTTTGCGGCTGCTCTTATTGCTTCTGCTGGTTATTGCTGCTGCTGTTGATTATTACATCTGCTGCTGTTAAATATTTCTGCTGCTGCTGTTGATTATTGCTGCTGCTGTTGAATATTACTTCCGCTATTGGTTATTGCTTGTGCTGCTGTTATTGCTTCTGCTGGTTATTGCTGCTGCTGTTGATTATTACATCTCCTGCTGTTAAATATTGCTGCTACTGCTGTTGATTATTGCTGCTGCCGCTGATGATTTTTGCTGCTGCTGTTGATTAATTTCTGCTGTTGACTTTTGCTGCTGCCGCTGATGATTTTTGCTGCTGTGCTGTTGATTTATTGCTACTGCTGTTGTTTATTGCTGCTGCGGTTGATTATTACATCTCCTGCTGTTATATATTGCTGCTTCTGCTGGTTATTGCTGGTGCTGGTGCTGCTGCTACTGCTGTTGATTATTGCTGCTGTTGACTTTTGCTGCTGTCGCTGATGATTTTTGCTGCTGCTGTTGATTTATTGCTATTGCTGTTGGTTATTTCTGCGGTTGATTATTACATCTCCTGCTGTTAAATATTGCTGCTTATGCTGGTTATTGCTGCTGCTGCTGCTAAATATTCCTGCTGCTGTTGATTATTACATCTCCTGCTGTTAAATATTTCTGCTGCTGTTGATTATTACATCTGCTGCTGCTAAACATTCCTGCTGTTGTTGACTTTTGCTGCTGGTGATTTTTGCTGCTGCTGTTGACTATTGCTGCTGCTGTTATTGCTGCTGCTGTCGATTATTGCTGCTAGATCTAGACAGGTGGAGCTGGGGGAGGTGGAGGATTTCAGAGGAACTTACAGCAATCAATGAACCAGACTATTTAAATGTTGAGCTAACAATCTCATTGGCTTCAGGATAAGCATGTAGTAATGATGTCAGTGATATTAGTCTGCGCCCTCTAGAGGCGCATGACTGAACTAATACTGTATATGCCACACAAAAAAAATTATATTCATAGAATATTCCTCCCATCTTGTACTTTTTGGAAATGTAAAGAAGTTTGTAAACTTGATTTTGCATTTGTGAGATTTGTCATCCATAACAACTCAAAATAGGATAGCTGGAGTATCAGGACAGCTTGTCTCTATTAGAAAAACACTCAGTAAGATCGTGCCTTCTGGGGAGAGGGGATGTGGAGCTCAGCCGTAATAGGTTTGGACACAGTTGTGTGCACAGTACCAAACTCCACAGGCTGTGCTTATCAAGGCTGAGGAGATTTGGTTTTGTAGGACACAAACGTCTGCGGTTCAGGAGAAGGTTTTTCAGAAGTTTGTCTGTCACACAATGTGAAAGATTACAAGTGCCGGAAATATTTACTGCACAACACTTCTTGTGCTGTGAAGTCTCGAGGACTACTGAGAAAGCATCATAACTTTATAATAAAATTACAACCTTAAGACAAAACAATGACAAAGAAAATAGGCACCATACATACTTTTCTGTAAATCAGTAAACCTTATTACTTACATGATACATAATTAATATTGATGAGCCAAGTTTTATAATTGTGCCCCAGATTGTGAATAGATTTTAAAATCTATTCATTTATATATTTTTAAAAAATACACGTACAATGTTGTTCATACAATTCTCCTTCTTTATGTATACAGACATGACATAATGACACAAAGACAAATAGCGCTAATTTCGAATTCCCCGTGGAAAGTTACCAGTACCATTCAAATTATAACACATTATTACAAACTTACCATTGTGAATTGGGCTAATGTAAGGATATAGTTTTGAACACAGGCTGGTTATGTACTTGGTTATGTGTTTGATCAGATTGAGTTGGACCAACTCAGTTATGTTGCCCCAGGTTGAGTTGGACCAATTCAATTCCCAGACAGTGTCAGCACAGATCCTGGCCAAATCTGGATTCAACGTGTACCAGATGTGAGTTGGGATCTAGGCCAACACCATGTTGCTGTCTGAGCTACATTTAATTTGAAGAATTTATTTTTATTATGAGTTGGGGCTAGACAGAGGGCTCCAGACTAACTTTTTGCCTTTGTTGTACTGATGCGCCTAATTTTTTATTTAGGTGCACCAGCACAAAATTTAGATGCACCCAAAAATTTCCCCGGCTTGCACCGCCTTTAGCACCAATTTTAAAGTCACCTTTTTATCACACTTTATATACAAATGACAACATAATATATGCAGTTACACAGGAATTAAAATCAAGGAAAACAATGCTGTACTTGAGTGTTGTTGTTGTCTTGTGTGTTTATGGCCGCTTTCCAGCGAGTGGGTGTGGTTTCGGCGCCGATCAATGGACACCCCCCAGCGCTGGAGAGCAGAGAATGCTGCTTATTTTTTCAAGATTTCGATATTAAGATATTTTATGTACTTAGCGGATTTTTTATTGTTTCAAATTTGGCTAGTTGGTTAATAACACATTTATCTGTGGTGTGAGAAACTCAGAACACATGTTTAATTTTGACTTTACAGGCACTTTAACATTAACGTTTTAAAAATGTACCTAAAACATCTATTCCTAATTTCCTAGGTGTTTTGATTCTCGCTGCCTGAGCTCAGCTGACACTGACAGGCGGTTGTCATGACAATGACGTAGTTTAGGCTCTCACACAAGCGCGCTCTCTCTCTCTCTCTCTCTCTCTCTCTCTCTCTCTCTCTAACACACACACACACACACACACACACACACACACACACACACACACACACACACGTCTGGTACACTATCTTTGTGGGGACTCTCCATAGACTTAATTGTTTTTATACCGTACAAACGGTATAAAAACAATTCTATCCCCTACACTGCCCCTGCCCCTAAACCTACCCATCACGGAAACATTCTGCATTTTTACATTTAAAAAAAACATCACTTAGTGTGATTTATAAGATGTTTTCCTCATGGGGACCAAAAAATGTCCCCAAAATGACCCCCATACCGTAGGGATTACCAGTCCACCCACACACACACACACACACACACACACACACACACACACACACACACACACACACACACACACACACACACACACACACACACACACACACACACACATGTTTGTTTTTGTGAAATGTGGGGACATTCCATAGGCGTAATGCATTTTATACTGTACAAACCGTATTTTCTATCCCCCTACACTGCCCCTGCCCCTAAACCTACCCATCACAGGAGACTGTGCAGTTTACTTTCTGTGAAAAAAACCTCATCCTGTGTGATTTATAAACATTTTGAAAAGTGAGGACATGGGAACGTCCTCATATTTCACCCTCTTTTTAATACCTATGTCATACCCATGTCATTATACACATTTGTGTCCTGATATTTCACAAAAACATGCCCACACACACACACACACACACACACACACACACACACACACACACACACACACACACACACACACACACACACACACACACACACACACACACACACACACACACACAGTAAAATGGACTCACAAACGTTGCGTTTAGTTTAGCTGTTTGACTCTTTAATGCTGCTCAGGTAGCAAATTTCAAATCACACACAGCACGCACTTAGCAGGAATATCTGGAGTCTAGACCACAGCCAATCAGAGGACAAGTCTCGCCCCATCTCTGTCTCTGATTGGTTTAGACCGCAACATGATCCAACCATGAGTGTGTGAGTTCCGTCAAAGGAGAAAAAACGCTTTGTTCGTGGAGGCAGCTGAGTGGACGCAATGACGTTAGGTGAAACGGTACGACCTAGGAAAAAAATGTGGTACACCCTTACAAATTTTGTGCGCATGTGCGACCAATTTAGTCACACTCTAGAGCCCTGACTAGCCCTAGATTAATAATTACTGTAACAAATGCATTGCTCATTGTTATTTAAGTGCATTAACTAATGCTAACTAATGGGAATGTTTCCAATTTTCCTATATCTTTGATAGTCTTTTTTATTATTGACCCTATACTATCTTAATCTCTTATGCAAATAGTGCATAAACATTTTGAGTTTTCAGTTTTATTAAACTTCTTCTCAAGCCCTTTTCGGCCCCACTTTATATTAGGTGGCCTTAACTACTATGTACTTACATTAAAAAATAAGTACAATGTTACAGTGTTCATATTGTGTTGCAAAACACCTTTGCTGATATTGAGGTGGGATACGGGTAGGGTTAGGGACAGGTGTGGTGGGATGGGTAAGTTTAAGGGTAGGGTTATGTGTAAGGGAAGTGTCAACTGTGTAATTACAAATGTAACTACAGAAATTAATTACAGATGTAATTACATGCAGGTATTTTTTTTAAATGTAAGTACAATGTAAATACATGTATGTACACAATAAGTGCAATGTATCAAATTATTAATTAAAATGTTAGTACATAGTAGTTAAGGCCACCTAATATAAAGTGGGTCCCTCTTTTCTTATTCATGTAGTCCAGCATGACGTTTTATTTTTCAACTGCCTTCAAAATTCATCTGGGTGTCTTCAATCAAAAGCATGCATGCTTGTTTACTTGCAGTAACATGTTGTGGATTTTAGTCAGAATGCATGTGGGCATGTCTCTCAGGACAAAGGATTTTTTTTTTTAAAAAGTTTGATTTTGCTGGGAGCAATCCCTGCTGATGCTCAGTGGGGCTGAGGTTTTTGAACCAGAAAGAACAAAGACCCAAAAAAGGCTGCTCTTGACAAGGAGAGGGAAACAAGGAGCGGGAAGCGCGAGGGGCCGCACGCTATACTTGGACATGAAAAAGAAGCTGTGCTGATGAGAGGATATCGCTATAATTTGACATTTGCAGTCGGCGATGAGGTTCAATTTAGAGAGGGTTCTTGAGAAATCGCAAATTGCACTGCCTCCTTTGGATGAGCTCCCGTGCTCTTTCCAATCCTCTTGCACTCGCTTATTGCTTGCCTCCGGAAAGGCTGGCTTTGGTTTTTCCTCAGCTGGCGACATTGCGCACTATCTCTTGCAGTCCACACGGACGATGTTATCTAGTATAGAGACGGCTACTTTATCCTCGATACAGCAGCCATTCCCTGACCTGAATTCTTTCTAGCTTTTTTTTTATTTTCACCAAATGCAACTGTGACATGATGGGAATTATAAACTTTCATTTGTTTGGCTCACTGTTTCGTAATCTGTTTGTTAGCGTGTTTTATTGCAGTCCTAAGACGTTTAGTAATTAGTGGATGTGGCCGCTGGAGATCTTAGAGCAATATTTGATCTCTCTCCCTGCTTTACCTCATCTGCAAACAACCTGGCTACGATAAGCACGTCTCGGTGGAAAAATTGGAGAGCTCTTATCAGAGCAAACAAACGAACACAAAAAAATTCAGGACAATATTGGCAGTGGCGTTTGTTGCTCTCATATGTAATGACAACTGCAAGGCAGATAAGAAGTAATACTGAGTGAGAATCATGAATGCATTGAAAATAAGATCTTCCTCGCAAAATATAAAGCACAACAACACTTTCCTAAACAGCTGTTTGTTGATGTGCACATATATTAAATAATCTAAAAATAAAACACAAAAATGTGCTCTATAATGTAGGCTACAGTATGAATCTTTTTTTTTAATTGCAGAATGTATACATACATATAAGATCAGGGAAATGAAGCATCTTAGAATGAATAATCATAACAACAAAAACAGAAAACATAAATTTTCTGGATTTGCATATATATATATATATATATATATATATATATATATATATATATATATATATATATATATATATATATATATATATATATATGTATATATATATATATATATATATATATATATATATATTTTATATATATATATAAAATAAGGTTAAATCATATCTTTGAATAAATCATCACAAAAATGTAGGACCTTTTTTGTTATTTATAAGTCTATGGGATGAAATTGAATTTAATTCAGCAAGAGAAAGAGGAAAGCATAAATGAGACTTGAGCCATTTTTTTGAAGGAGGGAACGAAGACATTTGTCGGACATCACCGACAAATTGGGATCACTTCAGGGAGCCCCTATCAGCTTCGAGATATAGAGAACGGGCCAATGAAAATTGGCGTGTGAGATTTGCATCTCGCGCTGCGCCTCAACGCGGGTATAAAGTGGAGGTGAAATGCAACGCACCTTAGTTTTTCACTGAGGAGCCGAACTAGTGACTCGGCCCGTAGTGATGGTACAGCAACTGTGGTAATGGGACTTATGTCTCCGTTTTCCGGAGAACCCTCGGAAAGTTATTGTTTTGGGCTATAGTTTTGAGTAGCAATTGTGCGCGACATTGCAAAAAAACGTGGCAACCCTGTCCGCACGCGCGCTGGATTAAGTAACGTTACAAGAAAAAGATGAGTGTAAGAGATCTTTGCCAGTATTGTAATAAAATAATTTAAGGATACACAGAGTACTTACCAACACGATCATCGTTTCTGAGAGAAATAGTGAAGGTGAATGCATACGAACATACGAGCAAATTCAACCCAAAGCGTCTTTGATGACGTTGTTGATTACGTTACTGTTTGTAATCTGTCCATCATCGTCTAAAGCCCGCCCTGACAATTTCATTGGTCCGAACAGTTTCTGTTTGGGCATAATAACTCCTCTATGGAGCGAGTCCAGACCGAATTGCCAGAGCAAAACATTTTGTGGGCGGGACTAAATTCGGCTGGCATCCAGGCTAATGGACTGGCCCTGGCAGTACAACATACGGGAGTCTCAGGGGTGGCCCCAGCCAATGTAGCCGAGGAACAAAACCGTACTGCGACGGCAGGAATCCTGCCAAGGGAATGACACAAACTCTCTGTAGGGAGCTGTACCGTGGAAAATACACATATGGGACCGCCGTGGGGGTCACAACATGTGGAACCAAGCCTGACACAAGTTCACAATGCATATATGTCAGACCTGGTGTCGGACGCTCTGCCACATCCGACAGCCACTGGTTGCAGGGGACTCACAGGGTTTGCCATGCCTGGGGAACTCGACTGAAGCATATGTGCGCACATATCCGTTCAAAGGGGAAGGGAATGGCGCAGCAAGCCGAGACTAGAACGAGCACTTCGGTGTTACTGACTATTGGAAGTTAGCACACAGGAAGATACCGGCTCTACACATAGGCTATAGAATCTAGCGAACGTGTTAGGTGTCGCCCAGCCCGCAGCTCTACAGATATCTGTCAGCGAGGCGTCACGAGCCAGCGCCCAGGAAGAAGCTACATCCCTGGTGGAGTTGGCTCTAAACCCAAGCGGGCAGGGCACGTCTTGGGATCCATACACAAAGACGATGGCATCCACTATCCAGTGGGCCATCCTCTGCTTGGAGACAGCCTTTCCCTTCTGCTGGCCTCCGTAACAGACGAAGAGCTGCTCTAAGTTCCTGAAGCTTTGCATTCTGTCCACATAAATCCGCAGAGCGCGGACGGGACAGAGAAAAGCTAGGGCTGGGTCTGCTTTCTCCGAAGGCAGCACTTGCAGGTTCACCACCTGGTTCCGAAATGGAGTGGTGGGAACCTTGGGCACTTATCCGGTCCGGGGTCTCAGGATTACATGAGAGTTACCAGGCCCGGATTCCAGGCACACTTTGTCGACCGAAAATGCCTGCAGGTCCCCTATCCTCTTAATGGAGGCCAATGCAACCAGGAGTACTGTCTTAAGGGACAGAACTTTTAACTCAGCTGACAGCAAGGGCTCAAAGGGTGGCCTCTGCAGTGCAGTTAGCAACAGAGTCTAATCCCAAGACGGTATAGAGGGAGGGCGAGGCGGATTTAGTCTCCTCGCCCCTCTCAGGAACCTGACGATCAGATCGTGCTTCCCCAAGGACTTACCATCTACCATGTCATGATTCACGGCAATAGCTGCGACATAGACCTTGAGGGTGGAGGGAGACAGCCTTCTCTCCAACCTGTCTTGTAGGAAGGAGAGCACAGAACTGATCGGGAGGGTCACGACCACCGCCAAGCGTGCTCTCGTGGCACCTCGAGATTTCGGAAACTGCTCTTTTATTGACAATTTGGGTTCCGCTGACACTAGGAACAGAAGTCAGATGAAAAATTCCCCCTCGGCCATCCTCCGGGGGAGGGAGAGGTTCTGCAGCCGTCCCCCAAAGAGCAGTCTCCTCCATCTCTGGGTGGCCCGTCCCAGGGTCTCTTACAATGGCGCTTGCCACCTGGCTTGGCAGTGGCCTGAGTGGGCTGGACATTCTACACACGACCGGCTCCACGGCGACACCCCCGGGTGGAGGCTGCTGCTGGGTTGGGGCAGGGGAGCGGGGACGGTGGCGGCAGCGGTTGGACGTCCTCAATGACGAGCAGGTGGAGGTGACCGCTGGGGCAGAATGTGTTTGATGGCCTCCGTCTGCTTTTGGGCAGCCGAGAACTGCTGGGTAAAGTTCTCGACTGTGTCGCCGAACAACCTGGCTGAAGAGATATTTATCGGTCTCCCTCATATCGGCCAGGTTGAGCCACAGATGTCGGGCCTGGTGGACCTGAAGAAATGCTATGGCATGCAAGGCAGATGCAGCCTGGCCACAAGACCTGTAGGCCTTCGCAGTCAGACTGGAAGAGAGCCTACAGGCCTTGGATGGGAGACGAGGGTCACCACGCCAGGTGGATGCGGTCGCCGGACACAGTTGCATCGCGGCGGTGCGCTCCACTGGCGAGATGCCCTCGTACCCCCTGGCTTGCCCGGCGTTGAGGGTAGTAAGGAGGGATTGCCCTAAACGTGATCCTCAGGTCACCCTGGCCATTCATCGAAGAGGAAATAGTGCAGCCTGTGTGTGCAATCAAAGAAAAATATGCCCTCACCAACCTACAGGTTGCTGGTGAAAACAGCAGATGTTTTGTCCAACCAGGACTGCAGCAGTGAACACGCGGTCGTGCTGAAATGTGCCTTCACGCCAGCACTCGTTACCTCTGACTCGTTCTCTGATATACTCTCTCTCGCAGTAAACTGTGGTAGAAGTGTCTTGCTCTTCATCTACGTCGTTCGGCTCCGAAAATAATGACAAATGTGCGTTGCATTTCACTTCCGCTTTATTCCCACACTGCGGGGCGGACCGCGAGATGCAAATCCCACACACCAATTTTTATTGGCCCATTCTCTATATCTCGAAGCTGATAGGGGCTCCCTGAATGGATCAAAATTCTTCGGTGATGTCCGACGTACGTCGAACGTGACCGACTGAAAGGGAACTTTGTAATACAGTCCCATTAGTTAACGTTAGTTATTGCATTAACTACCCAGTGGCGTAGCGTCTGAGTATGCAGGGTATGCACGTGCATATGGGCCCGGGCCAATAGGGGGCCCACCCATGGGGAACTTTTAATTAAAATGAGGGAATTCATTTTTAATTCGTGGCAACAATACATATATATTTATATGCATGTCATGTGTAGTAATCTCTTGTTAATTTCTCCTCATTTGTCTCTTAATTTCTATGTAATTTCTTGTGTTCGCGTTTATAATTTTTTGCTCCTGGCATCAATTTCGCAAAAACTGCCATATATAATTACTGTAGCCTACTCCCATATATAATTACCCTACTGTAATTAAGACATATTTTTAAGAAAACAGAAAGATGCTATAGTTTCAGTCTTACTCAAAGGCCAGTGTGTTCGTTACGCACGTCAATCCATTCCCGAGGTTCTTGGATTACTTCTTATTTATTAAATATAGGTACAGGCATTAGGTATTAGTTCATGAAATATTTATCAAAATTAAAATACAATTTATACAAAAGGAAATTCGCTTTAAATAGTGACTTTCTGCAGAAAAATACTGAATAAAGTGTTAAAAATCATGTTTGACCTCCAGACATATACGCATATTATAGCCTATCTTGCTCATGCTGCTCACTATTCATAATCAACGTATGAAAAAAACAAAACAAAATTCATGGTTTCTTAAATCCATGGCTGATGAAGCAGCCGGCGCTTCTGATGGATATTTTCCTTTGTGACTGCGGATATAACTCACAGTACTCCATCATTTTTAGCAATATAGATAATTTAAACACATAATTATGAACTATAAACTGTCTACTTTTATTTGTGAACACTCACAACCAACAAAGGCCCGTGGACTCATGCAGGGAACGGATTATTTTGCACTCCACTTTATTAAAAAAAAAAACGAAATTCCAAGCCAAAATAACGAAATGGTAAAAAAAAAAAAGTTACCACCATGCAAATGCAAACATTTTGCTCTTTTAATTTTAATCATTGCTTGAATAACACGCCTATGTCTCCTTCCATTAAACATAATGGCTAGGGGGTGGCTGGGATATATATAATCCCAACATACTACATATGGCATAATTTTTGGAATGACTTGTCACGAGAGGAAAAAAAATATGTTTTAGGCGCCTAACATTGGTTAATGGAAATTCTGTTGTTTGGCTATTTTCGACATTTAGAAAATATCTCAAAAGTTTTTCACAAATCAGTAGCCTAATGGAAAAGCGGCTAGTGGCAGAGCTTGTTTTAGACTTGTTGTGAAAAATTGCTGGGTAGAGTGTGTTTTTATGGTAGTATTGTTTGGTATGGTATTTTCTTGATACACAACTAGAGTGAACATTGCCTCGATGTACTTGAGGGGCAGGGTCATGGGGGCCCGTACAAATTTATTTTGCATATGGGTCCGAGACGGACTTGCTACACCACTGTAACTACCAATGCGCAAAACAAATTAAATAATAATAATAATATTAATAATTTTCCAGGGCTTGTCCATTGTACCCTTCACTGTAAAAAGACTTGAGGTATTTTGATGGTCTAAAGATTACTTAAAGCTCAACATGTTTTCAAACCAACACATGGTTTTCAGTGACTGGAACAAAACTGACAGAAAATGATCTGCACATCTGTGATATCCAATACTCCAGAGATAACAATTGTTAACTAAAAAGCCTATTTACAGTACACATGTATATCTTCTTTAGATAAGCATCACAGCTTTGCAGTAGAGATATATAGCCCAATGCTAAACAAGCGTAACGTGACAAGACAGACCAGCAAACAAGACCATTTCAGCTCATGTTCCACCACAGAAACATGAGAAAATCCTTGACTATACAATCATATCCAGTGTTTGACATTAGTAGCTGTTGACATAGATATACACTGAAAAGTATGTTTACAATACATTTATGCATGTGGCAGATGCTGTTTTCCAAAGGCGACTACAGAGCACTCAAGGTATAGATAATATCAGTATGTTTGTTCTTTGGGAATAAATGGTTCCTTTTCGAGAGTACTCGTGTACTGCGTATGTTAGCTCATGCTATGGGAAAAACTCCTTTTCTCCAGAATATTGAAGTCAAAATTATCCTTATAATTTGAAATATGTAAAACACAGTGCAGCTGCACAGCAGACCCCATAGCTTACTAGCACGCTTATTGGCTGTGCTGCGGCAACTGCACGAACCTATGGCGAGGCGGCTGTTTTATTTAATAAATGTGGATGGAGAGGCCCAGCCTGCCGCCACACAGATATCTTCCAGTAGTATTCCACTGGACCAAGCCCACGACGAGGCCACGCCTCTAGTGGATTGAGCAATGACGCCTATGGGGCAGCAGAGACCTCTTGACTCGTAAGCCAGCGAGATAGCATCTACTATCCACTTGCTTCGTGATTGCGCAGGGAACGAGGGTTACATACGTAACCGAGACGTTCCCTTTCCGTCAGTACACTACGAGTTACGTCAGTGACTGACGGAATGGGGGTCGCAATCTAATCTCGCCACATAAACTGTCTTGTGGCTTAAAACCGCGAAGTTCTTTGTGTATTATTAGAATTTTTTCCTTTTAAATCATACTTCGTAGTGTTGTGATTCTCATCATAGCTGGTTAGCTTGGTTCATGGCTTGAAAAATGCTTCAACCAAGACTTTTTTGAAATCCCTAAATGGGAGAAATGAATGGTTGCTGAAAAAGTGAGTGGGCACTAATGCACTTTATATCACCTTGAACATATTAAAGTGGGTAGTATGCACTATATATGCATGACTTGAAAACCCATTTTTAACATCTATAGATCTATTGTGCTTATTCCACAGTTTTGGGCCTCCATTTGGAAGTAAACAAATTACAGCAGTCATAGCGCTCAATCTCAGTACATCATGTGCTGGAGATCTGCAAACCTTGCAAACACCCTCACGTATACTGACACTCTCCAAAGTTTGAAGCAGTGCATTATCTGCAGGGCTCCAACCAAGGCAAAAGTGAAAGGATGGCAGCAGGATACAGATATAAAAGCAGTGTCAGAAAAGGAACTAAGGGCTGGAAACCAAAGAGAAAGAAACCTGACAGTCTGGAGGCTCTGGGGAGCAGCGTGTCGCCCGAATCTGCTGCCAATACTTGGGAAAAAGTGTCAGTATCTTCATCCTTTGACAGCTGTCTCATATCTGACTGACGGACAGCCCAAAACAAGCAGTAGCACTGATAACACAAAAAGAGATGAAATTGGCGAAGATGGCTTTACCCTGAGTGTCAAATTCCTAATCTTACTAAGATAGTGATGGCATTTGCTTTTTGCCTTTGCTTATATTTTTTTCTTACCAGCTTGTTACGTTCTTCAAAAGGCCTGTGGAAAACAAAGGTTGTGTTTGAAATCTCACAAAACACTTTATGGCTCGTATTCAGAACAGTGTAGAGAAAAAGATTTCCATGTGACAAAAATGACAGCACAAGCATCCAGCTGTATAATACAAACTCCTTGTAATGACCAAAGGTTACTTAAGTTTAACAAAAACACTAGCTTATGCGTAAAGTTGGTACAGTACTTAATTTGATAGCATTCGTGAACATGTTTGACACGTGTTTGACACGTGCACCAGAAAGTTTCATCCCTGTCAACTGTCTGTGCTATTTCTCTTTAGAATGAGCGATTAAAAGTATTTGTACTCATTTAAACTAGAGTTGTGTGCATTTCTTCACCTTCTCACAGAAGTTCCAACACAATCTCACGGCAATTCGTAACTATTTTACATTTTGGATAATTGGTGGCAAATTCAGAGATTGTAAATTTTCGTACAATTTGTTTTTACCCCAGTGATGGGTAGGTTTAGGGGCGGGATTAGGGGTGCTCCTTCATAATTAGATTCGTTTGAAAATCGTACGTTTTTGTACGAATCAAATCGTACAAATTCATTTTGAAATCGGCACCTCGTAAAATACTTGCATTTTCCCATGAGATTGGCTCATCAACGCGGGCGTCTACTGTTGCCGTCTTCAGTAGTTTGCTTTGGTTGTGTTGAAATAATTGAACTTTGCCGAACTTATGTGATCACCAGACTAGACCTGATGCATTTCAATCAAAACTATGATTAGTGTTCAAAGTGAGAATTACGAATATCTTCCACTAAAACGTTATTCTTTAACCATCACATATATTAGTAATCATCATAAATTAGGTATCATTCGAAAGCTTACAAACTCAACCTTCATTGCGTTACCATGGAAACGATAATCTAAATTATTTTAATAGGCTCCTCCTAGTGGGCTGTGTCAGGTTTGGGCACTACTACTTTATGATCAATGATCAACTACTTTTATGATCTAATCTTGACAAAACAAATATCATCGGAAAGGTCTGAGTCTCAAGATTCCATATTTGGTGTCTGAAATTTATAAATTTGTTACAGGAACATTCAATGAAATGTGGGATATTTTTGGTACAGTGCCTAAACAAAAATATTTTGTGATATCAACTTCAAATTTGGAACAAAAAATTGGTTAGACATATGGTTTTGATTTTATAGTAATTTTATAGTAAAACTTATTTTGTATATATATATATTTTTTTATATAATGGTACTGTACATTTGATTTACATTAAATTTAAAGTGTTTTCTGCTGAGTGTCTTCTTTAAACAAGACCAAACTTAGGTCTATATTCCAAAGCATTCTTGAATTAGACCCATTTAAGTTTGTGAAGTGCATTTTTTACGTCTATTCTCAAAAAGGGAGGTGGCAGTTTAAGGGTTAAACACTGAGCAGGTCGCAATGCATTCTGGGATTGCATTCACCTCTTCAGTGAACCCATGAAGCTCCTGTATTTATGAGATAGGTAGTCAATATTACGACTTGTTCACTTCAAAACAATATTGCTTTAAAATAGGGGAACAAAACCCAAAAGCTCAGTAATCAGTGGCTAAAGATCTACAGCATACACAACTCAAGAAAAAAAAGAATCCGAAAGGAAAAAACTATAACAGCACAGAATAAATCCAAGAAGACTAAAAAGAATCAAATACAACCAAACATACAGATGGACTAGACAGAGAGAGTGAGCGCAAAACCCACGGAGTTTCAGACAACGAGGGATATAAAAACAAAAATACTTTTTTTTTTTGGTTAAGTATACCTACATCGTTTGTTTGTGCATGGTATCTAACCATTTTCATAAAATGAGCTTTAGCTTCACATTACCATTCTCTAAATATTACTGGCTCTGTGTTAGAATATGGCCAGAAGTCATCTTAGGATATATTTGTGAAACAAGGCTTCCACTTTGTTCAAAAGGCCTGGAGAAAACAAATGCTGCATTTGAAATATCACATGTCTCTCTCTCAAAAATCTTACTGCTTTATGGCTCAGATTCAAAACAGAAGTACAAAAGATTCCCTTGTGACACAAATCTCAGCACAAGCATACTGCTGTATAAAGTCTGATAGTACAAAAGTCTTGCGACTCCAGCTTGAGCAACCCATGGCATGGAGAATACTGACATAAATTGCATGAACTTTGTACTCACAAACAGCTTCTAATTTCAGCCGTGCACTCGATATGACCTACGCAACATTTTGCAATCTTGTTTCCTTTGTGCAGTTAGTGATGATGGCATTGTGCTGGGAAATTTGCAGCCTATCAACGACTAAGGCCTAGTCCATGGCAATCACTGGGCGGCAGGGTTTAATAGAGCTCAGTGGTGATTGGAGCCCCTAAGAGATTAAACCACAGTCTTTACATAATGAACAGCTTAATGATGGAATTACAGAGGCACTTAATGGCATCATGAACACCATCATCGCCCATGCTAACTATCCCGAAAATGTATTAACCATCCGTAATTGGAGCATTAAATAACGGTCAGTTAACAAAGCTCATTGACGTTACCTGGGAAATCCTCAGAAATTGTCAATTATTGATATTATGACAATCAATAGTGCATTTAGAGTGATGCTGGATTCAGGGAGTCACAGAAAATGGCATTTCTAATGGACATGCCAGCCTCCCTCAATGTGACTAACCACACAGCAACTGCTAAAGAAAGCTATTATTTTAAAACAGGCTTGTTGGAAAAACACGCATCTAACTACTCTTCTGAAAATATCCAAATATACATACAATTCACAGCAGTTTCCAGTTGAGATGTACACTAGCAGTGGTAAAACACCAACAACTTTTATTCTTTTTCACACAAATGATGATTACAAGGGCAAATTATTGATTCATAAAGACTTATTTTCACACAATCCACGCATGTGGACACTTCCAAACACTTTTACCATAGCGCATGATTTGTAAATAAACACATTTTGATAACCCAACCAGCTACATAAGTTTTCCTTCTGACATATTAAACTTGCTCGGTAGATAGGGCTGAAAATTTCCCAAAAATCCTGGAAAGTTTCTGGAAACTTGCAAGAATCAACGCAATGTCGCAAACGTGTTTTGTATTATTCATAGCTATTGCGATAACAGAAAAAGAGAATTCGGTTTCACATTCATACATCAAATCTGTTTCTCTAAGCTGATGTCCAAACAGAACAATTCAAAAGTCAATATGGGTGTTTCTTCAAATTCAAGTATGTTTTTTTTTCCAAAATATACTGTACTTGTTTTACCAAAAGGCAAGTGAAGAGCATTACTGAATTGCAAAATGTCGTATAATGTGTAATGAAATGAAAAGAAAAATCTGTATCAATATCACTTCAAATGAAGACATAAACCTATGAAAAAAGTCTTCCACGGAGACAAATATGCACATAGTTGAAGGAACACCCAAAATATGGTTGTCAATCCCAAACATTATATGGCAATATATGGAGGCTAGACCGAAGAAATGTGATGGATGAAAATGTTCAAAAGGGATCGGTTTAGTCAAAGCACTTGCAATAGAAGTACGATTAAATGAGCCACAAGCCATTCATTTACTCTATGCCACATTCTTCCTCTTGACAACATCTTTTCAGCTCATCCTGCCTCCATTCTTCTCGAGCTGTCTCGCTGCATTCAGTGTGCAGTGTGTACCGTGTACGCCTCCAGATATTTTGCCTCCCCGGGGAAATCCGGCTTCGACAACACACACAACCCTTCCCCTCAGTTTCAGCTGGAATCCTTGCAAGTCGAACCTCAAACAGCTCAGCGCTGGGCGCACGTACGTACAGCCGCACACGCAGCTTTTCCAAGGTCAGCGGCTCTCTTCCTTCCGCTCGACTTCAGCAACTCGCGACTGGCAGAATTGGAAAGGTTTGTCAGGCTGATTAAACTCGGAAGGCGTTATGTAGAAGGTGTCTGATCCCTCTTTGACAGACAGTTAGGATTTTCTTCTATCCTCTACCCCACTCGTGCTCCACGCTCTTATTTAACAAGATCAGATGTTATGTCACAGCAAGGTGCAATTTTCATTAACCTCCAGCTGTGCTATGATTTGAATGTGCCAACCCTGCAATTAGTTGATTGTGATTGATTGATGAAGTCAGTGGCTCCCCCCCTCCTTCTTCGAGGGCTCAGGTAATTCATTCGGACTCGTTCCCTCCTCCCCCTCGCAGCTTGCGCATTATTCTCCGACAAGCTCGGCTCGGCAGAACGTTCTCTGGCAGATTTGTGGTCACGGCATGGGGCAAATGCAAACGCTCTCATCACAGCGTGGCCGCGACACGCTAAGCGGTAATGAAAGGGGAACAGGTGACATTGGACAAAACGCTGCTTGACGTTTGTCACCTTTTTTACTTTCATCCAATGATTGTGCTATACAGTGTTGAGATATACTGATACAGTGCGTTTTAACATATGTTTAGTCATATACACAAATACATCTAGCCATCACAGTTTGACCCTTGTCAAACTCGCTCGAATCCTTACGCTTGCCCATTTTTCCTGCTTCTAACACATCATCTTTGAGGACAAAATGTTCACTTGCCTGATCAGTGTATATAAAACGTATTCTTATTTTGTAGTCAAACAAATTTTTGAAAAATTATTTGCTAAAGTTATCAAAAAACTTTAGCAAAATGACGCCGTTTCCATTAAACGTATTTTTTTCTCTTGCCGTAAGTCATTCCAGAGATCATGGCAACGGATGTTAGTAGGTTTACGTATAGCGCAGCAACCACACGAGCCATTTTTTTAAATTAAAGGAGACGTAGGCTTGTTATCCTAGCATTAATGGCAAGGAAAGCCCCTTATACTTGGGAAAGGCCACATATGAAGCGTTTCTGGGTCTCCCTCATATCTGCTGCGAGGTCTTGATAAACTGTGGCATTTCTTTATTGTTTTGAGTCCAGTAGTGCCGTAAATCTTTTGTCTTTTATGAGTTTAATAAAGAAGTCTGTCTCGTCTTCTGTCCATCTTTAAATAATGATCAACGCCAGGTGACCTGTAAATGCGAAAAAACTGTTTTGTGAAATATTCCTTTTTCGGATTGCCTGGAAAAAACCCTCATGTGAGCGTAATGTATAATTTTTTTCAGTATTTTCAATTTGCACAATTTGAAAGCTAATGGAAACGCAGCTTCTGATATACAGTGGGATCCAAAAGTCTGCATTGAAAATCTGCGAAACCCCCAGCCCCCTGTAAAAACAGTACGTTTTGGATTTTAGGAAAGAAAAAACATGATGTAAAATGAAAACGAAAGAAAGAAAATGCAAATGTTAACCTAAGGAGGGCATTTCCACCCACGCAAATGAACAGTGCTCATTTGTTCCATTGACCATGTGAATTTTTTTTTGCAAAATAGAAGCTTTTACTAGTTGCCTGAAAGCCACATTTTCTTTATGAATGTGAGAATGACTGACATAAATTCACCATTTGCTGTGTTCAAATCCTTGCCAGGTATTCTGGATGTGTGACAGCGCTAGGCTCTGAAAATAGGAAAAAGGAGCCAGGTGAGAGCATCCCACACCATTTTATTCAATCAAAAACACTTCCTATGATAAATTTTTTACCTTATATTTCTGAAATATCTTTAAAAGACAAGGTTTGGACAGAGGGCAAGCTGCTGTTAGTTAGCAAAATAGCAGAAGTTTGGAAAATGGCTAAAGTTTCGTACAACAATTGCTGAGCTTGTTTTGAGAATATTGATGTCTGCATCATTCTTTAAAAACACTGGTTTGGAGACATTAGAGTGGACATAATATTTTCATGGTTCGCAGTTACTTCTGATTCTTCTATTATCATTCACTCTTGACAAATTCCTAAGAACTGTTTTTATTGTACTGTAGATTTTTTCAAGGAACAATATTCCAAAGTTGTGCACAGTTAATAATAATAATAATAATAATAACTTTAATTTATATAGCGCCTTTCACAAAACCCAAGGACGCTTAACAAACAGCAAGGGAAGGGAGGGGGTGGAGAAAAGAAAAACAAGGAGAGAAACCAAAGCAGCTATGGTCCATAGGCCTCAGTGAAGAGGTGTGTTTTAAGCTGGTTTTAAAGGTTGCTAGAGATGGTGTAGAGCGGATGGAATGAGGAAGCTTGTTCCAGAGTGAAGGTGCACCCACACAGAAGGCTCTATCACCAAACGTTCGTAGCCTGGACTTAGGGACAGCGAGCAGGTCCTTGTCTGAGGACCGCAGGGACCGAGCTTGGTTGTAAGGATGGAGTAGATCAGTCAGATACTGAGGTGCAAGCCCATTTAGAGATTTGTACGTCAAGAGGAGGAATTTATATTTGATCCGTGATTTAACTGGCAGCCAATGAAGCTTCTTTAGGATCGGAGTAATATGAGATCCAAGTTTTGTGTAGGTAAGCATCCTAGCCGCAGAGTTCTGTACATACTGGAGTCTGTCAGTTGCTTTGCTGGGCAGACCAAACAGGATACCATTACAGTAATGTCGGAGGTGATGAAGGAGTGGATTAGGGTCTCGGCTACAAGGTCAGAGAGGCACAGCCGGAGTCTAGAGATGTTCTTGAGATGGTAAAATGCCGTTTTAGTAGTGTGTTTAATGTGTTGCTGGAAGGAGAGAGTAGAGTCCATGATGACGCCTAAGTTGCGTACTTGAGGAGATGCTGATATTGAACAGCCATCCACATCCAGTATGAAGTCATCAACTTTTTTAAGAAGTGACTGTGGAGCAAACACTATGAGTTCTGTTTTGTCTTTATTGAGTTTAAGAAGGTTACTGTCCAGCCAGAGCTTTATGTCCTTCAGGCAGTTGATAAGTGACAGCGGTGGAAGAGGAGTGGAAGGCTTGGTACTGATGTAGAGCTGGTATCATCAGCATAGCAATGGAAATGTAATCCATGCTTCCGGATGATCATCCCAAGAGGCAACAAATAAATGTTAAACAATAGAGGCCAAGTACCGATCCTTGTGGCACACCGTGTAAGACTGGCGCCAATCCAGAGCAAGTATCCTTAAGGGTGATGTATTGTTGCCTGTTGGTGAGATAGGATTTAAACCAGGAGTACACAGTACCAGTGAGGCCAATGAGATTAGAGAGGCGAGTGAGAAGAATGGTTTGTGATACTGTATCAAAGGCAGCAGAGAGGTCAAGAAGTATTAAAATGCTAACATGCCCAGAATCAGCTGCCATGAGAAGATCATTTGTGATTTTGATTAGGCAGTTTCAGTACTGTGCTGTGTCCTGAAACCAGATTGAAATGGCTCATAGAGGTTGTGCTGTAGCATATGATGGCTCAGTTGGGAAGCCACAACCCTTTCCAATAACTTGCAGATGAATGGTAAATTGGAGATTGGGCGGTAGTGACTTGGATCATCGTGGTTCAAACCAGACTTTTTAAGTGTAGGGATCACCGCAGCAATTTTAAAGCTGGTGGGGACCACCCCGGAAGACAATGAGGTGTTGATGATGTTGACAAGGGTGGGAGCCAGAGTTGGAAGACATGCTTTAACCAGTACAGTCGGCATTGGATCCTGTTTGCAGGTCGTAGCCTTTGCCTTTGACACCAGCTCCAAAACTTGAGCTATGTTGATCATGGAGAAAGAGGAAAGGGAGTCCTCCGGCGTGAAGACAGTTGCGAAATTTGTGTCAAGCAGCGGGAGGGTCGTTGAATGAGAGGAGCTGGACTACTGCAGTTGGTGGTGAATAGATTCAACCTTTTCCTGGAAGTAATCCTGGAATCTGGAGCATAAGCCAGGAACGTCAGATGGCAAAGGGTTGTCAAGTGGGCAGAATAGGCGGTTGATAGTCGAAAAAGCTGT
The DNA here is from genome assembly GCA_023029165.1 of Gobiocypris rarus. Classification (NCBI taxonomy): domain Eukaryota; kingdom Metazoa; phylum Chordata; class Actinopteri; order Cypriniformes; family Gobionidae; genus Gobiocypris; species Gobiocypris rarus. The sequence continues at coordinate 22,048,524 of CM040929.1, read as the reverse complement.
TTAGGTTGATTTTGTTGGTTACCAATGAGTGTAGAATAATAGTTATTTTTGGACTTGGACAGAGCATCTTTGTAGCTCTTAACATGGTCATTATAGGCTTCCCGGTGTACAATAAGGCCAGTTTTTTTATAATACCTCTCCAACCTCCGTCCTGTGGCCTTCATGAGGCGGAGTTCAGCAGTAAACCAGGGAGCAGGACAGGAGAAGGAGACTGCTCGAGTAATGAGGGGGGCAACAGAGTCCAGACTACATGACAAGGCCAGGTTATAATCATTAACCAAGTCATCAACTGTACAGTTTGTAGAATAGCTGATCAGATGGCCTTCAAGAGTGTTTGACAAGTTTTGTATGGATACTTGTTTAATGTTTCGATATGCAATGGTCCTTTTCTCACACTTCCTGTGTGTGTTGTGCACAGTAACAGAGAACATGACTGCAAGATGATCAGAAACGCCAGGTCAATAGTTTGTAGATGGGTTGGGGTAATCCCTAAGGAGCAAACCAGATCCAAAGTATGACCTTTAGCATGTGTGGGGCCGTTGACATTTTGTGTAAAATTAAAGCAGTCCAATAGTGACAAGAATTCTGTAGCATAAACATTACTGGAATCAACATGAATGTTAAAGTCACCAAGTAGGATGGTAGCTGGAGAGGTTGGGCAAATCAGGGCAAGAAGGTCAGAAAGCTCAGACAGGAAGCTAGCAGATGCCTTAGGCGGGCGATAGATAAGGACCACTTGTAGCTGCTGAGGCCCAGACAGAGCGAGGTGAATGCACTCAAATGAAGTGGCATGTACTGAAAATTCTTTTATTTTGAAATCTGCATTATATATGACAGCCAACCCCCCACCACGTCCAGAACTACGAGACCTTTGAATGTATCTATAGCCTTGAGGGGTAGCTTGATTAAGTGCAAGAAAGTCCATTTGGTTCTGCCAGGTCTCGTTAGACAGAGAAAATCCAGTTTCCTGTCAGTTATAATGTCATGAATGAGTGGTGCTTTATTATTTAGTGAGCGAGTGTTCTGAAGCATAAAAGAGACAGACTTCAGAACAGAAGTTTTGAATGAGTGATGACGCCATCAACAGCCCGTTCTATTGGCCGTAGGTTTAAAAGTGTGGACGCTGCTCGCTCTGATGACGCCGCCGCTGAGTAGTGAGAGACCGAAGAACAGGAATAGCCTGGGATGTCTCCATGTGAGCAAACTTATGTCGAGCAGCCCTGTGCACATAGCGGGGGCGGCGTAAGAGATGGAAAGATTTAATCGCCTCAAAGCTAATGGCACTTGGTGCGATATGAGAGTTGAGATTCTTGAGTTCCATAGCGCAGTATCTGAGGAAAGCCATGATGCCCAAGGAGAACGCTAGCTAGCCGCTAGCGTTAGCTTACAAACCACAACCATTCACCAGAAAAAAACACGTCCGAGCTTCAACAGGGAACAGCAGAGAACGAGAAACACGTCCGAGCCTCAAAAAAGAACACTGAGGGGGTCAAACCGTAACCAGAGGTAAATTACAGCTATTGTCAGAGGTGAAATTACTGTTGTTAGCAATTTAGGAATCAACAGTAAGAAGTCCAGATAGATAAAGTAATGTCTAATGTAGGAGCATCTTGAAGTAGCTGAAGTATAATCGCAGGATAGCTGGAGTTTGATAGCTGGAGTTTGTTTGTGAGCATGAGAAGCGCATACACGCCAGCGTCCTCTCAGCCCCAAAGTTAACCACACATAACCTAAATTATGATGACATTTTCTGGTTTAACATGAGGATAATTGCATCACTACATATCAAATGCTCAAACAAATGGTACAAATGAAAACAGAACAAGTGAATACCACCAACAAAACACATAGTGAACTTCATTTTCAGCTTGTTTAATGGATGTAGGCCATTAAGAGCTGTGCGTGTAAACCTCACTCCCCTGGTGTCAAGAAGTGTGCTAGCATCTGCGGTCTTTAACGTCCTTTAGCGTGCCTACCAGGGACCCAGGTTCAAATCCTGTTTGAAGTGGGTCAAGTAGGATTGGTTACATTTGGTGCTGTGACCGGGATGGGAGTGAGGTTAAAGGGAGTGAGTGTAACGGACGTAGGCCAGTAAGAACTGTGTGTAAACCTCACTCCCCTGGCTTGAGGAGGCACGCTAGCAGCTGCGGCCTTTATCGCCCTTGTTAGCGCACCTGCCTCCTATGCCGGTGACCCAGTTTTGACTCCCGCTTGAAGCGAGTCAAGTAGTACCAGTTACATTTGTTGCTGTGACCCTGATGGGAGTGAGGTTTAAGGAAGTGAGTGTAACAGACGTAGGCCAGTAAGATGTAAACCATGTAAACCTTATTCCCCTGGCGGCTGCAGTCTTTAGCATCCTTGTTAGCGTACCTACCTCCCACACCGGAGACCCCTGTACGAATCCCACTCGGAGAGGGTAGAGTAGGACCAGTTACACATGTGTAACGGAGCCCAGGTAGTCACTGTGCGAGTAAACCTCACTCCTCTGATCTCAAAAGACGCTCTAGCGACTAGCGTTAGGGGTGGCAGTCTTTAGCCTCCATGTTAGAACGTCCATTTCTCATGCCGGCGGACCGGAATTCGAGAGAACAGGAGGGGTTACACATGCATACACAAAATTATGGCTCTCTTTCAAAACCAGTGAGCTTCATATAAGCATCTACCTTTAATGCAGCATCCATACTTAAATGTTACCTCATAAGTGACTGATTAGGAATGGTTTATAGACAGCAACTGTGTCATTCAAACAGCTTTTTTCATGTAAACCTATGAATAAACAAAGTTTTAGAAGTAAAAGGATGAAAACTAAGAATACATGACTATATTAGATAGTTTACTATTTGTAGGAAGCCAAAAACGTTAATGCTAAGAGTTAAAATGTAGCTCCTTGCGTTTGCACTGCAGACTCAATTCACATTTAATTTCAATATTTTACTTGTGGTGTGACGAGACACTGATCTCACGAGACAAGACGAGACACAAGATTTGTGAGGTGAGACGAGATTTTTAAGAAATCCTCAATTATGAAATACATGACTAGAACATGACTGCTGTTTGCAGGTGCATTTGAAATGGTTTAACTCATCATCTCGTAATGATTGTCATTTCAATTCTACTTTCTGAGTACAAATTATCATATGCAGTAAAAGACAAGCACTGTAAAAGGTTTTGCCACAAACTCAACTGACTGGCTTCTCTCCTGTATGATTGTCTCTTCAGACTTTAGAACTGCACATGAGCTTCTTTTGACCCCCTAACTGAACCCCTTCCCACAAATTGATCATAGATATTAAGTGCAACCAATAACCATAATCAAAGTACTCAATATTCAAAGTGCAAATAGAGACCAAATTTGTCTTCAAGCATGATACAGAGCTGAGAGATAGTTACAACTAGATAGCTTTCATATTGGGAGATATTCGCATGCCTCACATGTATTGAAATCGCGTTTGAATGAGCGCTCCCGTTTACTTTCACTTTCAATTTCGCGATCGTACGTACTCTGTGAAAAGGGAGCGTGGTGCTGAACGCACATTTTAAAATATAAGACAATTGTCTGACACTTCTGTTGCGCAAAGAATCATCCGCCGCGGTCCAATCAGTCAGTCTTCACGTCATGTGATCATGTGTGACTCGAACAGCTGTTGTTGGATGAGCTGATGGAATTGAAACGACTGTTATCCACTGGAATTTCTATATTTCTATAAAAAGCAAAATAAAAGGGGAGGAATAATGCACATGTTGCCGTGGCATATCCTATCCTAACTCCAACCTCACACTCCGTCATGACAATATGACACAAGACAGCTTTCCACCTCTGTGAAAAATCTCGTCATACCCCTACATTTTACCATTAGCATGTAGCATATTAACGACGATGCACTCAAGACCTCCTGGAAAGTTCCACTGGGAATTAGGATGTTATAATTAAGGCATCATGTGCGTTCAAATCACTTTGGTTTGAGCAGGATGGCGATGTACAAAATATACAAGATTTCTAAACTCTACTTCTATGAGCCATGAAGAATGCAGGTGTTGCTGTAAACTGAATCGCTATAAATTCTATCATAAATGCTACCACTACTACTACATATTAAAAAATATATATCTCTCTGACATGACTTGAATGCACCATACTAAAGTATACTAAATTGTATCACTGTAAAAAAAAAAAATTCACAGAATAATGATTAAATCTATGATTAGTATGATTAGTATGAATGTAGGAGTGTTTCGCAAGAAAATCCCTTTTCATTCTCTCTACTTCAGAATTTCACTTTTAATTAAATGTGTTACTTCTAATAAATTGCACACAAAATTTGTAAAGATTTTTCTACACCTTTTTTTTTCAGAGTATACGTCTAACTATTGAACAAATTACAGGTTTTATAGTGACTCAGCTTGTGACTATTTCCCACAGAGAACACATCACAATGCATTCTGGGGTTGCCTTGTCCATTTAAAGGATATTTGTGACACTGTCTTGGAATTTGGCCAAAACGAGGTATCTTATGAGGTAGCATACAGACAGCTCACTAGGTTTTGGAACCTATTGTAGGCCTATATGTCAAAAAAAGGCAGCCAATTTCCATAAAGTATATTGTGTTTAATCCTGCTGTCACAGCTCTGGATGATTTTGCTGACATTTGAATATAGCCTCAATTTTTTACCTTGCAGTCCAGCCTGGTTGCGGAGAACTCAAATATTGAGCGTAGCAACCTTTATCACAGCATTCGATCGATACATCATTGCACAGCTGTCAGATAAGTCATATCAGCCACGTATCCCAGCCAGCCCCGTCTGTATTCTTCCCCTTTTCTAACCTGGATTGTTTTCTCTGGCCCCTTTTAAAATTGGAAATAGCTTTGGTAGGAACGTTCGAGCTGCTCTAACAAAAGGTGAACCATCATCTCGGTAAAGGTTATCAGACGTGGCGCCCTGCGAAGTTTCTGGCACCCATCCTGAGCGCTGACCAATTCCAGGCTGAATAAGCAACGTAAAATGTGTCTCCTTGCTGAAAATGCCAGACAATACTCCAGAGCCAATTAGTTTGACACTGTTGTAAAACATGGACGATGTATCCTGGAAGCACCCTGCTTGCATCATGCTTCATGCATTGGTAATGACAAAAGAACTTAAATTGCCTTTCTCTGCTGCCCTTGAAATTTTAAATTGCTTGCTCTGTCTCCTTCCATTTGTCTTTCATGGTTCTTGATCCCAGAGTCATACTCGCTCAACAATATAAAGTGTTGTAAAAATGTCCGGATGCCTACTGAAAGCTTTGTAGGGCCTTTTTGGTTTAGATTTGATTTATAGAACGCTGATATATGGGATATAGACTGCTATAGCCAATAGAACAAGCACCCCAACTGTACAGTGGCTCTAAAAAGACTCGTAAATGACACTTAAAAATGTGTTTGCATGCGATACACACACACATTAAAAAGATCTATCCATTGTTCAAAATGTAGACAAAATGCGTTTAGCTTCCGATTCCAAAGGGCCAGAATTATTATTAGAAATATTCATCATTGATTTGTTTTAGCAGGATGGACAGGATCATTTTGTACATGTTATTATTCTATCATAAGGAGCCTTCACACATCTTATCTTGTCAGCAAACATCATTAGCTGGTTCACCATGTGGTTTCATTATCATTAATATCGGAACATGTGGTCTATTAGATTAGCTCCATAAGCATTATGAATATAGGGATAAGGTATTAAGATTTGAACTAATGCATACTAATTATTTACAATGCATACTACATGTACAAATTAGCCTACTCCCTTTAATATGGACCATGTGTTGCGTTAAAACATTAGTTTATGAGGCCTGTTTCTAGCAAGCTAGTTCGATTTTTCAAATGTCATATGAGACATACAAATTTGCTTATTTCATATTTCATATATAAACATATAACATGATTCCAGAATGTAAAACTGTTTATAGAACACTGTGGCGAGGGGGGCGTGGTTTAGCGAGGTCTGTGACGGGAGAGAGAGTCAGAGGCCGAGCGGCACGTAAGTGAATCAGATGCAAACGATGAACACCTGTTTCTTGTTTCAGTAATTGGCGTGGAGAGACAGGTTATAAGCCACGCAGGAGATGAGGACCGGAGAGAGAGAATTGGACTGGGACTACACGCACGCTGCTGAGAGTGAACGAGAGATACTGCTATTGCTGAGAACTGAACGGGGCGACCCATATCGTGGAACTTGAGTGTACGAGCCACTACGGTGTGCCGGTGTGAAACGGGCGACCCATATCGTGGATTTTGAGTGTATATGCCAGAGAGCGTCGTGTGCGTGAGAAAATAAAAGTGTGTAAGTCCCAGTCAGGCCGACCCTGTGTCTTCTTCCTGCCCTCAACAAATAACTACATTACATTGGTGCCGAAACCCGGGAGGAAGAAGACCAGAGCGCGCCATGCAAGCGCCTGGCCAGCAACGCCATTTGCGGACATCATCCAGGCTCGCGGGCCTGCACAAAGAACAACACCAGTCCATGCTGGAGATCAGGAGGAGCAGGAGCGGCGATTCCAGGCGCTCCTCCTGGCCCAGCAGCAGGACCGCGAGCTGTTCCGGAGCTGCCTTGACCGGGAGGTTCCCGCCGGGGATCCATCATCAACCCCGGCCAGCGCCACCCGCATGCAGCTTACCAAGATGGGACCGCAGGACGATCCGGAAGCCTTCTTGGACCTATTTGAGCGGTCCGCGGAAGCATGCGGGTGGCCGCGACTGGACTGGCCGGTGCGCCTCATCCCGCTGCTGTCCGGGGAGGCGCAGATAGCGGCCCAACAACTACCAGTCCAGAACCTCCTGGTCTATGATGACCTACGGCGGGCCATCCTTCAGCGGGTCGGTCTCTCCCCCGAACAACATCGCCAGCGATTCCGGTCGCTGACACTGGGGGAGAACAGCCGGCCCTTCGTGATGGCCCAGCAGCTCCGGGACGCCTGCCGCAGATGGCTGATGGCGGACCAGTCGACGGTCGACCAGGTTGTGGATCGAGTGGCACTGGAGCAGTTTATTGCGCGCCCAGGAAAACCGCGCAATGGGTCCAGTGCCACAGGCCGACGCCGCTGGACCAAGCCATCGAGCTGGCGGAGGATCAAATGGTGGCGTGCCCAGGGGTCGGCGAACCCCTGCCGGCGGCTTCTCTCTCTCTCTCTCACCCCTCCCCTTCTTCTTCTTCTCCGTCCCCTTATAGGCCAGTTCCGCCCCCGTACCAGGGGAGGCTACCCATCACGGGGTCAGGCGCGGGGAAGGTTCGGGGGAATCCCGGACGGAGCTTCGGGCTCTCGAGCGCCATCCAGGGGCGCGAGCCGCCGCATTCCCTCCAGACTCCGGTCCCGCTTCCCCTCTCTCCACGCCAATTCCCTGGTTCACTTCCTGCCACTGGGGCGGCGGGAAGTCTGGGCCGCCTGTTGGCGGTGCGGGACCCGGGCACTTTATAGATAGGTGTCCCGTGATGGAGGTGGGGACGTTGATCTGGGTCCCGACGCCTCAGGCTGCTCCCCGATCGAGCCGGGCTGTACCAAATACCAGTGAGTATTCAGGGGGGTACCTATCCGGCTTTGGTGGATTCGGGATGTAACCAGACCTCTATCCATCAAAGCCTGATACAATCGTTGGCACTGGATAATAGCCGCCTGGTTAAGGTTCGTGTGTGCACGGGATGTGGTGAACTATCCGCTGGTGACGGTTATAATTCAATTTCGGGGTCAAAACCATAGAGTGGAGGTGGCAGTTAGTCCGCACCTCCGACATCCGCTAATTTTGGGGACAAATTGGCCAGCATTTGGTAGTCTATTGGCATGTTTATGTGCGGATGTCTCTTGGGGGAAGAAAAGGCGGGGAGAGAGAGCGGTTGCGCAGGTGGGAGAGGCTGAGCCGGGACCACCGGGTACGGGTTCAGAGGAACGGAGCGGGGTAAAGAGGCTGGACCTCACTGACCGCGATGATTTTCCTCTAGAACAGTCCCGGGATGAGTCGCTCAAAATGCGTTTGCGCAGGTCCGATCAATCGACGGACAGCTTCTCCACCCTGATCAGACGCCTCGTATCCTTATTTTGCCATATTAAAAGACAGGTTGTATCGAGTGACCCAAGACACTCAGTCAAAACAGGATACAACCCAGTTGTTAGTCCCAAAAAGCCGTCGGGAAATGCTTTTCCGGGCGGCTCATTCTAATCCAATGGCCGGTCATTTGGGGCAAGCGGCGACACTAAATCGCTTAATGGTCCGGTTCTTTTGGCCGGGCATTCACGAACGCGCGCAGATGGTGCGCGTCGTCGTGAATGTCAACTGGTAAATCCACCGGCCTGCCCAAAGCGCCATTGCGCCCTCTACCGCTTATACAGGTCCCCTTCGAGAGAATTGGCATGGACCTCATCGGACCATTAGAGCGATCCGCACGAGGGCATCGGTTTGCATTGGTCTTGGTGGATTATGCAACCCGATACCCCGAAGCAATTGCCCTCCGTAGCATTTCGCAAAGAGTGTTGCGGAAGCGTTGTTTCGTAATCTCCGGTGGGGATCCCGGCGAGATCCTCACTGATCAGGCACGCGCTTTATGTCACGGACGTTACGCGAACTTTACGAATTATTGGGCATTAAATCGGTCCGCACCAGCGTCTATCACCCACAGACGGATGGTTTGGTGGAACGATTTAATCGCACATTGAAGACAATGATTCGAAAGTTCGTACAAGAAGACGCCAAAAATTGGGATAGATGGTTGGAACCCCTATTGTTCGCTGTACGCGAGGTCCCACAAGCCTCCACAGGGTTTTCCCCGTTCGAGCTTCTCTATGGACGTCAGCCCCGTGGGGTGTTGGACGTCCTCAGGGAGGCTTGGGAGGACGGACCTTCGCAAGGCAAAAACGAAATTCAATATGTAATGGACCTGAGAGCAAAACTCCACACTTTGGGGCGGCTATCCATGGAGAATTTGCTACAGGCTCAAGACAAACAAAGCCGGCTCTACAATAGGGGAACGAAACTGCGAGAATTTGCACTGGGAGATAAAGTGCTTGTATTACTCCCAACTTCCAACTCAAAATTGCTCGCCAAGTGGCAAGGGCCCTTTGTGGTCACACGACGAATAGGAAATCTCGATTATGAGGTAGTTCGGTCGGATAGGAGCGGGAGGAGGATCTCGGGCCAGAGGTGAGCACAAAGGTACATCCCTCGCTCTGGCACCAGGGGGAGATCACCTCTCGCCGTTGCAGCTCACTGACATAGCCCAGTTGCAGGAAGTTTTTTCGGATGTGTTCTCGCCCCTACCCGGTCGAACGAATCTCATTCAGCACCATATCGAGACGGAGCCGGGTGTGGTAGTTCGCAGCCGGCCATACAGATTACCAGAACACAAGAAAAAAGTGGTTCAGGATGAGTTAGAGGCAATGCTGGATATGGGAGTGATAGAAGAATCCTACAGTGACTGGGCCAGCCCGATAGTTTTAGTCCCTAAAACGGACGGCTCAATCCGGTTCTGTGTGGATTATCGCAAGGTGAATGCTGTGTCGAAATTCGACGCATATCCAATGCCAAGGGTTGATGAGTTGCTCGATCGGCTGGGCACGGCTCGGTTTTACTCGACGCTGGATTTAACAAAGGGATATTGGCAGATCCTTAACGCCTTTATCTAAAGAGAAAACAGCCTTTACGACGCCGTTTGGATTACACCAATTTATCACCCTTCCTTTCGGGTTGTTTGGGGCTCCGGCCACGTTTCAGCGCCTCACGGATAGAATTCTTCGCCGCATGCTGCATATGCCGCTGCCTACTTGGATGATATTGTCATCTATAGTAATGATTGGCAGCGCATATGGAGCATGTGCGCTGTCCTGGGATCGCTGAGACTGGCCGGGCTGACAGCCAACCCAAGAAGTGTGCGATTGGGCGCGTGGAGGTCAGGTATCTGGGTTTCCACTTGGGTCATGGGCAGGTGCGTCCTCAAATTGATAAAACAGCAGCAGTTGCAGCCTGCCCGAGACCCAAGACCAAAAGGAGGTGAGGCAGTTCCTTGGGCTATCGGGATACTATAGAAGGTTTGTGCCTAATTATTCGAACTCACTAGCCCACTGACTGACCTCACTAAAAGGAAGCGCCAGATCCGATCCAGTGGTCAGAGCTGTGCCAGCAGGCTTTTACCCAGGTGAAGGCTGCTCTATGTGGCGGGCCGCTCTTACAATCGCCTGATTTTTCTCTCCCGTTTATGTTGCAGACTGACGCGCCGGACAGGGTGCTGGGGCAGTCCTGACCCAGGAGAGGAGGAGGAGGAGCGGCCGGTGCTGTACATCAGTCGCAAGCTCTCAAAGAGAGACGATGTACAGCACCATCGAAAAGGAGTGTTTGGCAATCCGTGGGCCGTTCTTACCTCCGTTACTATCTCCTGGGAGGGAGTTCACCTCTGTTCGACCACGCCTCTGCAGTGGCTCCATCAAGCATGAAGGATACCAACGCGCGGATCACCCGCTGGTATCTAGCTTTACAGCCATTTAAGTTCAAGGTGGTCCACAGGCCGGGGCGCAGATGGTTGTGGCTGACTTCCTTTCCAGAAATGGGGGTGGAGGCTGCAGGCGGATGGCTCCCGGCCTGAGTCGGGCGGTGGGGGGTATGTGGCGAGGGGCGTGGTTTAGCGAGGTCTGTGACGGAGAGAGAGTCAGAGGCCGAACGGCACGTAAGTGAATCAGATGCAAACGATGAACACCTGTTTCTTGTTTCAGTAATTGGCGTGGAGAGACAGGTTATAAGCCACGCAGGAGATGAGGACCGGAGAGAGAGAATTGGACTGGGACTACACGCACGCTGCTGAGAGTGAACGAGAGATACTGCTATTGCTGAGAACTGAACGGGGCGACCCATATCGTGGAACTTGAGTGTACGAGCCACTACGGTGTGCCGGTGTGAAACGGGGCGACCCATATCGTGGATTTTGAGTGTATACGCCAGAGAGCGTCTGTGTGTGCGTGAGAAAATAAAAGTGTGTAAGTCCCAGTCAGGCCGACCCCTGTGTCTTCTTCCTGCCCTCAACAAAGAACTACATTACAAACACTATTAAAGGCACAATATGTAAGATTTTTGGATTAAAATATCTTAAACTCACTAGAACAATGCTAAATATTTTGTTGACTTGTGTACTTACATTATCCCAAATGTTTCCAAGAATGTTTAAAGGTTGTTTGTTCCATGTTTTTTTTCTAGGCTTGTTTGTGTGTATGGGGCTCAAGTACTTAATACTTCTTCTTTTTTTTAAACGCCGTATTTTTCTTATATTTTACCTTTATTCCACACCACTGTCTCCACTGTCCTTTGAATGGCTTGTTTGCTTCATGCTTCTATGAACCCCATCGCTCCGAAAAACTCAATGGTCTTAGATTGGTTAGATGGCCAAATGTAGTTTCACATATTTTTATTGGCTGAAGTGCCAAGCACAGGTTGTTCGGATAACGCCACGCCCCTTACCATTACGGACAGAAGTCCCCAGATAGCGGGGATGAAGTTCAAGCAGAACCTCTGCACGCAAGGCTTTTAATGGACGTTAGTGAATGGTAAGTATTTCTGTATTTCAAGTATTTTTGTAGTGTCACTGTCACTGCTGTTAGTTATCTTTTCATATTCTGGTTAAAGCTTTACTGTATCCGAATACACGACTGATTAGTAGCTTGTTTATAAAGGTATTGTTTTATTTGTAGCATGAACAACTTGTTTATGAACTTTGTTGCGTGTTCGTGGGGGCAGTGTTTATGTTAATAGCAAGGGTTTATGATGTCACCTACCCGGGAATTCTTGTAGTCCAAACCGGCCATTTTTGTAGGCAATAAACTGCCATAACTTTAAAAGACAATATCTCAGTTTGCATTGAACTTTCAGCACTGTAACTTTGCAGATACTGTTTATGCTCAAGCAGCAACATTACACACTAACTAAAGTTAAAAAAGTGAAATCGCATGCAACCACCCCTTTAAATCCAGCGAAATAAGCAATTTTAACCAGGATACAGACCGTGTCCATACGTCGCCTATCAGTGACATCATATCCGTGTTAACCTTGATTTCCGTGGAAACACCAAAGACGCTGTAATATGTGTTTTATTAGACAGGTGAGCAACTGTATACAACTGGATACATTCATCAACAGAAAAGGAATCATTGTTATATAACTCAACAGAGTTAGTCTTATTTTTTAAATCTCGTTTTCTTGATTTACCGCGAGTACCATGCTTTACTATGCCTAATTACTGCAGTATATCCAATATTTCTGATACTTTTCAGTCTGGTTTTAGATTAATGCACTGTACGGAAACTGCTTTGTTGAGGGTCAGCAATGACCTTTTGCAAATCCTTGATACCGGTTCGCACGCAGTGCTTGTCTTGTTGGATTTAAGCACTGCTTTTGATACAATCGACCATAGTATTTTGTTACAATGGTTGGAAAAGGTGGTGGGTATTCACGGTGTCGCCTTTCAGTTGTTGGCCTCTTATCTCAAAGACAGAACCTTCTCAATGAGCATGGGGAAGTCTTCTTCTTCATCAGTTCCCCTATTATGTGGTGTGCCCCAAGGGTCCATTTTAGGCCCACATCTCTTTTCAGTTTATATGCTGCCATTGGGTGCCATTTTTAAGAAATATAGGATCTCATACCACTGCTGTGCTGACGATACACAGTTTTATCTACAGGCAAAAACTAACAGTTCTTATCCCTTGGACGTACTGTGTGACTGTTTTGAGGAGATCAAATGTTGGATGGCTAATCATTTTTTTTCAATTAAATGAAAGCAAAAATGAAATTTTGATTTTATGCCCATCCAGGTCTTCATCTCCTTTTAATTTAGGTTCCATCTCCACCACTGTTCAACCTAATGTAAGGAATCTTGGGGTACATTTGATTCGTTACAAAATTTTGAGAAACTAATCAGTTCAGTGGTAAAGGGCTTTTTCTTTTATTTGTGATCGATTGCAAAAGATTTAGAGAACGCAATCCACGCCTTCATAATATCAAGTCTGGAGTACTGCTGTAATTCCCTGTACTATGGCCTGCCTCAAACTACAATCTCTTGCTTGCAAATTGTCCAAAATGCTGCAGTGTGACTTCTTACCGGCACAAAAAAGAGAGAGCACATTTTAGCGACTTTACATTGGCTTCCTGTTAAGTTCAGTTATTTGCAGGTCATCAAAAAGCTCATGTTTTCGCTCAAAATTAATACATGATATTATAAAAGAAATAACTTAGGCAATAAACTACAGTATACACTATAATACATTATGTATAATGTGGCATTGCGGCACCCTGTCTATACTGTGCAAATATGTTTCTTAAATAAGATAATTTCCATGCCAATATTGTGTGCTGATAAAATATTCCATTTCCACCACAACATTTACAATAAACAATATCTCCACATAAATTATGTTTTTAAAGCATTTTTACACAGTATTCTGCACATCCACTTATATATGTGCATATGGACCATAAACTCTGTTCTCTTTAATGATTAAAACCCCTAGAAAAGTGCCAGATGGTGTCAAAAAACAGGTGGCTAATTATCTTACCACAGCTTTGCACCTCTGCCTCAGACAGTAAAATGCAAGCACCATTTAGACACAGTTAAGAGTAAGTCAGATTCTACTTCCTGTGTGCGGTAATGAGCAATAGAGTGAAGTGAGAGGAGCCTTAAAGATAATGAGAAGCTGGGCTCCACAGAAAACCACCACCAGAGACATTTCTAAAACTCTTGGTGACCCCTTTTATTAGGAGACGTGATGTACTGTAGACCAATGGCATTTCTTGTAGGTGAAATGCCGTAAACAACATTAATTAGATGTACATAAATCTTTTTTTTTGTTTTTGTTGTTGCTGTTGTTGTATTACATACAACTGGAATTTAATGACTGTGAAAAGTTTAAATAAAAAAAAATAAAACAGGAAATAATCATTGGAGTCAGAGCTGGTGGCCCACTGAGCATATGTTAGGCTATATTCATATCAAAGTATCTTTAATGATTAGTTTGCAGTCACCTGTGGTCTAGATTATTACTTTAATTATTTTTGATCTGCAAGCCAATTTATAATTGGCAATTACAATTTCACAACAGTGAAGCCAGACTAATGTTGCAGCCTATTTTTTTACATGTTCAGCATTGATTTTTGGAGGGAAAATCTGTGAGTTTCTTTAGAACGGATTTAAACATGATACAACATTACTGTATTGATAACTGAAAGCAAAATATTAAATTAGTCAAATAGATATCAATTAGGGGGCAAGCACTGATGGTGTGTAGGCACCTATTGTATCCGTTAGTTGTCGTCTTCTTCTAATTCTATGGCAGCCCATAAACCCGTAAGGCAAAAAGTTGTGAAATTTGGCACACTGATATCTCTCAGCTCAATCCCTCTAGCGCCACCAACTGGTCAAAGTTGCATGTTTATGCTGACAACTTTAATGCAACTGAATAACTGAATCATAAGTGGTTCAAAGACTCAAGACGATTCGATTGCACCCTTTGACGTAATTACGTAATTTTCCGTCATGAAGATTTTCCGCCATTTTTAATTTCCCGAACTTTTTCTAACTCCTCATAGAACCGTTGCTCAGGGTTTCGTGACAATTCAACCAGATCATCTTCAGACAACGCTGATCCAAAAACATGGAATTCAAGTTGATTGTCAAACCGTTCTTCAAAGTGTCGAATTATTTCAACGTATTATTAATGCCAGGCCAGTAGTTGGCGATATCACTTTGTAAAGAAACACTATGCGCCAAAAGACTGAACATGTGCATGACGTCCTTGTTTTTTTTTTTTTAAACGTTTTCTACCTTTTTCTACCGTTTTTCTACCGTTTTCTACAGCGTTTTGGTGGCCTGAAAACACAAAGTTTAGAGATTGGGTTTCAAAGTGCACGTTTTTTAAAACAATACCGTTATGCACAATCTCTAAACTTTGTGTTTTCAGGCCGCCAAAACGCTGTTGTCATGTAAATGTACGTCAAAAACGCATAAATAGTTGAAACCATTGTCGTGTAAACAGCCTCTTGGTGTGTGTTATCTGTGACGTGAGGATACCTGCACATTTTCAGTGCAGTGCCACCTAGTGGTCACGAGATATGAATAATTGCTATTTTTGATAAACTGCATCAATTAATTTGATGGTATAATGCCAAACTATATCTGAGGCTGCATCTCTGGAAAGATTTCACATATTTACACCAAACTTTACATGTGCGATTGTCACTGAACACTTAACACGCCAGATAAATACGGTGTCAGTGCCACCTACTGGTCAAAAGTAATAAGCAATTATGTCATATTTCAAGTCATTGTATTTATGGCTTTCAACCATTTTGCATAAAATCGACTCCAAATGTCTTTGCTCATTTTTGCAGTTGTTCTGATACTTGCTGTCTTGATTTTTAGCTCCTCATTCTGCCTCTTTAGTGCTTGGACCCTTAATTGCTGCTTGCAGCTATATTTTTTTATTAATTTCCGCTTAAAATTAAACTTAAATATATTATTAAAGAAGTCATTTACGTAAAAATGCAATTTCTCTCTCATATAATTAAAAAATTCAGAGGAACTAGATATAAATGTTGGTTTGTTCTGCACACAAAGCTGTTGAATGAGTCATTTGGGCTATTTTTATGGTGCTTTTAGTGTGTTTTTTCCCCCCTCTTTAGAGCTTGACACTCTGTCACTCTGAACTGTTGGTATATAGAAAAAGCTCTAAAAAGACTCCATTAAAAATCTTCTTTTCTTTTCCAATAAATAAAAATAATAATCATAAAAAAATTATATATATCACGACATGGGTTTTTGGTGAAGATTTTTGGTGAACTATTACTTTAAATGTAAAAAAAAAAAATAAAAAAAGTTAATTTCTTTTAAAAAAAAGTCTCTCTGATTGATACAGTGGAAACGTCTATTAAAACTGAATCATTAAAAACAAACGAAGAAGCACAGAAGAGAGTTTCCAAATCATTCTTTCTGCGACATAAAACCGCAAACAGTGCCGCATTCAATCTATCACATTTTAGTGTCCATCATGATTCCTTGTTGCAATGTAAAGCACGCAAACCTAGCCTGACAAAACAGCAGAGTACACAATTTCAGCAGAAGGATTTAAAGGTTTAAAGGCCATTTCCGATCCATGGGGTTACATCTCCATAATGGCCTCATTATTCATGACTATGGCCCGAAATACTGGGGTTGAGGTAATGAGCTCTTCACTAGTTGCTGAATATCACCTTTTCGGAAGCATTGTGTTAAGAATTCACATAGCTTGTGAGTACTACTCAAGAATTCAGGCCAACGGAGACAATGCTGTTGTGAATGTTCTTCAATGCTTGCTTTTAGTTTTTGACCAATGATCAGTAACGTTTTCACATAATAAATATCTCTGGGAGTCAACATGTTGTATATTTAAATTGTATTTTTTTAATATATATATATATATATATATATATATATATATATATATATATATATATATATATATATATATATATATATATATATATATATATATATATATATATATATAAAAAAAATATATATATATATCTTCAGCTTCAGGCATCACACAAAGCCTGCTGAAAACAAAACACTGCATAAACCAGCCTAAGGGGGTCTGCTGGTCTTATACATGTCTATACCAGACGTGACCAGCGTCACATCGCATCACGGCAAGTCAGATTGAGTTTGTTCACCCTGGAAGCGTAAAAGCTGCACATCACCACATATCACCTTCAGGATTTAAGCAACAATAAAACGGATGAATAACTTTGTTTGTGCAATTTTAAACAGAAATACACTACTGTTCAAAAGTTTGGGGTCAGTAAGATTTTTTTTTTTTTCCAGTAAGACATAATATTATAAGAGATTTCTACTTCAAGTCTATTTCAATGCTGTTCTTTAGAATTTTCTATTCATCAAATAATCTTGATTAAAAAAACTACATCACATTTTCCACAAAAATATTAAACTCCACAACTGATAATTATTCATGTTTCTTGAGCAGCAAATCAACATAGAATGGTTTTTCAACAATCATGTGACACTGAAATCTGAAGAAATAATGCTGAAAATTCAGGTTTGATCACAGAAATAAATGACATTTTAATGTATATTCAAATACAAAATAGTTATTTCAAATTGTAATATTATTTTCACAATATTACTGATTTTACTGTGTTTTTGGTCAAATAAATGCCGGCTTGGTGAAAATATGAGCTTTATTCCAAAAACATTATAAAAAAACGTATCAACCCCAAACCTATGAAAATATTTGGTATAAAATCTATTAATTATTATAGTATACGTACAGCAATATATTATTATTATATACTTATGTAATTAATGATATTAATAACAGTACCATAACATCAAAAATAATTTTCCTATAAATATATTTAGCTGTGTTTGTTCTTAGTTTTTGTGGCGAGGTGGATGAGCGAGAGACGTGGGAGGAGCGAGCGAGACCGGTGCGTGATTGAGAACGAGCGTCACCCTTCGAGTCCTCTCATGAGGGATCTCGGAAGCATATAAGGACGAGCGACACCAGTGAAGGAAGAGAGAGGACCAGGCCTGGATTTTATGTTATGTTTGGTTTATGTTTTATTATGTGTGTGCGTGGCAGTCGCCCGTGAAGGGCTGCCCGCGTTACTTTCGTTTTGTTCATTTATTTATTAAAGTGTGCTTAAACGTTCGCCGGTTCCCACCTCCTTCCTCCTTATTCTACATACTTTGCTACAGTTTTGGTTTCATGGACTTTTAGTTTGTTTTCATTAGTCACATGTGTTCCCTTGTCTTAGTTTCCCACCACTAATCTGTTTCCATGGACAGTAATTCAATAATCACAGCTGTTCATCATTTAGTTCATCACCATTATGTATTTAAGGGTACGTTTACATGACAACGATATGCTAAAATAGGAGAAGTTTTTTCTTTGAGTTTTCCGCGTGCAGACGGCACTATTGTCAAAACCGATCCCTATTTACACGGATATGCCAGAACAACTTGAAATGCTGTATTCTGCAGCCAGGCCATTAGATGGCGATGAAACACTATTGACTGAACATGTGCATGACCTTATCGTTTTCACAGATTCGCGTTTTTGTTGTTTACATGGCGACTGTTTTAAAAAACATTTTCAGGCCCCCAAAACGCCATTGTCGTGCAAATGAACGGCCAAAGCACATAAAAAGTTGTACGTTTTTAGTTAAAAACGGTGTCGTGTAAACACCCCCTAAGTTCATCCGTGTTCACTCTCAGTTTTTGTTATTCATGTTTGCGTTTGTTTTACGCACACTCTGTTATCATTTCTACGACTGTGCTTTACATATAATTCGAAGCAAAATATGATTTAAATGTATATCAACAATAGATATGGAATGATATTCCGGACAGTATTTAAAAGCAATTGCAAATTGTATTTTTCATTTGTGCACACATACGTTAGGACATAATGGAAACACAAATGCGTGATTTGCAATTGCGTTTGGATTTCTGTAACATGGAAATGTCATATGTCACATGGAAACACAAAGTCCATTTGCAATTGCATTTCCAATGTCTTACGAGTTATGAACCATTTTGGAATAGCAATGGGAAATCATCCATTTGCTATTTCACTTCCTTCGGTCCTAACACAACCGTCACAAAATTCAAATTGAATTGCAATCCCCTTTGCACTTGCATTTACGATGTCTAACACAGTCAACTGTCAATCAGTCTTGTGGGCGGGGTTTATTGATATAGTCGGAAAGAATGCCACACCCTCAATTGTTGGAAAACAAAGCACTGTTTTCATCATTATTCATTCCTATCAGGAAATGGGGAGAAATATCCAATAAACCTGTCTATTTTTGTGTAAAACTGCTGTGTAGTTTTTTTTGCACTGCAAACAAAGCCAAAAACCTGGAACTAAATATTTATTGCCTGGCAACCAAACAAAAAGAAACCAAAAGAAGACTGCTCTGGTTGCAAGCAATTTGTCAAGAAGAATTTAAGATATATTTGTTAACCCCACAACTAAGCAGCATGTGTATGTATAAAAAAATAATAATGTCAAAATAAAGATACAAATATGGTTGAATGAATATGAATACATTAAACAAAGATAATGTTGAATAAAATGCTGGAATGAAGCAGAATTCAGAGCATCCTCCTACGAAACGAACATTACCTCTCATAATCTCACTAATGTAATTTTCTTTTTTTAAGTCGTGAGCACAGTCAAATGGACAACAACTACAGAGTTTAACTCATAAAGATAATTCATTGTGTCAGCTGGAACTATGATAATGATATTCGTCTGATACATACCGAATGCAGTCAAGTAATGCAGTTTTGTTATTTGCTTTTTTTTCTGGTTGCCAGGTGAACATAGGCCTACAATCAGTTCTGGATTTTTGACTTTGTTTGAACTTTGAATGTTTTTATTACAAAAATAGCCAAATTCCCTGTTTTCCAACACTTGAGGGTGTGGCATACTTTCCGACTATATCAATATATCGACAGTTGACTGTGTTAGACATTGCAAATGCAAGTGCAAAGGGGATTGCGATTCCATTTGAATTTTGTGAGGATTGTGGCAGGACGCGGAGGAAGTGAAATAGCAAATGGGTTGGGTTATTTTAACCCAGCGATTGGGTTGTCTCAAGCAAACATTTAACCTAACCACAGGGTTAAAACAACCCAACTGCTGGGTTAGTCCTTATTTGACCCAACATTGGGTTGTTTTTTACCCAGAATGTTTTATAGTGTGGACTTTGCGTTTCCATTTGAAATTTGGCAGGCATGTTACATACACTAAAAAGAACATCCAAACACAATTGCAAATCACGCCATTTGTGTTTCCGTTATGTCACAACGTATGCGTGCATAAGTTGAAAATGCAATTGCAAATACAATTTTCAATTGCTTTTGTAGGGTGACCAAACGTCCTGTTTTCCCAGGACATGTCCTGTTTTCAAGTCCTGTCCTGGCTGTCCTGTCTGGTTTTTTGAAAGTGATGAAAATGTCCTGGTGTTCATAATTTTCCACTGGGCCATTAAATTGACCGGCAGTCGAGTATTAGTCTCAGGGTCGGCGCTCCTACCACACGCATGATGCATTTGATTTGCGTTAGTGAACCCGCCGACCCACCCACGCACAATGCACTTTAGAAAGAGGTTGCGCACTGCAGAAGAAGAGACAGTGCCGGGTGTCCTGGTTTTCGGGTAATCAAAATATGGTCACCCTAGCTTTTGAATATTGTCCGGAATATCATAGAAACAAGACATTAACTGATGCAATGAAGACTTCAAGTGTAGCCTAATTCATTGATTACAATGGGAACTAATTTGCCAGCGTTTAGCAGATTTAGCTGGTCGGCCTTATGGCCAAATCTCTTCTAAAAACAGAAAAACAGACTAGCCCAGATAGCTTGGCCATGCCTGAGACACCAGCTTACTACTTTAACTTGCAGCAGGTCTGAAAAAATAATGGCACAACACAAAACAGATAGTGTCTAACTTGTGAGTGACTTTAGGCCTTTTTTGTGCAAAGAGAGGCTGTTTATTTCAATTTTAAGACTTAAAAAGAAAAAGAAGTTATAAAACTATACAAAGTTAAAGTTTTACCATGCCTGCACACGTTGTGCAAAGAAATGCTAGCTAGACCCACTTAATCTAGCCATGTAAGGGTAGCACAACACCTGTGACGAATTTAGCATGCCTGCCTGGCCCAGGGAGCCGTCTACAGTCGTGATAAATATCCCTATAAACAGCGAAAATCTCGCAGCCCCAGGAAGACGCGAAATCCGTGGTCACCCTAATTAGGTAGAAGAACCCCAACTGAACGTATGATCAATAGTGCATCTCTGCACGCTGTCACGTCCCATTATTGGCGCCGCTCATCATTTACAGCAGTTTTTACTTTTATTCTTCAGCTCGCTTGAGCTCTCAACTGTCATTAGCTGTAGCTAAATCAGAGGCAGAACGGGTGGCAGGTTTGGCCGATGCTTTAATTACACCAGCTACAATGATGTTTCAGTCCTGGATCACCTCGTGCTCTGCCTGTCGAGGTCACATGGCAGCGCCGCCATCCGCGAGTGCAGCAGCGGAGGGCTCTTTGAAGCCCACACACGCCGTAGGATGACCCATGCTCTCCCGTACCACATAAACACATCTACTTCATCTCGGTTCGTCGTTCTAGTCAAATAAAAATGAAATAATGAGCAAACTTCTCCAACTCAGAGTTTGAACAATTCTATTAACTTCTCGTTTCCTCCGACAGGTGAGCGTGAGAAACAGTCTGTTGCCGAATTGTGAGCTATTGGTAAAATTAGGTCTAGTCCTTTCTCAAATGGGTGCAGAGGGAGGTTGTCACACCTTTAGTGTGATTAATTAATGTTTGCTTCTCAACGCAAGCTCGAACCACAGAAGGAAAGTGAATGCTTCTTCATTTGTGTTGTCAGGATTACAAAGGGGAAGGGTAATCCAAATCAGCTTCTTAGACGACAGCAGCTTTATCATCATTACACTAGGTTTACTGGTGTCTGTTTGGTGCGATTTCGAACAGTACGAGAAATAAATCTATAATGGAAGTTCCTGGTTGTTTGTCACTATTCAAAGACCACGGGGGAGCTGCAAGAATAGATGGCCTGTAATTTTAAGTCATCTGAGGATTGTGGGGAATCGAGATCTGGGAGTATTAGGTAATATAATAAGACCTGGGAAAATGGTTGAAAACATAAACTCAAAAGTCTTCTGCAATTGTTCTTTAGAGCTTCAGTGAATCTGTTAAACCGCCAAAACAGGATCTGAGTGATTCATTAGCGAATCAGTCCAAATGTAAAAATATTCTGTGAATCCTTATCCAAATGACTAGAAAGGTCATGGAATAACCATTAAAATTACTCTACTTTTGATTTTTCTTTTTAATGAATCAAACTGGTTCAGGACATGGTCTGAATGATTCATTAGTGAATCGTTATCCAAATGACTGGAAAGGTCATGGAAGGCCATTGAATTTACTCCTCTGAGTCAGGTCTTTATAATGAATCAACCTGGTTCAGGACATTGTCTGAATGATTCATTAGTGAATCAGTCCAAAAAAACAAAACAAAACAAAAAACATTAAAAAAATCTGTGATTCGCTATCCAAATGACTGGAAAGGTCATTCAACCTGGTTCAGGACATGGTCTAAATGATTCATTAGTGAATCGTTATCCAAATTGTCTGCAAAGGTCATGGAAAGGCCATTAAAGTTACTCTTCTTTTTAATGAATCAAACTGTTTCACAGCATAGTCTGAATGATTCATTACCGAATCAGTCCAAATCTAAGAAAAATCTGCAAATCATTATCCAAATGACTGGAAAGGTCATGCAAAAAGCATTAAAGTGATTCTTCTTTTGAATCAGTTATTTTTAATGAATCAGTCAGACTGGTTCGCAATGTGGTTTGATTTATTTATTAGCGAATCAGTCCAAAAAAGAAAAAAATGGTGAATCATTATTCAAATGACTGGAAAAACTTTAAAATTGAAGTTTCTCTTCTTTTGAGTCAGTTCTTTTCGAATCTAAAAAAATAATCTGTGTATCATTATGGTCATTAAAAGGGCATTAAAATAACACTTTTTTTTAACTGGTTCAGCACATTGTGAATCAGTCCAAAAATAAAAACTGTGAATCATCCAAATGACTGGAAAGGTAATGGAAAGGCCATTAAAGTTACTCTTCTTTTGAGACAGTTCTTTATAATGAATCAAACTGGTTAAGGATATGGTCTGAATGATTCATTAGCGAATCAGTCCAAATCAGTTAATTATTTTTAATGAATCAGTAAAACAGTATATTTTTTAAATACTATGAAAATATATTGTTCAATGTATGAGAACCATGACTGTTTCAAATCAATCTTAATGTCAGAAATAGAGTTGACTGAGTGATGTATGTGACGCCTTTTAAGCTAACTCACTTATGTACTCACTGCGTGGCTCACCAACGTCCTTGTGAAACGCCTCACGGAGATTGCCTTTTTGTCTGTTGGCTTGTGAAATTATACCTCTGTGATCATCACACCAGGGAACGGAACAAGACAATGCATCATCCTATTTTGGGCCCTCAAAACAAACACCAATAAGGCGCAGATCCTAGGAGAACTGCAGGGGAGGATTTCAAAGCAATAAATGCACCTCCTGCTTTGTAAATATTTATTTAGTACCTCGGAAAGGGGTACTACACACACAGACAGACAGGTCTCTGTTCATCTCAGTTGTAAGGTTTTTAAGTCCAGTTACAGAAATGCGTATGAAACAGTGGTTATGTATATTGGGGTTATGTTCTAAACCCACTTATTCTAACATTACACTCTAAAAAATGCTGGGTTAAAAACAACCCAATTGCTGGGTTTGTCCATTTTCAACCCAACTTGAATTGTTTTTAACGCAGCATTTTTTAGAGTGTATGACAGGTGAAGTGAATAACAATAATATAACCTTATATAATGTCACCATGTCCAGTCTATAAAACACAAAGCACAACAAGCATATCGGTGAGAACACTTGTTTAAGCAGCATACACACAGAGACATTTGACTACACATTACATTTTTGACATTGTTGATCCTTCTTGCCTTCGTAATGCAATGGACTAGTCTATGGCATAAGTTAAACCTTTAAATAAAAGGGTTATTGAGAAAAAATCTGCCTACCTTACCAGAGCATATATGAACCACTAATAAACCACTCACCAGTAAAACGACGTGTGCTCAAATCCCGCTCTGACATGAAATTTCTCTCTACTGCCGCCTACTATACCTGTTGTAGCCATTAAAACACGTTTTTAGTTTCATATGTTTAAACTTTTATAATTTTTTTTAAATGACCGATCGTTTCCCTTATTAATCGTCTGGTATATTTTAAAGCCCTTTGAAGTTGTGTTTGGGGTCCATTGAAGTCCACTATATAAAGAAAAATCCTGGAATGATTTCATCAAAAACCTTAATTTCTTTTTGACTTAAGAAAGAAAGAAATGGACATCTTGGATGACATGGGGGTGAAATTATCAGCATAAGTTTATTTAAAAGTGAACTAATCCTTTAATTCAACACAAATCCTTCATGTAATCTCAACACAAACGGATTAAATAAACTTCAATTTGACTTTTATTTAAGGGGATTGAACACAATCAAATTAAGTTTGGACAAAATGTATAGCATTTGTGTTGCTTTAGCTCATTTTAATTAAGCAATTTGAACAAGCAGTAAAAAAAAATTTTTTTTTAGTGCATGGCTTAAGTGCGTGGACAACGGCTAAACTACTAGAAAAAACTTAAGTTGGCGCAGCCCTACTTAATTCAGATAGGCCTATACTCGAAACGGCATGTCACAAAGGGAGTTATATGAACAAAGAAATATAAATGAACATAAATTTGCACCGCTTTTGCAAAATTCTGTGAAACCAGCAGCAGCTGCAGCACCCCCACTTCCTGTGCCCCTGACAATGTACATGTTACTTTGACATGTACCACCTACCTAAGCATTGTTGCAGACTTACAGGACTTTAAGGATCTGCTGCTAACATCTTGGTGCCAGATACCACAGCACACCTTGCCTCGATGGGTCAGGGCTGTTTTGGCAGCAAAAGTGGAACCAACACAATATTAGGTCATAATGTTATGCCTGGTCTGTGTATATATATATAAAAAAATACATAGAGAGGGTCTTCATATACTAATTCTGGTTCCAGTTGTGTCTATAATGGCTCTCGGTTAAATTTACACCCTTTAATAAAGCTGTCAAAATGTGCTTTGCTACCTCATTCAATTGACCTTTTCCACATCTGCGCTATTTACGTCAAACGCAACAAACAGCCAACCATCACGTGCCCTTTCAGTCACCCTGTGGTGGTTTTAAACCAGTTTTTTGTCTGGCAGTGAGAATAATAAACCGTTGATAAGTACTCTCTTTCCCGCGGGACATTTGTTGATGCTCAGCGGTCGTAGAGTTGAGGGATTCATTTGCTCTATTGCGCTGTCTTGTCTCTCTTCATTAGATGTGTCACCATTGTTTAGCTTATGTGGATGTGTATAGAAGTGGAAGCATTTTTTCTGATACATATCAAATACAAACATCCTGTATAGAAACTCCAGAGAGACTTGAAGGGCCTGAATGTGTGGACATTTTTTAGGAAAAGTAATACTAAGTCTGTAAATATAGTATTGTAATGTGGTTAAATGATTTTAATGCACTTTGTGGAGGCAAACATGTTAAAATAGTTTAATGCATTGCTAGCCATGGATTAGCCCTTACTTACACCACAAGGCTATTGAATGCATGAATCTGATTGGTTGACGAACGTTCCAAGGTGAACAATTAATTTTAGGGAAACGCACAACTGAAGTAGTTCCAGGCAGGTCTTGATCGCATTACAGTTACATATATAGTCAATTATTCCTTACATCACAGATCTCAACTACTTGATTGCTTGTATTGTTGCAAAATGTAAACTGTCCTATTGTCCAGCTCTGCTAAATGTGACTACATGTCAGGAGTAGACTTTGTTTTACTGTGTTTGTGCCTGTCTTGACCTAGTTTCTAGTCTGTGTTAGTTTCATTCCGTTCACCAGTTGTTCGTTATCACACTAATTAGTCCCCTCGTTTAGATATGGCATACACCGATCAGGCATAACATTACGACAGGTGAAGTGAATAACACTGATTATCTCTTCATGACAGCAATTTTTAGTGGATGGGATATATTAGGCAGCAAGTGAACATTTTGTCCTCAAAGTTGATGTGTTAGAAGCAGGAAAAATGGGCAAGCGTAAGGATTTGAGCAAGCTTGAGTCAGAGCATCTCCAAAACTGCAGCTCTTGTTGTGTGTTTCTGGTCTGCAGTGGTCAGAATCTATATGCACTATGGGAAGAAGGCAAGCCGGCGGAGCCAGTGTGATGCTTTCGGCAATGTTCTGCAGGGAAACCTTGGTTCCTGTCATCCATGTGGATGTTACTTTGACACGTACCACCTACCTAAGAATTGTTGCAGACCATGTAGACCCTTTCATGGAAATTGTATTCCCTGGTGGCTGTGGCCTCTTTCAACAGGATAATGCACCATACCATAAAGCAAAAATGGTTCAGAAATGGTTTGAGGAGCACAACAACGAGTTTGAGGTGTTGACTTGACCTCCAAATTCCCCAGATCTCAATCCAATCGAGCATCTGTAGGATGTGCTGAACAAACAAGTCCGATCCATGGAGGCCACACCTTGCAATTTACAAGACTTAAAGGATCTGCTGCTAACATCTTGGTGCCAGATACCACAAGCACACCTTCAGGCGTCTAGTGGAGACCATGTCTCGACGGTTCAGGGCTGTTTTGGCAGTAAAAGGGGGGCCAACACAATATTAACATCATAATGATCAGTGTAAGTACTTTTGCTCAGTCTCATAAGTATTAAGAGTTTTGCTTTCATTGTTAAATAATTATTTCCTGGTATTCTCCTTAGTTGTGCACTTCCTTGAAACAGCTACTCCTGACAGAAAACAGGACAGTACAGTTTTTTTTTTTTTTTCTGTTTGGAATGGCATGAGAGCGGGTAAAGGGTGACTTTAAAAATGAAAATTGTTAAAAAATGAATCAGCATCTGGTTAAGCATCTACTATATTAATATGAAATATAAGCAATGTCTTATTTTTAAAAAGTGTATTCTGTCAGAAGCTTAAAGCCCCCCTCTGGATCTCTGAGCTGGTGCGATTGAGTGGGGGCGGGGGTAATTTGCCTATTCATAGAACCGCATATGCTGAATGAGGCAAGGGTGAAGAGTTACGTTCAAGCTATTTTAAGGCACGAACAATTTTTTTTCAAGGAAAAAACATTTAAATATATCATTTTGGTGATCAAAGATGAGTTTAATGGGAAAAAGGTATTGACTAAATGGGGACAAATTTTTAAAGGGGAATCAGTAGATAAACCAAATGGTGCAGTTACAACATCTACCAGCAGGGGCAAACTGATCCATGCAAACTAGTCATGCAAACACATGCTGAGAGATCCACAGAATCAATATATTTCAGCGAGGAGGAAGGGTTTTTGATGTCTAGTGTAGCTGAGAGTAAACTAGAGCAAGAGGAAACGCTGGCTGAAGGCTTGTGAACACCTTGACAAAATTTAAGCTGGCAGTGGTGTACGAGGGAGAAATTTGATGATACACAGTGTGCGTCACCGTCACTGTCGTGCTAGACTCCAGGGATATTTATAGAGAGCTGGAAAAAAAAAATGGTGTGAGACAGAAATTCACTGCACTTCAAGTGATTCAGTTCTGTGTGATACAGTGATACAGCATATTTGTTTTCTTTTCTTTTTTACCCGCTTCAGATTTTCAGATTTTCATCCACAGTGGTCTGCTTTTGCAATGATCTATACTATAGATCTGTTCTGTTTGTTTTTGTTGCGTTCACAACCATGATGCATACTTGAAACGAAAAAGAGTGGCCAGAGTATGTAATAATTTATGACCATGAATTATGAAGCAATCATAGGCATAGGCAACATAGGCAACAGAGAGTCTTATCTTTTCTAAAACAAAATTCTTATATTATGCAAAACTAACGGGTATTATGCTACATGCATTCAAATTCTAAAAAGATAAGTGCACATGGGCAACACTGCATATGATATTGTTCATACATTAGTTATGCAAATGTTGGCTTAACAATTGATTTTATGTTTTAAATAGAGGTGGGCATAGATCATTTTTTTAAATCTAGATTAAAATGGCTCATTTGAATTCTGCCGAAAGCATTCAGAATATGTGTGCTACTCAAATAATGACTGGTGCTTTCACACTTGGTTCGATTGCCTGACCGAACCCAAGTTCGATTGCTCCCCCCTGCTGGACCGTGTTCATATTATATTATTTGGGTCTGAACCGGGGTGCGGTTGTCATCAGAGCAGCAGCTGTTTACCTCGTTGCTTGGCAACAAAGGCGAGCGAGAAGGTGGCAAAATGAATAGCGTTGTTAACCTAACTTTTCATATTTTTGGTTATGTTACCAAAGCTTCATTATGTAATGACACTTATTTTACTCATGTACTCATTTATTAACTTCATGAGGTGTTAGACTTGCACAGTTCGCTTGCTGCATATGGTAACGCGACAAGGCTGATATATGTAGTATCTGGAGAAAGCTGTTTACATTCTGGACACAAGAGATTTTTGAAAAAAAAGGCTCTTTAGGGGTTTTAAATGGAAATAGTTGATGTCTGAAAAAGAAGACCCTTGTCAGGGACGCAGGTTCAAATCCCACTTGAAGTGGGTCAAGTAGGACTGGTTACATTTGGTGCGATGACCTGGATGGAAGTGAGGTTTAGGGGTCAGTGTATAATGGAAGCAAGTTAGTAAGAGCTGTGCATATAAACCGAACTCCCCTAGCAAGAGGTGCGTTAGAGATCGTGGCCTTTAGGCCCCATTTACACTGCATGGTTCAAATGACCCAATTCCAATTTTTGTCTCATATGTGGCACAGATCGGATATGACTTAAAAAATTCAGGAATTCCATTTTCCTCAGATCGGATTCAGGCCTCAGTCATATGTGGTAGTAAATCCGATATGATTCGGAAATGTGCTTTTGCGTCTGCCATGTAAGCAGACAAATTGGATATTCCCCAGTAAATGCGAGTCGTACGTCACTGAAAAAGGGACGGAGGCGAATGACGTCAACTCAGGTGGACACGAACTGCGATCAAGGGCTCTCCTCTTTTGTCTCCCCCTTATGAGAGCAATGTTTTGCTGACCTTTAAAGACTGAATGATTGAAACTAATTGAATGATCTGTATCCATTGCGTCCATTGCATATTTGCAAAAAAATTCAAATATCGAATATACGTAGGTCGCTTTTAAAAGATGATGTAAGTGGGTCGTCAAGAAATCTGATATAGTTACCAAATCGGAATTGTGCATCAAGACCTACAGTGTAAATGTGGCCTTTAGCGTCCTTGTTAGCGCAACCGCCTCCCATGCTGGAGATGCTGGTTTGAACTATGTTTCTCTCATTTCTTATTTTTCCCTTACTATTATTATTTTCTCTTATTTTTTTATTGTATTCAATAAAAGTGTATGGACCATGTTTTCTGGAATATAAATTGTGTTTTTTACTCATCTGAAACATGCAGTGACGAGTGTTGGGAAGGTTACTTTGGAAATGTAATAGGTTACAGATTACACGTTACCCTATTTAAAATGTAATCAGTAGTCTAACTATTTCCATTACTTTATTAATATAACTCATAGGCATCGGACGAAAAAAAATGTGGGTGTCCTTAGATGCTGTGTGAGTAGATGCCATTTACATAAAGTGCAAATAACCTGCCTTGTTTACTAAAGGTCTGGTTGGGATAGTCATAAGAAGACACCAAATTATTTACAATGCAGTAGTGCAGGGGAAAAGCACATGGCAGAAAGTTTTGATGCAAATGACCCGAGGTTCAAATCCACCTTTTCCTGAACTCGCTATACTCCCTTTTCCCATCACATATCAGATCAGAAAGGCATTTATTTTCATTAAAAATTAAGAAAATATTAGAAAAAGAGGAACTCAAGTGTCTAACCTGTTTAATAATAGTGTTTATCGGTTAGAAGTAAGTCAACAAACATGCGCTGAATTAGAGAAACGGTAAAAGTGAGTGGGTCCAATATCATTGGTCTTAAAACGTTTTTTTTTTTTTTGTTATATTCCACCTAAAATATTGTGGTCAATGAACAATCATTGTGTTAGTAGTTAAAGGGCACTTCAGCGCTGGGAAGATGAATGTGTATTTAAACTGGGTCATTTATGTAGTAGAAATGTGAAAGTATTTTTGAATTTGGTGCCTTCTAGACTGAGAAAAGACAGAAAATGTAGTTTTGTCTCATGGGGATGAAAGACAACAATTCCCAGAATACACTTCACTGTCCTGGCAGGGCTACTGGCTGGATCACTTGCCCACCGCGTTCATTTTCATAAAATCAGTTCATTTAGAGACACTACAATTAAAAACTGAACGTGTCTGTTCAACATAATGTAAGTGAGCCTGAGTGTCACTGCTGTCACGGCACAAACACAGCAGGAGTCGGATTACATTCATCACATGAGCTGAGGTAAGCAAAAACATGCGGAAATAGCGCCTCCTGCGGGCTGGAGTCTTTAGCCTCTGGACAAAAACTCCTCCGATGACGCAAAATGACGATATTAGAATACAGAAAAAAAATACATAATTCTCTCGTCTCAAGGGGATATGAGGGGGGAAAGTACGATAATTTGAATATACTCCCGGGTTTCTACTGATACAAAGCTTAATGCTAATCGCTGAAGTAACCCTTTAAATAGCTCTATTTTGCAAGTCAAAACAGGACCAACTAAGATTTGTCCACAAGGTGGCGTTTAAGGTTAACATTCATCACAGAGGCTTCCTCAGGTTCAACATTGAAACCTTCGATGTCGATAGAATTTTAATAGTTGGCAAACATTTTGCACTTAACTGTTATAATTGCACCCTTTTCTAATTTCAGGATTAAATGTTTTTTTTACTACTCGCCATGGTGGCAACTCTCAGACAGTTTGTAGACTAAAGGCTAAAGCTTTCAGCGGCAATGTGGATTGATGTAATTGGCATCATTTGAAATGATGTGGAGCGCTGCAAATTCAAACGAGAACCAATCAAAAGCATCATCACTTTACTAAACGGCCTTTAAATGGCTGAGATATTGTGCACATCAAAATCAGGCAAAGCAACAAATTAATATTATTCAACATATCCTAGCTTTTTACAGATGTAACCCCCTATGTAATCGTTAACATTTTCATAAGTAACTGTAATTTAATTCCACATTTATTCTCAGTAACTGTAATGGTTTAGTTATATTGATTTTGTAATTAAATTATGTAACTCAGTTACAAGTATCTAGTTACTCCCCAACACTGATGTGATTTATATAATGTATATTATTGAGCTTTTTTAACATTATTTCTGAATGTAATA
This sequence comes from Gobiocypris rarus, assembly GCA_023029165.1. Classification (NCBI taxonomy): domain Eukaryota; kingdom Metazoa; phylum Chordata; class Actinopteri; order Cypriniformes; family Gobionidae; genus Gobiocypris; species Gobiocypris rarus. The sequence continues at coordinate 22,017,514 of CM040929.1, read as the reverse complement.
CAATTTGATTGTTTTTTTTCCCTCTCAGCAATGTAACTTTTACCCGGTGTGACTTACAGTATAGTCAGATGTGACTTATTACCCCCCCAAAAAATACAGTACTGGAAACAAGAAAAAAGGTAGTCAAATTGTGAGGCCCTTCACAATAAATAAATAAAGGACTGCAGATATATGCAGTAACTTTCCCCTGAATTTGCCTACTCCTCTAACGTGGTTTCCACCAGCAGTATGCCAGATCAATACCTTCCACTCTGATGAACTGACCACTCATATGCTTAGTCATATTAAGCTTCGATTGCATTCCTACCATGATGTCTTCAGCCAGAGATGGCTTTCATGTCGAAAACAAGCGATTTTAAAAAGGAAATGTAGCTCGAGGCAATTATGAAAGATTTTGCATCTGTGAACCATGTGCGAAGCCTCCAGCAGTCCAGCGCTAGCCGTCCACCATGTCAACATTAACTTGAAGCGAGACGTGACGCTCTCTGTCATTCTGTATCTCCGAGCACAGGACCCGTAGAGGAAGACCAGCCGTGAGAATCTGACAGTCTTGCGTCAGTGCTTCAGACACGGGAGAGTCGGGCTTCGACGCTGTGCTATTCCTGGAGGACAAGCTATCTTTCTTTCTTCATTCAGCTGTCTCACGGCAGGCTTAAGACCCGGAGAGATGAGTGGCAGGTGGGCACGGCCGTGTTTTAGATGATTGGAGGAGGCCTGACCCCGTGGTCCACTCCCTGCTGTTGTTTTTGGAGATGGTGAGACAAGGAGGAGGACTGTTGGAAGAGAGAATGCTTACTAACTTGTCAAAGCAAGCCGGTCTGCTGGGCTTGTGTGAACAAACTCCAACTATAGCTATGCTGGACCTCCCAGTGATTGGCAGGAAGTGCTTCAGAGGCAATTAGTGAATACACAGAAGTTCCCATCAAAACATGACTGGTGAGATTTAAAGGGGGCCTATTATGCCTTTTTACGAAGTCTTGATTGTGTTTTTGAGGTGTACTAGCATATGATTTCATGCTTGATTGTTCAAAAAACACATTATTTTTTACATATTTTTCATTATTACTTCCCCTCTCTTCCCATTCTGGCTCGAACACCCATGATTTCGATGAAACCCCTCCTTCCAAATAAATGTGCTGTGATTGGTTAGCTGGCTCAGTGTGTTGGGATTGGCAATGGTTAGCACGTGTTCTGGAAATGTCCGCCCCTCCATAACTGCAAGTTCTTCTCTAGTCTAAATACTGATGATGACGTCAGTTTCAAACCAATTGGAGCCTGATTCAGGCCCTGACAATGGGAAGAAGATGGTCCAGAACAGACTTTGCAAAACTAATGCAAATTGATCACAACCATGGCTACTTTTCCTAGGGGGGCGATGAACCGTCTTACAAAAGCAGCAGAAAACAAGCTGTTCTACGTAAAATGAGCAGCGCACTGAGAAACATTTGGGTTTTAATGTTCTGGAACTGTGTTTAAAATAAAATTTAACCACACTAAGTTCGTCAGCCTTAGGAAGGAACAAATGAGTTTTGGAGAAGGCGTGGAAAAAACTAAACTGTCTTCAGCTCAACCAGGCCTCATCAACTTTTTTGCGTATTCCATGGGTGGGGTGAGTGAGTCTATTAGTCAGTGAATGAATGAGTGAGTGAGTGAGTCTATTAGTCAGTGAGTGAGTGCGTGTGTGAGTGAATGAATGAGTGAGTGAGTGAGTCTATTAGTCAGTGAGTGAGTCTGTGAGTGAGTGAGTGAAACTCAATCACTTCTTGACATGGGTCATTACACAATAGCAACTGCACAGCAACACCCTTGCAACTACCCACAATACCTTGGAATTGTGTCAAGTTTTAAACAAACAAGCTCCACTGACATTTTCAGAAGGATTAACTCATACTTATTTTTTTCATTTTTACTTAGTGTTGATCAAGCCAGAAGATAAATCTAATGGGATTTCCATGGATCTTACAGGTTCATATGACATTAAGAATTCTCCTTCTCCAAAAGAATAGATATTTTCCTATAGTAGGCATTCCAGTGGAAGGTCTAAGGCTGCAGTAGAGCAGGCAGGGATATTATGACCATGAATAACCAATTGTGCTTTCACAAATGTCAAACAGCATTAGAAACCTCCTGATGTGAATTCAGATGATCTTTGAAAATGTATAAACTTAGTAATATACATTACTTTCTCACATCATGATGTTCAAAACCTGCATGACTCGCTTTCTTTTGTGAAACACAAATTGAGATATTTTGAAGAATGCAAATAAAATGGTAATTAGAGATTTCAAGATTAAAAAGAAAATGCAAAATCACCATAAAAATACCATAACATCCACAAAAACAAGAAATATTGATAGCTAGCATTTTATAATTAAATACATTTTATAATTAAATTTCCTTTTTAAATTATTTGCAATACATTTCTTTTCTTCATGCATCACATCTTATTTATTCTCAAGGCCTTGACTGAAACCTTTGTCTCCTTCATTACAAAAAATGCTGGGTTGTTTTAACCCAAATTACATGTTTAACCCAATGGTTGGGTTGGTACATATTTGACCCATATTTGGGTCAAATATGTTTGAAACCAAATGTGTGTCCACAGTGTGTGTAAACAACAAGCCGATAATGGTAAAAGTCCCCCCAATACTTTTTTTTATAAACCCCATCAAGCATTTTCAATCTCTCATAACGCGGTTTCACATTTCCCCCTACTCCTACATAAGAGTAGGGAAATCCCGCCCATGACTGTTGACTAAATGCCCTTTTAGCGTAGACACACCCCTGATTGAGAAGCACAGAGACCGTCATTTCTGTTTTCTCGCTGTATCCACTAGCTAGAGTATTACAATGTCTGCGCCAAAAAAACAAAAAAAAAACATTACAAATGTTTTGTTGTTGGATGTACCAATGGACATATGAGTCTTCATAGACACTGAGGACACCATGGATGAATTTCATTTTTGAAACGCTGGATTTGCAAAAAAGTTGTTTCTGAAGGATGGGTCAATACCAACGCTTCATGCTTTAACTTCATATCCAGAACAAGTAAGGATGGCAATTGATATTTTTTAATTTGCTTTCTGAATTAGCTTTCTAGAATGCTTTACAGCTAAAATGGCTAAAGTTACAATAGTCTCTGACTATATTCACAGAGACTAGAGCTATGTCATTCGTTTTACCCCGAAAGCGTATGCATAATTCATAAACATACATTTAGTATGCATTGTATAGTTGGGTGACGGGCGTGTTGCGTTCCCACACAAGCATCTATTCAACAATTTATAGATTAACATGACGGTACATGCTAGTCGATAAGTTGAGTCAATGTAACTCCACAACAACTAATGTTACATAAATGTGTCCAATAACCATTCAGAAATGTCCAGGTGCAGTCTGAAAGTTGCAACCTCTTCCTGAGTCTCTCCATCTGTGTCCGACTCTGGTTTAAATATGTAAGGCTGTACTCCACAATATATATATCTTGTAAAAAGGGGCATAATATGTCCCCTTTAAGGGAAAATTGTCAGTTTAATTTGATTTAAGTTGAACGCATCCGGCCATCCATGTGATGTAAAAAAAAACGTGATTCATCAGACCAGGCCACCTAGTTCCATTGCTCCGTGGTCCAGTTCTGATCCTCACGTGCCGTGCCCACTGTTGGTGCTTTCGGCGGTGGACAGGGGTCAGCATGTGCACCCCTTGGCTGGTCTGTGGCCATGCAGCCCCACACACAACAAACTGCGATACACTGTGTATTCTGACACCTTTCTGTCAGAACCAGCATTAACTTCTTGAGCAATTTGAGCTACAGTAGCTTGTACACGTGCATCAATGAGCCTTGGCCAGCCATGACCCTCTCACTGGTTCACCACAGATCCTTCCTTGGACCACTTTTGATAGATACTGACCACTGCAGACCGGGAGCACCTCACAAGGGCTGCAGTTTTGGAGATTCTCCGACCCAGTCGTCTAGCCACCACAATTTGGCCCTTATCAAACTCGCTCAAATCCTTACGCTTGCCCATTTTTCCTACTTCTAACACATCAACTTTGAGGACAAAATGTTCACTTGCTGCCTAATATATCCCACCCATTATAGACAATCAGTGTTATTCACTTCATCTGTCAATGGTCATAATTTTATGCCTGATCGGTGTATGTTGACACTTTATGACACCGTCATTAGCATTTTTTCCTGTTAGCTTAAATGAAACAAGGAAGAGCATTATTTTTAATGTGTTATTTTCAAGCAGCAGCTTCAGTGTTGCAGAGCCGCCGTGTATGCTGGGAACAGAATAGTGATCCATATTCTAATAATGTGCATCCAGTATTCAGCCTGGCATAAAAAATTAAACAGCATGTCCTAGGGGAGCCCAAGTAATGATGCAAAATATCACCAACCTCTTACCGAGAGTTCACTATAAAAATAGCCTCGAAAAGCGATGTATACCAACCGATCACGGGTTCAAACAGCCATGGTTTAAAAATGCTCTCTATTATCATTCATATAATATTTTAACAGCAGTTAATAATGTATGAATCGCCATTAAAACTCCCCCATGTGGTGGGAATCCATGTTTATGAAGACTGCGGTTTAAATTAATGAGGACAACTTATTATTTTGTGCCATTTGCTGTTAAGAACGGCTGAGCATATGTAAATGGATTAAAAGGAAGTATTATATAATGCATAATTCAGCCTGAAAATATAATTGAATACATTTTTTTTTTTTTTTTTAAAGATAAAACAGGTGGGAAAAATTGTGATATGAAGGAATAAAGAAACCAATCATTTACCCCTAACTTCAAATCCCCAAATACCACATGAAAGTGTGCAGCTTTTATGCACGGAAATATGTTCATGCATTCAAGGCCGGAGATATTAAGTCATTCTAACAAATGTTATTATGTTGCCGGGTAACGATCCTCCAAAGACAGACAACTTGGCCATTGTCCTGTTACATATCTAAGCACGATTGCTATGTGGGAAAACTTTCTTGGAATTTGCGCTTCCTGTTTGGCTGAATTCCAGCCTTTCAAAGATGCACAAATGTTAGCTTAATGAATCATTATCATTTGATATTTCTGCAGTGTTTGCTTGCCAGAAATCAAAGCAACAGGCATCTGTAACCACAGACAGACATCTGCCAGCACAGTAGAAAATGCCAAACAAAAGCTGAGCAACCGTGTGAGAAGACAATACTCCAGAGCTCTGGTAGCATCCATCTATCTATCTATCTATCTATCTATCTATCTATCTATCTATCTATCTATCTATCTATCTATCTATCTGTCTATCTGTCTGTCTGTCTGTCTGTCTGTCTGTCTGTCTGTCTGTCTGTCTGTCTGTCTGTCTGAGCATCCATCTGTTCGTCTGTTTATCTGTCTGTCTGAAGATCCATCCATCCATGCATACATACTGTACACATACATACATACATCTTACTCTGACTATCTGTCTGTCTTTCTGTCCGTCCATCTATATATTGATCCATTTATCCATCTAACTATTCATCCATCTATCTATCCCTCTGTCAGTCTATCTATTTATTTTGGGTAGGGTGAGGGTGGCGGTGTGGGGGGTTCGTACATATAATATGCCATAAAGTGCGTATCATATGCACGCCAAAAACGGCATATATGCACGCCAAAATGAGTTTTGGCTTATACATTCTACGAGATTGCACACTCGTACTATTGATACGCATTTTCGTGAGATCGGGCTCGTCTATCTATTCATCCATCTATCCATATATAAAGGCAATATAGTCATATCATTTTCTTTTTCGTTCACATTTGCAACAACACTGCAACATTTTATATCAGGAAACACAGCTATGGAGTTTCTGCAACATTTCCACAAAACTTTGTTCAGCTTCAGAGTTTCAGTTAAATCAGGGTTAATAATTTTCTCTAATAGCTCTGTTCACCCACATATCTCATGTCACTGAGTAAAAGACTATAATGAATGGTTATACGCACACAGCATACAGCATTTGCATATATGTGGCCTGTCAGCTTACATGGGTTTCTAAGAAAATGCCAATGTGTGCTTTTGACATGGAATATTTTCACGGCCCTGGATTTGTTAGTATGGAACGACGTTAGGGATTATAATTTATCTAGTATTAGAAGCGTTGAATGTTACTTATCAACTTCTGAACAAAAAATATAATCACAACATACAATGCTAACATTTTCATTTGTACTCATTTTTGTACTCAATGTGACACTAACCTCTCGAGTGGTCGTTTCTCTCATTTCTTCTTTCTTCTCATTGCCTAGTGAGTTTATGAGTGACAGCTCTTGCTTCAAGAAGTAGCAAGAATATTAGCTGGATATCCATCCATACATTCATAACACACAAAGTAAAAGATACTTCATAGTCTATAAGGGAACAGGTAGGTATGGTTATTCGCAGAACCGTGAAATTCAGAGCCATGCTCATGCCCCACACCCCACTCTCCAGGTTTATTGAGCTCCAGACCTCCTCTGATCTCAACATCTGTAATCTGTCTGGAAGTGATGAATGGCAGCAGGGCCAAAATGCTCACTCCACGGGGCAGATGGCTTATCCTGCAACCCCTCGTTTCCTAATAAATCAATCCTGAAGGTTTCCAGCCTGCAAAAATTTAGCAAGAGATGTCACAGTCAAAGAGAAAAAACATTTAGGGAAACAAAGCTGAAAATTAACCCAACAGTGATTTTAACGTCTTTTAGTTAACTTTACTTAATGTCTCACCGTAATTGTAAAAATCCAGTAATCTGTACTATTCACATACTACTCCTTGCTTACTCAGAAAACCCAAGTTAAGATTAATTGATTGGTTTGAGTGCCATTTTGTCATGCGAAAAAAAAACCCCTCACCATTATGGTGATCAGTTTTCACTTTGTTTGGCCACTTGGAACATTCATTTAATCATAACTCTCTTCCTATTGATGCAGCGATGCAACAATAAATCATAGTTATTCGGTTTCAAAGGAAGAGAAGTAATATATAGGTTGCTATAAAGTAATATGATGTAATAAAAGTTGACCTAGCTTCTGACTGAATAATTAACTATATAGTTAATTTTAATTAACTATAGTTAATGATTTAGTCCGAAATTAAGGTTTCCTTTTAAAATTAATCGATGTAATATTTACCTTAATGTCGTATAATGATCGTTTACAATTTTAGTGGTAACACTTACATCATAAACACCTTGTTGACCATTCCTGAGTCACACACAGACTTTAACATCCAGCATGCAAAACACAACAATGGTAACAACAATGGTAGCTATACTCTCTACAGTTTTTTTTTTAGTCTCTAGAACTCTTGTGTAAGTGAACTATACTAACTAAGCAGTTGTACAACATACTATTCCTATTTCACTTAACTTGTTTTTCAGTTTACAGGCAATCAGTTTGCATGCTTGTTTCAAGTAAGTCTAACTAATTATATTTGATTAAATTAGATCTTGCTCTATCAACTGGAGAGGAAGATATAAAATCAGATAACAAATCTTGAGTCTTAAAGCAGTAAATCAAAAACATGTCACTCTTTCACAACCAAAAAGACAAATGTCGGTAACGCTTTAGATTTAGTTGCGGGGTAAGAACGAATCTGCGGGCTGTGAATTAAAGTGGCTCTTGTTCGCCTCTTGTTTCATGTAGTTACAGGGTAAGTATGAATCTGCGGGCTGTGAATTAAAGTGGCTCTTGTTCGCCTCTTGTTTCATGTAGTTACGGGTAAGTATAATTCTGCGGGCTGTGAATTAAAGTGGCTCTTGTTCCTCTTGTTTCATGTAGTTACAGGGTAAGTATGAATCTGCGGGCTGTAAATTAAAGTGGTTCTTGTTCCTCTTGTTTCATGTAGTTACAGGGTAAGTATGAATCTGCGGGCTGTGAATTAAAGTGGCTCTTGTTCGCCTCTTGTTTCATGTAGTTACAGGGTAAGTATGAATCTGCGGGCTGTGAATTAAAGTGGCTCTTGTTCGCTCTTGTTTCATGTAGTTACGGGTAAGTATAATTCTGCGGGCTGTGAATTAAAGTGGCTCTTGTTCCCCTCTTGTTTCATGTAGTTACAGGGTAAGTATGAATCTGCGGGCTGTGAATTAAAGTGGCTCTTGTTCCCCTCTTGTTTCATGTAGTTACAGGGTAAGTATGAATCTGCGGGCTGTGAATTAAAGTGGCTCTTGTTCACCTCTTGTTTCATGTAGTTACGGGGTAAGTATGAATCTGCGGGCTGTGAATTAAAGTGGCTCTTGTTCGCCTCTTGTTTCATGTAGTTACAGGGTAAGTATGAATCTGCGGGCTGTGAATTAAAGTGGCTCTTGTTCGCCTCTTGTTTCATGTAGTTACAGGGTAAGTATGAATCTGCGGGCTGTAAATTAAAGTGGTTCTTGTTCCCCTCTTGTTTCATGTAGTTACAGGGTAAGAACAATAAAAACACATACACAATCTGATATCACTCTGAAACCTTTATTTATTTAAAAAAAAAAAGTTTTTTAAAACAAATTTACAACACTTATTAATTTCTCTTGCTTGGCTTCATTCTCTTCTTGTTCCTCTTCTTTTTTGTCCTTGCCACAGATGAATCTTAAGAAGGAATCCCATGTCTTGAGCTAGTATTCTGCATTATGTAACTGTTACACTGAAAATACAGTGTGCGCAGAAATGTCCTCACCGTTTACTCGTCTTTTACCCTCATGCCATCCGAGATGTATACAACTTTATTTCTTCAGATGAACAATAATAAATAATCGCTGCTAATGAAAACTCATTTGGGAGCAGTGTTGAGCACGTTACTTAAAAAAAGTAATTATCTGTAGTTACTTCTTACAAGTAGTAACTGTGTTAGTAACTGAGTTACATCATTATAAAAGTAACTAATTACCAGAGAAAGTAACTACTGAGTTACTTTTTTTTGGGATGCCCCCAATATTAAATATGTTAAATAAATGAATTGGAAATAAAATAGAATATGAAATAGAATAAATTATTATTATAAAACATTGTACATTATTGTAAACTATTGTAATGTTGCTATGGGACAATGTGAGAGATAACTATCAAATTCAATACATTATTGTAAATATTAGGCTATATCAGTAGGCCTATAGTGTAAATATTATCAGTAGGCCTACTATAGTGTAACTATTATCAGTAATATACTACTCCTTTGGTTGTGGAGCGTTATCAACTGGGTTTTTAGCCACTAATTTTGTGGCGGTATGTGATGTGAGGTGCTTCGATAGATTAGAATTACTTTCCACCGACGTGGAGAGGCTCTGGGCATATATTGCACGTTAAATAAACATTTTACCTTTCACCTCAACGACGGAAAAGTTGCGCTTATACTTTCAGTTTGCAAAAGCTACCTTTGAAGTCATTAGACTTGCCATCGCTGACTGTGCATATGCGTGTACGTCATAGTATGTGTGTGTGTTTCCTAAACCTTGTCTCCCACCCACCAATCATCGTCAGTTATGTGTTACTACCCCACCCACCCCCCAACAAGCATGCACGCCCGCCCGCACACACACACACACACACACACACCAGCCAGAGAAAGAAAAATGTTGCAGGTCCGACTGACAGAGAGCTGTTCGGATGCAAACCGCTTCAGTCAGCTCAATTATAGTAACGCCACGTTTTTTTTCTCAGTAACGCTAACGGCGTTGTAACGGGAGAAACAGTAATTCGTTTGATTACTCGTTACTGAAAAAAATAATTCCGTTAGTAATGCCGTTTATCTATAATGCCGTTTTTCCATCACTGTTTGGGAGTAACTCATTTAAGAGTTAAAGCATCAAACAGCACATATTGTCACATGCCTGTCCTGTCTTGTGTGCACATGTGGGTTTTGTTAGTGTGGCCATGTGCCACTGTCATTGTCAGATCCCACCCCCTTGTTATCTCGTTATTGGTTTAATTTGCCCCACCTGTGTTTGCCTCACTCCCTGCTTGATTTCTCCCCTTTATAAGTTCCTGTGTGTTTGCAGTCCTTGTCAGATCGTTGTCTTGTCTACGTCTCCCGTTTCCCCGTGATTTCCTTCCTGGTATGTGTTTGAGTATTTTGTGTTTTTGATTATGTGTTTTACCCCCTTGTGGGTTTTTGTTTGTGTTTATGTTTTATTTTATGATTAAATCCTCTTCTCTGCACTTGAGTCCTCGGCCCTGTTTGTCCCTCGTGTTACGTGACACATATAGCAATAACGACAGTAATCCATACAATCCCAATGAATGAATCAGTGTCTTCTGAAGTTAATCGATAAGTGTTTGTATGAAAAATAACAATAAATGTTTTAAACTGTAGACTATCGCTTCCAACCAGCAGTCATCTGCGTGGGCATGCGAGGGTTGAGTTCACGCTTGACGTAACTTGAAGCGTGACGTGTGTGCGCTGAAAAACTCTGGTCAAGTGTATGTCGGATGCTGTCGTTTTTGTGTTTTTTTTTATGCTCACAACAAGATACAAACAATAACAATATATGATAATAGCAATGATAAACAAACAAGATTTGAAGACAGAGACGCCAGTTCAGTCATGTGTTTCAGATGAAACACGCATGAGAAAGCGTCTTTATTCATGCATGCGCTGGTAACAGCTGATCGGGTATGAAAAGATTAGTAAATTATGAGAGCATTTCTTGGTGTACTACTTTTTTTTTTAATAAATAACAATACACATTTTCGAAAGACATGGGATTCCTCTTAAGATCCATCAGTAGAATTAACGGAAATAAAAGAAAAGTAACAAGAAGAGGAAGACAAGCAAGATAAACTAAAAAGGGACGTTATTATTTTAAATGAAAAGTTTTAATTATTATTATTTTTTAACATTAATTATTATTATTAATTAACAAGAAGTGTCATAAATCGAATTAAGTTGATTTTCAAAGAAATGTTTCCGAGTGATGTCAAATTTTGTATGTGATTTTATTGAACTTACCCTTTAACTACATGAAACAATAGGGGAACAAGAGCCACTTTAATTTACAGCCCGCAGATTCATACTTACCCTGTAACTACATGAAACTAGAGCCACTTTAATTTACAGCCCGCAGATTCATACTTACCCTGTAACTACATGAAACAATAGGGGAACAAGAGCCACTTTAATTTACAGCCCGCAGATTCATACTTAACCCGTAACTACATGAAACAAGAGGGCAACAAGAGCCACTTTAATTTACACCCCGCAGATTCATACTTACCCTGTAACTACATGAAACAAGAGGGCAACAAGAGCCACTTTAATTTACAGCCCACAGATTCATACTTACCCCGTAACTACATGAAACAAGAGGGGAACAAACACCAATTTAATTTACAGCCCGCAGATTCATACTTACCCTGTAACTACATGAAACAAGAGCCACTTTAATTTACAGCCCGCAGATTCATACTTACCCCATAACTACATGAAACAAGAGGGCAACAAGAGCCACTTTAATTCACAGCCCGCAGATTCATACTTACCCTGTAACTACACAGATAGTTACCCCTTAATTAAAAGATACTTACAGTATAAATAATTTGTAAATTTTCCTTATAGTTACCCCTTTATTGTCCAAATATTACATATTGTTCCCTTATACCTACACGCACTTACTTTATAGTTACACTATAATTACCAAAAGTTATGCTGTATTCGCTTTAATTATGCAATACTTTCCAGGCCATAATCTAAAGCGTTACCCAAATGTCTTATTTCAATATCATGCAGTAGGCCTATTTATTATATTTCATCATAGGCCTCATCTCTTGATGCCTACGTATGATATTTCCTCTGCATATTTTGACGTCATGACTTCTCTGACGGTAGTTAGACTTCAGAAGTTATTTTTAGAGGTTACCCTCATTATGCCACGGTCAAAGTGATGCTTTGAGTTTGCAAAATCATGGGGTATTAAATCCTGTCTTCACTGTTTTGAGAAATCTGTGTCTCTGTCTTGTGATGAATTATTCATGCTATGCTGAATAAGGCCTTTGAAACAGTCTCCACTGACATGAGCCATGATTATTTAATAGCGAGAGAGTAAGTCTTCTTGCTGCAGAAGTGAAATGGTTTCTCCTGAAAACATGTATTTTTTTATTTTTTGGGTGAACTCACAAGATTCTCACTTATCAGATATTTTGCATTTTGACTGTGTGATGACACTACCAAACAAGTGCTAAGTGAGATGAGAAAAGACTCGAGTGTGTCGCGGGCTTTTTCCCAAGATGCCAGGTGTCTCTTCACATTCGGAAACTGCCAAGACTTCATGTCTAAATGACCAAATTGATAGGATTACATAATTTCCCTCTGAAAATGTGCTTTTTTTTTCACTCGCAATATAAAATTGTTAGAGGATTTAATATCAATGGATATTACCTCAGTCAGATTCTGCTTTTTGTCACAGATGCTCCTTCTAATATTGCTCTGGAGAAACAACTGATACAAATGTTCATCATGCACTGCTGAATGAGCTCTACAATGAATTTGCTATAGAAAGAAGTATCTGTTGTAAACAGTGCAGCGCTTTCGAGTTCACGTGAGCACCGTGACGCATGCGGGTGATGATGATGCAGGAGCTACACTGTATTTATAATGTGTAATTGACTGACACAGGCTACAACGAAATTGTTGAATAAAGGCAACAATTCATTGTTTTTACACAGTTTTTTTTATCGCTTCATAAAATTAAGGTTGAACCACTGGAGTCATATGGACTGTTTTAAAAACTAACAACAACTCCTATTCGTCACATATTGACACTTGGTCAGGACCCCTCTGCGTCACTTTTTAACTTTTTCCGACGCACGAGTACTTCATTCATTTCAATTGTTTGCCCAATGCGTCACATCAAGACGCATTTACGCATTTGTAAAAGTAGACATGATTTTATAAATATTTATAGGCTAGTTTTATATTTTGAAGCAACTAACCCCACTACTACACTAAACCTACCCACTTCTCGACAATACAAAACATGTAAAAGGCAAATAAAAGTACAGCCACAGGTATTTATTGTAGAAACTGTGTTCATGTGTAGAACAGAGTTGATCTTAATGTTGTAATCTCTGAAATCATTCCACTCATATCTCATTCAAATGATACACCCGACTCTTTAGCAGGACGCGATCGGTCACGAGACACACAAGAGCCAATGGCATTTTACAATCAAAGCTGACGTAATGACGCAGTTGGTCACGAGACATACGAGAGCCAATGCTGTCAAAGCTGACGTAACGTTTCTTCACAAATTTTTGAAAATGTGTTTATGATCTTCGGCGGATGGACTCGACGCTGATCGCTTTTGGGGATTTGCTGTGTATGGAGGGTGTCTTATGAGTTTGGAATGACATGAGGGCGAGTAATTAATGATAAGAATTATAATTTTTGGGTGAACTATCCCTTTAAATATCTCCTATATAAAATCTTAAAAAAGTAAAAGATTTTTATGCTATGCCAGTATTTCCCCGCTTCTGGATCTACAGCCTCATGCCAAAAGAAACAGAACCAGGCCTGGACTATTTATCTTGTGTTTTTGTGTTTGTTTAAGCAGGAGTCATCTGTCCAAATTGTCTGTGCGCTGAATTGCAACAAAAAGGAGAAAAAAAGAGATTATGCAGGAGGAAATGGTTGGGGAGACGCTAGGAGCAAGGATTGTGTGTTCTGCAAAGAGAGTTATGCTGTTGCGGCCGGTAAAGCAAATGTTTGTGCTTTGTTTCTGTTTGATAGAACTGTAAAGCTTGTGTAATTCTGATATTCTGGTCTATAACTCCTCCCCGAACCTCCCGCTGCCCTGTTTCTGGCTCTCTCATTGGCTGTCGGTCATCGCTGATGTATTTTTCAGTCAGAACACATTTCACACAGCAGGATTTTGAATCGCAGACAGGTCCAGATATTTTGCATGTCAAATATCGCACGGTCATTGTCGATTCTCTCAAATCGCGTCTTTGATAATTCACATTGCATTATTGTCACTCGCATGCACGAGCACTGATTTGCCTCCGATTTCGAGCATTTGTCTGTGATTTAACAAAACCTGTCGGTGAGTGAAAATGTCCCCAACTAAGCAAGTCAAAGGCAACATAAAATCCATCAGTGGCAGAAAAGGAGAAAAAAAAGGAGAAACCTGCTGGCTCAGTCGGGGGACCAGTTCTTCTCTGGCCAAATGAACCAACATGGTGTGGTTATGATTCCAGGCTGCATTTCAAGTCAGATTGTGGCTTGGTGTAATTTAGAATATTTAATCCAGTTCCTTCTGCTTGAAGATTGGAATATGTCGCGCCCGGGAAACATCACGAATTACACAATGGTCTTCAGGTACGGTACAGCATGATCGCAGTGTAGTCTGATTCATGAACAAATTAATCTTTTAAACCAGTTATTTTTAGAGAATTAACAATATACAGCACAACCAGTAGCCTATTGTCTGATTCACAAACAAATACTCTTATGAGCTGGGTAATTTTAGTGAAACAGCACAACAACACAATCAGTGTAGCCCAATTCATGAACAAATTATTATTTTGGTAATGCTTCAGATTGCAGTACTGCAAAAAATAAAACAATTACAGCGTAATTTTCGGTAATTATAGTGTAACTATAAAGTACGTATGTGTAACAGTAGTCACTGTGCAAGTAAACCTCACTCCTCTGTCCTCAAGAGACGCTCTAGCAGCCTTTAGCCTCCTTGTTAGAGCGTCCAACTCCCATGCCGCTGGACCGGGGTTCGAGTCCCGCTTGGAGCGGGCGGTTCGAACAGGAGGGTTACATATGTAATGGGAACAATATGTAATATTTGGGGAATAAAGGGGTAAAATTAACAAATTATTTATACTCTATTTTTATAATTAAGGGGAAAATATCCGTGTAGTTACAGGTGTAAATAGCTATTAATAGTCTTACAAAAAAATGATGGAAGACACCAAATTTTTTTATAGTGGCAACAGAGTGGTGCACTTTAACATCCCTTTGTAGGCCAAAACGCGAAAGCAAGTTAGCATTTTAAAACTTCTGGTTCCCCCCATTCTTAAGTTAATGTTTTTTTTTTGTTTTGTTTTTACATTTATTAAATAAATCATCTAACGCATGGATCTTCAGCCAGGTTTTACGCAGTGGTACTGCAAAGGGTCCGCCAATTAATGTTTGATCACAAAAAAAATTTGATTAAAAAAAAAACCCATCACAAAGTCAAATTCAAATGTAAGCATGTTGCAACAAAAGCAGAGCGCCCTCCATTGCTACTGTAATAGTTTAATATTATTGGAGAAATTATTGGAGAGATTTACAAACATTGCGTTTGAGTTTGCTCTCTGGAGAACGTGAAACATTTCTATTCACAGCGGGTTTTGCAGCGGTGAGAAATGTAGCCAATCATAGACATGCTTGTTGATCTCTGGAACGCAATGGCCAATCAGAGGTGTTTAAGTTAGAATAACGCTGGAGTTTTTATTCAGTGCTAAGTTCTGCTCGCTCACATGAATTCTCTCAATAAAGGAACACGCTGACTTTTGGGGACTTTAGCTTATTTACCGTATCCCACAGAGTTAGATAAATCCATACATACCATTTTTATCTCTGTGCCTGCCATAACTCTGTCTGACGCACCCACTGCTAGCCTAGCTTAGCACAAAGACTGGAGGTAAACAGCTCCATCTAGCCTACTGCTCAATAAGTGACAAAATAACTCCAACGTTTTCCTATTTACATGTTGTGATGTCTATAGTTACATTGCGTACTAAGACCGACGGACAATAAAAAGTTACAATTTTCTAGACCGATATGGCTAGGAACTATGCTCTCATTCCTGCATAATAATCAAGGAACGTACCATGGGTGCAGCGGCGCAACGAAATTACGCAGCTCCTGAAAATAGGCTAACTTCCATCAACATAACCAATGTGACAACCTGCTTGCACCGAGAGCGTGCTGGGGACTATTTCCGGCACTGCGTAATATCATTGCGCCACTGCACCCATGGTACGAAGGCTACATGCTTAATATGTAGCTCTGTTTGACACATTTTATATCGGGAGTCCCCACTCCATGTCTCTATCGCCTAAGGGGTCCTTGCCCTTGAAAACATTGAAGACCCCTGGTCTAACGTGTATTTAATCAGAAAGTCTTTATAGGTTAGGCTTAAGTAAACAGACATTCGCTGAATTAGGGATGGTATGAGTGGGTCCAATATCATTGGTCTTAAAAAGTTGGTGGGTCTTGTCCCACCCACAGACAACGGTTCCGATGTCCATGGTCCATCTAATGAATCATTTGATAAACACCCACAAACTCAGGAATTACTATTTGAATAAACAACCACAATTTCTTTAGTTAATCAAAAACATTCATCACGACCAGTGTAGTCTGATTCATGAACAAATGACTCTTATGATCTAGCTCTTCCAATGAATCAGGAGTTACCATATGAATCGGACTTAAGGATCCTTCACTGAAGCTTTTATTTCATTGGAGTTTCTCAGGCAAACTTTTGAGCAGGTCGGTAATTATATCCTAAATCATTAGCAAATGAAATGTATACTTGGACCCTGATGTTTAATCTTCTAAAGTTAGAAAGTTTCCTGCTAAGTTTGCTCTATTATAGCCGCAAAAAAAAGAACATATGTAAGCAAAATGGATATTAAAACTGAAATATGCCCAAATTAATCAGAATCTAATCAAAACTAACGTAAGTATGAAATATTCCCATATTTTTGTTTTTTAAAATGAGCCTCCGCTACAACAAGCTAAACAAAATATACTGTAGCTCTATAGATGATCCATATCCAGAATATAGGCTGACTCAGTTTTGCTGGGTGCAGAACAAAGCTATACATCCATGCTCCCAATCTAGTGCCAGAGTGATTTATTGCAATGTCTATTTTTGAATAATGTCTTCTGACATCTGCTCCAGTCCTGCCATTTATATGGAGGTATGGATCTGTCCCGCTCTGTGATTAATTATGAGAAAGCCATGGGTTAACACTGACAGGCAGCTCTGAGCCGAACTTAATTCGTACCAACAGGACGTATCTACTGTGAGATACTAACCCCAACCCTCAAACCCTCACAGACACACTCGACATATATGCACAGAGCAATGGCGGTTAGACTATAGCTCATAGACATTTTAATTAGTGCTGCTTGCTGAGGCAAGCATCACTATTACGATTGCTTATACTTAGAGCACTTAAATTAACCCCTATCGCTGAGTGTTAAACTTAAGCGCATAACTCATCCCACTTTGCCTGTGCTTCTGACATGAATGACACCTCAAATTGCGAACAATGTTGAGAAGTGTGCTACTAATTTTCTAAGTGACTGTGATTTTTCGCCTCACGTAGACTGAAATGTATCATAGAAGAGCATAAATGAACTAGGCATCTTGTTTGTGAATGAAGATCTGCTGATTTGTTATTCATAAAACAGGCATCCTAACGCTCTCTGTTGGTTAGCTGGGAGAGATGTTTTAAAGCCAAAATACTATACTCTTTCTGTAATAATATATGCAGTATATTTAAAATACAATACAATACAATACAATACAATAAAATAATAAGACACTAATTTGACGCTACCATAAATATGTAATCTGAAAACAATGGTCACTGAATGAATCTGAAACTTTTGGCCCGGTTCCACAGACAGGGTTTAGATTAAGCCAGGATTAGTTCAATTAGGACATTTAAGTAGTTTTTGTAAATAACAAAACATCTTTAGACAAAACAATAGCGCTGACATATTTTAACTCTTTCCCGCCATTGACAGATTTTCTTTTCATGTTTTCACTGTTATAAATTAGTATTTACATGATACCAGCCGCGCTTTCTAGCTCATCTCTCCGACAGCGCTTCAAACCCGCCTCCCACTAACTACCGCATTTCATTTGCTTCAGATGAATATTGTTGGTGTGACAGGGCTCGAATTTCGCCATAGGATTGCACATATTGTGCATAATTCCCACAGAGTTTGTGCTCACACCTAAAATGTGCATTCATAAAACCGCCTCTCAGTACTAAATTGAGTTCTTTTTCACTTCTTATTGCGCTTTAACAGTCAAATACACACAGAACAAGTAAGCAAGGATTCACGTAAACACAGTCAGTTATGTTTTAAGTGAACCTAAACAGTTGAGAAAGAAAACGCATGTGTAACAGTATAATGGATCCGTGCTTCAGGTCTTAAAGTAACAGAAGCCTAATATACCTGCTGCCAAATTATGAGATGGAATAAAAAATATCTTTATGGCAGTTTTTCCATGGTATCGATGTCAAAATTGTGGCCAGTAAAAATGCTGAGTGGCTAGTAACTTTGGAAAACCACAAGCCAAAAAGTTAATGTCAAGCCCTTTATAGTACTGTGAAGCTTTGGGATGTTGATGGACTCTATCTACTCCATCTATATTTTGATCATTGCTCCGAATCCGATCCAGACGTAGTCTTTGACAAAAATGCAATTTTCTTTTTTATTCTGCACTAAGCTAGAATAAAAGCAGAGGGTCTTTTCGTTCTTCTTTTCCTTCTTTTGATATATTGCATTTTCATACAACAAAATATTCTCGGGGTCATGAAACGTTTGTGAAAAAAAATTAAATAAAAAAATGCTGTCGCTGGTTGGCAACTTTTTTTCCAAAACGTGGAGCCTTGTCTGTGAAATCAAGCGTATTGCATCAGTTCTGGCAGGTCACGTTAGTCCAGCTCGCATCAGCTGATAACATCTACCTATAGGAATACGACGTCTATCACAGCATACATATATAAGCACCTTCAATACTATCAGCAGCTGTCACGTTTCTCCAGAGCTCATTTACCCTCCTCCATCCCCAGCTCCTCCTCAGTCAGGATTTGGCATTCTGATTCCCCTTCAATCAGACTAAATTCCCAAATTATTTCGTAATTTTATCGACATTAATGATATCTGCAATACATTATGTTGGTTCTGTTCTGTTTACCCTTAAGAGGGTTATTGCTCCTCTCCCTGCTATTATCCATGCTAGGCTGCATGGATGCACAGGGAGTTCCTGCCCAGAACAGAACCATACCGCCAATCCAAACTGTACGCTAATAGTCAATTAATAATCTTTGACGATAGTTGTCCTCACAAAAATTTCTTTATGTCGAATTGTACACAAATGAGTCTAGTCACTGGGTTGCATTAAAACGCCACACCGCTTCCAAAAAGCTCTTTAGCAACCACCCAGAACACTTAAAAACTGC
The DNA here is from genome assembly GCA_023029165.1 of Gobiocypris rarus. Taxonomy (NCBI): domain Eukaryota; kingdom Metazoa; phylum Chordata; class Actinopteri; order Cypriniformes; family Gobionidae; genus Gobiocypris; species Gobiocypris rarus. Next base: position 21,998,317 of record CM040929.1, on the reverse strand, counting down.
ATAGCAACACCCTAGCAACCACCCACAACAAATAAACATTGTGAATGCGAGCTTTACATGGATATGCAACCATTACACCTTTATGGGCATGATTGACAAAACATTCACTCTTCTCACTCATTAATTTCATTTGCTATTCATATTGCAGTTCAATAGAGTTGGTGTAACAGGGATTGAATTTTGACATGGGATTGCGCATTATTTTACAGATTTTGTGCTCACACCCCAACAAAACCCCCACAAACAACAACAACAACAAAACAACTAAACAAAAGCAAAGTGAAATGAAATTAAACAAAATAAAAATCTGGAACTGAGCATCCAACAAATTATGGCCAAATTGAAACCCTTTGCCAGTTCAGAAAAAATGCATTCAAAAAACATTCAATAAAAATAAAATAAAAACATTAAAATAAAAATATATATTTTAAAATAAAATGAAGTGGAAATAAATCCAAACAAACAAACAAACAAACAAACAAACAAATAAATAAATAAATAAATAAATAAATAAATAAATAAATAAATAAATAAATAAATAAATAAATAAATAAATAAATAAATAAATAAATAAATATTACTCCCAGGTGAAATATATAAAAATAATTAAAATTAATTTATTCTTATTTAATTTGTTCGTAACATGATAGATATGAAATAGATAGGTAAAAATGTATGCATTAATTAATTTAACATTAATGTATATATTATTCTAATTTTTCTTAAATATTAGAAAATAAAATAAAATAAAAATAAGGTAAAAATGTAAATTATATAAATACATATTAGATAACTCTTAGCTGAAATAAATAAATACATAAATAAATAAATATATACATACAATTTATAAATAAACACAAATAAACGAATTAAAGTAAATAAACACAAATATTTTCAAATAAATAAAATTACATTACATTTTTTTATAAAATGTAAGATTAAAATTAATTAAATAAACTAACTAACTAAGTAAATAATAGGTGACTCCAATGTTCGTCATCTTTTGCTATTCTTAAGGATTCTTAAAAGCTTGTAAAGCCAAAAAGTAACTTTCTAAAACTGTCTTTGCGCAATAGGTTCAGCCCATATAAAGGTCAGAGCGATCGATCGAAGAGAACAAAAGCTTAAGGAATGAGAAGAACTCACTTCTTGTGATAAATATAGTAATAAATCCACAGTATATTCAGGGATGTAGTAATATAGTGCAACTTTTACAGTATGTTCACAGGTTACTCAAGCATCAGTTCATTCAGAATTTTTCCATTTTTGAACTTGATTCATAATTAAAACCAACCATACTTTGTTTAAAAAAGAAAAAAAAGAAAGAAAACGGGCTCATTTGCAAATCAAAAAATGTAATTACTTTCAAAGAGGCTTTGAATGGAGCATTCCTTTCCCTGAGAAGACACTCTGTTTGGTCCTGATAGGAACAGAGCTTAATTTGAAACTAAAACACTTTGATCACTGATGCATGCTCAGTCGGCATAAGCTTTAGTCCGTAAAATGGCTTAGTTTCTCTTTATGAAAGAAATTAGGTAGTATTTTACAAATGACAACAGTGATAACCAGTAATTCGCTGGGTTTGTTTAGTAATAATCTCAATAAATACAGAGAGCCGTAAATATCAGCCTTTGAGGAATAATTAACACAATAGTTATATGTTTCAGTAGCTAGAACTGCACACACTCAGATAGTCTGGCCTGTACAACTCACAGAACTCTTAGCAATTTTACATTTTCAAAAAACATCAGGTATTATTTATAAGCTGTTTTCCTCATGGGGACCAGAAAGAAATCTCTATGTATTACCACCATTGTGGGGACATCACAACATGAATACCTGAACCACACACACTCTCTAAAAAGGATGGGTTGTTTCAACCCATGTTGAGCTCAAATATGGACAAATCCAACCATTGGGTTTAAAAATTTGGTTACACTTTATCTGTCACGGTGTCCAGTTAATTATCTTGTTTCAGTTTCCTATTTAAGTTCTTTCCTGTTCAATCATTCTTTGTCGGGTTCCTTTTGATACACACCGTGACAGATTACCGGACCAAGACAGAAAGACAGCAGCAAGATGGGCATTCTGCTCACTCCATGTGACCTGGCCGACCTGCTTATTGAAATAGCACAAGCCGGCCGGTCCATTGAGGAGTATGTTTAGGAGTTCCTTGACCTAGCCCACCAGTTGCCATGGGGTAATGGGACTCTGAAGGGCATCTTTTGGACTGGACTGTACGACCATTTCTTTCGCCAGGTACCAGCAGCAGCGACTGTTGGTGAGGTTAATGAGGACACCACCACCACTCAGCCACAGTCACCCTGTTCCACTCCAGCCAAGATGGCCGCCATACCTGCGGCAACGTCACCAGAACCAGTAGGGGAAAACTGGCTAATAGACTTTTGGTTGGCACCTGTGACATGTCCAGTTCCCGTTCTTAGTCCTATGACGTCTCCAGTCCCAGTCCAGAATCCATTGATGTCTCCTATACATGTCCAGAGTCCAGCGACGTCTCCTGTCCACGTTCAGAGTCCAGAGAGGGCTCCGTCTCCTGTCCCGAGTCCAGAGAGGACTTTGTCTCCTGTCCCCAGTCCAGAGAGGGATCCGTCTCCTGTCCTCAGTCCAGAGAGGGCTCTGTCTCCTGTACCCAGTCCAGAGAGGACTCCGTCTCCTGTTCCGAGTCCAGAGAGGATTCCGTCTCCTGTCCCCAGTCCAGAGAGGGCTCCGTCTCCTGTCCACAGTCCAGAGAGGACTCTGTCTCTTGTTCCGAGTCCAGAGAGGACTCCGTCTCCTGTTCCGAGTCCAGAGAGAGCTCTGTATCCTGTCCCCAGTCCAGAGAGGGCTCTGTCTCCTGTCCACAGTCCAGAGAGGACTCTGTCTCTTGTCCCAAGTCCAGAGAGGACTCTGTCTCCTGTTCCGAGTCCAGAGAGAGCTCTGTATCCTGTCCCCAGTCCAGAGAGGGCTCTGTCTCCTGTCCACAGTCCAGAGAGGACTCTGTCTCCTGTCCCGAGTCCAGAGAGGACTCCGTCTCCTGTCCCGAGTCCAGAGAGAGCTCTGTATCCTGTCCCCAGTTCAGAGAACTACTCATCCACAAAGGCTGGCTCTGAAGGGTCTGTGCCTCCATGGCTACCTCAACCGCCATGGCTCCCTGAACCACCAAGGCTACCTGAACTGCCTGAGCCCCCGTGGCTACCTGAACTTCGGCGCATCCATGGTTTCCTGAACTCCCGGCGCCTCCATGGTCCACTGTAGCACTGGCACCACGCTGGAGGCTTCCTAGCCAGTCGGCAGCACCCGGATCACCTGCCTTTGTCCTCAAGGACTCCAGGGTGCAGGGGGAGGTAATGTCACGGCTCTGTTTGTATTTTAGTCTTTCAGTTGTGTTTTGATTTCTGTCACGTCATCTTGTCACAGTCTCCCGCCACTTTCCTTGTTTACCTGCATTTGTTAGTTTAGATCAGCTGTGTCCAGTTAATTATCTCGTTTCTGTTTCCTATTTAAGTTATTCCCGTTCAATCATTCTTTGTCTGATAACCGCTATGGTTGAGTGTGTTTTCCTTGTCGTTCAGCCTTGTTCCTGAGAGAAGATATCCCTTTAGAAGCCATATGATATCTTAATGTGAAGAACAGAGTTGAAAATAAAAATATGCTGGCTGATTAAACGGAGAATCACACTCTGAGAATCAGCAATTTCAACACCAAATATATAAATTCTTCATGACGATAACATCCCCATGCCCAACACATCTGTGTATGATGCCAAATTATTCTCATTGAAAGCAATAGAGTATCCTGTGCATCGAAAAGTGATGCTGAAGGGTCCTGACCAAGCGTCAATATGGGACGAGTTGGGAGTGACACACTCCATAAATTAGGGTTAGAAGAACTGTTGCCAAACATAATAACATGCCAGAAACCTAATAATCACTGCAATAATGATACACTCAAAGACTCTTAAGTATTTGCCTATTTAAATACAAATAGCAACTTTTTTGGCCGGGTAATGTATATTGTAATAGCTCATCGCATAAAGCCCCTATTTACCTCATTTTTCAAGGACAGAAGAAAGCAAAGCGACATCATTAGAGCAGGTACAGTGCTCTTGAATTATTGCTTGGCTTTATCGGTTTTCTGTGATGTACTGAAGCACCCAAAGAGTACAAAAGCTCTTACATGGATAAGTTAGAGAATAATTTGACTGGAACTAATTTATTTATTGAAACGACAGAATGATATAGCACCGCTCCAGTGGAAGTGGGATGAGGCAGGTACGAATCAGGCAACTGGAACGTTCAAGAATAAATGACGATGAGAAGCGAGAGACTGGAAAAACAGCCTCCACTGACACCCACGAGTAAAAAAAGAGTTATTAACAGGTTTGGTGCTGGTGTGTTCACATCAAATCTGTGTCAATTTTGTGATTATACAGTGCAAACTAAAATTTTGATGAAAGCGTTGACTTCTCTAACTCGAACTGCAGCTTTTTCAACTGTTTGAAGCAGTTCAATACCTCAACAAATACTAATTATAAAGAATTTCTACAGAAAAAAAAGACTTCCTAAAGTTTTAATTACTCTTTATTTTATTTGTTTTTCAGTAAAAAGGGATCAGCTGACTTAACATGAAAAAGCAAGGAAACCCATTGCCTTAAAATGATTAAGTAATAAACTTTAAATTAAGTGATGTGAACTTGACAATTCCACATTGGCCTAACTTACTTTTTTCAATTATGCATGAAGTTTATTTACTTAATAACTTTAAGGTTACAGGTTTCCTCACTTTTTTTTTTCAAGTTAAGTCAACTCATCACAGTATCTTAAGATTTTTAAAATGATTTAAATGTATCTAAAATTTGTGAAACAAGTCTAAGAAATAAGACAGAATATTAAAGATACAGGTAACAAGGTTTCATTATTTAACAGTGAACAATACTTCTAGAGCATTTACTAATGTATTATTAAAATCAAATGTTGTACTTCTTAACATTTATTTAATGCACATGTGAACTAACCTGAACAAACAATTAACAGCTGGATTTTTATTAACTTAAAAAAAGTCTTTACTGGTAAATTACCGACAACAGATCCTGTGTGAACAGGACCTCTTCATAAATAGCTGTGTGGCGAGGTTGACGAGCGAGAGACGTGGGAGGAGCGATTGTGGATGATTGCTCGATTGAAGAATGAGCGTCACACCGGTTAACACCGGTAAACACCGGTTTATCGTTTTTCTATTTAAATATGTGGTAAATGATCATCTTTGACCATTGCGCCACGTCTCACAGATTTTTCAATTTGACGCGCTCCAGACCCAGCCTTCTTCACCATTCATCAGCGGTGTGGCTCTGCAGTTGGATATGCGGGTGTCGTGATTTTAAGAGCAAATGTCAAAAAGATGTTTTCAAATTGAACAGATAGTGAAACTAAACCAATTCTCCTCATGCGGGCGGTTGAAGACAACGGCATTGCGTTTAAAGATCATTTCCAATGACTCACATCAGAGAATTTACTGGTATTTTGCTACTGATGTGTGAATGGTCTCTTACCGGTAAAAAGCCAGAACGAACGGCTTGTGTGAACAGCATATGTGTGTATTTACCGGTAAAGTCATTCAGCCAATTTTACGGTAATTTACCGGTATTGCTGTGTGAAAGGGGATAGTTCATGTTAGTTAATGCATTAACTAATGTTAACAAATAAGACCTTTTTGTAAAGTGTGAAAATTTGACAAATATACTTGCTAAGATTTGTATTTTTTTGCAGTGTTGTTATAATTAGCAGTAAAGTTGCACATGGATCAATTTACTGTAGCTTTATTTGTTGCAGAAATGTGTTTAACCTTTACAAATTAACAGTGATTTTACCAACAGTTTCAGTATATTTTTGGTCTATAGCTATATAAATACTTAAAATATTGTGTGAAATGCATGCTACAGAGACTGTAGTTTCAAGTAAAGAACCTAAAAAATCTGTTGCAAACCAAATTGGTCTGTTAACTATTCAAAAGTGATTTTTTTAAGACTATTAAGGATTACTATATCTATTCCATAAGCATTCCAAGAAATGGTCAATGAACCCCATTTTGAGGGTCATTAAATCCAGTTAAATAGATTATATGCTGTAGAAAATCGGCTGGGATGACAGTGAATCAGTGGAAAAGGATTATCCCAGTTCATTCCATTAGTAAAATAACGTTTTCAAAAAGACATAATCCGAGGCGTCAAACTCATACCATGCATATCATTGGTGTGAATGAGCAAGGATAGCAATACAAAGAAATTCTTCTATTACACACTGTACTATATCAATAAACGCTCTTTTTTGAGTGGCTGCAATACTTCGGCACTGCAGATCCAATACATGGAGTGCATCTTTAATGAGCCTGACCTTTAAAGACAGGGAAGGAAGAGCAGACATCGACAGGCTGCATATAAATAGCTCTAGCACTTTTCTCTCTCTCTCTGTCCAATATTCCTCCATTTTAAAACATCCAACTGCTGTAAAGGACTTCTTGCAACACTGAACTGCGAGTCACCCATCTCCGACACATCTGTAATTTTTCTGACACAGTGACAAGACACCATGAAGCTGCGCGGAGCACCCCGGGATGGCACCTCCCAGGAGCTCATGGCCTGCTTTTAGCAGCTCCTGTGCAGGACAGCGAGATGAGTCTGCCGTGGAGATGATCTACGGCATTCAATTCTTTGCCCTAAAACGAGCAAGAGAAAATAACGTGTTTCTTGTCTTTTTTTCCCTTTCTTTTTTTTCCCATAACATGTATTTTGACCTGTACTATCGTCTCGAAGGGACTGCAATGATTTTTTAATAGTTTTTACCCTGTTCTGTTGTTCAGAACAATAAAAGTTTCAAGAATCAATTGGAAAAACGTACAAATCTCTATCATAAAAGTACATTCTGAAAGCTCAGAATGGAAATCTTGAGTGACTCACTGAATCAAACATCTTAACAAAAAACTAAATTAATCAAAGTAAACTGTTTTGGCTCTTTATTTATGAGATTAATGGCTAAAACTGGGAAAAAACAACAACAAAAAAACAACAACAATAGAGTTTATTGTAAATGCTAATGATGTTTAGATTATAAATATTTTTGTTTGTAAAAGATGAATCATGGCTATGACAAACTGAAAACAACAACAAAACAATGTTGTATCCATAATAATGTTTACTATGTTTTGATTCTAAATATTTTTTTTATGAGATGAAACATGGCTGTAGAAAAAAATGAAAAGAACAAAAGAATTGTGAATATATAAAGTATATTTAGATTCTAACTATATGTTTTTGTTTTTATTAATTGTGGCTGCAACAAACAGAAAACGTCCTCGTTACGTATGTAACCCTAGTTCCCTGAGGAACGAGACGCTGCGTCGAAACGCTGTGAGAACGCCCCTGCGTGATCGCGTCATGAAGCGCGTGTAGAACCAATCCAATCAGGAGATAGAACGTCATCGGCTGGGTGACGTCATCGACCGGAAACTATAAAACATCCGTGAAAACAAACAGGAACTAGCTTCTGCAAAAGCCTGAAGTAAGTGATCACGGGCATGCCGGGAGTATGGCCGGGCGACGCAGCGTCTCGTTCCCGTATGTGTGCTTCAGATGTGTGAAACCGTAGCGCACACGACTCACGATAACACCTGTGCCCCAACTGTAGATGCTACATCAAGTTCGTAGAATCTTACAAGGTCAGCGGCGAGGACCAACCGCGCGTTACAGATATCTTGGAGGGAAGCCCCCGACAGAAGTGCTTTAGAAGCAGCCATACCCCTAGTAGAATGCGCCCGGACAGCCAGAGGAGACGGCTGTCCGACCGCTTCATAGGCAAGAGAGATGGCCTCGACCAACCACTTGCTCATTCTCTGCTTAGACACTGGCGCCCCTTTCTTAGGGGCTCCGAAACAGACAAACAATTGACCCTTTCTCCACAGGGCAGCTCTGTGGACATAGGCATCAAGCGCCCTAACCGGGCAAAGCAGATTCAGTTTTTCCTGGTCTGACGTCACGAAAGGAGGAGGACAGAAGGCTTGCAGAGTAATAGGACCCCTCGGGCTCGTCTGAACCTTGGGGATATATCCTGGTCTGGAGTGAAGAAAAGCCTTCACCATGCCAGGCACAAACTCTAGACATGAGGCCTACCAACAGGGACTGCATGTCCCCTACTCTTTAAGGGACGAAATGGCCAATAAAAGATGGTCTTAAGTGTCAGAAATTTATCTGGCACTTCTTCCAATGGTTCAAAGGAGCCTCAGACAGGCCCTGCAGAACAATAGCCAAATCCCAGGTCGGGACCCTCGAATGTACCACCGGCCTCAACCTCAAAGTGCCACGGAGGAAACGTGTAACTAAAGGGTGTCTTCCCAAAGACACTCCACCCAAAGGAGTGTGGAAAGCTGCTAAGGCCGCCACGCACACCTTTATTGTGGAGGGGTCAACCCTGCTGAGAATCTCGCCTGCAGGAACTCCAGCACTGTACCAACCGGGCAGTTAACTGGGTCCAACTGGCGTTCTCTACCACACTGAGAACAATCTCCATTTTAGTGCGTACAGCTTCCTCGTGGACGGAGCTCTGGAGTGAAGAATGGTCTCCACGACCTCAGTCGAGAGACCCTCTTCTAGGAGCCTAGCCCCCTCAGAGGCCAGGCCCACAGTTTCCACAACTCCGGGCGGGGATGAAGGAATCTCCGCCGCTTGGGAAAGGAGGTCCTCCTGGTTGGAATCTCCATGGGAGAGCCTTCCAGGAGAGATATCAGGTCCGAAAACCAGATCCTGGTCGGCCAGCACGGAGCCACTAGTAGCACACGGACTCCGTCCCGGCGCACCCTCTCCAGAACTCCCGGAAGCAGAGCAATCGGGGGAAATGCGTACAGGGGCAGCCTCGGCCACTCCTGTACCATGGCGTCCAGCCCCAGAGGGCTGAAGACAGTGGGAATTCTCTGCCGAAGCAAACAGATCTACCTCTGCTCTCTCGAACTTTTGCCATAGGAGCTCCACCACCTCGGGGTGAAGTCTCCATTCCCCGGGCCTCGGCCCCTGCCTCGACAGGATGTCTGCTTCCTGATTCAAGACCCCTGGGATGTAAACTGCCCTGATGGAACGCAGTTTCCCTTGGGCCCACAGGAGGATCTGACGTGCCAGCTTGTATAAGGGGCGAGACCTCAGACCCCCCTGGTGATTTATATAGGCGACCACCGATGTGTTGTCTGTCCTGACTAACACATGGTGGCCCCTGAGGTCGGGCAGGAACTGTTTCAATGCAAGAAACACAGCCAGCATCTCTAGCCGATTTATGCGCCATAGCCGCTGATGTTCCTGCCATAGACCCTGGGATGAGCGACCACTCATGATCGCCCCCCACCCCGTGAGGGAAGCATCTGTCGTTAGCGTTACGCGACGAACCTGAGCCCCCAACACCGGTCCCTGGGCCAGAAACCCGGGATTCTTCCACATGACCAGAGCACGAAGGCATCGCCGCGTGACTTTGATCGCGATGCGGATTTCCCCTCGGGAAAACCCTCTCGTTCTGAGCCACCACTGTAACGGCCTCATGTTCAGCAGGCCAAAAGGTATCACGTTGGACGCAGCTGCCATGAGGCCTAACAGTTTCTGAAACTGCTTTACAGTGATAGCACGGTCTAGCTTCAGTTCTTTTACTGCTGTGCGGATCGATGTTATGCGTGTCGGCGATAATTGCGCCGCGCATAATTACCGAATCCCACTTCACGCCTAGAAAGGTGGTCCTCTGAGCCAGAGAAAGCACACTTTTCTTTGCGTTCAGTCTCAACCCCAACCTTGACATGTGCGCGAGAACAGCATCTCGATGCTGAACCGCCATCTGCTCGGAGTGAGCTAGGATCAACCAATCGTCGATATAATTGAGTATGCGGATGCCCTGCAGACGCAACGGCGCCAGAGCTGCATCCACACACTTGGTAAAGGTGCGGGGTGACAGTGCTAGACCGAAGGGAAGTACTCGATATTGGTATGCCTCTCCCGAAGGCAAACCTCAGAAACTTCCTGTGATGTGGAAGGATGGAGACGTGAAAGTATGCGTCTTTGAGGTCTATGGTCACAAACCAATCCTCGGATCTGATCTGAGACACGATCTGTCTGAGTGTAAGCATCTTGAATCTGAGCTTCGCCACAGAGCGATTTAGTAGACGCAGATCTAATATCGGGCGCAACCCCCCATCCTTCTTTGGCACGATAAAGTAACGGCTGTAAAAGCCCGACTCCCTGCTGGGAGGAGGAACCCTTTCTATAGCCCCCTTCGCAGGAGTGTCTCTACTTCCTGTGCCATTACCAGAGCCTGCTCCGGGCCCACCTCTGTGGGTAGGACACCGCTGAACGGAGGTGGCCGCGTTTTGAACTGAATCGCGTGACTCTCTCTATTATCTGCAGGACCCAACGAGATATATTCGATGACGTTTCCACTCGCCTAGAAACTCTACTAAGGGAACCAGCCTCTCGAGGCTGGCCTCTGGTGTACTTTGAGCAACAAGTGCAGTGACCTGAAACGCGGACCGGCAGGGAACGCCTGACTTGACTGCTCGGGAACCTCCCGAGAGGAAGCGGACCACCCTCGGGTGGCCCGCGAGACCATCTGCACCCGGCGTTGCGGCGGGTTGGCAGCGTGGCCCCCAGAGGGCGCCGCAGGAAGACGGGTACCGTGTGCTGAGGTAAACACCGTCTTCCTGCGGAGGGGACAACCCTCAGCGTCCTGACGTTCCTGGCGTCAGGACCGCTGACGAGGCCTTCTTGGCGATAAGGACTGTCCTCAGATCAGCCCTACCCCTCGGGCCTCGTCTGAGAGCGCCGCCCGCCTCCCAATCCCTGCGGAGGAGTACGGGTGGCGACGCTCTGCTTCTGTTGCGCCCTGTGCGAGGAGCTCGACGGCCTCTCCTTGGGCTGCTGCCCGGGACTTGGATCCGGAGAGGAGAAACTGTTTGCGCCGCTGCCTGTTTTCGACTCCTGGAACCTCTCGTGACCGATTGTACAGCGCCACCGAAGAGGCCCTCAGGGGACAGCGGCGCATCGAGCAGAAAGCTCTTCTCCCTCTCCTTGATCTCAGTGGGGTTTAGCCACAAATGCCTCTCCGTGGCCACCAAGGCTGCCATAGAGCGGCCCACACATCTAGCCGTCTCCTTGGTGGCCCGGAGAGCGAGATCGGCAGACTGCCTGAGCTCAGTTATTATATCTGAGCCCACCTCATCTCTGCCATCCAAGTCCCTAAGCAGGTCGGCCTGGTATGCCTGCATGATAGCCATCGTGTGCAGGCATGCCGCGGCCTGACCTGCCGCCGAGTACGCTTTACCCACCAGCGCCGACGTTGTTTTTAACGGCTTGGTGGGTAAAGTCGGGGCCTTTAGGGACGATGCCGATGAAGGCGAGAGATGGCTCGCAAGCCGCCTCTTCGACCTTCGCACGCCCCATAACCATGCTGTTTCAGCCCTATGATGTTACTGTAAGTCGATGTTTGAGGGCTGAAAACTCTAAATGATGCCGGTTTCTTCCAGGACCTAGACACCTCGGTGTGCAGGTCAGGGAAGAACGGCAGGCCCCGACGTTGAGGCTCTGCTGCACGAGAGGGCAGGAATCGCTCATCTAGTTTACTTTTTCTAATTTGATGGGATTCTGATCTCTCGGTTGGCCAGTCGATATTTAACCTGGCCACCGCTCGTGAGCACCTCAATTAGCTCCTCGCCTGCTGGTGACTGACGTGGCGAGTCTTCAGTCGCGATGCTCTCAACGTCCAACTCCTCAGAGCTGGATAGTTGGAGCATCGGCGCCTCACCCGGGGAAGAAACCGCAGGGCGGGCTTCCAAACCCCGAGATGAAGCGCTGGACGATGCAGGTGAGGGCTGAGATAAGGCTGGGCCCGCCTCACACCCTCTGCAAGGTCCATTTGTGAACCCCACGACTGAAGCCGCCGCTCTGCCTCGGCAGAAGCGGGACCCGAGCCGCGGGGAACACGCGCCGAGGCACCCTCCTCAAAGAGTGCCTGGCGGGAGCGGAGCGTTCTCAGCGGGAAGCCGCCGCAATGCTCGCAAGCAGCCCCTCAAGGGCTGCCTGGGCATGCTGCGCTCCCAAACAGATCACACACAGAGAGTGTGTATCCCCAGCCGTGATAAAACGAGGGCAGGGATGAACACACTTCGTGAACTGTTCACTCGCCATTTTTTCTCCTTTTTTTCTCTTTTTTGTAATAATTTAACAAAAGGTGGAAAATTCTCTCTCATAGACAGACAAAAACACCAAATAGACAGACAGGTTCACACAGATCGCTTACTGAAGGCACAGAAGCTAGTTCCTGTTTGTTTTCACGGATGTTTTATAGTTTCCGGTCGATGACGTCACCCAGCCGATGACGTTCTATCTCCTGATTGGATTGGTTCTACACGCTTCATGACGCGATCACGCAGGGGCGTTCTCACAGCGTTCGACGCAGCTCGAGTTCCCAGATAGGGAACCAAACTATTCAGTCTAAATGCAAATTATATTTAGATTCTAAATATTTTTGTTTTCACAAGCTGAATTTTGGCTGCAACAAAATGAAAAACAAAACAAAACAGTTTGGTGGAAATGCTAATTATATTTAGATTCTAAATATTCTTTTGTTTTGTTTTCATGAGTTGAAAACTTGAAACTGTTATGGCTCCAACAGACAAAAGAGTTTAGTGTATATGCAAATTATATTTAGATTCAAAATTTTTATGAGCTGAAATGTGACTGCAAAGTGAAAAAAACAAAACAGTTTAGTGTAAATGCTAATGTTGTTTAGATTCTAAACATTTTTTTTTGTATTTATGAGGTGAATTGCGGTGGCAACAGACTGAAAAACAAAACAAAACAGTTTAGTGTAAATGCTAATGATATTTAGATTATAAATATGTTTGGCTTGTTTCTATGAGCTAAAATATGTCTGCATCAAAGTGAAAAACAAAACAGTATAGTGTACATGTTAATTATGTTGAATATTTTGTTTGTTTTTATTTGCTGAATCATGGCTTTAACAAACTGAAAAACAAAACAGTATAGTGTGGTGTAAGTTCAAATATTCAGAATGAAGAATGACATTTAGAGGAGAAGGTTATGGGTTCAATTCCCAGAAGTGTAAATGTTAATGATGTTTATATTCTAAATAATTTTTGTTTGTTTTCATGAGCTTAAAACGTGACTGCATCAAAGTGAAAAACAAAACAAAACAGTTTAGTGTAAATGCTAATGATGTTTAGATTCTAAACATTTTTGTTTGTATTTATGAGATGAATTGCGGCTGCAACAGACTGAAAAACAAAACAAAACAGTGTAAATGCTAATGATGTTTAGATTATAAATATGTTTTGCTTGTTTCTATGAGCTAAAATATGTCTGCATCAAAGTGAAAAACAAAACAGTATAGTGTGGTGCAAGTTCAAATATTCAGAATGGAGAATGACATTTAGAGGAGAAGGTTATGGGTTCAATTCCCAGAAGTGTAAATGTTAATGATGTTTATATTCTAAATATTTTTTGTTTGCTTTCATGAGTTTAAATGTGACTGCATCAAAGTGAAAAACAAAACAAAAGTTTATTGTAAATGCTAACGATGTTTAGATTCTAAACATTTTTTTTTTGTATTTATGAGCGGAAATGTGACAGCATCAAAGTGAAAAACAAAACAAAACAGTTTAGTATAAATACTACACTGAAAAAAAGCGTGCTTGATTTACATGATTTAATTGTGTACATGAACAATGAATCAATTAAGTTAAACAAACATAATTAGTTCATGTAACTTCAACATCATGGAATGAACACATTTTAAGTGACCCAATTAAGTAGCCTCAAATTGAATTTTAAATGGCCCCCTGACATGATTCAGGCATTAAATTTCATACATTCATTTACTTAAATGTCATATACTGTAATGTTACACTGAATTATTTTACTGCACTAGCTAGTTTACAAACTTTCAGCTAATAAAAGCGTATATTAGAAACTTACATGCTAAGCATTAAAAGCTTCTTCAGCAAAGCAATTATGACTTTAGCTGTATCAATCCACAGCCTCACCAAATGTTCCACTCTTCTCCACAATGGTAAATTTTAATTTTTCTAATAAATTCCAAAATTATTGAATATTAAACACTATTAAACCAAATCAAGTCTCGCCCTTTCTCATCTTGCTCAAAAATACATTAAATAACACTTTTACCTATAAAATAAAAACAACATTTACTCTATCTTGATTTAGCCATATGCAAAGCATGCTGGAAACTAACTAGCCCCGCCCAGTGTCAGTTAATCCAACACAAATTATTCATGTAATCTCAACACAAACGGATTAAGTAAACTTCAACTTGATTTATTTACTTTACTTATTTAAGTGGATTGAACACAATCAAATTAAGTTTGGACAAAATGTATAGCAATTGTGTTGCTTTAGCTCATTTTAACTAAGCAATTTGAACAAGCAGTAAAAATCATTTTCTTCAGTGTAATGATGTTTAGATTCTAAAGATTTATGAGCTGAATTGTGGCTGCAACGAACTGAAAAACAAAACTTTAGTGTACATGTTAATTATGTTAAATATTTTTGTTTTTATTTGCTGAATCGTGGCTTTGACAAACTGAAAAACTGTGGTGCAAGTTCGAATATACAGAATAGAGAATGAGATTTAGAGGAGAAGGTTATGGGTTCAATTCCAATGAAAGCACATGAACTGACTGTGGACATCTGCAAAAATGGATATACTGTATGTACATGTAAAGACATGAAACATGGCACATAATTGCATTGACCGTATATGGACTGCATCACTGCGAACCATTGTTGTATGAAAAAGCTGTGACAATATGTGCACAACAAAAAATAACAGCATACAGGTTTGGGACGACATGAGGGTGAGTAAATAATGACAGATTTTTCATTTTTGGTGCACTACTCCTGTAATGTCTTTCTCTCCTCACTGTGTTTGTCGATGGCTACTCCGGCGCTCCCTCAGGAAAAAAAGCGACTGCGTCAAACATGACTGCGTAATCTAAAGAAACAGGCAAACATGTGTAACACACCCTGACAGCTCTTAGTTTTCTTCTTTATGGCTGATGAAAATGTAACTTGACATTAATGCTATAAGATAAGTCTATTGTGGTTTTAATGAGTTGCATATTTTATACAGGCTGAAACGAAGACATTATGTCTGGAAGCATTTTGCTTCGATGCGTGTCGGACAACAATGTGATTGTCCTTTCTTTGCATATATTTTCACTTTGATTTTCTGTTTTTGGTCATGTGGATCCTGGATGCCATAGCTAATCAAATTGTGGAGGTAACACAAATACTGTAAAATTCCTGAGATCCCCTACCTCAACTGTGCCCTTGAGCAAGACGCCTAACCCCAGGTCGCCCTGAGGGAACCCGACTGTTCATCGCTCCCAATAAAAAATCATCTCACGCATGCAACCGAGTGACACACTCAGGTGATTAAATGCAAAGTGTGACAGGAAGGCAATTTTCAATCAGCTGTACATGTTTCACAGCTCTGACAGGGTGTCATTTTTGAAAAAAAGGCATCTGTCTTCGCGATATCCTCGAAGGAAGGGATGATGATTGGCCGGCCTTATAACTCCTTACGAAGTCAGACAAATCCCGACCTCTCATCCCACGGAGTCGCGATCACAGCTGAGTCCGTCTATCAGATCTACCACCGAAATATCCAAAAGCGTAGCTCAGAGATCTGTTTGTGGAAGGCCTTCGCCCCACATCGTACATCGATCATTTAACACCTCTGTCTCTTCTGCAGAGGCAAACGGAGGGTGAGGGGGTTCAGGCTAAACTTGGCAATGAGACTGGCAGTTCAGGGAAATCAAAAACATAGACTTGTCTGTTTACATCAGATGTGTTACCTCTCAAAAGTCGACTTCTGAATTCGTGTTGCATCTAACAACCCTGCCAACTTTAGAAACGTGCAAATGTTTACAAATCCTTTGAGGTTCCTAGAACATATTATTGTATTTAGAATGAATTCGGTTAATTAACACCAATTTAACACATTTACCTAATGTTTTTTTATTATCGTGTATATTTTTAATGGTGCGATATTTAAAGACTTGTTGGAATCATCATGACGGCACAGTCAAACGTGTCAAATTTTGATGATAGTTAAGTTCATACAAAGAGTGCAAATGATTATCAGGCCATCTGGATTTTGTTTCTAAATAAATTTGCCTTTTTTTTTAAATGAAAAGGGTCTTTTGCTGACAGCTTCTCCCATCATTTAACAATATATGAGAAACCTGAGACGAGATTTCAAGAGACGAGATTGACTGCGGTCAAAGGATTTGTTAAAAATGATGTACAATGTACTCAATATATTTTGTATTTTTGGATGTTTAAGAAATTTCAACATAAATTACCTTAAACTGATTTAAAGGCATAGTCCACCTGTGGCGAGGTGGACGAGCGAGAGACGTGGGAGGAGCGAGCGAGACCAGTGCGTGATTGGGAATGAACGTCACCCATAAGTTCATACAAAGAGTGCAAATGATTATCAGGCTATCTGGATTTAGTTTCGAAATTAATTCGCCTTTTTTCAATGAAAAAGGTCTTAATGCAGGTATTCATGTAAACGGAGGGGTGCGGAGCAAAGTGAGTGTTTCAACTGTTCAAATGAATTCCTATGAAAGTTAAGCTTCCATGGGCATGATCTGAAAATGTGCCAGACTGAACACACGAATGTATGCCGCGCCTGCGCTTTCCTCAGCTCATCTTAACACTTCGCTCTCGTGATGAATGTAATCTGACTTATGCTGCGTTTGTGTCGGGACACTCGTTCGGCTCACTCACATTATATTGAACAGACACGTTCAGTTTTTAACTGTAGTGTCTGTTCTCTAACTGAACTAAATGGTTTTATTACTATGAAAACAACGGTAGGGGCAGTAGCGATGGCTTTGGGAGTGGCCTCGTAGGGCAGCGCAGCAAGTGCATTCTGGGAGTTGTTGTCTTTCATCTACATGAGCCAAAAATTCATTTTCTGTCTTTTCTCAGTCTAGAAGGCACCAAATTCAAAAATAATTTCACATTTCTACTACATAAATGACCCAGTTTAAATACACATTCATCTTCCCAGCTCTGAAGTACCCCTTTAACTAAACAATTTAATAATCAATTAAAAAGGAATTTATACCTGTATGATATTACGCTGTAGCTACATTGGACCAGCGATTTGGAAAATGGATGGATGATTCGCCAAATTCTGCAAAATGCGGGAATCCATTCGGTGTGACCGTCACAGTGCATTATGGGTATTCTCTAGCCAGTGAGCATACATCGTTGTACACTCATTATTGCAGTGGATTGTGGGACTGAATGAGTGCACTCGATAACGTTCACTATGGTTTTGGACACCACTACAAATGGCTGTCCCCTCAAATAGGACGCAGGTATAGGGGGTGATTTCTGACACAGCCTATGTGAATGGGGATCATTTTGAGGAGCAATTTTTTTAAGTAAAGGAAAACCTGAAATGAATGGTTTCTGAAATTATTTTCGCTAATCAGCATATTTGAACGATTTCTGAAGGATTGTTTGACACTGAAGACTGCTATAAAAAAATTTTTAAATATAATCAAACAAAAATAGTTGCTTAATATTGTAATAATATTTCACAATATTGCTGTCTTTTGAACAAGTAAATCCAGCCTTGATGAGCATGAGGGTTTTAAACAAAAAAAACACACATTTAAAAAAAATCATACCAACCCCAACCTTTTTGAATTATGCCAATATTCCATAAATCCTTCAGACAACTGTTGTCCAGCAGTGTCAATGTCACCACTCTCCACTAATTGTCACTCGGTTTCTCTGAGATAATTACAGTTTTAGTACAATGAACATAAAGCTAGTGGGACTCCTCTCATGTCCAAATCTCCGTTTGTTTCCATGGTACCTATGTCAAGACCAGTGAAAGCAGGCATACTGTAATTGAGCGCATTTGCAGAAAAATCAATCTTCCACTGTTTGAAGTTAGAACCGAGTCCAATCCGCACTCCCTCGTTAGGAGTACTTTCATCCCAGCTCCCATTTCATAGTTATTATCACTCTTCCACTCAGCTCTTCCACTGAAAAAAAAGTCTTGTCTATTATTGCCTCAAGTGTTTGGTATTTCGTGTTGAAAAGTAGTTTTATCTGCACAAAAAGCCGCAGGCTTATCTCACGAAAATGCGTATCAATAGTACGAGTGTGCAATCTCGTAGAATGTATACGCCAAAACTCATTTTGGCGTGCATATGGTACGCCGTTTTTGGCGTGCATATGATACACACTTTATGGCGTATTATATGTACGAACCCCCCACACCGCCACCCTCACCCTACCCAAAAGCATGTCATATACACGCCATAAAGTGTGTATCATATGAACGCCAAAAACGGCGTACCATATGCACGCCAAAACTCATTTTGGCGTATACATTCTACGAGATTGCACACTCGTACTATTTATACGCATTGTCATGAGATCGTGTTGTTAAAACACACTTGCCATCCACTGATTTCTATCCAGTAAGATACAACGACAAATGTGTAGAGATATTCAATTCCAGATGTTTGGAATAATATAAAGTATACACTACTTTATTATTATTGATGACGTTGTCAAGATATCATTTAGCTGCTTTTTCCTTTAAAATATGTGACCCGTGCTGGCAGAACTAACTAAAGTAGAATCGAGCTGGCTGTTGCCATCTTGGCAGTGCGTCATCGCACGTCCAAATCAAATTCTTTTACTAGTTTTGCCTGTAGCTCGAAATTATCCCATGTGCATTCCGACTCCTTTTGCCAGCACTGTTCACATACATCATTACATTAGTGCTGTTATGGTGTTTTAGTCATGACTTCTGTAAGTAATTGAAGTACTTAGTAATGCTATAAAATGAGGTTAAATTCATTAACATTAGTTAATGCTTTAGGCTAATGTGAATTTATAACTATACAATGGATCATTGTAAATGTATGTTTCTTCAAAAAATAAGAACTACATGTTAATTTATACAAAATGAACTATTTTGAACTTTATTTTAGAAGTGTTACCAACAAATCTGTTGATTGAATGAATGAAAGAATCACTAACAATATACAAAAACATACTCCTACTGGTGTAATGGGCTTCACACTGTCAGTCCAAATTGGATAGTGTATCCAATTGGAATATGATCGTGTATTGCACCTGTTCAGATCCAATTTGTGTATCCATGCTGCTCTTTCATTTTCCGAAATATCTGCATTGGTTTTAACAGCAGCAACATGGAGGGGTCTGCAATACAGATTTTGTCTTATTTACAACATGACATTGTGTAGCTGCTGCGCGCTGGACTACTGCATCTCCTCAGGCATGGCAGAAACGTATATGAGGCTGGTATGAGCGGCTATTCCAAGCTGTTGTCTCCACCGGTTCCAAACATGTCTCTGCTATATTTGCAACAACACAACCCAACACAACAATAACAACATTTGACATTTACGTTTTACGTGGCGTGAGAAAGTCACATAAACCACACAAAATCCGATCTGAAACGGATTTCCAGAAATGGGAATAGGATTTGAATAGGATTTCAAACCAAAACATGAATGTGGGTTTGAAATGGATATAGAAATGGAATCTATTTGAAATGTCGATATGGATTGTAAAAATCGCATTTCATGTGATTTTTTTTTTCTTCTTCTGTAAATCTGATGGGATTTCAATCAGAAGTACACAAATCAGATTTAGACTGACAGTCTGAAAAAATCAGTTTCCAAAAAAATAACAACAAATCTGGTGAACTGAATCATCTAATCTGAGTTACTGGATTGAATAGAGTGATGCAGGTATGACATCACTTTGTAGGCCAAAACGCGGAAGCGCATTAGCATTTTATTTTCTGGTTCCATAGTCCCGAAGTCATTGTTTTTTTTTATGGGATTTCGGTTAAACGGCTGACACGTTCACAATTTATTCCACAACATAAAATACATCAGTGTTACCCCACCCGTGATTTTTTAAGCTGTTACTTGTCTTGAAAAATGCGGTTGCTAACAAGTGGCTAAATGGGACTACAGAGACTGTTGGGGACTATAAATGTCATCCACCGAACAGGTAAACTCAGTCCGCTTTTACAGCCTCATTATGCTCAAAATTGTGCTCTTATAATCTATTCTAACTCAAACTTTCTGGGAAAATGTTTAAGTTAAAAACAAAAAGAGTTTTCGGAAGCTTAGTGATGATGACTTGGAAATTGTGGGAACATGGTGTAGTTGTTTATAGCCTAACTTTAGCTGGCGACTATGTTAAGGCTTCAGAATTCATAAAAATCTGTGAAAATGATCTTGATGGACAAAACGTGTAAGTATCATAAAGTTTTGTTAATCACAGATTTAGTTTTTTGTGATACCCCAAAAGCCTAAGGAAAAATCATTATGGGATTTTGTCGAGGGGACTAGTGTGATGCTAACTGCCGATCGGCCTACGTTGACGTTGAAGTGACGTTGTACCTGCACCACTCTATAAACTGCCTCTACTAGTTCTCTACTAGAATACGGATCGCCTTCCGTATTCAATTTATAGAAAAAGTGCCTCTCGTAGTTCAAAATGCTTACGCCACGTCTAACGACATTGCACACCAGTTACGCTCGTCAGACATAGCGTAAGCATTTTGAACTGCGAGAGGCACTAGAATTTACTTTGTGAAGTTGTAAATATGGATATTTTTCTTACTCAAACGCATCGATTCACTTCAGAAGGCCTTTATTACAAATCAATGCTACCTGCACAGTTGTTTCTTAGTTAATACACCCCTGTGGCGGCAGTGGCTCAGTGGTTCATGTGGGTTGTCTACAAACTGAAAGGAACTGGTACGATCCCCGGGTCCACCTGACCAAGTGTCGAGGTGTCCATGAGCAAGACACCTAAACCCAGCAGCTCCCGATGAGCTGGATGGCGCCTTGCATGGCTGACACCGCCGTTGGTGTATGAATGAGTGAATTAATGGGTGAATGTGAGGCAATATGTAAAGCGCTTTGGTGCCCATGGGTGTGTTGAAAGCGCTATATAAATGCAGTCCATTTACCATTTATTTCTGACAAAAGAAAGGAATCAAGGAAAAAAACATAATAGTCTTAATAGTCTAACATTGTGTTCCTACCTTCAAACTAAACAAAAATCTCATCAGATCTTGTAAAAAACTTTAAATAAATTGACTTGGGAGGGAACATTACGTGTAAGTCAGAGTTGAATATAGTCGTGACATGTTTTTCAATGGAAGCTATTTCTGAGGCAGAGGTAATTAGCATGAGGGTCTGCTTTGAGTGATTTTACACCATTGGACTGGCTTTAACATCCAATGTCATTAAAGTTGAGGCCTGCGAAACGATTACTCAGCGATAAACTTTTAATTGCTCGGCCGTCTCCAGGCAGCGACGGTCGCTGCAATTAGCGAATCCAGGGAATACACAAAGCGCCACACAGCCCGTCATTTTTATCTCCTGGAGAAGTGTCACATACTGTTGAAAAAAAACTCAAATTGAATTCGGCTGTAGCGTCTCCTAATCACCACTATACAATGCGGGAGAGCTCTTTTGAATGGCGTCCATTCAAGTTGTATGTCCTTGATTACGGATGCATTGTTTCACATTACTGACAGACTTCAAAATACCTCTAGAATCCTAATAGGCAAATATGGCAAGGGAAAAAACTCACATTCATGTCATTCACGCTGCCTTCACCCTCTGTAGGACTCCATACTGCATAATGTATTTAAACCCATGAGGCGGAGCATAACACAACATCTTAAGTTGTGAATATTAAGTCAAAAGAACTGAAATATATTGCTTTGCATAAAAGTTTGGTTGTATATTTAGTGCTTTCCTCCCAGCAAAATGGATATTGCTGAGTCCCTCTTTCTCTATCCAAAAAAAAAAAAACAGCCCTAAAGAGGGCCACCTCAAGGCAACTTGGTTTCCTGTTCTGGAACACAGCAAAGCTGCATGTTGGGCTGACAGATTATCTTTGGTCTTCATTCCATATATATATATATATATATATATATATATATATATATATATATATATATATATATATATATATATATATATATATATATATGTGTATATGTGTATATATATATATATATATATATATATATATATATATATATATATATATATATATGGTGAATCATCATGCCCATTGTAATGCAGGACCAGTTCTCTGTTCCAAAACCTAGTGAGAAGTCTACATAGACAGCACTAAAGGTCACCAGCGCACATTGGATGTTGTTTAGGCCAAATAATAAGGCAGAATCACATGTATCCTTTGGTTGAAAAGTCCAAAATAGTTGACAAGTTGATAGAAATGATTATAAATACACCAACCTGATTTAACGAATAATGTAAAATGACAAAAAATTGTACTATACAATGTTTAGTGGGAAGTATGAAACATTGCGCTGGGAAGATGAATCTGTATTTAAACTGGGTCATTTATGTAGTAGAAAAGTGAAATTATTTTTGAATTTGGTGCCTTCTAGACTGAGAAAAGCCAGAAAATGTATTTTTGGCTCATGTAGATGAAAAACAACAACTCCCAGAATGCACTTGCTCCGCTGCCCTACGAGACCACTCTAGGCACGGCTACTTGTTCATTGGATCACTTTCTCACCGTGGCACCACTCCTACCGTTGTTTTGATTTAGTAATAAAATCATTTAGTTTAGTTAGAGAACAGACACTACAATTCAAAACTGAACGTGTCTGTTCAATATAATGTGAGTGAGCCGAATGAGTGTTACAGCATAAATGCAGCATGAGTCAGATTACATTCATCACGAGAGCGAAGTGTTAAGATGAGCTGAGGAAAGTGCAGGCGCGGCATACATTCACGGCATGTGTTCAGTCTGGCACATTTTCAGATCATGCCTATGGAAGGTTAACTTTCATAGGAATTCATTTGAACAGTTGAAACACTCACTTTGCTCCTCACCACTCTGTTTACATGAATGCCTGCATCTGCCCGAGCGCTGTGAGTGAGATCCCACCCGGGTTAAAAACATGCGGAACTAGCTTTATCTACTGGCTGTAGTCTCTATAGCCTCTGGCAATTTTTTTTTTCCAGAAATAAAATACATAAATCTCTATGGGATATGATGGGGGGGAAGCATGATCATTCGACTATACTACCGGATTTCTACTGATACAAAGCTTAATGCTAATCGCTGAAGTAACCCTTTAAATTAGCACAACCCTTAGGCAAGGCAAGGCAAGGCAAGTTTATTTATATAGCACATTTCATACACAATGGCAATTCAAAGTGCTTTACATCAAAGTGCTTAAACCTAACCTCCAAAGTGTGTATCAAATACTTGTTGAGAATGTGTTGACAGCTGGATGGTTGAGCTTCAGAAAGCCAATAATGAGGTTGACAGTTGACAGTTAAATATTTAAAAAACAAAAGGGCGGGGAAAAAGAACTCAAATCCCCAAAGGTTTCTTCAGAAAGACGCTTCTAAACAGAACATGTAAAGAACCATCTTTTTTAGAATGTATTTTTGAATTTTTTGTCATGAGTTTTGTTGAATATACTTAAATTCCAATTGTTACTAAAATAATAAATGCTGTTTGTGTGGCACATGGAGTTGCTACTTAGTTGCCGATTTATATTATTCTCTAGTATGGGCTTTTCACTATCTCTCACAAACGGAAAGTTATTCATTTTCAATAGAGAATATTCCGGGTGCTACGTGGAGTTCCAAACATATGCAGAATTTCCCAAACTGATTTGAGCTGATTTGAACACTATTTCTGTAAAATTAGTGGTCTAAAATAACTATTTTATAATTGTTAAATGCATGTTGAAATACATGTTGGAAGAGCTTGGAAGGGTTCAGTTTGAGCCGATGTTTTATACCATCATCACTGTCCTCGTAAGAGCTCATTTCTGTCAGGACACAGACGGAGGCAGAGAAACAGGTTTGGTGAATGTGTTTATTTTAACAGATACACGAACACAGGCAAACGAGGGATGCAGGTAAATGATGATAGCTAGCACAGCACAGTCACTTAGCTGGGTGAAACTCTTGGTAACAGGTTGGATGAAGGAGAACACGAGGAGACAACGAACTGGAGACAAGGAAAGCTTTGGAAGGAGTCGACGGGAATCTCTGGTGAGTAGCAGGTAAAGAGTCCAGGTATGTGTAACGAGATCACACAGTGAAGTGCAGGGAGAGTGTGCTACTTGTAGCGTCTGTGAGGATGAGGTGCAGATGACTGGGGATAGTGAACGAGTGGGCGGAGCGTGGAGCTCTGGTGAGGATGTCTGTGTGTTGGTGAGGTTTGGCTGTGACTCTGTGACAATTTCCCAGAACATTCAACATCTGGCTTATATTCACAATCTCAAACATATTCTCAAAACTATCGTTTTTAACATTTTCAAAATCAATATGGTTTACACACATGGGCCATTAGCGACCCTATACTATTTTTTACAACAACAACAACAAAAGAATGGGAAAACAGACTTTCTTTTTTTTTTTTTTTACATTTTATAATGAATTGATTAAGGAATGCTAAGAAGGTTGATGTCTAACTTTAAAAAATGAATGACTAGGAGGGTAGTGAATGATGTCCTGGGTCACTGAAGACCCAAGTTATAGGTTTAAGAAAGCATTGCATGTGGTTTATTCCAGCTTGACTGATTGCACCAGCCAAGCAACTGCCATTGACATGAATGGACTGACACTATGTCACGGGGTGACTTTTTCTGGGGCGGAACCATAGTGGCAGAGATTGGTTCCGAGACGAGTAAGCAAACGGAAGGACATTGGAGCCAGACATTGAGTTAAGGAATGAGACGACTTATCTGAGCTTCCCTGTGACAGGGACAGCAAGCTCAGAGGCGGCGTCCTCACCCATCCAGTGTCCCCTGGATTTTAGACCCTTCACTTCCCCTTCCCATTTTAAGTAAATTAATAAAGATTTGTGTTTTAAAACCCCACTCCAGTGTCCTCGTTGTGTCTGGTCGTCTGGGGTATCCCTGGGAACCTCCCGAGGTGGAAATTGAGGGAGGAGCGGCACTCACGCGGTCTGCTCCGACCTGTGACAACTAGACTTTTCGGTAACACTTTATTTTGATGGTCCCTTTTGAACATTCTGTTGACTATAAGTAACGTTGCACCTACATGTCAACTAACTCTCATTAGAGTGTTAGTAGACTGTCTGCTTAATATCTGCCAACACTTTTTCTAATGGACTCTCAAGAGACATCCTACTGACTATAAGTAACTTTGCAGCTACATGTCAACTTATTCTAACCCTAGCCCTACCAGTCTACTGAAACTCTACTAACACTCTAATGATATTTAGTGGACATGTAGTTGCAACGCTACTTATAGTCAACAGAATATGTTAAAGGGACCATCAAAATAAAGTGAAACCGAATTTTCTAATAAAGGGGAGAGAAAAAAATCCTAAAATATTTATTTTTCAACTATGGTAAATGGTTTCAATTTGATTCAATATGAGTCAGTGGCATGATTTTGCAGGGGAAAAAACTTGCATTTTAGCAGTTACAGCTGTTCTGAAAATGCGGTTTCTGCATAGCAATTACCTGCTGAAATTGTAAGACTGGCTTTCAAAGCCAAATGTGACTCTTTTTATAAGTGGTGGGCTGCTTCACCACAAAATTGAAAGTTCTGTGTGACTGTCATTAGGGACATAATGCAACAATCAGATGCAAATGTTGGAGACCACAGAACGGTGGCTTTAGATGGCAGTTCCCTGTAGGCAGTAAGGTTTTAGAACAGAGCTCTGATGCTCAACTGTTTGACTGAATCAGAAAATGCCATTTGTAAATTAAAAAAAACCCAGAGCAAATAACAAAAATATGGTGGAATTTGAAATATCAGCTGTGATTGAAATATTGTAGGAGACAGGAATGACAGCCTGTTTCCTTGTTTCCTCAAGTCAAGAATTCTCCACTATAAAATCTTGCATTCAGTAAGTTTTTGTTTGTTATACTGCCTCTTCTTTATCCCAGTGGTCTCGGGTATTGACAAATGTTATTATAACTTAATCTAGACATTATTTATCTCAAAATCAAGATTCAATTATTTGTGTAAAACATCATAAATTAACAAAAATTACTGAGTGCATTTATAAGAATACATTGCATGCTTATTCCAACTTGACTGGTTTTGCGCCAGCCTAGCAACTACCATTGACATGAATGGACTGATACTACACTTTAAGGGGATTAAAAAAACCTTTAAAGATTTTCTTTCCAACTATGTTAAATTGTTTCAGTTTGATTCAGTATGAGTCAGTGCAATGATTTAGAAGAAAACCCTTGATCTCAATAATTACAGCTGTTCTGAAAATGCAGCCATTAATCTTTTTATTATTATTATCATTATTGTAGTACCTTTTTTCTATACATCACTTAAGACTTTTACTCTCTGCTAGTAGCATTAACCGCTCTAATAGATACAAATTTATTGAAAAAATTATGCATAATAGACCATCTGCAGGTAAACATTAAATTATCGACTACAATAAATGACTCTAAGGATTATAGACATTATGGGTAGAAATTATGTAAAACATATTAAAATATTTTTGTCAATTTACCTTGATCGCAATAAAAATGCTTAAGACCTTTATATTCCAGTCTGTACAAATGTAAACAAAGTGTATTTTTTCCTGGTAGATTTACTGCACAACAGAAGCCACGTTAATGAACTAAATTAAGATAATGAGGCAGAAAATTATATTTATGCTTTAACCGTATTGTTAGAAACATCTGAACATATTTATAAATTCATTACATGGCTCTCTTCATTTTGCGATCAAATATTTAGCACGGCCTGCTAACCTGACCGTCACCCCGGCAACCGGTCTCCAACACTGCCTTTTCTAGCACTCTATGGTCTTTCCTTCTCAAATAATATATATGTACAGCTCAAATCAATATTTCATGACTGACTTAATGAGTAAGTAAATAAATGGACATGTAATAAGCAAGATAATTTACAATAATCTGGTCATTATCACAAAATAAAACCTTTCTGTATAAGTTCTGATCTATTATTTTGCAACTGTACATCATCTGTACATCATTATTTCCTTTGTGAAAAGGTACGCTTTTGCACACTTTTAACTGAAATAATATATTTTAAAATAATATATTTACGTGCAAACTGAATGTAATGTTTTTTGATTACTAATTACATGTTACAATTAGATGAAAATGTACTATGGTTGAAATTTATATGAATTAAAATTATATTAAATGCAGTAACTTGAATTTAACATTGTTTTTTCATCTTCTTGACTAGGACTTAAGTACATCTTCATATGTAAAGTGTACCGCAGAATGTACCGACAAGCATTTTTGGTAAACTACAATATACTTTAGTATGTGATCAATTCGTAAATAGACAATTGTAATAATGAAGTTGCAATTTAGTGTACGTCAATCAGGCATAACATTATGACTAGGTCAAGTGAATAACACTGATTATCTCTTTATTACGGCACCTGTTATTAGGCAGCAAGTGAACATTTTGTCCTCAAACTTGATGTGTTAGAAGCAGAAAAACTGGGCAAGCGTAAGGATTTGAGCTTTACAATTTTTGAATTTTGATTTGAGTTTGACAATGGCTAGATGACTGGGTCAGAGCATCAACTGCAGCTCTTATGGTGTGTTCCTCTTCTTCAGTGGTCAGTATCTATCAAAAGTGGTTCAAGGACGGAACAGTGGTGAACTGGCGACAGGGTCATGGGCGGCCAAGGCTCATTGATGCACGTGGGGAGCAGAGGCTGGCCTGTGTGGTCCAATCAAACAGACGAGCTACTGGAAATTGCTCAAGAAGTTAATGCTGGTTGTGACAGGAAGGTGTCAGAATACACAGTGTTTCTCAGTTTGATGTGTATGGGGCTGCATGCCAGTCAACCAACAGTGGGCATGTGAGCATCAGAACTGGACCATGGAACAGTGAAAGAAGGTGGCCTGGTCTGATGAATAACGTTTTCTTTAACATCACGTTTATGGCCGGGTGTGTGTGCATGGCTTACCTGGGGAACACATGGCACCAGGATGCACTATGGCAAGAAGGCAAGCTTTCAGAGGCAGTGTGATGCTTTGGGCAATGTTCTAATGGGAAACCTTGGGTTCTGCCATCCATGTTATTTTGATACGTACCACTTACCTAAGCATTGTTGCAGACCATGTACACCCTTTCATGGAAACGGTATTTCCTGGTGGCTGTGGCTCTTTCAGCAGGATAATGCGCACTGCCACAAAGCAAAAAGGGTTCAGGAATGGTTTGAGGAGCACAACAACGAGTTTGAGGTGTTGACTTGGCCTCCAAATTTCCCAGATCTTAATCCAATTGAGCATCTGTAGGATGTGCTGAACAAACAAGTCCAATGCATGGAGGCCCACCTCACAACTTTCAGGACTTAAAGGATCTGCTGCTAACATCTTGGTGCCAGATACCACAAGCACACCTTCAGGCGTCTAGTGGAGTCCATGCCACGACGGATCAGGGCTTTTTGGCAGCAAAAGGGGGACCAACACAATATTAGGAATGTTATGCCTGATTGGTGTATTTATAATATATTAACCATAAATGTATATGTTTGGATGTCAACCAATCAAAATGTGCTTTGAACATACTATCAATAAACTTAATTCTCCAACAACAAACATCAGTTCAATCTGATTTTGGGTGTGCACAAATCACATTCCCTGGGGAAATTACTCTGGATTGATAGTTAATGCTCACATTTCCCTCCATTATCATCTGCAAAGATTCATTCCAACCAATGTGTCCACAATGTCCCATTACAGGCCAGCAGCTTAAACTGACCTTGGGTTGGCAGCAGTATATTCCTCTCACATTTAGAGAATCTGTGCAACTTGTATATTATATATACATTTATATTCTCAGCATATGCCTTCCTACCAAAGTGACTTACAATAAAGTGCACAAGACACGTTAAATGCCAAGCACCAGCACTGATCATGCACAATGCCAGCAAGCCTTAAAGGGACAGTATTTACTCAGCCTCATGTTGTTCAAAGCCCATATGCGGTTATTTTTTTCTTAAAAATCACAAAAGAAGAATATTTGATAAAGGTGACAGCTAAATAATAAATTACTCATCAGTAGATGATTCCCTAAATAACAGAACAAGCACAGGACATTTGTACTACAGGTGTTAAACGTTCATGTCAGTTCAGTTGTCTAATGCAGGGGTTTTCAATGTCTTAAGGAGCCTTCACACTGACAGCAATCATCAGGGACGTAGCGTCCTGAAATCATTTATTTTGAATGAGAGTTGGTGACTCAGTCTCCTGTGAGATGCTGTAGTTGAGTGTGGGCAAGACGGAGAAGTTAATGCTACTGTGAGTGATTTCACTGTTCTAAAGGATTTGTCTCTGTCCACATAAAGCAATATAATAAAAAAAATGATTGTGGAAAACCGTGTAAGAAACTGTCAGCATTCTTTGATTCGTGCATTGATAATCTTTCATCTTGTTTATGTTATGATGCATTGCACACTGCTGAAATTTGTATACACATGCATTCTCTGTAGAATGTAAATTCATGTAATGGTAAAATTTGGGGGTATTTTGGATTTTTTGTAAAACCTTCTTTTGCATAAATTCATGGTTTCTAGGGGTCGCCAAAATGTCCAAAGTGGGCGGAGCCACTTTTACTAAAAAGGCTATAACTTGTGAACGGAATGATATATTTTCACCAAACTCCACACACATATGTAAGAGCTCATTCTGCAGGTGTGTGAAAATGGCAACTGGGCGGGGGGGATGGCTATAACTATACAACCCTAAGTCTGATTGACTTGGCATGCAGTGTCTTTGTCCAAGGTTCCAAGACTGCCTTTAATGACATTTGCGAATCTCGACTATCAGACAAGGTTAATGGAGGCTGATTGGAAACAAAACAGATTTTGGATTAAAATATCTAAAAACCACTAGAACAGTGTTATATATTTTGTTGACTTGTGTACTTGCATTATACTTGATGTTTTCAAGTATGTTTAAATCTAGAGAAATAAGCCAGGACCGTGTCCATGCATAGCCTATCAATGATATCATACCTCGATTTCCGGAATAGGAAGCGCAGACTTGTGGCATAATAAAAGGTTCGTGAAGACGACATCTCTCATGAATCCGTGCTCAATCTCTGTGTCATCAAGCTACGCCTTTGTTTTGAATAGGCGACCTCTAGTGGCAAAAAATTACATATTGTGCCTTTAAAGGTACACTATGTAGGATTTTTGCAGTAAAATATCTTAAAACCACCAGGCCTGTTTTATATATTTTGTTCAGTTGAGTACTTACAAAATCTCAAATCTTTCCAACTATTTGTAAATCGTAAGAAAATTGCTATTTTATCCAAGGAACCGGGACGTGTGAGGGAGTCGCTTGTCAATGGCGTTACTCTCATTACCCTCGGTTTCCTGTTTTATTTCGCACGAATGCTTTACTCTTACAGCAGTGTGAACAAGTGTCACAGCAGCCGCCGAGCCAACGCACAGAGTAACGTCATAACATAATTTTAAACACACTTAAATGTATCTAACATTATAAACAGAGCTGCATTACCTCATACTCATGACCGGAAAAGTGGAAATGGCGCGGCGACTGTGTCCCATCATAATAAAAGTCCCACTACTTGCGAGCCGTGTGTTGCATAACAATCGCTCCAGCGGCCTTGCTCACCTCCCACAATACTCTG
Source organism: Gobiocypris rarus (assembly GCA_023029165.1). Classification (NCBI taxonomy): domain Eukaryota; kingdom Metazoa; phylum Chordata; class Actinopteri; order Cypriniformes; family Gobionidae; genus Gobiocypris; species Gobiocypris rarus. Next base: position 21,967,519 of record CM040929.1, on the reverse strand, counting down.
TACTGCTTTGCTTCATACTACAGTAACGTTAATAATCGCGTCCATGAACTTGATTTCTGCCCGAGTTCTATCCCGATTCTTTTCCACCGGCTGTGAGGTAAAGAACACATGTCCCGAGACTAGGCCTTTGTTTTGAATAGGCAACCTCTATTGGACGGAAAAGTTACATAGTGCACCTTCAATACATTTTGACATTATATATTTTTTAAAATGTTTTAATATTAACTAATCTAATCAATATTAACTAATAAAGATACATTAAAAAGAATATCTACTGAGAGCCAATATGGTGCATCCTTAAATTTTGTGTAGGATTATGAATCAAACACAGAAGTACCAGAACACAAGTGTGGAGTACAAAGTGAACACTCCCTATAGTCACACATATTTAAGGCCTGAAGATACCCAGAAAGGAAACAAGATAGTTAATTCAGTCATTGATCAAGATATTGCTTTACCCTTAAGATATCTCAAAAACCAATTTATCAGTGGTTTAGCAGGTTTGACATGTCTTAAGCTTCACTGACAGAAAATCAATGGGCCCAATTAGTGTTATCTGTAATTTTTCCTGTGAGATGATGACTCAAATAATAAGAGCCTCTGAGATTAATATCCCAGAAAGTAATACTTAAGGGATTTGTGAGCTACTGACAGGTAAAACAGCAGTTAAAGAGTACTCCTAATGATACAGCAACATACCGTCCCACCTTTGTGCCATTTAACCGGTTTAATTGGTCTTAAAATTAATTGGCTTTCCTGTTGCCGACACTGTCAACAGAATTGTGCATAAATTCCACTGAATTACATCAACATTCATGCGGATAATGTTTTGACTTAGCTTCCAAACAGCGTAAAAAAATCTAGATGTTTCAAAGCTACTGATTGTGACTATGCATCATTTGCACTGCTTCTGAGCTAGCATGATAATTCTTTATTTAAATGGGTGTTTATGAAGTGCACAAAACCCCTACTCCCAGACTCAAAGTAAATGCAACAGTGAAGATTATTACCGCCGAGCTTCAACGTAAATATGCAGGAGGCAGGGGCACGAGTGGGGTAGTGCTTCATTATCTATCTGTCTGGCCTACACGCGGCCCTTCTTCAATCATAAAATATTGCAATTGCTGTCTCATTTCTGACTATCAATCAACAGAGCCACAGTTTGCTCCGCTAATGGACTGCTCTGACTGATTTCTCTCAGTGCAGTCATCTGAGCATGGCAGCATTTCGAGTCATGGCATATTAAATTACTGCAAGCAAAACTTCTCACAATCTCTATTGGGGGAAAGTGACACTGTGGACCCCAGAGAAATGGGGGTTGTGGGAACGTCACTCAGTTTATTCCGAGATATCATATATTTATAATGTTCGCATGGCCGAAGTGCAGGGGAGTGTATGGAAGGGATACATAAGTCATGCGATTGTCAGAGGCAGATGGTGATGCATGTAGTGGGGGTGGGACACGAGGTACTTCAGGCAGGGGGTGTGCGCTGCGGTTTGCCGTCAGATAAGAAGAGAGGCCTCCCTAATTCCATCCGCTAGTCTAATGTGTTTTTAATGCAGCCTCTGACTTATGTTCCTGTCAGAGCGCGCTGCCGCAGAGGGATTCCCAGACAGTAGTGGGCAGCAGGCGAAGACTTGGAAAGGTGGCAAAGATTAATCGACTAGTAGGGGCAAACGCAACTTGATCAAATGTGCATTGATGAGGAAAAAACACAGAAGGGGCAAAACCTATGGAGTGGAGATGAGACACTACAGTCGTCTCAGCATTTTGCTAAAAGGGTTCATTGTTCTACTGTGCTACAATGCTGATTGACCCCAAAACGCTTGCTTTGGGTCCCAACAGTGCTAACATCCACAACCCACAAAGGAACTTGCTATCTCAATACACCATTTAGAAGGTACCTTGCTTTCCAAAGACGCAAAGCATTTTTGATTACAAAACACCTTATCTGAACTTTCGAGACTCACTTATACACATTTTCCCACCAAAATGTTGTTGGTTCTTCTATCAGAGCAAGCGGAAGACGGGCGGAACCACTCTCAGAACTGCTCTAATAAAATTACCAGGAGTTTCCAGTGTAGACTATGATTTAGGAGCAAGCAGTCTTCTCAGATGGTTGGTTTGAAAACCATACTTGGAAAGGACCAGCCTGCCCCCAATCCTGTGATGTTCGAGGTTCCTTGTTTAAGAGCAGCAGGGTACACAGAGGAACAAATCTTTTAGGCCCAGAACTGCCAGTGGAAACTTTTAGTATCAGCATCCTGTCACTGGAAAAAGGGAGCAAGTTTGCTGAAATTGGCAACTGTACTGAGATCTTGGACGTCCACAAGGTAAAGTGTACCTGAAATGTTTAAGAGGGACTTTGCTTACCTCTTTGATGTGCTTTCTTATCTCCTCAACACGATAATACCCTTCCGCTAATCATTCAAGTAGGTGTGGGATGGTGCTTGGTTTCAAGCTGGGTTTTAAAATGCATGTATTCGTCTCTCGAAGGCCCCTGGGATCATCCTTCCCAGGAAGCCGAAAGTCCAATAAAACTACACACAGAGTAATGACATGCATTACCGCCGCCTGCATGCATGTGATAGATCAGCTCCTGAAGGTGAAAGCAGAGCAGGAAAGCAAGAAAAAAAGACTTCGCCACTGCCCTACATCTTCAAGCCTGCAGCAGTAGCTTTCCAAGGGTGAAGGCTCCACAGTCAGCTGTGGCTAGCCTCAGCCTTGAGTCTGCTCATAAATTTGCACTCTTCTCACAGATGACTTCACTCTAAGGTGTTGCCAAAGAAAGGTCACTCGCTGGCTGTGGTTTCATGATAGATAGACCCCAAATTTGATACACGAGTGCCATTGTAGGTGAACACTGTAGACCCTACATAATCTCTTGTCTATTATCACACTGATGGCCGATTAGTCATGAATAGTCATAGACTGATGTACTGACTAAGCAGATGGTAGAAACGATCAAACACATTTTTACAAAAAGGTTTTACAAAAGCATTATAAGTGAAGTTGTATAGCAGAATTATTTTATTTAATTGGCCTTATGTAAATTAAGAAATAAAATAAATGGATAATTCCTAAAAAAAAAGTAAATAAAGCTATATCAGTCAACCACAACACGTATTTGTCTTCATGACAATAATAATTTAATAAAATAATTTTGGTGTAATTGGCTGATCTACATTAAGAAAAGCATAATCATACAGAGTTACAATGAAACCACATATATGCATATAATCGTTATATAAATCTAGCATAACAATATCAATTTACCCTTGTTTACTTCTGTGAAATCGACAAATTGCCACTAATCGCAGGGCCATCAGTGCCTGGCAATGGCTGCTTTAATGTTCCAAGGCCAAATATCAGTCGCCTCATTGGGGAGGGTAATTATGCTTCGTTTCTCGGCCCCGTCAAATTCAGTCAAGAACTAACGCCATGCCACCCCTTCCCTACGCTCTCCGACTGGCTCATCTCTCCACTTATGGAGCATATGCTTCCAAAACTCATCTGAGGTTCAGAGGCTGATGAGCCATGTGGAAAGACTAAGCACAGTCATTCATTTAAAAATGAAATTACAGAACCCACCGCCCACACTGCCTAGTCCTTCTAGCATTTTTTATGGAGCCAAAATGTGCCTGAGCATTTCAATAATTGGATTATTCCCATACATATTCACACCCATTTCCCTACTGTGATATTACATTTGATCTAATGGTCACTGCAGAACTGCACTTTGCATATGGAGGATGGTAAAACAGACAAGCTCTGTTTGATGAATTTGTGAACAGTAGAAGCTTTTGAAGTGGGATTGTATGTGTGTCGGGGCAACAATGGTGCTGGGAAGGGCTAAAGGTTACAAATTGGCTGCTTGTGTGTGTCTGTGTGACATAGCTAAAGGCATATGATCCCAGTGCTGAAACACAAACACTTTTTTTCTTTCATTGTTTTCCTGCTTTCATATTAGAACATGATATTTGTGTTTTATTGATGTAATTTTTTCTCTGTATCACTCCTGCTGACCTCCTGGGACAGCACAATCAAACCTGCCTGCATGATTCAGAAATAGCTGCATGAAAGGTTGAGGTTTGGCTAAAAGTAAAAGTAAATGACTTTGGAAAGAAATGAAAGCTCTAGCGTAAAGTTCTGCCATGAAGACTTAATTGTCACATCACTTCTACTCTCTGATCTATCCAATCACATTCCAATACTTGAGTATAAAAGATCGGTACTTACCCATTTCTGAGTTCGCAGATGCTGATGTGCCAATTCACCGCCATCCTCCCCTCCACCTCCAAGTCAAAATCCTTTTCTACATCTAACCTACCAACACCAGGATGGTCCCTTCCAGACTCCACGGGGGGTCGGCTGCGCCTCTGCCTTCATCTTCAGGCAGGATATGCAGAGTCCGGACCCTCCGACTGCGAGCTACGGACGGGACCTATGCCAAAATACTTGATTGCTTGCTGGGTTGTTAATAAATGGATAATTGTCACACTGTCATTCTCCCGAGTCTTTCTGGTAGAAATGTTGATATCTGTAGCATAACTGCAGGCATATGTGGAAAATAACTGACAATTGAGAAACATTGCAAATGTGCTCAGAGCTAGAGCTCTAGCCATATCTAGAGACTTATTACAGACACTTGGCAGGTCGCCTTTTAGGCACCTATATAGAGGCCAGTTCACACTGCACCGACAGACGCGACCAACGCCGACAATCACCAGAATACAGTACATCACATCTCAGATATTCCACGACCCAACGATTTCCGATTCAACATGTTCAATAGGTAAAAACAAGTGGACAGCATGCCACTTTGACACATTTATGATGTATAGTGTATCTCTAGAAAGGCCAACAAAAGTGTTTGATTTCTCAAACTCCCTGAGACAAAAACACAGCAAACACGCAAATATGATGGGACAGGGTCGGTTCTCAATTAGGTCAGTTCTTGAGAATGTTTTAGATAAGCATTGTGAAAATAAGCTAGTGGATATTCATATATTCTCTTTGATGTGCAACCTCGGGGAGAATCAAACCCCACGATGGCATATTATGAGTTCACTAAAGGAATGTTGCGCATGTTTTGTATATATCCCTGAAAGTCTATTGCAAATGAGTCACAGGTGTGCTCAGCCCCAAGCCCTCTCGCCGTCACACGTTACCATGGTTATTTCTGGAGGTTAGGGCACATGGACAAGCACACAGTCATTTTTGAACTCTCTAACACAATCTCACAGTCAAAACACACTTATTGACACATATTTATAATGGCACGACTCAGAGTGACTCACAGCTGTTTACACAAATTTCCCAGCTGTAGCAACCCCATCACCCAGAACAACACATACACTGATGTTTAATTACTCTAACACAACTGGACAGTCAAAGGTTCAGGCATCATTACAAGGTGACTTTAGTGCCTTTCAAAATATTGTTTCATGTTTCAAAGCAGGCTAATTGATTTTTTTAGGTGCAAAGGAGACATCTCAGATGTCTTTCACAGAATTCTACCCATAAATCCATATTTCAAGAGCCGCTGGAAAGCTGAAAACTTGCTGTATTGCTTTTCAAATCGACCTCCCTGCTTCTTAACTTTTTACCAACCTAATAGGGCCTTATGTACATGTGGATAGTGTTGCCTTGCCCTTGCGGATCTCACAATTGCAGATTTCATGAAGGTCATGTCCTTACCCTATTACGAAAAATATTGGAGAAACCACATATTTTTTGTAGATAGATGGATAGACAGAAAGATGGATAAATGGATGGATAAATAGATGGATAGACAGGAAGATGGATACATGGATAGATAGATGGATAGATTTTTGATTGATTAATTTCCATTGTAAAAATCATTAGTTATTAACTTTGGGTCTAGTTGACACAGTCTCTGCTGACACTGGGCTGGGTTGTGGTTGTGTCTAGCCGCAGGTCGCATAATCTTTACTCTATTTAATTTGATGTAAGTGTGAATTTGCGAAATGATGTAACGAGTACATCAGGTGTACGCCAGTGTTTCTGGTTCCGGCTGACCAAATTTACGTAGCCCATTTTACATGATTTGAATTATAAAAATGTATAGGTGTCATGTGTATACCAGGTTAAAGATGTGTGTTTATGGTCTAGATTCAATCTGACAGAGTATGTCCGCTTCCCGGACAACGCTAGGAAGAGTTTCAGAGTTTAGGTGCTAAATAGGAAAAGGATCTACCGCCAGCAGTCAATTTTGATAATCTGATTTTGAGATTGCAGTATAGGTACTGGGGAGATAAAACATTAAAATCTTAATTAACAAGTAATTAGCAAGATTTTAAAATGTACGCAATGTTTCATAGGGAGCAAATGCAGTGTTGACAGAACCAGGCTAAGATGGTCATTCTTCCTGTTTCTAATAAGAACTCTAGCTGCTGCGTTTTGGACCAGCTGGAGTTTGTTTATTAAGCATGCAGGGCGACCACCCAGTAGAGCATTACAATAATCTAGCCTTGATGTCATGAATGCATGAACTAACTGTTCTGCATTTGTCATTTAGAGCAGTGGTTCTCAAACCTGTTCTGGGGACCCCCCACCAGTGCACATTTTGCATGTCGCCCTCATCTAACATACCTGAAACAACTCTTCAGCTTATTAGTAGTGCCTGCAAGACTTGAATTGGGTGTGTCTAATGAGGGAATTTAGATATATTATTAGGATGGAAGAATGTGGTTTTACAGATGCTAAAACGTGGCTTTCAAATGAAATTGGTATCAAAGAGCACACCCAGTTTCCTAACTGATGATGAAGATTTGACAGAACATCCATCAAGCGTTACACAGTATGACAGTGAAAGCTAATGCCATGCTTCCTTATATATCTTACAGATAGATAATGTTCTGATAGATAGATAGATAGATAGATAGATAGATAGATAGATAGATAGATAGATAGATAGATAGATAGATAGATAGATAGATAGATAGATAGATAGATAGATAGATAGATAGATAGATAGATAGATAGATAGATAGATAGATAGATAGATAGATAGATAGATAGATGTGTGGTCACACAGTTTGTAATATATACATTTTGTCTGTTAATATACACGTGATGGTGTATTACAGGAACTGACTTATTAATGAAATTGAATGCTAATGAAGAACAACAAACAAAACATTAGTTTTGCATCACTGAACTGTTTAAAATGAAATGGCGTTTGTCCTGTGCTAATGCATTCAACTGCATGAAGTTCATGACTGATGGACCAGTCACCCTTTCTGCCACGAATGGCAATAATGCATTGATTATGCTGAATAATCAAATTATTCATTCAACAATCAACTGCTGCTGGCAGGCAGATATGCCTTCATGTACCACAAGAATTCTGCCTTGGGCAATATTACATATTTATGGACTAATCACAAGATTATAGTTCGCATGCATTCCACAAATAAATAAATAAGCACATACTTTTTCAAGGTATATGCCAAATAAGCAGAAACAAACACAATGCATTTCATATTAGATGTCATATTCATTCAGCACTAGATGTATTAATCTACTACTTTTGAAAAATTTCAAGATAGAATTATTTGCAAAAGCAGTCTGTCATTTTAGCAACAGATTCAATAAAAAAGTATGCAAATAAGGTAACACCAAACACCCACTCCCTCACCTCCCCTAAAATATGTGTGGTACACACACTTTGCATGCGGCACATCCCATCGTAATTTAATAAATATTTGCCCTGTCGACACTAGAAAATATACTCAAATACTATTTTAAATACCATTTTGTTTATCGCCTTTTGTAATAAACCATAATATATAATACATAAAAAATACAATATAATAGAAATAAATTAAATAATGCATGTCCAGACACGGTGGTGGTTGGTGTATAAAGCAGTTGGTGTTTTGAGCTGAAATAAGTGTGCAAGTGACTCAACCGTTGCTCATTCAGAGGGTATGTCGTAAGCTAAATTTAATTTGCATTTCTCTCCAGTAGTCACTAGTCGTGTCTCCATTCAGTCCAAAGATAAGTTAAAAAATATTTAATTTCACGCCTTTTACGAAGCCAAGAATAGAGTCGAGGACATGTTTCATCATTTTTCGGCTTCACATCTCTGCTTTTGAATTTCTGTCTGAGTTCATTGTAGCATTTCTCAGTTGAGTGTTTGTTCATTTTGAATGCACTCACTTCAGGCAGGCGTCTGGATGCTTGAACGGTGCCATCTGTTGAGTCAGCAGCACGGAAACATTCAGAATGCAGAGACTGCAGCACACGACTCGTCAACTGGAAAGCCGGGAAGCTCAGCTTCGTTACGTCAATATGATTAGTTTAGAATCATTTCCTTTGGTAAATGTGGGACACCTAGAATGATTTACCTTTCGATTGCTCTGTAATGAGAAAACAAGGTCTTCGCTGCCTGAATGACAATTTGAAGAAGACCTCACTGAATCCCTTAGCACCACAGTAGCCAACAACAGTCAAAAAAAAAATTCTTAATATCACTCTGTATCCACCTTTTTCCTACTGCGTTTTAGATCATGGGAGACACTTCCAGTTTGGGGTTCTACTCGAAAGGACTGAAACAAATCATTTCAGATCATAAGGTTGCACTTTAAATAATCAATATCTGTAAGTTTGACTGAATAAGCTGAACATAGGCTACACTGCACATTTATGGTCTGTTCTTCTATTAATTTATGATATATCCCATAAAAAAAATACTGGAATGCACTAAAAATCTCTAATCTTTCTCCCCAAATCCTCACTTCTCTTTCCAAGGTTGTTTGCACATGGATGCTTTAAAATGTAATTGTTTACCCTTTTCTCTTCTAATATTAGCAGTGAATGTTTCTAAAGCAGGCATATGCAATAGTTACTGTGTGTCAAAATGAAGGCAATCACTAGAGCAAAGCTTTTGCTGATTCGGCCTTGTTCATGAAAGACACATTTTTATGTAAATTGTTCGTTAAGCCATTCCGACGTAAATTTTTGTAAAATGACAAAATTTGTAAAATCTAAAAAAAATGTAAAATAAAAAAATAAAACTTGTAAAATGGTGCGTAAAACGTTTGAACAATCTGTGTTCTAATTTAGGCAAACTGATGACATTTTGATGCACTGCGTAAGATAATAAAAAAGTTGATCTGTCCTGTCTTTTTTTTTTTTAATTGTTCAAGCTTGGGTAATAGGCAGCGCTCGTCATTGTCACTTTTTACCCAGCCGTCCAATCACAGTGGAGATGGGGCGGGACAAATACTACACCGACCAATCATCCTAATTGTACAACAACTGAACAACAAAGGAAAAGTTAATATTGCTGGTTACTGCATCGGAGAGTTTTCATTAAGGTCCATTTTACACTCAAATTACTCTGAATTTGCTCATATATTTACAAAAGTTTTGTGAATGAGGTCCATTGTTTACAGTTTAACTCAGTGGTTGTTAACTGGTTTGGCCATGGGACCAACATTTTCCCATGCTAATCAAGCTGGGACCCACTTTTTTAGGAATTATATTATTATTATAATACTTTTTTTTTTATCAAGCACATTTACTGCACAAAAATTGTTGACACACACAACTACTGTCCCCCTTTACTTAATGTACACATATACTAATCAGACATAACATTATGACCACTGACAGGTGAAGTGAATAACACTTATTAGCTCTTCATCAAGGCACCTGTTAGTGGATGGGATATACACTCACCTAAAGGATTATTAGGAACACCTGTTCAATTTCTCATTAATGCAATTATCTAATCAATCACATGGCAGTTGTTTTAATGCATTTAGGGGTGTGGTCCTGGTCAAGACAATCTCCTGAACTCCAAACTGAATGTCAGAATGAGAAAGAAAGGTGATTTAAGCAATTTTGAGCGTGGCATGGTTGTTGGTGCCAGATGGGCTGGCCTGAGTATTTCACAATCTGCTCAGTCACTGGGATTTTCACACACAACCATTTCTAGGGTTTACAAAGAATGGTGTGAATAGGGAAAAACATCCAGTATGCGGCAGTCCTGTGGGCGAAAATGCCTTGTTGATGCTAGAGGTCAGAGGAGAATGGGCCGACTGATTCAAGCTGATAGAAGAGCATCTTTGTCTGAAATAACCACTCGTTACAACCGAGGTATGCAGCAAAGCATTTGTGAAGCCACAACACGCACAACCTTGAGGCGGATGGGCTACAACAGCAGAAGACCCCACCGGGTACCACTCATCTCCACTATAAATAGGAAAAAGAGGATTCAATTTGCACAAGCTCACCAAAATTGGACAGTTGAAGACTGGAAAAATGTTGCCTGGTCTGATGAGTCTCGATTTCTGTTGAGACATTCAGATGGTAGAGTCAGAATTTGGCATAACAGAATGAGAACATGGATCCATCATGCCTTGTTACCACTGTGCAGGCTGGTGGCGGTGGTGTAATGGTGTGGGGATGTTTTATTGGCACACTTTAGGCCCCTTAGTGCCAATTGGGCATCATCACGTGAGTGTATTAGGCAGCATGTGAACATTTTGTCCTCAAAGTTGATGTGTTAGAAGCAGGAAAAATGGGCAAGCTTAAAGGTTTGAGCGAGTTTGACAAGGGCCAAAGTATGATGGCTAGATGACTGGGTCAAAGATTCTCTGCAGCTCTTGTGGGGTGTTCCCGGTCTGCAGTGGTCAGTATCTATCAAAAGTGGTTCAAGGAAGGAACAATGGTGAACTGGCAACAGGGTCATGGGCGGCCAAGGCTCAATTATTCACATGGGGATTGAAGGCTGGCCTGTGTGGTCCGATGAAACATACAAGCTACTGCTCAAAATGCTCAAGAAGTTTATGCTAGTTCTGATAGAAAGATGTCAGAATACACAATAGTTTTGTTGCGTATGGGGCTGCCAATCGAGCATCTGTGGGGTGTGCTGAGCAAACATGTCCGATCCATGGAGGCCCCAACCTCGCAACTTACAGGACTAAGGATCTGCTGCTAACATCTTGGTGCCAGATGCCACAGCACACCAGCGGTGGCACTAGAGAATTTTGAATGCAGGTGCTGAGGGGGCGCTAGATCATTGACAGGGGGAGCTACGCAGCGCAATTATATATTTATAAATACGAGCAAAACTTGGCCACTCAATTTTTAACATTCAATTATTTTATTTATCACAGTTTAAGTTTTAACGGTATTAAATTGAACAAGAACAAAATTCATTATACAATCAAATATTCTTAAAATTAATTGAACAAAAATTCAGTTGAGGACAATAGGCTATGCCAAGATCTGTTGCGGAGGTAAACCCGCTAAACGTACCCGTATTGGGCGTCGAAGTGACGGATCCGCGCCGTGGCTCTCAGCTGCGGCTCCGCACTCCATCCGCGATTAAAACCTTACCTCCACGGCGGGTCTGTTTGGGACCCGCTGATTGACTGTAGGATTTACGGCGCTGCCTAGAGGATCAACCGCGTCTACGGGCGGACCCGCAGCTGAGGAAAGGATGTATTCACGGACGTGGAGCGGATGCAGCGCGGAGCCACGGCGCAGGGCCGTGATACCTCCACAGCAGGTGTTTTTGCTGTGTGGGTAGCCCCATTGAAATTACCAATCACATAGTTGATAGAAAAATCTAGTACTGTCTTAAAGTTAAAAGACCCTGTTGAGAGAAGAAAAAAAACAGCATATGCTGGTTAGGTATGTTTTGAAGCATGGCAGCTGGTTTGAGCTGGTTAATGATGGTCCTGAGCTGGAGCTAGTTGCTTAGGACTAGCTTTGGACCTAGTCCTAAGCAACTAGCTCCAGCTCATGACCAACTAAGGATCAGCTTAAACCAATCGCCATGCTTCAAAAAAAAAAAAAATGTTCAGTTCATTTTGGTAGGAGCTGTACTTATATGGAAATAGTTAAGTGAAGTTGAGCGCTAAGTGGAAAGATTTACAGTTACATTTTTAGGTAAGATACATTAACAATGAACAATTAATAATTCAATATTTTCAAATCAATCATCAGCTATTGGTCTTATTTTCCCCAAGAAATCAAAGTTCCAGGCACATAGGATCAATCAAGTAGAGAGTGAAAAAATCTGAATTTCTTGAAATAAAATCCTTCAAAGTAGTCTCTTCAAAAATATCTTCTATCATATTCCCTTGAAACTAAATTAATAATCCACTCTTTTTCTCCTCATCCACTCTCTCACTTTCTGCCCCAATCACTCCAACTCAACAGGTGTCTTTGCACTTTTCTCTCAACGAAATGGCCGCCAAATGAGCAGAACAGGACAATTGTACAAAAAAAAAATAAATTAAAAAAATAGGAGGACAGAGGAAAATCTATAGGGTTACTGCATTTCTTCTTCACTTTTACTGTCTGTAAACTGTCAAATTCAAAGGGCTACGAGTTCATGTCTATTTGCTTTGAAACCAGATTGTCTAGTGCTGTCCTAAAAGTTAAGAAACTATGACCATGTAATTTAATTACTTTTTTGTCCAATCAGAAAGCATACTCCCTAATACTGAGTACAAAGTAACACAGGCTGTACCTGTGACATAATTTGAATTGCATCACCTCAGGAAAGAAATCTGCACCCATCAACTGATTTTATGGTGTATTTCTGCTTAGAAGTGTACTGAGAAGGACCAAAAACATTCATGAGTTTTCATGAGTTGCAATGTCATATAGTGCTGTTGGTAAGCCATCCCCCCAATGTTTGACTGCGGGATATTAATAATGCATTGAATAAGACAACTTTGTTCATTAATTCATATGTTGTTGCCATGGCATATGTCTTGTGGGATCAAGATTTTTTCAAAGGTAGCTCCGTGTACCATACGCATGTGCAAGTTAAACTGATCATTTTTGGCATTAAGTGAAATTATTTTATATGAAAAGAAAAAGAAAATTCACCTTGGAAAATAAATAGGTTGTGATTGATTAGAAATGCATTTACATGGTTTTACTTCAAAAGATTGAATGTTGTTTAAAGCTCCTGTTCTAAAGTACTTCAATCCGTTCCTGCAGGCATATCTCTTAGATTTTAATTTCCCTGCTGTTTTCATTATGGTTTGCTTAAAAAGCAAGCATTAAATAAGTCTTACTGCAATTATTCTTAATAAAAGCTTAATCAGGCAAGTGTCTATTCAAAAGCAAAAAGGGTTAGATGTGGTTCAAATTTTAAATTTTATTTTTGTATTTTTATAAATTCTGTTTACTGTTTGCTTTAGGTAATAAACAATGTTAAAATGCAAATTGCACTGACTTTTGTGCATAAAGCACACTCTATAATACTACATGCAAAAATGCTGCACAGTAGTGTATTTGCCACTGTGTGTCTTATTGATTTTCATTGATTTCAGTTTGCCATTTAACACAACACACACTCAGGCAAAAACAAATATCCTGGACTAAACCCTTCTACAGTTGAATACTAGGCTTCTTATGTGCAGCAAAGACTCATTGTTCATATAGGACTTGTGCATACCATTCTTTGCAATGAGTCCCCTAGGGCTTTGTACTAAGTCCAGTGCTATTCACCTTCTGACCCTATACTGCACTGCTCAACATTAAAGCATAACATCATTAACTTTTCCTTTGCAGAGGTTTTGGACTCATTGCCTAGAGATGATGTCTGGTGCCAGAACATCTACTGCTATCTTAATGACAACAACAGCAACAAAATAAGACATGATTGTAGACAGCATGGAATTAAAAAAGACATGAAGTCCATTTCAAACTGTTATATTCTGCTAGAATATAATGACATATTTGCAATTTATATGTTGCTTGCAAAAAATACATTGGTACATTTGAATAGTGATAGCAATCATAAGCAACAGCAAAGGTAATTCTCAACAAACATTGGTTAGACAAACACTGGCCCCGCCCCAAAACGAACAACATTGGCCAATAGAGACAGAGCGGCTCATCATAATCTGAAAACCACGCCCACTGGGGGGAAAACAAACCAACTGTCTCCATTGGCTTTCTATTGCGTAAAGCGGCCTCCTTGTCATTTCTGACTTATTAAAATAAATAAAAAAACGACCAATGTCTAAAAGCTGATATGTGACAAGGTGTACAGAAAACAAGCTAAAAAACACAGTTTTTATAAGCTGTTGACCCCAAAAATGCGTTTAAGGACACAAAAGTGCATACAGGCAATTGAGACAGAGTGCGACATGTTATATTACACTGAGAACTACGCCCACTGGAGGGGAACATAGTCAGCGACAGGAAATATAATAAAACTGACATTTGGATATTTGATATATTTACTGCACATGTAGGCATACTGAGACATTCTGAGTGTCAGGATCCCAAAGTGGACCCATTCTTCCTGCTGAAGCTTCACATCTTATTGCCTGTATCCACCCCTGTTGTGGGTGTGGCCTAAATGCGCTCTGTCTCTATAGGTGTGTTTGACTTCATGTGGCGCTGTGTATACTGATCGGCATTTGACTCGAAGCAAGGCATGCTGGTTAGCATATAATATATAGACCCAGTTGGTATTTAAATAGTATAGGTTTATGTTAAATTTGTTCTTGTACAGATGGCACTGTATTAAATGGTTACTTCAGCGATTAGCATTAAGCTTTGTATCAGTAGAAACCCGGGAGTATATTGATCGTATGATCAATGATTGTACTTTCAAATACCGTCCAAATATCGTCATTTTGCGTCATCTGAGGATTTTTTGGCCAGAGGCTAAAGACTACAGCCAGCAGTGGGCGCTATTTCCGTATGTTTTCAACATCGCACTCACAGCACTCGGCTCGGGAGCTGTGGAGATTCATGTAAACGGAGCGGTGGAGAGCAAAGTGAGTGTTTCAACTTTTCAAATGAATTCCTATGAAAGTTAAGCTTCCAAAGACATGAACTGAAAATGCGCCAGACTGATCACGCGCTGTGAATGTATGAGACCGCGAATCCGTGCTTACCTCAGCTCATGTGATGAATGTAATCTGACACTCAATCGGCTCACGCACATGATATTGAACAGATACGTTCAGTTTTTAATTGTAGTGTCTCTAACTGAACTGATTTTATGAAAATTAACGCGGTGGGCAAGTGATTCAGTAATCCAGTAGCCGTGCCTAGAGTGGCCTAGCAGGGCAGCAAAGCAAGTGCATTCTGGGAGTTGTTGTCTTTTATCCCCATGAGACAAAAATACATTTTCTGTCTTTTCTTAGTCTAGAAGGCACCAAATTCAAAAATAATTTCATATTTCTACTACATAAATGACCCAGTTTAAATACAGATTCATCTTCCCAGCACTGAAGTACCCCTTTAAGTAGTACATGAAAAGTGTTTCTGTTGCTTTATGAAAATGTCTGAAACGTTGTGTATTTGAGAAATATTGCTTCTAATCCACTTTCTGTGATAAAGTATGCAAACGTCGCACAAGTGTCCTACAGTAGGGCCCTATGAAATCAACTCAATTTTTTGCCAAATTCAGTGTAATTTTTTCCTAATTCCATTTTAATTTTCTAATTTTGTCCACATTTTCATAAGGTCCTACAATGGGAAGCAGAAAGGGTCTGACTTGATGGCCCATTTTAAATACCGCTCCCGACTGCAAGCCAGTGTCTTGTGAGTGCTGGTTGGGCTTGAACCCCTGCCCCTTTAACATGCAGCACCCCCGCTAAGACCTATTTAAGACGACACAACTTAAAATAACGTTTTGTTTTTCAACATGTTTTTCATTTTCCACCTTTATTCATAAAATGACTCTAATTCACTAACCCAGCATGTCTCAGAACACATTTGACACTCATGTTCAAAGCAACTTAAAACTACTTTTCCATTGTTTTCCAATGTAAACGCGCTAGACGGACATGTTTAACTATTGCGCTCGCATCTTTTGCAGCATCTCGCGGACGACATTGTTCTAAAAACGCGGCGCTCACGTTAAAATAAGTTCAACTCCTGAAAAACACGTCTCGTCAAGACCTTTGCGTTTTTTCCCCTTTCCTCTGCCCACGCCCCTAACTCCTGAACGCCAAACTACATGTGAGTATCATGCCGCTGTGTAGTGAAATACGCAGTTTAAAAAAAAATAATAATCATGAGTTCTGAGCGTCATCACATAACTCTGTCCTCATTCATTTGTATGTTCATCTGTCAGTGTTGTTTGTTCTGTTTATTATTAGGATTTTGTTTAAAATCGTCCACCATGGCACTCCCAATATCAAGCCCCTTCCCCAGCACCCCCTGATAAAATATGTTCCAGCGGCTCTCCCCTTTGAAATTTCACTGCATTATTCATAATATATTTATTTGTACCGGACATTTTATAACATACCTCACATGATGTGTGGGTCTTTAACTTATCTTCATTTTAAATAAAAAATGTTTTATATATTCTATTTTTCTTTCTACCGGCCAATGATGTGCTTAAACACAACCTACGAACTTCTTACATACAGTATATGTACTGTTGACTCTGGGTATTGAATTGGGATACACAAAAAATATTTCAAACTCGGAAATGACAGACTTCACACATTTGGCATTTAGGGCATTTTGCTTTGGAGGTTAATTCAGCAATGAATCCTTTTAAAGCGGTTGCATCTTATATTAAAAAATTATAAATGCAGTATTTGAATCAAATAATATAATATATACAGTATAAATAATATATTTTGCTCTAATTGTATCTTGGGAAATATATTTTTTTTTTCTGGAGAATAAAATGCTCTTTTCTCTGACCTTCATTCCTAGTTTCCCTTCACGTGACCTGTGATAATTAACAGCTACACTCAGCCCTCCAGAGACGTACAGATGTACGCTGTTGATTTCGCACGCTTGTTTTCAGCTTGTTCTAGTGGTAGTGTGGAACAGGCTGTAGGCGGCCGGCAAATTAGAAATCCTCTGTAAGCTCAATAATTAGCTGCACACCCTTGAACCTGAGGAAAACTCCTCAGTGACATGAATGAATTGAAGTTATTTCCAGAAATCTTACCCAGAGAGTGCGGTGCGGTGCGCTGCGAAGGAGAACCAACAGATGCCAGTCAAAACTGAGCTCACTGAAACATTTCAAGGACATCTGGACACACCGGTATGTGCTACTGCAACTTAGAGATGCTATATGGAGTGCATTGTTTTATTCAAAAGAATGAACAGAGAATATAACATGAGGCATTAGAAAAAATGTCAATGTTTTACTCTGTCAGAAATATAAGGAGGGCATTTACAAAGCCTTTGGTACAATTTTCTTAAAGTGTACATAAGGAATAAATGTGAAATATAAATGTGACTACTCTTAAGAAAACATCATGCACTGAGTGGAAATTTAATAATTCTGAATTGGATTCCAATATAGAACTACATGAGGGAATCTAATGAGGGTTACACACTGCAAGCTAATAAGCTCAAATCAATATTTCATGTTTAATTTATTTGGTAATTATCAGAGGCATAATTGATCAAATTGATGCTTTTTTTGGTTAATTCATACGGTCAATCTTTTTGAATAGCAACACAGCTAAGGTAAATTTGGTGTTTAATGATAATAATAAAATATATTCTACACTCATGTAATTTAATGACTCAATTTACATCATTTCAATAATTTTAAGTAATTGAATTGTAACCCATATTTTGCTACCCTAGTTGTTCCATATATTCCCTTGAAGCTTCCTTGGTTGCTGAGAAAACACTTGTCCTATAGCTTACCAAAATGCCACTGTGGTTTTATTGTATCTCTTCATCAGTGCTGTCAAGTTGCTCTCAAGGTACTTGACATGGGAAGTGCACTACAGATACGTTTCCACAAGTTTAGTAGCCTACTTCATTCCTTGGTTTCTTGATAGACAGGCCAATTCTGTAGTTGCTGCAGGTGATGGCAGAGAGATTGTAGTCCAAAGCGTCCATATCTTTACAAGTCACCAGGCAGATGTGGTTTACTGATCCAATACCAGTGGGGTCATCAGCTGTGCGGTCCAATTCATTTTTACAGTAACTTCACCAATTGTCAACCCACTATGTATTGTAACAGTTTCGGTAGTATATACACATAGATCAGCCATAACATTATCCCAATATTGTGTTGGTCCTCCTTTTGCTGCCAAGACAGCCCTGACCTGTCAAGGCATGGACTCCACTAGACCCCTGAGGGTGTGCTGTGGTCTCTGGCACCAAGATGTTAGCAGCAGATCCTTTAAGTCCTGTAAGTTGCGAGGTGGGATTGGACTTGTTTGTTCAGCAGATGCTCAATTGGATTGAGATCTGGACACCTCAAAATCATTGCTGTGCTCCTCAGACCATTCCTAAACCATTTTTGCATTGTGACAGGGCACATTATCCTGCTGAAAGAGGTGCCAGCCACTTCTCAGCTAACATTTGTATGTGGGGCCCATATGGGTATGAAATGGACTGAAAAATGGGCCCCATATAGGATTGGCCGCAGGTTCCATAATGGTCCAATGTTAATTGCCCAGATAGATTTCATATAGGATTGCACTTGCCACTAGGTGGGACCAAAATGGGCACTATGCACAAGACCCATTACGATCCCAGCCGTTTCCATGAAAGGGTGTACTTGGTCTGCAACAATGCTTAGGTAGGTGGTACGTGTCAAAGTAACATCAAAATGGATGGCAGGACTCAAGGTTTCCCAGCAGAACATTGCCCAAAGCATCACACTGCCTCCGCTGGCTTACCTTCATCCCATAGTGCATCCTGGTGCCATGTGTTCCCCAGGTAAGCCATGCACACGCACCCGGCCATCTACATGATGTTAAAGAAAACATGATTCATCAGACCAGGCCACCTTTTTCCATTGCTCCGTGGACCAGTGCTGATCCTCACGTGCCCACTGTTGACGCTTTCGGCAGTGGTCAGGGGTCAGGATGGGCACCCTGATTGGTCTTCGGCTCTGCAGCTCTGCAAAGAACTGTGAATTCTGACACCTTTCTATTCTTTCTACCAGCATTAACTTCTTGAGCAATTTGAGCTACAGTAACTCGTCTGTTTGATCGGACCACATAGGCCAGCCTCTGCTCCCCACGTGCATCAATGAGCCTTGGCCGCCCATGACCCTGTCGTCGGTTCCTTGGGCCACTTTTGATAGATACTGACCACTGCAGACCGGGAGCACACCACAAAAGCTACAGTTTTTGAGATGCTCTGACCCAGTCGTCTAGCCATCCCAATTTGGCCCTCAAATCCTTAAACTTGCCCATTTTTCCTGCTACTAACACATCAACTTTGTGTGAAAATCTTAACTTGCTGCCTAATATATCCCAGGTGCTGTGATGACGAGATAATCAGTGTTATTCACGTCACCTGTCCTAATGTTATGCCTGATCGGTGTAAATGAACAATGTTTACATGTTCTCTGTGTTACCAGGACCAAGAAATTCATGTTTAGTTGTCAGCAAAACTTTTGACAGCTCCAGGACTTTTGTGAAAACTACAGATTTTACGGATTTTTTTGTATCCCGTGCATGGACAGTTGAGAGGGTTATCAAAGGTGCAGTATGTAATGCAATATTGACAGCTAGTGGTTGAAATAGGTATCCAACACAACTTTTTGGTTGCTCGGACCTAGTTTGTTTGCTGGCTCCCTTGGCTACAATACGCGTTTGCTGCATCCAAAATGGCATACTTCCCTACTATAAAGTAGGTGAAAAACAGGATGTGACAAAAGTAGTATGTCCGAATTGACAGAACTCATAAAAGAGTAGGCAAAAGTACACTGATTCTGAAGTGTGCATATGATGGACAATTTAATAACCCATGAGACCACTGGAGAGGATTTATGAAAGGCGGTGAAGCAACGTAATTGATGCTGGTAGGTCACATGATAAGGGCAACATGGCAAATGTAGTGTGTGCAGATTACATTCATACATAAATTTATACTATTTGTACTATGAATACTCTTTAAACAGCATTAAGATAAAAATAGAACACTATGGTAACAGCTTTCCTACCTGTTTTGCTTTGGGGGGTTGTGCGGAACTGACAGAATGGCATAAAAAAAATAAAAAATAAACTTATATTATGGGTGTTGAAGTTTTCCTATTCCAAAACAGGCACACAAAACAGAAAAAATGCTGACCAACAACAGTTTTAGCTGAACGCAAAAATGCATTTGATGATTTTTAAATGATAATGAATATGATCATTAGATTTTATGCAAACTGCTCATGTAGCTGTCATTAAATAAAAAGGGAGGCAAAACAAATACATTCTAAAATGCATGTAAAATTCTCAATTCAACAATATAATTACCATGAAATCATTGTATTAAATTAAAAAGAAATGCAAAGTAGCAGCATTTTCACCCCACTGTAAATAAAAACGCATTAATATGCTGAAAATAAAAAACCCTCATCTGATCCTGACCTCATGAATCTCCATTCTTCTGGAAATAGAAGAGCAGCCCGGCATCTGCGCCACTGCTTTAGCTCTGGCTCTGCTGATGCCATCGCTTTCTAAATTGCAGTGCTGATAATGGGAGCGGATACAGTCATTTTCAAATGGACTTGCACTTATCGTTGATAGTTTCTTCTCGCATTGTCATTCACCTCGCGCGTCAGTCTGGTGGGCTTTTGATCGCTGGGCTGTGGGCCAGGTCAGAGTGTGATTTAAGGTTTCTTTCATAGTTTAAGAACTCCCGGTACATTGGATTTTAGTGTGCCGAGAACTACTGGAGGTCGACTGTGTGAAGAACGTGCTGTGTGCTGATGTATTTATGCCAAGTAACACATCATTAGAAATGCACTCCACACGGATGAACTTTGATGGATGGTTTTAATAAGCAATAAGCCACTTGAAGCCATGCATTACAATGAATTTTACCATAGTTTAGGGCTATTAAAACCCCCCTTAATCATGGTAAAAATCAATGTAACAAACGGGTTCAAGTGCCTTATGGCTTTCATTAAACAGAAGCAATGGCAGTATGATAAAAGACACTGGTGTTCAGTAAACCATTAGAAGAACTAACAATGCCAATAAATAATTGTTTTTCCAGATCATTTCTTGGTGTAACCGGGCTGTTTTCAGTTGTCATGTAGAAACTTGGTACATATATACAGACATCAACTGTTATTCTCACAGTTGTGTGTGCATATATACTATTGCTGAATGTAACAAAAATACAATTTCATTCATTGTGTCATTTTCATGACAATTAAGCACATTTTTCATTCAAATTCCCATATCCTATATTCCAGATTAAATTTTATTTACTATTTAAAAAAACAACAACAACACATTGATAGTGCTCGGTAGATTACTTCCAATTTTTAGTCCATTATTGCATAATTGATTACAAATGAAATAATACAAATTGTATTTAGTAATGTTATCTATTACATTACACATTTTAGGTACTTAAGTTTAGGTAGCCTACTTTACCTAGCATTGATTTGAATAGTGTGATCTTGTACCATATTGATATAAAAATACAGAAAGAAAAAAAAAAAAATATATATATATATATATATATATATATATATATATATATATATATATATATATATATATATATATATATATATATATATATATATATATATATATATAACTATAGTGGTACAACAGCTTGTCACAGGGGCAGTACCCTTAAAAGGACATATTTGTACCTGTTTTACCCCAAAAAGATTCATAGTAGTTCCTTAAGGTACATATTGCTAATCTAAGCTACTAATATCGCATTTTAAGGGTATTACATTTTACAAAGATGTCCTTTTAAGGGTACTGCCCCAGTGACAAGCTGTTATACCCATAAAGGTATCATTTTTACACAAATTTGTATTTTTCACGGGGATCCACTGGAGGCAAGCTTCATGAGAACACAAGTGCAGTTTATTCACAATTGAACAGAACATACCAGGACTTGATTTGAATAGACACAAACAATACTAGACAAAGACGCATGGCAACATGAGGGCTCATGCTGCATTCCAGGCAACCCGTAACTCGCGTTTTTCAAACCTTATACCCGTGAAAGTGCACTGGAACGGCAGTCAAACACCATGACTTCCCACACATGAACTCGTACTAGATTGGTGTCCTCCCAGTTACATGCTCTGATGCCTCATAGCCCGCAAAACAACGATGGCAGCCCCTACGGATGCAGTACCAAATACCAAATACATTTCCAATAAAAATAACGTAAAATAAAAGGTATAACAGCTACTCTTGCCTTATGCGCCATTTGTTTTCTCCTCCATTTCCCTTAAAATAAGCAAGGACTAAGCACCTTTGTCAGTTGAAATTATTGTAAAGCCCCATAGTATAAGCCTCATAGTGTCCGCCATGCTTTGTTTATATCTAGCTACCACAATTACTTGCACTCAGGCAGTTTGGCGTGACTTTGCCTGGACCGCTACAAAGACATGAGTCATGGTTTGAAGTCGTAACTTACAGGCTCAAAAACCTGCCTGGAACGCAGCATTAAAAATACACAGAGACTGAGGACTAACAAGGTACACACGTGAACAATGAACCAATGACAAAATGAGAAGCCACATTAATAAATCAACCAATAACAACATCACACGAATCTAGGGAAGCACATGAAAGGATCACATGAGGGCACAATGGAATCACATGACAAACCAGGAAACATTACTGATAAACTCCAACAAAAAACATGAACATGATACAAAACCAAGACACTACACATTACAGTATTTTCCAGAAAGGTTTATGTCTACTTTTCCTCAACAGTAAAAAAAAAATCATGCAAAATAATACACATTTATATTAATTAAGATTTCTATTCCAACTTTACAATTGGACTCTGTGCTCAGACCTTTCTTGACATTTCATTCGCACAAGGCGGCATATCTGGACAGTTTTAGAGTGATTCACACAATCAGAACAGGTAGAGCTGGTAAATGCAGGCACACCTCCGAATAGGAAGTCCATAAGGAGAGGGTCCCTTTAAAGACAGCGATAAACAAAATGTGAAGAGGTCGCTGACAGCTTTGAGTAGGTACATCTCAAGATGAAGTTGTTGTCATGCTAAAGAACATAAAGCTCCAGGGATGGGAAGCCCAATGAACTGCTCAGCAGGCCAGCATCACGTTCAAAGAGCAGTTATCTCACTTATGCTCTGTAAAATGCTGTAAGCAGACACATAGCTGTCATCTGGTCTGACAGTAATCCCTTATAAGAGCCGCTATGTGCGTGTGTATCAGGAGCTACATATGTCGAATGGTAGAAACTCCCACTGTGTGTGTTTATGTTGCTGCAGCTCATGGACTCCATCCATGTTGGGAATTAAACCAAAAAATGTGCAGTGTAAGGATAATACAAATGATTTAAATTTAAACATAATGTTGACGATGGAAATATGACAAGAAACAAAATATATTAACAATGCACTAATACAAAGTTCTGTCATGAAACTCTAGATGGCACAGATTGATAGGTCCTTTACTCAATCTGCGTGCAACCACATTATTCTCTACAGGGCACAGCTGATTGGTTCCTGCTGTATCAGTTATCAATGAGCTCGCTGCTCAACCTTTAAATAATTGGTTAACATTTGCTGTAGCAGTTGCAGCACGATTTCAGAAACCCTCCACCTTCCCCAGCTCCACCTGTATAGATCTGCTACAGGTAATATTGTCCAACAACTTGTCTTATTCGCAGCAGCTTGTTGTGTATGTATTGACAGTAGCAAGTTACTTACTTGTTAAGCAGCAGCAGCAGCAATAACCAACAGCAGCAGAAATAACCAACAGCAGCTGCAATAACAGCAACAGCAATAACCAACATCAGCAGCAATGGCAGCAGCAGCAACAGCAATAACAAACATCATCAGCAGCAACAGCAATAACAAACATCAGCAGCAATAACTAATAGAAGCATCAATGACAGCAAAAGCAATAACCAACATCAGCAGCAATAACCAATAACAGTGGCAATAACAGCAGCAGCAACAGAAATACCCAAAATCAGCAGCAATAACCAACAACAGTAGCAATAACAACAGCAGCAACAGAAATAACCAACAGCAGCAGCAATAACAGCAGCATCACTAATATCCAACAGCAGATGCAATAACAGCAGCAGCAACAGAAATAACCAAAATCAGCAGCAGTGACTGCAGAAGAAATAATAGACAGCAGCAGCAATGACAGTAGCAGCAGAATAACCAAAAGCAGTAGCAATAACAGCAGCAGCAGCAACAGCAATAACCAACAGCAGCAATAACAGCAGCAGCAGCAACAGCAATAACCAACAGCAGCAGCAATAACAGCAGCAGCAACATCAAAAATAACAAATATCAGCAGCAATGACAGCAACAGCAATAACCAACATCAGCAGCAATAACCAACAACAGTAGCAATAACAGCAGCAGCAACATAAATAACCAACATCAGAAGCAATGGCAGCAGCAGCAGAAATAACCAACAGCAGCAGAAATAACAGCAGCATCACTAATATCCAACAGCAGCTGCAATAACAGCAGCATCACTAATATCCAACAGCAGATGCAATAACAGCAGCAGCAACAGAAATAACCAAAATCAGCAGCAGTGACTGCAGCAGAAGAAATAACAGACAGCAGCAGCAATGACAGTAGCAGCAGAAATAACCAAAAGCAGTAGCAATAACAGCAGCAGCAACAGCAATAACCAACAGCAGCAGCAATAACAGCAGCAGCAACATCAAAAATAACAAATATCAGCAGCAATGACAGCAACAGCAATAACCAACATCAGCAGCAATAACCAACAACAGTAGCAATAACAGCAGCAGCAACATAAATAACCAACATCAGAAGCAATGACAGCAGCAGCAGAAATAACCAACAGCAGCAGAAATAACAGCAGCATCACTAATATCCAACAGCAGCTCCAATAACAGCAGCATCACTAATACCCAACAGCAGCTGCAATAACAGCAGCTGCGACAGAAATAACCAACAGCAGCAGAAATAACCAGCAGCGGCAGCAATGACAGTAGCAGCAGAAATAACCAACAGCAGCAGCAATAACAGCAGCAATAACCAACAACAGTAGCAATAACCAACATGCAGTAATGACAGCAACAGCAATAACCAACATCAGCAGCAATAACAGCAACAGCAATAACAAACAGCAGCAGCAATGACAGCAACACCAATAACTAACAACAGCAGCAATAACCAACAGCAGCTGCAATAACAGCAGATGTGACAGAAATAACCAACAGCAGCAGAAATAACCAGCAGCGGCAGCAACAGCAATAACCAACATCATCAGTATAAATAACAGCAGCATAGCAGATCTATTCCACCAAGACCAAACATATCAACATTTTCATATCCATTACCATGCCAAACATTTGTCATAACAGAAATTATGTAAATTTTGAAGAATCAAAGTCATTATCATTACTACAATCATAGTCAATGTAATGTTGGGTATTGCCTTGCTTGAGCTGCATCAGCTTAAGCTGAACAATGAATGAGTACTGGTAAACTGAAATGTTGTTTAATATACTTAACCAAATGTGTCTTATACATAGGCTTATACATCAACCAGATATCATAAGTCATTTCACTTGGCGGCCATTTTTTAAACGCTTCTCGGGCAGCTATTTCAGTCATGCAAAGTAAAACTCTTTGAATGTGGAAACATCAAATTATCCAAAGCTAATCACCAATCTTACGATTCAATTTTATATGTGAAATCACCATTGGAATCTGACAACAACTGTCTCATTGATTTGGTTTCTAAACGCTCAAATCATGATGGTGATGCGAATAGGACACATTAGGAATACGCTCTTTCCGAGACAATACGCTAAAATATTTTTTTCCTGTACCTAGAATCAAAGGCTAAAACCATCCACAGAGGCCAATTCAACACAGCAGGATACAACAAAGGAACGGATAGCATCTTTTTCAGACTCTAGGTCTGTGGCGTGTCAGATAGCCGTCTGTGAAATCTGTTTGAAAGAGGCTGCTGGGATGGTGTACAATGGTGTACTCGTTTTATGTTTTTTTAGGAGCTCATGTTTTCATATGGTTTTGTTATTTGTTTACACATCTATAAATTAATTATTTAAAAGAATAATATTTGGTTTCATTTTAATTTGTAAGATCTAATTAGTACACCCCACTAATGGACAGGTTTTGGGGCAGACCATAATGCTTTCTTTTTTTCTAAAATTGTATGTTATAATCATAAACACAAGTGTTAATTCGTTGATCAGAGGAGAACTGTATCCCTAGACTATCCATCACGACATGTAGGCCTTTTTGTATATTTATGTAGGCTACTCAATAGTAATCCTTCAATTTTTCATATTTAAAAATGTTTGTGTGCTGCTGCGTGTCACTGTGTGTGTAATAACAGAGTGTATGTGCGTTGTGGACCTGCATATAGGCGCATATTACTAATGCACTCTTTAAATAACACAAAAAATACTGCGCCATTGACTTTAGACCAGGTTTTTTTTGGTCAATGGTGCAGTCTACTTCATTTGCCTCAAAATAGCAGCACGCCAACACACCTTGTTTTCAGACCAACACGCCCATGGGCGCACAAATGGGTGCAAATGCATTTGCTATTTAAACAACGCTGCGCTGGACATGGAAATGATAACTGCATTGGGCTGAAACTAGCAAAAAAACACTTGCGTCGCACCTGCCGCCACATTGGTGTATGATAGGGCCCTTAATATTCAGCAATATTATTGATCTGACTGTACTGCCACCATTGGATGAGAACTGAACTGAGCCTATTCTGCAGAACAATAACACAATTTTCTTTTAGAGCTGCTGTGCAGACCAAAATGATCCCTTGTTTGCATCATTGATCATTGCATTGACACTTTAATACAAATCACATCATTCGAATTCATACAAAATCGCATCCTCCTAAAATAGTAGTTTTCTCATGAGATCGCGTTGTCTTGGCAGCCAAAAAAAGCTACGTTTTGCTCAAAAGTACTCAAAGTCTTTTAAGTACCAATAGATCTTTGTGCATTGCAGCATTTTTCACACTCACTGCTTTTCCCCTGTTAGTGGTGTAAAGTTCAGCCATGTTTAGCTGCAACTGGCGTGTCATTTTTCCTGTACCTAGAATCAAAGGCTAAAACCATCCACAGAGGCCAATTCAACACAGCAGGATGCTACAAGAGGAAGGATAGCGTCGTTTTCAGACTCCAGGTCTGTCAGATGGCCGTCTGTGAAATCTGCTTGAATGAGGCTGCTGGGAAAACAGCAGTGCTGGTAATAGTTTTAGCATTAACAAATGAGCATACATTTCTCTGCTTAAATTTTAAATCTTATGTTCCCGAATGTCATTGCAACATTTGCAGGAAATGATTAAGCCAAATACACATTCAATGCCCTCTCGCTCATCAAACAGCCAAGCAAACTGGTTCCAACTGGGTTATTTTCACAATATTTCTCTTTCCTTTTACCTGTCAATCACTTTTACCCAAGTGTGGGGTGAAATGGGACTGATGTTGGGAGTGAATTTTAAACTGAACTGCTGTTTTAATGGATGGCTAGAGCAGCTCTTTTTGGTTGTGGCTAAAAAAAGGCAGTGGTTATTTGCACTTAGTGAAAATAGTAATATATATTATATTTACACCATGTAAAAGTTCTTTGCAATAGGCCTATGTGTAACTAATAATTAGATGCTATTTTTACATTTTATTTTGGAAGATACATACTTTTTGTACCTCAGTATTGTTGTACCTTAACAGGATGCAATAATAACATTTGAGTGTAAATGGTTATATTTTTAAAATTATTAAATGGATGCCACCTTATTGGGACAATAAAAGCCCTCCCTACACATACCCCTAACTATAACCAATACATACTCTTATTATTATTAGGCATTTCGTTAGGCACTTTATTTCCTATTTATTATAAAATGTTCTTAATTTTTACTGTACGTAAATATCTTTCCAATGTGTGGGAAAAGGGAGAAAAGGGAGAAAAGCGAGCTCGGCAAAAGGTGGATTTGAACCCAGGTCGATCGCGTCAAAACGAAGTTTCATGAGCTTATGCTCTACTATCTACCTCACTGAAGACATTGAAATATGCGCAACCAGTCATCACGTGCTGTGCGTAGGGCACCAAGATCTGAGGGGCCACCAAAAGAAGACAACACCCCCAACCCCATAATTCACCTTTCTATAAATTAATGAAGAAGAATAGACCGCGCCAGAGAAGAAGAGACTCTGCCCCCCCCAACCCCCATAAAGGAAATACACTTAGGGTACCAAGATGACCAGCGACAAGACTAGTGTAAAGTGAACTTCACATCAAGGCACCATTTTCACTTGGTGTAAATAGGCACTCCGCTAAAAAATATATATGTTCAAGCTTTAGATCTGCAGTGCGGAGGGTTAGGGTCGCTGTTTATTGCTTCACATCCCCGAGAACAGTAGGTGAGTTTTTAGTAAGCCCAAATGGATAGAATTTCAATTAAATGTGACCTAATAACTGAGTTTAATAGCACAGACAGAAATGCCATTTGAGATACTGTGAGAAAAAGAAGAAAAAACTTATTTTATTATTACCTTATGCATCAGCAATCAAATGTGAATTTGAAAGAAGCCACACTTGCAAGTTTGAAGCAATCTTTCATTTTGAATCCACTCTATTTTCAAGACATTTGTTGCATATTTAATGCACGTCCTCATTCTGAATGAGAGGAATAGCTAATCAGGATATGAATATTTAATTCCTTCAGTTTATTCACCTTGAATCCCAATTTACAGGGCATGGAAAGACATTGACATGTGTAATAAAAAGGGGCTTTGTTGCACATTTAGGT
This sequence comes from Gobiocypris rarus, assembly GCA_023029165.1. NCBI lineage: Eukaryota > Metazoa > Chordata > Actinopteri > Cypriniformes > Gobionidae > Gobiocypris > Gobiocypris rarus. The sequence goes on along the minus strand of CM040929.1, from coordinate 21,938,792 downwards.
CGGTTAGGTAGATTATAACAGAAAGCTATCAGGATATGTTGTTGGTTTCTGCAAAACAGTCAGGTTATGAGCAGCTTTCCTCGTGCACCTGCTGTTTCCATGGTGATTGTGATTGGATAGGTAGTGGGTAGTTAGCGCTAGGCCCAATCAGGGTCTATTGGCGGGGAGGGGTGCTGTAAGACAGTTAGCCAACACGCGGATGACACTTCGATAAATCAAACGCCAGGCAATCAGAAAACGATCTGGAACTAATTGCTCTTGGTGAGGAAGAGACATGGAGAATCAATGATTTCTAGCAGTGGATGCAAAAAAGCCTTGTTAGTTCTAAGTGAGGTTAGCTTCAAGCATGATTCATATGGATTCATTATGAATTTTAGGTTAAGTTTATGATGAAGAACATAGAAACCATCACATTTTAAGCAAATGGTTAGAAACAAAAACAATACAGGCTACAGAACTGGTATAAATTAGGTTAATATATATATATATTTTTTTTTCACACTGCTGTTTCTAAGGAAAATGAGGGAAGTTATCCAACCTACGTCTTTGCCATTTAGATGATGTGTTGAAATATCGTGGCTGTGACAGAAAAGAAAAGCAGTTACTCAAAAGGTTTTTTTTGGAACATTGCAGTAAAACATTACAGTTTTACTCATATGCCTTTATAATCTTTAATCAAAATAACTTCCCCTCCCCCTTCTTTGATAATGTGTTCATTGGTGTGAGGGCGGGGCAACCTGTCACTCACATGAGAGCCACAAACATCCAATCAAATCCTGATGGACAAAATCAAGTCCCGCCCTTTACATACGTTTCTCTCGGATATATATCACAATAGCGGAAGAAAAGACTATTGCAACTTCCATTTCACGCCGACTAAAAATGTATATATAAAACACCAGAGTCTGTGTGGTGTTTCTGAACTCTGACATCTGAAGAAATATGGGGGGAAAGGACCTATTAGGAAGAAGGCTGAATTTAATGTAGCCTGATTTTGTTTGTAATATGTGACCCTGGACCACAAAACCAGTCATTGGTCGCACGGGTATAATTTTGGCAATAGCCAACAATACATGGGTCTAAATTATCTATTTTTCTTGAATACCAAAAATCATTAGGACATTAAGGAAAGATCATGTTCCATGAAGATATCTTGTACATTTCCTACCGTTAATATATATAAAAATGTATTATTAGTAGTAATATGCATTGGTAAGGACTTTATTTGGGCAACTTTAAAGGCGAGAGAATAAATAAAAAGCTTTATATTTTTTTGTGAAGAAAATGTCATTGAACATCTCTGACTCCAAAGCTGAAATAGCTTTGGAATTATTTCACAACATAATGGGTTTAGTTCAACCGAAAATTAAAATTCTGTTATCATTTACTCACCCTTAAGTTGTTCTAAACCTGTATGAATTTCTTGCTTCTGTTGAACACAAAAGCAGATATTTGGAAGAATATTGTCAGTCAAACAGTTAATGGGCCCCATTGACTTCAATATAGGGAAAAAATACTATAGAAGTCAATGGGTGCTGTCAGCTGTTCAAAATATCTGCTTTTGTATGAACAAAGAAATTCATAAAGGTTTGGAAAACCTTAGAAAATGATGACAGGATTTTGATTTTTGGATGAACTATCCCTTTAAACTTGCTTTCCCCATCTGTCTATTCCTCCATCTATCGTTGTGTGTGTGCGTTTTATATGTTTTAAGTCTGCAATAAAGATATGATGAAATCTCAAGAAGACACTAGCAGGCCTGTCTAAATATCACTCTCGCCTGACCATTATTTCATAAATCCAATGGTAATTTTAGTCATTTTGCTGTATGTTCTCCCTTTTAGTAGATATATTGATTGGCAGCCCCAGATGATCTGTTTTTCTCCATTCTTACTAAACACCAAACAATCTATTCAAAGTCTAAAAATACAATGATCATAAAAAGATAAATGTTAAAAATAAGTGCTAAACATGTGCAAAATCAGATGGTAGAGAGGGGCCTCTCAGCACAGAGAGACCACTGACCCATAGTGGGCTCTGATATCACTTTAATGACAAGCTTCCATGTCAACAGCGCTGGAGAGCACTTGACTGTGAGGGTGACTAAGAGATGGCCTCGAGGCCTGCGCCAGCACTGTGTTTTTCATTTATCTAAATGAACGGAGGATGCATCGCACTCTCTGAATTTGCATTCCTGCCCCTCTCTGCTGTTCATTAATGGCTGATGAATGCAGCTGAGTATAAAAAGGTGTGTTAAAGTCCTTTAGCTCGGCTCATGAATACTTTCTCGCTTTCATTTTCTCTCTCCTCCTCCTCTCGTGGCGACGTCTAATGTAGGTCATCTGTCAACCACCCACCCATTATTCTCTGTTACCTTTATGGCAGAGAGTAAAACAGGAGTTTTCTCTTTGCCTCCGGCCAAAGGAAACCTTAAGACCAGGCCTGACGCCGAGTACCACTGTAGCCCAAACAGTGCACAAATACCTTCCACGTCTACAGCTGTCTGGACATTGATGGAGACATTAATCTTGCCATGCATTTAGCATTTGGCCTTACTGTGCATTACCTAGGCCACTGTTTTTAAGTGCATGCATGTAAAGTCATTCAGACGAATCAAATACAATCTTGGATTTGATTGAACTATTTGTGACTCTGAGTAATATTCTATGAGGAAAAAATGTCAGGAAGAACTTGATTTTTATCCATTGAGCATTGAAAAGATGGAAAATAACTGATTTTTCAAATGTAAATACAGTCTGACAAGATCATTTTAAATGAGTGCCTCAAAGAGATTTTTTTAAAGATCATTTTCACTTCTACACAATAAGAAGACATATACATTCACAACATATCTGTATAAACAATGAAACACAATTAAGGCTACTTTCTGAGGCTCAGATACTGCAGTTCTTGTGGCATCTGGACAGTTCCCTAGGAGCCGATTCCAATTGAGGGTCATTTCTGCCTTCTAGTGGCGACTCTAAAGTACTACAACAGCAGAGATGTGAAGACAATGCAGTATTCCTCATATTTAAGCAACAACTGATTAGCATTATATTTGGGGTTCTTTATAAGTGCAACATGAAAAAAATAAAAATAATAATATTTGTAGGAATATGCATTTTTATGCTACTATGATAATTGTGCGTGCGTGTGTGTGTGTGTGTGTGGACTGGTAATCCCTACGGTATGGGGACAAAATGTCCCCACAAAGATGGCAATATCCAAAATCCTTGTCCTTGTGGAGACATTTTTTGGTCCCCATGAGGAAAACATCTTATAAATGACACTGAGTGATGTTTTTGAAAATGTAAAATGCAGCATGTCTCCTGTGATGGGTAGGTTTAGGGGCAGGGGCAGTGTAGGGGGGTAGAAAATACGATTTGTACAGTACAAAATGCATTACGCCTATGGAATGTCCCCACATTTCGCAAAAACAAACAGAATGTCAAGAGGATTGACTTGGTCTCATGAGACCAAAGTATGGGTTCCCAGAAGTTTGTATTTTGTGGGCCTTGAAAAGAGAGATAAACATACTGTGATAAACAAGAGAGATAAACAACTGTGAGGTAAACTCTTTTCATTTCTTTTGCAGGCTCTGAGACACTTGCTTGGTATTTTTGCTGCTCTTTGTCTAGGAAAAAATCTCTCATCAGTCATCACTAAATGGAAGCTTAAAATGGAGGCCTGATTAGTTCAAGGGCTTTGTCACAAGTCCATTGTTTTTTAATTTCTGTTACTTTTGCTATATTTTCACATTAAACAATGATTTTGGTAGTCCTTGTACCACTGTCCTCTTTTGTGCTAAGGAATACGTCTTCTGACAGTTCTCTCCGTGTTCCATTATTGTCATCCCCTTACAGAAAAACCACATGAATTTCACATATTAGTTTTTGCACCTCTGAAATTCATGTGGTCATTCTGTAAGGGCGTTAAGTCTGATAATGATTCAGTATTTTAATTGTGAGGAAATTACTTCTCTTTAATGGTTCAACATACTTACCTGTGATCAACATAGGCCTACTTATCAAAAATGGCCTTAAACTTATACCAGAAAAAGAAACAAATCTTTTTTCTTTTTTTTTTATGTAACTTTCAGAAGGGTTTACTCATTTTTCTAACACAACAAATGTTACATTTACAAAAACATACATTTTAACATTAGACATTAAGGTTTGATGTTAAATCCACTATTGTTTTATATTGTTATATAGCCTTTAATGGAATTACATCAGAAGTATAACTAATTAAAATACAGGAAAAATAAATCCCTTACTTTACTTTTCCAAGGGAAAAGTAACTAAAATACAGCAATTCATTAATTAAGAAATGCATCACACACAACACTGGTCATGTGACACTAAAGATTGGAGTAATGATGCTGAAAATCACTGAAATAAATTACATTTTAGAATATATAAAATAGACACACTATTACTATTTATTTTTTACTGTATTTTTACAGTATTTTTTACTGCATAAACATTTAACCTCTGTGAGGACTTGCTGATTTCATAAATGTCTTACTGAAGATTATCCTGCTTATTTAAATTAATCATAACTAACATTTCTGTTTCTTGCAGAATTAATATTTGTATGGTTTTGAAAACTAAGGCCTGGTTTCACTGACAGATTGAACCAGGATTAGGGCTTAATTCAATTACCTTTTATAAAAGTGCATTCAGTAACGGCTCCTGGACGTAAATTTGGCAGATTCTGGGTCTTAGCACTAGTTTATGATAAACATTTTGTAAGCTTTATATTTTAACCACTGAACACATCAGACACACTTTTGGCAGAACTCTAATGTCCTTGCATTATTCAGCCTGAGGGTGGAGCTCTAATGATAATTGACATACTCAAAGAATGCCATCTTATAGAATTGCCTTGATATAGTATTTATTGCATCCGAATGTTGTCTTAGATGCCTTAGAAAAAGAAAAATAATGATGTGCATCTTGAGACAAAACAATGTCATAAGATATGTCAGTGCATGTTGATTTCAGTTAGAACAGCTCATACATGCATTTTAGTATGGGATTAGTTTAAGCCTTGTCCGAGGGTAACCAAGGGTAAATATCACCAACACTTGGTGAAATTGGGTCTGAATATGAGTCTGAATATAACAAAACTAGACAGCTGTCTATATACACTGATCAGGCGTAACATTATGACCACTGACAAGTGAAGTGAATAACACTGATTATCTCTTCATCATGGCACCTGTTAGAAGCAGGAAAAATGGGCCAGCTTAAGGATTTGAGCGAGTTTGACAAGGGCCAAATTGTAATGCTAGATGACTGGGTCAGAACATCTCCAAAACTGCAGCTCTTATGGGGTGTTCCCGGTCTGCAGTGGTCAGTATTTATCAAAAGTGGTCCAAGGAAGGAACCATGTTGAACCGGCGACAGGGTCATGGGTGGCCAAGGCTCATTGATGCACGTGGAGAGTGAAGGCTGGCCCGTGTGGTCCGATCAAACAGACGTGCTTCTGTAGCATTAAGAAGTTAATGTTGGTTCTGATAGAAAGGTGTCAGAATACACAGTGCTTCGCAGTTTGTTGCGTATGGGGCTTCATAGCCGCAGACCAGTTTGGGTGTCCATGTTGACCCCTATTTACTGGGCACAGTGGGCACGTGAGCATCAGAACTGTACCACAGAATAATGGAAGAAGATGGCCTGGTCTGATTAATCATGTTTTCTTTTACATCACGTGGATGGCCGGGTGCGTCGCTTACCTGTTACCTGGCACATGGCACCAGGATGCCCTATGGGAAGAAGGCAAGCCGGTGGAGGCAGTGATGTTTTGGGCAATGTTCTGCTGGGAAACTTTGGGTCCTGCCATCAATGTGGATGTTAATTTGACACGTACCACCTACACCCTTTCATGAAACGGTATTCCTTGTGGCCTCGTTCAGCAGGATAATGCGCCCTGCCACAAAGCAAAACTAAATCAGGAATGGTTTGAGGTGTTGTCTTGACCTCCAAATTCCCCAGATCTCAATGCAATCGATATTCTGTGGGATGTGCTGAACAAACAAGTAACTTACAGGACTTTAAGGACTGGACTGGAGTCCATGCCTCGATGGGTAAGGGCTGTTTTGGCAACAAAAGGGGCACTAACACAATATTAGAGGTCATAATGTTATGCCTGATGGGTGTATATATCCTCATGACTAGACTAAAACACTAGATATCTAATTCAAGTGATAGTGTTTAGGGCACGAGACATCTTCCGACACTGCCAACGTCGATTAGGAGATGCGCTAGAGGAGCATCGGTCAGAAGACATTTAGGGACAGTGATTAGGAGGCGTCCCAGGTAAACTTGAGTCAGGTGAATAGGGGAATTTCAACCACAAAACCAGCAAAACACAATTAAAAAGGACTGCATCTTTAAGCGAGTGCCATTTTTAAAGTCCACTGGACCAACAGTGCCAGTAGTTGAAATACCCTTGTAAATATGTACCAGCGGGTAATGCAACAAGTTAAATTTTTACTTGGTGAGATAAGGAGGATGATCTCTAGGGCATTTGTCAACACAGTATAATGGGAGAATGTGCACAGCCACTGAGTGGTCTTGTATAAAAGAGTCCTCCTTTTGACTTTGGCAGATGGTTAACTCTTTGATTTCTCCATCATAGAAACAGAGACCAAAACCAGAAAACAACAGCTATTCATTTGTGAGATCAAAATGAGAGTTCCTGTACAAATCATCGGCTTTTCCTGTTTCCTATTTTCTGTTACCTTTGTTCAAGGTCAAGGTAAGTTTTTTTTATTTTTACTATGTAGAATGTTATGCATATTATGTGCACTTTCAACACTTTTAAGTGACCTTAAGTGGTTTCAAAGTGTGTTGACTAGTACATCTTTGTGTGCGTTTGTTTGTGCTTCTCAGAATGTCTTCGAGAGGACATTACATATGAAAACATAGAACCAGTTGCGAAAGCTTCATATGATGATGATGAAACAGTGAAATTGAACTGCAAGACAGGTTATATTGGCTTTTATAGGTTAAAGTGTAAAAATGGACAATGGCTGACGTATATTGCACGAAGCTGCTCAAGTAAGAAAATTGTCAATATGGTGACCATATTTTCTTCTCATTTAATTAAATGTTCTCTTTCAGGGTAAAACTTGTTTGATTTCTGCAGAGAAAAAATGTGGTCACCCAGGAGAAACACCAAATGGTGAATTTAAACTTATAGAGGGGAGAGATTACACTTATGGAGCAACAGTGGAGTATACTTGCAAGACAGGGTAAATGTGAAAAAGCATTTTCTTTGTTCCCTTCTATTCTCCTTACTAATTTATAAAGTTCAAATCTGTCCTGTTTGACTTGAAACTCCTTACACTTACACTTTGTGTTCATAATGTAGATACAAAATGGCAACCAGAATCAATCTGCGTCACTGTAGAATGAAAGGATGGGATAATTCTATCCCTGTCTGTGAGGGTAGGATATCTTGAAAATCTGTTTACATTATTGTCATTTGATTCACAAAGGTGCTGTAAGCATTTGTTATGGTAAGATACGTAGAGCATGATTCTACTTTCTGAAAGATAACTGTCCTGAGAATTCGCGCCATGATGACATGTTACTGTTTACATAGACTAGAGTGACAGTCAGTAACTTAAAGGAACACTCCACTTTTTCCAACTACCCTAGAGTTAAACAGTTGAGTTTTACCGTTTTGAATACATTCAGCCGATCTCTGGATCTGGCGGTAGCACTTTTAGCATAGCGTAGCATAATTCATTGAATCGGATTAGACCATTAGCATCTCATTCAAAAATGACCAAAGACTTTCAATATTTTTTCTATTTAAAACTTGACTCTTCTGTAGTTACATTGTGTACTAAGACCGACGGAAAATTAAAAGTTGCGATTTTCTAGGCCGATATGGCTAGGAACTATACTCTCATTCCTGTGTAATAATCAAGGAACTTTGCTGCCGTACCATGGGTGCAGCAAGCACAATAATATTACGCAGCGCCTGCAAATAGTCCCCAGCTAGGTAAATTCCAACATGACAGGCATTAAGGCTGAATCCGAAATCGCCCACTATACCCTCAATAGGGCATTATTTGAGGGGACATCCATTTGTAATAGTGTCCGAAACCATAGTGGACGTTATTGAGTGCACTCATTCAATACCATATTGCACTGCAATAACGATTGTACAGCCTATGTACACTCAGCAGCTGTCCGAATTCACACTCGTTTTCATTCATTCCTTCAAGTGAACTGTATTAGTGGACTAGCGTAGGGAATTGTAAGTGATTCAGCCTAAGTTTGTGTAGTTGCAGAGTTGCAGCCGGCAAATTAGGTAGTGTATTTACCTGTGCGATTTGCCATGGTTCTGTGCATTGTAAAGGTTAAAATCTGTTCTCCTCCTCCCTTTATACCCAAGTCTGTTCAGCCACACTTTCTTGCCTTTCATGTTCCAAAAACTCATCTTCAGTGTATTCCGGTTCAAATAGATACGGTTCAGGATCTGCAGCAAAGTCAAGGCACACTCTGATGGAAGTTAGCCTATTTTCAGGTGCTGCGTAATATCATTGCGCCACTGCACCCATGGTACAGCCGCAAAGTTCCTTGATTATTACGCAGTAATGAGAGTATAGTTCGTAGCCTTATCGGCCTGAAAAATCGCAACTTTTCATTTTCCGTCAGTCTGTAACAACAGAAGAGTCAAGTTTTAAATAGGAAAAATATCAAAAGTCTTTGGTCATTTTTAAACTAAATGCTAATGCTCTAATCCGATTCAATGATGTATGCTAAGCAATGCTAAAAGTTCTACCACTAGATCCGGAGATCAGCTGAATGTATTTGAAAATGGTAAACCTCAATTATTAAAAAAATTGAGTGTTCCTTTAAAAGAGTCTGCAGGCCTCGTCCAGAATTATTGTTTAGCCAATCAGAAGGCTTTTGAGGTGCTTTCTGCCAGTCATGCTTGGCAGTCTGCCTATCATTTTGCATGTTCCCAGCAGGCACTCTATACACAGGATTCAGACAAAGAGTGTGATAAAGTTAAAGTGGTTTTCACAATGCAAAAGGTTCAAGATCACAGACATTATACATCGAAACAGCTCAAATGCTGTGCTTGATTACCTCTTACCTAATTTGACAGATAAATATACCTTGGTAAAAACAGCAGGTGTGTAGAAATAGGAGCGTGTCTATGTCGATGCTGAAAATTCTCAAACTGCTAACGTTGCTTACAGCACCACAAATGTTGCCAGGTTTCCCAAAGCACAATGTAGAACATTAATAACATGCTGGTTGCATTCAATCTCCATGGCAGTTATCTCGGAATTGCACGTAAAAATGTTTGTTCATAATAAACTCAAAAGTAGATTAGGCTACAACTTTAGCTGAACTTTAAACTTCAAATTTAAAATGACAAAATATTGAAATTGAGTTATTGCAGTGTAATGTGGGATCGAATGAGTGCACTCAATAACACCACTACAAATGGCTGTCCCCTCAAATAGTGCACTATTTAAGAGTATTAGTGGGCGATTTCGGATTCAGCCCCACACTTCGAGGCTAAGCATATCCCATCATGCATTATGTTCGGGATCTCATGTGCCCTGGAATCACAAGATGTCGAAGAAAACATTCCACTTTAAGTTAAATTAATTAGATATTACATATAATTTGTGGGTAAAACAAAGTTTTGCACATTTTATTGGTGCAAAGACGAGTAGGCGTGAGTAGTATGTGTATTTTGTACATTGCTTTTTATCACTTAATTAGAAGCACTAAATTGTTTTAATTGTGTCTTCTGTTAGTTACACAGCGACTACTGAAAAGACATTTAGAAGTTTATTTTAAAAAGCAAAGTATTGAAAATAAATAATAATAAAAAATAAAAAAAGCTCTGTAAACAGTTGCACTTTGGTTCCATTGGGTAATCAAAAGGTATATACACAATTACGGTCTTCATGGCCACTTGAATGGGCCAAACACAGGATATACGTCATGGAGACAAGTGGTCATTTTCTATTATTATACTTCTTTTAAACTAAAAATAGGACTTTCAGTCTACATTTTCTTCTCATGTACACTTTATGTACTTCTCAGAAATATACTTAAAATTGCACTAAAGTATACTTGACTTGTACTGATAGAAAAGTATATTTATCCTATACAGGTCCTTCTAAAAAAAAAAATAGCATATTGTGATAAAAGTTCATTATTTTCCATAATGTAATGAAAAAAATTTAACTTTCATATATTTTAGATTCATTGCACATCAACTGAAATATTTCAGGTCTTTTATTGTTTTAATACTGATGATTTTGGCATACATCTCATGAAAACCCCAAAATTTGCATATTTCATCCGACCAATAAAATAAAAGTGTTTTTAATACAAAAAAAGTCAACCTTCAAATAAGTATGTTCAGTTATGCACTCAATACTTGGTCGGGAATCCTTTTGCAGAAATGACTGCTTCAATGCGGCGTGGCATGGAGGCAATCAGCCTGTGGCACTGCTGAGGTGTTTTGGAGGCCCAGGATGCTTCGATAGCGGCCTTAAGCTCATCCAGAGTGTTGGGTCTTGCGTCTCTCAACTTTCTTTTCACAATATCCCACAGATTCTCTATGGGGTTCAGGTCAGGAGAGTTGGCAGGCCAATTGAGCACAGTAATACCATGGTCAGTAAACCATTTCCCAGTGGTTTTGGCACTGTGAGCAGGTGCCAGGTCGTGCTGAAAAACGAAATCTTCATCTCCATAAAGCTTTTCAGCAGATGGAAGCATGAAGTGCTCCAAAATCTCCTGATAGCTAGCTGCATTGACCCTGCCCTTGATAAAACACAATGGACCAACACCAGCAGCTGACATGGCACCCCAGACCATCACTGACTGTGGGTACTTGACACTGGACTTCAGGAATTTTGGCATTTCCTTCTCCCCAGTCTTCCTCCAGACTCTGGCACCTTGATTTCCGAATGACATGCAAAATTTGAGCCACAGTCCAGTGCTGCTTCTCTGTAGCCCAGGTCAGGCGCTTCTGCCGCTGTTTCTGGTTCAAAAGTGGTTTGACCAGGGAATGCGGCACCTGTAGCCCATTTCCTGCCCACGCCTGTGCCCGGTGGCTCTGGATATTTCTACTCCAGACTCAGTCCACTGCTTCCGCAGGTCCCCCAAGGTCTGGAATCGGTCCTTCTCCACAATCTTCCTCTGGGTCCGGTCACCTCTTCTCGTTGTGCAGCGTTTTTGCCACACTTTTCCTTCCCACAGACTTCCCACTGAGGTGCCTTGATACAGCACTCTGGGAACAGCCTATTCATTCAGAAATTTCTTTCTGTGTCTTACCCTCTCGCTTGAGGGTGTCAATGATGGCCTTCTGGACAGCAGTCAGGTCGGCAGTCTTACCCATGATTGCGGTTTTGAGTAATGAACCAGGCTGGGAGTTTTTAAAAGCCTCAGGAATCTTTTGCAGGTGTTTAGAGTTAATTAGTTGATTCAGATGATTGGGTTAATAGCTCGTTTAGAGAACCTTTTCATGATATGCTAATTTTTGAGATTTCAAAATTTTCATGAGCTGAATGCCAAAATCATCAGTATTAAAACAATAAAAGACCTGAAATATTTCAGTTGGTGTGCAATGAATCTAAAATATATGAAAGTTATATTTTTATCATTACATTATGGAAAATAATGAACTTTTATCACAATATGCTAATTTTTTGAGAAGGACCTGTATATACATTTGAAATTAGTAGTATACTGAAAGTGCAAAAATTATAAATAAATAGTCAACTATGAGTATAATGTTATGTTCACTTAAAGAAAACTTACAAGTATACTTGCAGTATACACTATTAAACTAATAGTTTACTGGGAGCATGCTTCAAAAAATGTGCTTGTATTAAAAAAGTAAACTACTAGTTTACTTGTAAATTCACTTGTAGTACAGATGAGAAACCTAGTTGTGCACTTATGGCGCTTTTCGCTCCGTTTTCCATTGCAGATAGTACCTCCACAATAGTACCTGGTCGTCATAGCGACGCCGCAAGAAACTGTCGTGACGTAATCTTCTACGCGATACACGCGCTAACCAAACAAAGGAATGTCTGCACCTCCTTGTTTGACCACGGCGTATTCTTCCGAGTTGCAATTATAGTATTGTGTATATCACACAATCTCTGGCCAAACTATTAAAAAATGCCGGGGTTATTCAGGATACTCCGTCTGGTGCATGCAATGATAATGCAGTGAATAGTGACGATTCTCTCTGACCAATCAACAGTCTGCAGTGTTTTCACGTCACATTTTAGTATCGCCTCAGCTCACTCAGAACCTTGCCGGAGGTGATACGAAAAAAAAGTACCTGGAACCAGGTACGGGTACAATTTTTACAGTGGAAAACCAAACAAAGGCAAGTCGAGGTGAGGTGAGGCAAGGTGAGGCGATCTGGTACTGTGTAATGGAAAAGCGCCATTCAAGTTTACTGTTACACTTATAGTACACTTAAACGTATACATTTATATATTAAAAGTGGGCCAATTTAGTCTCAAGCAGTATTGAAATAGGTCTTACTTGGGTCTTCAGCCAAAAAAGTTTAAATCCTGCTAGCACACTTCCCATATTTACGCATTGTCAGTAGGTAGAGAGTAGGCGTAGTCTTTTGTGGCTGTTTGAACATATCCAATCACATGAGCGTCTACATTCACAGATTTTACTTTATTCAATTTCTGTTTATGTCTAACCGACACGTTTTAAGTTTTTAAGTTTGCCTTGTAAGTTTTCTTCACAGGTAAATATGACATTTTTAATAATTTCTTTATGTGAAGTTTGTGTGAAATTCAAAACAAAGGTGTAGCTTAATTGATGACGCCAAGTTTGAGCGCAGAATCTTGGGACATGTTGTCTTCACCTCACAGCCGGTGGAAAGAATCGGGATAGGACTCTGGTAGAAATCATGTTCATGGATGCGATTATTAATTTTACCATAGTATGAAGCAGAGCAGGACCGAGTGTTGTGGGAGCTGAGTAAGGCCACTGGAGCGATTGTTAATGAGAAGAACAACACACGCCTCGCGAGCAGCGGGACTTTTATTATGACGGGACACAGTCGCCCGCGCCATTTCCGCTTTTCCGGTCATGAGTATGAGGTAACGCAGCTCTGTTATCATGTTAGATACATTTGAGTGTGTTGAAAAAGATGTTATGACATTACTCTGTGTGTTCGCTCTAGTCTGCGGCTGCTGTAACACTTGTTCACACTGCTGTAAGAGTAAAGCATTTCTGCAAAATAAAACATGAAACCGAGGATAACACAGATATGACGCCATTGACAGGCGACTCCCTCACACCCGTCCCGGTTCCTTGGTTAAAATAGCAATTTTCTCACAATTTACAAATAGTTGTAAGCATTTTGGATATTGTAAGTACTCAATTGAACAAAATATATAACACTGGCCAAGTGGTTTTACTGCAAAAATCCTACATAGTGCACCTTTAATATCAGTGATACTGGCCTTCATAAAAAGATAAGAGTGAAAAGATTAACTCTTTTCAAGGATTAATTTGAAAAGAGTAAATGTGAAATTATCACAATATACAAATATTATTTATATTATAAACATTTTATATTTTTTAATCACGATTAAAAAAAATTTTGCAATTATTTTTTTTTATTTTTTTTATCGATTGACAGCACTAATTATTGAATTTAACTCTTTCCTTGCCAGTATTTTTTTTTAAGTTGCCAGCCACTGTCATGGCCCCCAGAATATTTTGTTGTTTAAATATCTGAACATGCAATATATCAAACAAAATAACAGATACTTTATTTTAATGTGGGAAAGTTCCATAAAAATAAAAAATAAACATTTTGAGCAAAACGCTGAGAAAATCGTGTTTTTGTCAAAGACTAGATACAACCAGATAGTATTCAGAATGATGATCACAACACAGATGGAGTAGATCGAGTCCATCAACACCTGCTAAGCTTCACAGTCCTCTGGCTCATCCTGGGTCGACATTTTATTCAGGAAATGTCCATCAATGGCAGGAAAGAGTTCATAATAAATGGATGATGCTTCTTTTTGCAGCTTGCACATGTTGAATTGGCTTTTGTCAGGTTGCGGAATGTCTGAGAAATGATGTACTGTAATCTGGTCAGTGACCATGTTGGTCAGTGTCCATTTGTGCAGTATTAATTGGTCTTCATGCATATCATGGCAATCACATATTGCATATTGCACAGTAAAAGTCACACAAGTAGTAAAGTTACAGTGCTTAGACCTCAATATAAAAGTGAAATGGAGAGGGAGTCTGAAAATGTGCAAAAGAAAATGTGCAAATTTTCGTGTTTAGGAGATAAACGTGGTGAAAATTGGGACCTTAGTGGACCTGGCATCTCCCGTTAATGATGCACTTAGAGTGGTCTACATGCTGGTTTGGGAAACAGGCATTATTCTAATGTTAAAATAACATTTGACATAGAGTGATTAATCAGGAATCCCTGCCTAAATCAGTTTATTTATTTCCTAGAGGTGAGATGCCCTGTGATTCACCCAGATGGGGATGTGACTGCTCTGGGGAATACACAGGAAGGAACCTACGGTGATGTTATTCACTTTGAGTGTGGATCGTCTGACAAAAAGCTAGATGGGAGTAGTGTCATTCATTGTTTGGAGAATGGCGTTTGGAGCAGGCCTGTTCCACAGTGCATAGGTCAATTCCAGCATATCTTGCTTTGCCACTGCTTGTACATATCATAAAGAGATAACTAATACTATAAATACTAAAATCATTTAATCCGTAGAACATTGGTACCGATAATTAATGATGGTATAATGAATTGTGAAGCAATAGTAGAGTATATTATAATGAGGGGTGCACATATTGGTGCGCAGGCGTGGTAAAATAAACAACGCACAGCAGAAAATATGAAGTTTGCGTACCAACTTTTTGGGGGACAGCAACATGTTCACTTACTCGAGTAGGACTTTTCTCCAAAATAGCAATATGATGTGCTCGTTAATTATTAGGTAAATGCCTTTCTAGTTAGCTTTTTCTAGGGACCTACGATTTCCGTGATGCAGAAATCACAGAATCCTAGCCTGACATCATCATACTCAATTCTAGTCAGAATATGAGTCTGATACTGCTCCGTTGGGCTGTGATTATGGGGCGTTTCAACCTAACCAGGAAAAACCTCAATTGGATAGACCTACAACCAACCAGAGCAACGGAGAGACGTGTAACGTTGGTTGTCAAATGTCAGCAGAACTCAACTGCACTGTGTTGCCAAGTCCGCATTTTTCCCGCGGGGTGTTTTCCATGTCCGCGGGTTGAAGCAACCCCAATTATGTTATATCATATATTGACCCAGGAATGCAAATTTTAGCAGGCAACCTTGCTAAAATAACATATTTTACCCCCCAAACGCCATTTTTTCCCTTTTTGCAAACTGAATTAAAAATGAAATCATCTCGTTTGAGAGAAAAGAAGAGCAGTCAAGAGGAAAGTGATGACGACAGTTTGTAGGATAAGCCTGAGTACCAAGCAGCATCTCCAGGTGCTCCCTTGAGAACCAAACCAAAAGAGTTATGTGCACCCCTGCTTATAATACCTTATACACACTTTTTGCTGTACACACTTTTTTTTTTTGTAAACAAAATACATTTTATATAATATTTATTTTTCTTTTTTGTAAGCCAAATAAGCATTTGATGACAAAGATACTTTTTGACCATTATTAAAGTATGATCTAGTATGCATGTGTGCGGTATAAATACAATGGCGGTGGCTCCGGTTAAGGGCAGTTGGCAGCGAGTCCCGCGATCCCTGCTCCTCCCCATCATGGCGAATGGCAGCAGCCTCCGGCCCTCGACTCCTCTGCTCCCTCCAGGATGGCTGCCACCCCCAGGGGCACAGACGGCTGCCGCACACACATAACAAAACATAACTTAAATTCCAGGCCTGGTCCTCTCTTGTCTTCAACTGTCATCGCTCCTCCTTTTATGCTCCCGTCACTCCTCCATGACCGGTGTGGCGCACAGCTGGCGCTCATCATCATTCGCCCGCTCTCACGGTCCCTCGCCTCACTGCTTGCCACACATTTGAGTTTCCCTTTCAGAGACTACATTTATGGGAGGAGAGTATTTAAATGAATCATTTAAGGTGATCTAAGGTTTGTGCTAGTCAATTTACTGGCATTGGCAGCATTATTTACAGCCCCCAAAAAAGCATGTCTCAAACCAGACACTAACTGGTAGATTGTGCTGGTCATTACGGAAAGTTGCACATCATAAGTATATTACACCAAGAACTTTCCACTCCCAACTTTTTTTTTTTGGAATTGCGCTCACGCTAATTTGCTCTGTTTAGTAAATCTGGGCCTTGACATTTTTCTCAACCTAGTTTTGCATTATTGTGTCTTACAGTAATTTGTCAGCTTGACATGACCAAATCTGGAGCAGAAAAAACCATACCAGAGGGGAAAGAAATATTCAAAGCTGGAGAAACTGTTCAAATGATCTGCAAAAACCGTGACATTTACAACTATAAAACATATACATGCACAAATAATGGGAAGTGGGATAATGGGAAGCCAACTTGTGAGGGTAAGAATGTAGATAAACACTCCTGGATGTTATGCTGAATGCATTGTATATTATCAAAAGCATGTCAATTTTGTTTCAGAAATTAAATGTGAAGTTCCACGCAAACAGCATGTGTATTTACCGGAATATTACTTCCATGGAAATCTGAATTTGAATGTAAAAAAATCGTACGATTGTGAGACTGGATATTATAAAATGGCAGCAGAGGCCACATGCACACAAGACGGATGGACACCAAAACCACTGTGTGCTGGTAAGTTTTGCTGTAGAGTATTACAATTTTCACTACTCACAAAAACACTTAAATCCTATGATTATGTGGATGTTTGTTTTCTAGAAATTACGTGTGACCCACCAAAAATCCCAAATGCAGAGATTGTGGGAGGTCAGGAAAAAAAGTACAAAATCTCTTCAAGATTAGAATATACATGTCATCTTGGATTTAAACCAGAGGAGCCTGTACAAATCACTTGTGATTCCAAGGGTCAATGGACAGACATACAGACCTGCACTGGGAAGTTACAACTTTAAGTGCTTTTGTTGTTTGTTTTGATTTCACTGTACCATAAACTTATGAATACATACTTTGAATAAAAAACTGATAAAATGATTAACCATTTTCAAGCCATAGTTAAAATAAATGATATACACCGATCAGGCATACCATTATGACCTTATATTGATATATGACCTTATTTGCTAGGTCCCGAAGACCCCTGGAACTGTGCTGTGGTATCTGGCACCAATATGTTAGCAGCAGATCCTTTAAGTCCTGTAAGTTGTGAGGTGGGCCTCCATGGATCTGACTTGTTTGTTCAGCACATCCCACAGATGCTCGATTGGATTGAGATCTGGGGATTTTGGAGGCCAAGTCAACACCTCAAACTCGTTGTTGTGCTCCTCAAACCATTCCTGAACCATTTTTTGCTTTGAGGCAGGGCGCATTATCCTGCTGAATGAGGCCATAGCCACCAGGGAATCCATGAAAGGGTGTACATGGTCTGCAACAATGCTTAGGTAGGGAATACGTGTCAGAGTAAAATCCACGTGGATAGCAGGACCCAAGGTTTCCCAGCAGAACATTGCCCAAAACATCACACTGCCTCTGCCGGCTTGCCAGCATTAACCTCTGTAGCAATTTGAACTACAGTAGCTCGTCTGTTTGATCGGACCACATGGGCCAGCCTTCATTCCCTACATGCATCAATGAGCCATGGCCGCCCATGACCCTTTTGATAGATACTGACCACTGCAGACCGGGAACACCCCACAAGAGCTGCAGTTTTGGAGATGCTCTGACCCAGTCGTCTAGCCATCACACTTTGGCCCTTGTCAAACTCACTCAAATCTTTAAGCTTGCCCATTTTTCCTGCTTCTGACACATCAACTTTGAGGACAAAATGTCCACTTGCTGTCTAATATATCCCACCCACTAACTGGTGCCGTGATGAAGAGATAATCAGTGTTATTCACTTCAACTGTCAGTGTTCATAATGTTATGCTTGATCAGTGTATGTGTCCTATATTAAAAATAATATTCGTATTACATGTAAGACAGACACTACATACACTAATGATGAGTATTAAAAAATAAATTATTTTCTTTTATACAGATGGTACCTGTCAGGAGCAAGAACTCAGAAATGTAAAAATTCTGTTTGGACATCCAAGCATCACTTCACCTTATAAAACTGGGCATATCTTAGTTTTTCAATGCACTGATGTCAACATGAGGTTTTATGGACAACATGCAATTGAATGTCAGTCAGATGGGAGGTGGAATTACCCATATCCACAGTGTGGAGGTACAGACATAACCCATTAACTACAGGATTGTGTATATTTGGAAACATTTCTATAAATCATAATCAAACCTTTAATGTAATTAATGTATTAATTTACTAAAATCTGAACACAACCATCAACAACTAACCAATAACTAACAGTTTTTTTCATATATTTTGCATTTAATTATTCCTCCAGGAACAATTGAGTGTTCCCAACCAACAAAGAACTTGCAATTTGTGACACTGTCAGATGAGAAAACTGTGTACAGCAACTTTGAGATACTGACATACACGTGCAAAGAACCCTACAATACAATTTCAAAAGGAGTTTTGATGTGTCAAAATGGAATTTGGAACGGAACATTTGCCTGCAAAAGTGAGTCCACCACAAAATCTTGCATTCACATTTAATTACCCAGCAGCAAATCCAGCTAGATCTACGATCAATCAATGCCAAATATGGACTATGGGAGCATAAAAAAATATTATACATGATAAAATATATATTAGGGGTGTAACATTTCTAATTGCGCACGGTTTTAGGTACGGTTTATGGAAAAAGGACTGCCATCGGTTCCACTTTATATTAGGTGGCCTTAACTATTATGTACTTACATCAAGATATAAGTACAGTGTACTTACAGTGTTCATATTGAAATGCAAAAGACTTTTGCTGATATTGAGTTGGGATACGGGTAAAGTTAGGGACAGGTGTGGTGGTATGGGTAAATTTAAGGGTAAGATTATGTGTAAGGGAAGTGTCGACAGTGTAATTATAAATGTAACTACAGAAATTATTTACAGATGTACATGCGGGTACTTTTATAAATATAAGTACAATGTAAATACATGTATGTACACAATAAGTGCACTGCATCAAATTATTAATTTAAATGTTAGTACATAGTAGTTAAGGCCACCTAATATAAAGTGGAACCGGCGAGAGTCCTTTTTTTTTATATAAAGTGGGTCCCACAAAGATACAAATAAAATAAACAGTGTTTTTTTAGGTTTTTCAGGTATAGGTCTAATATTAGTTTTCAGGCACAGAAAATTAATAAAGTAATCAAATGTAAAATAGCATTGCATATTTGTATAAATTAAAGATCAATCCTTATTAAATTTATAAAAGCTATTAAATCAAGAGCAGTGAGTGATTTTTTGTTGTTTGATTAACATTAAAAACAATGCACAAGTCACTTTAAAATGCACACTTTAGATGAGTGCACAGCACATGCAAATCATATCCTAACGCATGTGAATTCTCATTCATGTCCTTTTGAATGTTTAGATTGGCAAGACTTAAATGAGTTTAGTTTGTGCTGGTCAGGTCTTCCCGGCCACTGCACGCTCTCAACACCTGGGTGATGGCGGCGAAAATGACTGGTCATGTTCGAGCATATGGCAGCACTCGCATTGAACAAAGTTTTCAAGTCCTGTTTTGTCCAGGTTTTTTGATTATCCCTGTTGTATTGTATTATTGGGGCTCCAGCGTGTGTATCCATCGACAGAAACATTCATTAAAGGAACTGTCTGTTTTATTTTCAACAGACCATGTTATAGATGCTTCATCAGATTTGAGATAAACCGAGGGAGTACGTG
Source organism: Gobiocypris rarus (assembly GCA_023029165.1). Classification (NCBI taxonomy): domain Eukaryota; kingdom Metazoa; phylum Chordata; class Actinopteri; order Cypriniformes; family Gobionidae; genus Gobiocypris; species Gobiocypris rarus. The sequence goes on along the minus strand of CM040929.1, from coordinate 21,918,812 downwards.
TTAAACCATGGGTGGAGAATGGCACAGTTCGATTTTTTACAGAGAACCGTTAGATCCCTAAATATATACACCGATCAGACATAGCATTATAAACACTGACAGTTGAAGTGAATAACACTGATTATCTCTTTATAACGGAACCTGTTAGTAGGTGGGATATATTAGGCAGTATTAGGCCTTTTTGTCCTCAAAGTTGATGTGGTGGATGTGTGTGGTCTGATCAAACAGACGAGCTACTGTAGCTCAAATTGCTCAAGAAGTTAATGCCGGTTCTGAAAGAAAGGTGTCAGAATACACAGTGCTTCGCAGTTTGTTGCGTATGGGCCTGCATAGCCGCAGACAAGTAAGGGTGTCCATGCTGACCCCTGTCCACGACCAAAGGCACAAACCTTTTTTTTTTTAAAAAAAGGGAAGAATGCACTATGGGAAGAAGGCAAGCCGGCGGAGGAAGTGTGATGCTTCGGGAAATGTGCTGGGAAAACTTGGGTCCTGCCATTCATACTTTGATATGTACCTATTATTGCAGACCTTGTACACCCTTTCATGGAAACGGTATTCTCTGGTGGCTGTGGCCTCTTTCAGCAGGATAATGTTCCCTGCGACAAAGCAAAAATGGTTCAGGAATAGTTTAAAGAGCACAACAACGAGTTTAAGGTGTTGACTTCCGAATTCCCCAGATCTCAATCCAATCAAGCATCTGTGGGATGTGCTGAACAAACAAGTGCAATCCATGGAGGCCCCACGTCGCAACTTACAGGACTTAAAGGATCTGCTGCTAACATCTTGGTGCCAGATACCACAGCACTCCTTCAGGGGTTTAGTGGAGGCCATGTCTCGACGAGTCAGGGTTGTTACTCAGCAACTTTTTATGCGTTTTATTTTTTATTTTTTTTAATGAGTTTTCGGGGGCCCCCTCAATATGAATCGCATTTGGTGATGAGGGGGTGGTTGCAGGGGTGGTGGTTAAATCGTTTGGGGGGGTGGCACTGCAGTGTGAATGAAAAGGGTAAACACGACGTAAACACGACTTCTCACCTCGTAAATATGAACATCCCAGGAGGACTTGAACGCACCATTAGTTACCTTAATTGTTCGGTGTCATTAACGTTTGTAGTGTATATGCCGTGTGTTAATTAAATTTTCTGTATATCAGTCATTCTGCGTCATGCATTTTGGTTTTTATTCTATTCTACATGCACACGTGACAACAATCTTCATTTCAGCATGATTCACTAGTGCATTATCAGGGGTAGTCATCATTATATACCATGATGAAAATGTCTGAATACTTAATTCTGTTTGGCTGAAAGGTGTGCGTTCAAACCCTGTAAACCTGTAGTTCCAGTCATTTTAATCACCGTTCCATATTAATACCCAGCCTTAATGAAGCGCAATCACACACATACAGGCAGTCACTTGCACTCAGAGACCAGAGATCGTGCTTTGAACACAGAAACATTCAGAAGTTCAGAAACTTGTGGCTGCCCACAGACTTATTTGTATTTGTTTAGGTGGGATCTGTCCACTACCTCCATATCTTCAAAATGGAGACTACAGCATCATCAAGAAGACGGAAAAAAGTGTGATTACAGAGGTATCTTACACTTGCCAGTCTTACTATGTGCTGGACAAGCAACAGGACACTTACAAGTGTGTAGATGGAAAATGGGAAACTCCTCCGAAATGTCTGAGTGAGTCATTCAATTACAAATTTATTCTCTGAGTTTTTCTTATTGTTTTGTAGTGTTTTTCACTAGATGCTGTCTCTGTCATAGGGCCTTGTGAAGTTAATGACATAGTTGAAAAGTACAATTTAAAGCTCCCTAAAGAAAAGGTCTATATAGCACATGCTAACAAGTATAGACTTGACTGTACAGATGGATGGAATACTGGAAGTGAAATGAGAGTGTATGTGGACGTGTCGTGTTCTAATGGGAATCTACAGATTGACAAAAGTTGTGAGTATAGTTTGTCTCGTTTGAACCTGAATTAGTCATGTTGGTGTTCTGTACATTTATTTATTTATTTATTTGGTTGTTTCTTTAGGTAATACGCAGAATAACAGAAAATAAACTGGAGTGGTAATTAAATTCGATTTTAACAATGACTTCTGTTATTTGATGTTTTGTAGCACTAATGTTGATGTAAAAAAATGACTGTCAAACCCAAATTGATGAATATTAAATATTTTCAATGGCCTAATGTAAAAATGCAGCATGTAATGCATGTGTTTGTGAAGACGAAGAGACACACACACACACACACACACACACACACACACACACACACACACACACACACACACACACACTCAAGTGTGTGCATATATCCCATTTCCATATCCCATCCCAATTATCTCCAAAATTATTTGTATATTTTATCTGTGTCAACATTCCTTTAACAACCCTTGTGATTAAAAACATGCTAATTAGACTGACTTTGGTGTGTATTTTATTTCAACATGTTAACATATATTCATTTATTTTTTATATGCAAAACATGAACTCTGCAAAAAAAAAAAAAACCTTCTTAAGGATGTTTTGTCAAGGTTTTCATAAAATCCAAATAAGCTGTCCATATCGTTATTGGAGATTGTTTAAACAATGTTCTTCATGCTTGTTCACTGAACCTTAACAATTATTGCACATGCACATGTTGAAAAGTCCTTAAAGTGTGCCTATTAGGCTAATTTAAAGCTTCTTAATTTAGTTTTAGAGCTCTTAAAACATGTTTACCTGCATCCAAGGTAAAAAAACACATTCATTTTTTCATGATATACATTGCGCACCTTCACATTTTTCAATGATTCTCAAACGACTCATCCAAAGATTCTGTCACGTCCGGATTCGAACCCAGAGTGTGTCACTGGGAAATCCACTGTTCTAACCACTGCTCTATTGAGGCAGTATGGACCCAATTGGCAGAAAATCGCAAGAGGCAGATTTAGAAGGGGAAACAGATAGTCTTTACTTAAGCACTCTTGAGAAAACACTAAGGAACCAGCATCAGAACTGGGTTGAGCCAGATACAAATCCACACTGGATGATGCAGGCAAAATAGTCAAAAAAACATGAAACAAAGGTTACCAGAACAGCTGGCCAAAGGTCTGAGCAAAAAGTCTTTCAGAGTAAACCAACTGGGCAAATGCAAAAGCATGGGCAAGGCAAGAAAACTTCAAGACTGAGCAAAGGTACAAACAAATGCAGGTCTTAAATATACACCTGTTAACAATGTAATGAGCTAAGAACAGGTGGTTTAATTGAACCAATAAGCAGTGAATTAGGAAGACGTGGAAGATCTTGTGCTCTCCGTCTCCTCTGCTGGACAGGCTGTGGTGTGACAGGGCCCCGCTTTACGGCCGACTCCCGACGGCCCAGGACGGTCAGGATGTAAGTGATGGAATGTCTTGATCAGGTCTGGGTCTAAGATATGTCGTGCTGGCACCCAGGTACGCTCCTCAGGCCCATAACCTTGCCAGTCTACCAGGTAGTGAAAGCCACGGCCACGGCGTCTTGAATCAAGCAACCTCTTCACTGTGTACGTGGGACCACCTTCTATAATACGAGGGGAGGGGGTGGGGGCTGGGGAGACAAAGTAGAGGTTAATACGGGTTTCAAATGGGACACATGAAAAGTAGGTCTTACTCTTAAAGACCTTGGTAGGGCAAGCTGGTATGTAACAGGGTTGACCGCCTGGTGATCTTGAATGGGCCAACAAATCTTGGGGCAAGTTTTTGGATTCAACTTTTAACGGTAGGTCCCTAGCTGAAAGCCAGACTCTTTGACCAATTCTGAAGTGTGGAGTTGCCCTCCTTCTCTTGTCCGCATACCTCTTGTAGCGGTTCAAGCCTTCTTCAAGGCTACATGAGCCCTTTGCCATGTCCTTCTGCAGCGCTTAACAAATCTCTCAGCATTAGGGACTCCAACCTCTATCTCTTGGCTGAAAAACAATGGTGGCTCAAATCCAAATTGACACTTAAATGGAGACAGACCTGTGGAGGAGCATCGTAAGGTGTTGTGTGCCAGCTCTGCCCATAGCAAGAAACGACTCCAGGAGGATGGTTGATGAGACGTGAAGCAGCGGAGATATTTCTCCAACTCCTGATTTATCCTCTCTGTTTGGCCATTTGACTGAGGGTGGAAACCTGAGGAGAGACTAACAGAAGAGCCAAATAGGGACCAGAACGCTTTCCAGTAACGAGACATAAACTGGGGACCTCGATCAGAAACAATGTCTACTGGAATTCCATGAATTCTTACAACATTCTGTAGAATAAGATCAGCAGTCTCTTTGGCGGAAGGGAGTTTAGGTAACGAATGAAGTGTGCAGCCTTAGAGAAGCGGTCCACCACCACCAGTACAACAGTGTTTTTAGATGCTGGTAAACCAGTAATAAAATCCATGGAGATGTGAGACCAGGGGCGTTGTGGGATAGGCAAGGGATGTAGAAGGCCAGCAGGTCGCTGATTAGAGGATTTCTGTTGAGAACAGACTGGGCAGGCTTGTACAAAAGATCGAACCGCTTTGGTCATCTCTGGCCACCAGAAGCGTCTTTGAATAAACTCCAATGTCCTCTCTGTTCCTGAATGTCCAGCCAGGGCTGAAGCATGGCCCCACTGGAGGACCTCGGATCTTGCTTCCTTGGGCACAAACAAGCATCCTGCTGGGACCTCATCAGGAATGTGTACACCACGTAGAGCCTTACGCACTGTATCCTCAATGGACCGGCAAACCGGTGCAAGAATACAGTCTCTAGGCACAATGAATTCCGCGGGGAGCGGTCCCTCTGGGAACAGTCATACTGCCGTGACAAGGCATCAGCCTTAACATTCTTGGACCCAGGTCTGTACGAGATCACAAAATTAAAACGGGTAAAAAAGAGAGCCCACCTGGCCTGACGGGGGTTAAGGCGCTTGGCCTGCTGTAGGTAGGACAGGTTTTTGTGGTCTGTCCACACAATAAAAGGATGTTTAGCCCCCTCCAGCCAGTGGCGCCACTCCTCCAGTGCGAGCTTCACAGCCAGGAGCTCTCGATTACCCACATCATAGTTTCTCTCCGCTGGTGACAGGCGTCTGGAAAAGAAAGAACATGGATGGACCTTGTCATCTCTACTAGACCTTTGGGAGAGCACTGCCCCAACACCCTCTTCTGATGCATCCACCTCTACGATAAATGGAAATTCAGGGTCTGGGTGTTCCAGGATAGGGGCAGAAGAGAACAGTCCTTTTTAACCTGTCAAATGCCTGCTGAGCCTCAGTCGTCCAGTGGATATGAGCGGGTGATCCCTTAGTAAGCGTGGAGATAGGTGCTGCAATAGTACTGAAATTGCGAATAAACTTCCTATAGAAATTAGCAAAACCAAGAAATCTTTGTACCTGCTTTAATGTCTTGGGCTGGGGCCAGTTGGTGATGGCAGATACCTTTGTTGGTTCCATCTGGATACCTTCTTGTGAGACAACATAGCCTAAAAATGAGACTTGGGGCACATGGAACTCACACTTTTCAAGCTTAACAAAAGGTGATTCTCAAGAAGCTTCCTCAGGACCTGGTGGACATGGTGAATATGTTGCTGCAGAGAGTCTGAGAAAATTAGTATGTCGTCTAGGTAGACAAACACAAAACGATTCAACATCTCCCTCAAGACATCATTGATGAAGGCCTGAAACACTGCTGGGGCATTGGCTAACCCAAAAGGCATAACTTGATACTCCCAGTGGCCAGTTGGGGTACTGAAGGCTGTTTTCCATTCGTCTCCCTCCTTTATTCGGACCAAGTTATATGCACGCAGATCTAACTTAGAAAAAATCTTAGCTCTTTGGAGCAGTTCAAAAGCAGATGACATTAATGGGAGAGGGTAACGATTCTTAACAGTCACTTTATTGAGCCCACGATAGTCTATACAGGGCCTAAGACTACCATCTTTCTTCGGGACAAAAAAGAAACCAGCCCCAGCTGGTGACGATGATGGCCGAATAAACCCAGTACTCAAAGCATCCTGGATGTATTCATTCATGGCCTTAGTCTCTGGGGCAGATAGGGAATATAGGTGACCTCTAGGAGGAGTGCGCCAGAAAGAAGGTCAATAGCGCAATCGTATGGTCTATGAGGGGTAGCTTAGTAGCACGTTGTTTGCTGAACACTTCTTTCAAGTCATAGTATTCTGGGGGCAAGAGTGTTAGATCTTGTGACTTATTCAAGGAACTGGCACTCACCTCTTCAATGGCTGCCAGGATCTCTTTACTCCCGACCACAGTGGAAGCAGGTGAGAAACAGGAATCCTTGCACGCAGAGCTCCAACGGAGGAGAGTTCCAGAGGTCCAGGAGAATTGAGGGTCATGAAGCCGCAGCCAAGGATAACCTAGAATAAGGGGTTCTCTGGAAGACTTGATCAAATAAAATGAGATGGTTTCCTGATGGTTAGTATCAATGGTCAAACACAAAGGAACTGTTTTGAACCTGATTATACCAGACCCTATAGGTCTGCCATCTAGGGCTTCAACCTTCCAGGACGAAGAGCATGTCTCATAGGGGATACATAGCTTCTTAGCAAAACTAATGTCCATAAAGCTATCTGCTGCACCTGAATCCACAAATGCTTTCAAAGTCACTGTCTTCTCATTGATGTCCCCAAGTAAGAGTAGCTGGCAGCAGTAAACGGGAGTGAGGAGTGTCAAACTGAGCAGTTCCACTCGCTAAGGACCCCACTCCCCTTAGCGAGCCTTGGCTTTTACTGCTAACTCAGGGCAAGAAGAGCGCAAGTGGTTAGAGCCACCACAATAGAAACACCGACCTTCTTTCATGCGTCTTTCTCTCTCCTTTGGTGAAAGGCGGTTCCACCCAGCTGCATAGGCTCCTCCTCTATCTGTTGAGTTAAATGGGAAACCTCTGGGACGTTGGGGGAAGAAAATGTCGGCATGTCTTGGGCAGTGCCTCGTTCTCTTCTTCTTTCACGAATACGGTTATCAACCCGACAGCCAACGTTATGAGTTCCTCCAAAGTCTTACCCCAATCTCTACTGGCTAATTCATCCTTGACCCTTCAGAAAGGCCACGATAGAAGGTTGAAATGAGTGCCTCTGAATCCCACTTACTCTCAGAAGCCAGAGTACGGAACTCAATGGCGTAGTCAGCCACAGATCGGCGCCCTGATATAGATCTAATAGTCTCCTTGCCGCCTCACGGCCACTGACTGGATGGTCAAACACTTGTTGAATAGTCTCTGTGAACAAGTCTAGATTAGCGCAGATGGGGGACTGTTGTCTCCAGAGGGTTGAGGCCCAATCCAGTGCACGATCACACAACAAGGAGATAATGTATGCAATCCTAGCCTTCTCAGAAGCAAAGGAAGATGGTTGGAGTTCAAGATGAGTGACACTTGAGTCAGGAAGCCCTTACAAGCACCAGGTCTCCCATCATAGCGCTGAGGGGCTGGAATCTTTGGTTCTTGGGGCGTTGATGCAGATAATGGTGGGGTTTCTGGTGCTGGTACTACCACAGGCTCTTGAGGCCAGCGTACTTGTAGTTGTTGCAACGACTCCCCAATTTGGTTCACAGCGTCAGTCAATCTCTTGAGCTGTGCCTCATGTGTCCCAAGCAAAACTCCCTGTTTGCTAATGGCTCCATGAATCTGTTCAGCATCTGCCAGGTCCATCTCTTGTCTGGCTCAGTCTTGCTGTCACGTCCGGATTCGAACCCAGAGTGTGTCACTGGGAAATCCACTGTTCTAACCACTGCTCTATTGAGGCAGTATGGACCCAATTGGCAGAAAATCGCAAGAGGCAGATTTAGAAGGGGAAACAGATAGTCTTTACTTAAGCACTCTTGAGAAAACACTAAGGAACCAGCATCAGAACTGGGTTGAGCCAGATACAAATCCACACTGGATGATGCAGGCAAAATAGTCAAAAACATGAAACAAAGGTTACCAGAACAGCTGGCCAAAAGGTCTGAGCAAAAGTCTTTCAGAGTAAACCAACTGGGCAAATGCAAAAGCATGGGCAAGGCAAGAAAACTTCAAGACTGAGCAAAGGTACAAACAAATGCAGGTCTTAAATATACACCTGTTAACAATGTAATGAGCTAAGAACAGGTGGTTTAATTGAACCAATAAGCAGTGAATTAGGAAGACGTGGAAGATCTTGTGCTCTCCGTCTCCCTCTGCTGGACAGGCTGTGGTGTGACAGATTCAGTCTCTGTAAACCCCTCCTTTCCGTAAGACTGCTCAGCTCTGATTTGCCAGATGGCCCAGTCTGTTGTGATTGGTCTACCGCATACAGCGAATTTCAGCTCCGGAGGCTTTCTAAAGCTCAGCGTTTGTACAACACTGTAAATAAGGTAATGAGGGCATCAGTTTTAGCATATCAATCCGAGCACTAGTCCGGTGATGAAACTTTGAAAGAACTAGTTATTTATAGTTATATATAGTTATAAGGAAGACTTGTGCAGGATGTTTCTCAATGATACACTACTCATTTTGTGGTACTGTATTTGTGTATTTGTGCAGCTGTATTTGTGCTGTATATGGTGTAGTCTCACCATCAGCATTGACAAGAGTATGTCCATCAACAAAGCAATGTGTATATTTCTAATTTATTGTGGTGCACATGTGTGAACCGTATCATTAACTGTATCAATAACATTTAAGTTTGTAAAACAAATCTTGCTCAATCCTTTATCATTACTCAAAGTAATAAAAACGATAGAAAATCTGCATTACTGCACAAATATAAAACACAAAACGTCTCGTTACGTATGAAACCCTCGTTCCCTGAGGAGGGAACTGAGACGTAACGTCAGTGACGAATGGAGGTTTCGCTTAGAAGCCTATCATGTTCGAGATCTAGAAAGCGCCCAATGGCAGTGCCAATGCCATGGGCATGCGGATTTTGCATAGCGGACTCCGCCCCACCGTGTGTGTATATTAGGAAGAACGCTGGCATGATCGCATTATAACCTGCTGAGGAGCCAAGACTGAACTCCCGGTACAGCGGTACAGCGGATGTGGCAGAGGGACGTTACGTCTCCGTTCCCTCCTCAGGGAACGAGGGTTACATACGTAACCGAGGCGTTCCCTTTCGTTCAGTCACTCCGAGTAACGTCAGTGACTGACAAATGGGGGTCCCAATATAATCACGCCACTCGGCTGTCTTCCAGTGCCCTGCGTAAGTACGAGTTCCCTGTCGTAAAACTAGTACGGACGAAGGACTCCCACTTAACACAAGAATACCAAGGTACACTGGGAAGCATATTCCAGGTGGAAGTATGCGCCAAGCTGCCTACCCGTAGGGAGGACTTAGGAATACACATATAACCCGCTAAGGGTTGCATATGGAAGAACTCTGGGGTACCAGCCGGTTGGACTTTTAGGTGTGGCAAGGCTTGCCAAGCCTGCCAAGGGAAAGACACCCGCTCAGAGAGGCTTACGGTGGAAATAAACATGTGGGGGTCGCCCAGAGGGGGAACCATGCACACGGAGGCACCTGGCCTGACACGAGGGTCTGGGCTTAAGGGCAGACTTACTGGTGTCGGTGTCGACAGTGCTGGAGGAGCTTAGGCCTTCCGGGAAGCTCACCTGAGAATATATCGCACGAATCCAGTCCGTGGAGTGGAATGGCGAACAAACGAAGACACCTGGGCCTAGTTCGTTACCGGCCACTTGTAAAGGCGAGTACATAGTCAGACACAGGCTCCACTCGGAGATTGTTGAATCTGGCGAATGTGTTCGGTGTCGGGTGGAGTGTCCCCTGACCCCAAGGGGGCATGGGCGCCCTTACTGCTGGTACGCCAAAACAATGGTGTCCACTACCCAGTGAGACAGCCTTATTATTTGAGAGAGCCTTTCCCATCAGCTTCCCACCATAACAGACAAAGAGCTGGTCTGAGGTCCTGAAACACTGCGTTCTGTCTACGTAAGAACGGAGGGCACATACTGGACAGAGCAGTGCCAAGGTTGGGTCTGCCTCCTCCAAGGGCAGTGCTTGCAGGTTCACCACCTAGTCCCTGAATGGAGTGGTGGGAACCTTGGGCACATATCCAGGCCAGGGTCTCAGGATCACGTGAGAGTAAGCCGGCCCGAATTCCAGGCACACTTCATCAACCGAAAATGCCTGCAGGTCCCCTACCCTCTTGATGGAGGCCAAAGCGATCAGGAGCGCCGTCTTCATAGACAGGAACTTAAGGTCCACTGACCGCAATGGCTCGAAGGGAGCCCTCTGCAGAGCATCTAACACTACTGTGAGGTCCCAAGAGGGCACGAGGGGAGCGCGAGGAGGATTTAGTCTCCTTGCTCCCCTCAGGAACCTGATGACCAGGTCGTGCTGACCTACCTTTTTGTTGTCAAGGAGGTCGTGGTGGGCAAATATAGTGGCCACGTATACTTTAAGGGTGGAAGGAGACAGCCTTCGATCCAACCCTTCTTGGAGAAACGAGAGCACAGACCCGATCGGGCATTTCCAGGGGTCTTCTTGGCGAGAAGAGCACCAGGTGATGAAGAGGTTCCACTTCAACGCATAGGCATGTCTGGTAGACTCTGCCCTAGCGGAAGTGATGGTAGCCACCACTGCAAGTGGCAGCTTACTCAAACCTGCCGCGTCCCATCCAGGAGCCACACATGGAGGTTCCACAGATAGGGACGCGGGTGCCAAAGGTTGCCCCGTCTCTGAGATAGGAGGTCCTTCCTCAGAGGAATCGGCTAGGGAGGGGCTGTCGCAAGGAGTAAGAGTTCCAGGAACCAGGTCCGGCCGTGCCAATACGGGGCGACCAGAAGGACCCGCTCCTTGTCCTCCCTGATCTTGCACAGTAGCTGTGCGAGAAGGCTCACTGGGGGGAACGCATATTTGCGTAGGCCCCGCGGCCAGCTATGTGCCAGTGCATCCGTGCAGAGCGTGCCCTCGGTCAGGGAGTAAAACAGGCGGCAGTGGGAAGAGTCGAGGGAGGCAAACAGATCTACCTGCGCCGCCAACTGTTCCCAAATCAGCTGGGGATGGAGGATGGAGTCGCCATTCCCAGGGAGTGGCTGACACTGAGAGCGGCTGCACGGTTCAGCTCTCCTGGGATATGGACAGCACGGGACTTCAGATGCTTCTGACTCCATAGGACGAGATGGCGGCGAGTTGAGACATCCGGCGGAGCTTAGACCCCTGGTGGTTAATGTGCGCTACTGTGGCCGTGTTGTCCGTCCTGACTAGCACATGTTGACCCCTGAGCAATGCTCAGAAGCGGTGCAGGGCGAACCATACTGCCAGCAACTGTCCAGGAGCCCGCGTCGCATGTCCATTGCTTATGGCCCCCAGCCCGTGGCGGATGCATCTGTTGACACAACCACATGTCTGGAAACTCGTTCTAAGGGCACTCCGCCCGTAGAAAACTGAGTTTCGACCACGGGTGAAGGTTTGAAGGCAGGCCCGAGTCACTTGGACCCGGAGCGTGCCTGTCTGCCATGCCCATCTCGGGACTCGATCGCGAAACCAGTGCTGAAGCAGTCTCATATGAAGCAATCCGAACGGCGTTACCGTGGCTGCAGATGCCATATGCCCTAGCAGCCTCTGAAATAGTTTATGTGGAACCGCGCTCTAGCTCTCGATTTGACGGAGGGAATTCAGTAGTGATCCTCTGCACGGGGCAGAGTTTGCTCTTCTCCCAGTTGACCCGAAGGCCCAGACGGGCTAGATGCTGGAGAACAAGATCTCTGTGTTCGCACACCTGCCCTCGAGAGTGGCCCAGTATGAGCCAGTCTTCGAGGTAGTTCAGGATGCGAACCCCGTGCTGCCTGAGTGGCGCAAGGGCTGCCTCGACGACCTTCGTGAAGACGCGAGGGGACAGAGATAGCCCGAATGGGAGAACTGCGTACTGATATGCCCGCTCCTCGAAGGCAAATCGTAGGAGTGGTCTGTGTCGAGGTAGGATGGATACATGGAAGTAAGCGTCCTTCAGGTCGATCGCTGCAAACCAATCGGCTGAACGAACGCATTCGAAAAGGCGTTTCGCTGTCAACATCCCAAACAGAAGCCTGTGAAGGGAACGGTTCAGGACGCGCAGGTCCAGGATTGGCCGTAACCCGCCCGTTTTCTTGGGTACAATGAAGTAGGGGCTGTAGAAGCCGGACTCCATCTCGGCTGGAGGGACAGGCTCGATCGCACCCTTCGCCAGCAGGGTGGCAACCTCCGCACGCATGACTGGGACATTGGAACCTAGCATGGTATAGCGGACTCCCCGGAAGCGGGGAGGAGCCTGCGCGAACTGAATCGCGTAGCCAAACCTGATGGTCATCGCGACCCAGTGGGACAGACCCGGAAGCTGAAGCCAGGCTCCCAGGTACTGCACCAGCGGGGTCATTCGGACAACAGGCTTACCCCGAGTGGGGCAGCGAGGCAGCGTTACCGGCCTGGACGTGGGAGGCATAGCGTCCTGTTGTGGGGGCACGGTTAACAGCTGCACCCTGACAGAGGGGACCAGGGAAGGACACGCGTTCCACGAGGGTCTGCTCTGCCACGGGGCTGGCGACAGAGAGAGATGTGATTGGCGGGACCCGGGAGTGGAGCACACTGTCATCACCGGTCTCTGGCTGCTGAACAAAAGATTCAGCAGTTGAACAAAAGATTCAGCAGCTGAACAAAAGATTCTCCCCCGGCCCTCCACCAGGGGAAGGAGTGGCCCTGTCGCCATCTCCCTGAAAGAACTGCCCATCCCTGAGCTGTCCGCGTCAGGAGCACCACTTAGCCTGGCGTTTCTTCGCGGGCTGCGGGGCTGGAGCGGACTGGGGCGCCTTCCTGCAGCTTCCTCGGCGCGGCCCCGGTGGAGGCTGCTGCTGGGGTGGCGCACGAGGGGTGGGAGCCGCTGGAGGGCGCCCTCCGTGGCGAGCGACTGAGACTGGCGGCTGGGTGGAGGCAACAGCTGGCCGCCGGGGCAGTATGTGCTTAATAGCCTCAGTCTGCTTTTGAGCAGCTGAGAACTGTTGGCCGAAGTTCTCAACCGCGCCACCGAACAGCCCAGCCTGGGATATGAGTGCATCGAGGAACAGGGTCCGCTTGCCGTCACGCATATCGGCCAGGTTGTCGGACACAGGTGTCTCTCCTGGACCACAGCTGTGGACATCACCTGACCCAGGGAGCGCGCAGTCACCTTCGTTGCCCGGAGGGCGAGGTCGGTGGCGGCACGCAGCTCATCTCTGAGCCCTGGGTCAGCACCACCCTCATGCATGTCGCATAGCAACTTGGCCTGGTATGCAGGATGCAGACCACTGCACAGATCAGCAGGCAGGAAGTATGCGATCGCTGGAACGCGCCGTAACACCAACACCGACTGGAAGGCTGCTCGTCTCGAAGAAGCTGACGATATACTCTTGTGGAGTGAAGAGTGTATGTGCTCTTGGCTCCGAAGCAGAAACATAATGCGATCATGGCAGCGTTCTTCCTTATATACCCACACGGTGGTGTGGAGTCCGCTATGCAAAATCCGCATGCCCATGGCATTGGCACTGCCATTGGGCGCTTTCCAGATCTCGAAGTTGATAGGCTTCTAAGCGAAACCCCCATTCGTCAGTCACTGACGTTACTCAGACGTTACTCAGAGTGACTGAACGAAAGGGAACTGCATATTTTGAAAACCCAGTTGGAAATATATATATATATATATATATATATATATATATATATATATATATATATATACACACACTCACCTAATGGATTATTAGGAACACCTGTTCAATTTCTCATTAATGCAATTATCTAATCAATCACATGGCAGTTACTTCAATGCATTTAGGGGTGTGGTCCTGGTCAAGACAATCTCCTGAACTTCAAACTGAATGTCAGAATGAGAAAGAAAGGTGATTTAAGCAATTTTGAGCGTGGCATGTTTGTTGGTGCCAGACGGGCCGGTCTGAGTATTTCACAATCTGCTCAGTTACTGGGATTTTCATGCACAACCATTTCTAGGGTTTACAAAGAATGGTGTGAATAGGGAAAAACATCCAGTATACGGCAGTCCTGTGGGCGAAAATGCCTTGTTGATGCTAGAGGTCAGAGGAGAATGGGCCGACTGATTCAAGCTGATAGAAGAGCAACTTTGTCTGAAATAACCAGTCGTTACAACCAAGGTATGCAGCAAAGCATTTGTGAAGCCACAACACGCACAACCTTGAGGCGGATGGGCTACAACAGCAGAAGACCCCACCGGGTACCACTCATCTCCACTACAAATAGGAAAAAGAGGCTACAATTTGCACGAGCTCACCAAAATTGGACAGTTGAAGACTGGAAAAATGTTGCCTGGTCTGATGAATCTCGATTTCTGTTGAGACATTCAGATGGTAGAGACAGAGAGTTGGTAGAGTTTGGCATAACAGAATGAGAACATGGATCCATCATGCCTTGTTACCTCTGTGCAGGCTCGTGGTGGTGGTGTAATGGTGTGGGGGATGTTTTCTTGGCACACTTTAGGCCCCTTAGTGCCAATTGGGCATTGTTTAAATGCCACGGCCTACCTGAGCATTGTTTCTGACCATGTCCATCCCTTTATGACCACCATGTACCTGTCACGGGGTGACAAACGAACCTAACGGGACTAAGATCCTGGTGAATACAGTGTTCAGGATTTTCCAGTGAACCTCCGGTCTATGCCCTGTGAATCTGTTGCCATGGCAGCGGGGCTGATTGCCTGAGTGACAGCAGGTGTGAGGCAATTATAGAAAACGCTGTGAGAGGACACCTATGAAAATGAGGCTTTAAAAACAGAGAGAAAACAGACTGTGTGTAGCTCTCCCTCCGGAATGATGTTGTGCTTGCCAGCGGGTTGCTCTTTTTATTGAGGCTGGGCTGTGGAGTGGGGAAGATTGGAGCTGTGGAAGAGGAAGGAAGGAGTGAAGTATTTGGCAGCGAAGACTTGAGGAATATCGTCCGTAGTGAGAAAGACGCAAATGGTGAGTATTTGATCCGTTGTTTATATGCACTAACACTGAAGTGGTGTGGAGAGTTTGGAAAACGTTTGGCACGAGTGAACTATTACACCGAGTGAATTAATGATCTGTCTCCAACTTCTGTACTCTCCTTGCTGAATGTGGTGATCGCTGCATCGTTCTTCTGCTTCTCCGAACAAAGTCAAGCCCTGATCGAGGACGAGATTCGATCTGGTGGGAGGAAAGACCGTGGGTGAGTGCCCGAATGCACGGTGTGCGAGTGGAATTGCAGTGTCTGAAGTGAGATTTACATGTTTTGTGCTGTGAAGTGAAAGTTGTGTGTGGAGAAGCAATAGAAGTTTGCCGTGCACTCTCCTCCTACAGTCTGCCTCCCGCTACCTCTGGCGAAGGGCTTTGATAAAGTACCGCCCAAACTTCTTGCTTGAAAAGACCCGGCCTTGTTAATGCTGAGTGCTTTATATATCATGTACTGTTGAAACTGTGCTGTGTCTATCCCAGTGTTCAGCCGAAGTGAGCGTCCCGCTTAAAGTGTCCTCCCCGCCTGGTGGTCCCCACACGCCCTATTGGAAGCCTTTGCCCTGTTCAGAAGAAGAAAAGGTATATCAGTTGCAAGCTTCATGTACTGTTGAACCGCTGAAACTGTGCTGTGTCTATCCCAGTGTTCAGCAGTGAGCGTCCCGCTCAAAGTGTCCTCCCCGCCTGGTGGTCCCCACACGCCCTATTGGAAGCCTTTGCCCTGTTCAGAAGAAGAAAAGGTATATCAGTTGCAAGCTTCATGTACTGTTGAGCCGCTGAAACTGTGCTGTGTCTATCCCAGTGTTCAGCCGAAGTGAGCGTCCCGCTCAAAGTGTCCTCCCCGCCTGGTGGTCCCCACACGCCCTATTGGAAGCCTTTGCCCTGTTCAGAAGAAGAAAAGGTATATCAGTTGCAAGCTTCATGTACTGTTGAACCGCTGAAACTGTGCTGTGTCTATCCCAGTGTTCAGCCGAAGTGAGCGTCCCCCGCCTGGTGGTCCCCACACGCCCTATTGGAAGCCTTTGCCCTGTTCAGAAGAAGAAAAGGTATATCAGTTGCAAGCTTCATGTACTGTTGAACCGCTGAAACTGTGCTGTGTCTATCCCAGTGTTCAGCCGAAGTGAGCGTCCCGCTTAAAGTGTCCTCCCCGCCTGGTGGTCCCCACACGCCCTATTGGAAGCCTTTGCCCTGTTCAGAGGAAGAAAAGGTATATCAGTTGCAAGCTTCATGTACTGTTGAGCCGCTGAAACTGTGCTGTGTCTATCCCAGTGTTCAGCCGAAGTGAGCGTCCCGCTCAAAGTGTCCTCCCCGCCTGGTGGTCCCCACACGCCCTATTGGAAGCCTTTGCCCTGTTCAGAAGAAGAAAAGGTATATCAGTTGCAAGCTTCATGTACTGTTGAACTGCTGAAACTGTGCTGTGTCTATCCCAGTGTTCAGCCGAAGTGAGCGTCCCGCTTAAAGTGTCCTCCCCGCCTGGTGGTCCCCACACGCCCTATTGGAAGCCTTTGCCCTGTTCAGAAGAAGAAAAGGTATATCAGTTGCAAGCTTCATGTACTGTTGAGCCGCTGAAACTGTGCTGTGTCTATCCCAGTATTCAGCCAGTGAGCGTCCCGCTCAAAGTGTCCTCCCGCCTGGTGGTCCCCACACACCCTATTGGAAGTCGTTGCCCTGTTCAGAAGAAGGAAAGGTATATCAGTAAAGCTTCACATACTGATGAACCGTTGAGATCTTGCTGTACTGTTCCAGTGCCCAGCTAAAGTGGAGCGTTCTGTCCAAAGTGTCATCCCCGCCTGATGGTCTCCATACGCCCTTATTGGAAGCCTTGATCCTGTTCAAAGGAGAGAAGGTATACCAGTTGAAAATCTCACCCCTGTTGAACCGTTGAGACCTTACTGTACTGTTCCAGTGCTCAGCTGAAGTGGAGCGTCTGTCCAAAGTGTCATCCCGGGTGGTCTCTACACGCCCCTATTGGAAGCCTTGACCCTGCTCGAAAGGAGAGAAGGTATATCAGTTGAAAAGCTTCACATACTGTTGAACCGAAACTGTGCTGTGTCTGTCCCAGTGTTCCGTTGACGTGAGCGCCCCGCTCAAAGCGTCCCCCGCCTGGTGGTCCCCACACGCCCTATTTGGAAGCCTTTACCTTGCTCAGAAGAAGAAGAGAGTGGCTTGCTTGCCCCCACCTCCGAGTACCTTCCTCCGGAGTAACCCCAGTGACTCGCTTTGCCCCCGCATCTGCCTACTTACCTGGTTCCAGCCTGAATGGGGTTCGTATGACCAAGGCCTCCCCTCTTGAGTCCCGTAGAGGAGTACTTACCCAGTGACCTACCTGGACGGCGTGGAGATTCCCCCCTGATTCCCCTCCGACGAGCCTCCGGTCCGCCACGGCGCCCTCCCTTCCGTCCCCGGGAGGTCGGTAGACTCTTGAACTGTCCTGGTGGCAAGAAGAAGATTTTAATTAGGACTTATCCAATTCATTGACCTTTTAACTATCATAAATAAACTGTATTATCGTATTCCCTTGTCTGTCTGGTCCTTGACACGTTCCTCGAGGTGGTTCCCGGGTTTCCAGGGGTGGGCGCAGCCTGGTTTGGCCCGCCCGACCTGTGACATACCCATCCTCTGATGGCTACTTCCAGCAGGATAATGCACCATGTCACAAAGCTCGAATCATTTCAAATTGGTTTCTTGAACATGACAATGAGTTCACTGTACTAAAATGGCCCCCACTGTCACCAGATCTCAACCCAATAGAGCATCTTTGGGATGTGGTGGAACGGGAGCTTCATGTCCTGGATGTGCATCCCACAAATCTCCATCAACTGCAAGATGCTATCCCATCAATATGGGCCAATATTTCTAATGAATGCTTTCAGCACATTGTTGAATCAAAGCCACGTAGAATTAAGGCAGGTCTGAAGGCAAAATGGGGGGCAAACACAGTATTAGTAGTGTTCCTAATAATCCTTTAGGTGAGTGTGTATATATATATATATGTTTTTTTATGGAAAATTACAGATTTGACAAAAGCTTTAGCTGACAGTAGAGAAGCTTTTATATACAGAGTAGCTGTGTTTTAGGACACAGATGTAAATGAATAGATATTTAACAATATCTGTAAAAGCTGAATCAACCAAAAAGTACCCATTTGAGTTGAGGTGAGAACACAGGAGGAAACCGGCCCACAGCTCTACAGATGTCTAGAGCGAGGCGCCACATGCCAGCGCCCAGGGGGATGCAACACTTCTAGTAGAGTGTGCACGTAGGTGTCACCCGGCCCGAACTCTATACATGATTCGTTGACAGAAAATGCCTGCAGGTCCCCTACCCTCTTGATGGAGGCCAGTGCAGCCAACGGCAAAGTCTTCATAGAAAGAATCTATAAATCTAGAATCTAGGTCTGCCGACTGCAAAGGCTCAAATGGGGCATTCTGAAGTGCTTGGAGCACCAGAGACAGATCCCAAGAGAGTATGGAGGGAGGTCGAAGAATTTAACTGTCTCGCCCCCCCTGAGGAACCTGACGAACAGACCGTGATTCACAACCGACTTACCTTCTACGTGATCGTGATAAGCGGATATTGCAGCAACATAGACTTTGAGGGTGTAGGGCGACAGCCTACGCTCCAACCCCTGTTGCAGGAAGGAAAGCACAGACGAGATTGAACAGGGGTAGGAAATGGCTTGTCGAGGAAGAATCGAGACATCAGAGTACGCATCCTTCAGGTCGATCACTGCAAAACAATCTCAGGGATGGATGCATTCGCTAATGCGTTTCTGCATGAGCACCTGGTGCAATCATTGCATGTCTGTGTGCATTGGCTTGTTTAGTTACTCTCGGAGTAGATTGGCTCTCACGAGCGAGATTCCTATTCGTCGGTCCCTGACGTGCTGTGGGAATGGGAACATTGGTTACAGTCGTAATCGAGGCGTTTTATAACTATATTATTATTATTTTTAATTGTTTTTGTAATTTTAATTGATGTAATCTTGTAGTTGAAGTCGTAGGTCTGGTTCTGATGAATCAATGAATGTATATCGTAACACTGACAGTGAGATGTGTTTGTTTCAGAGCCCTGTACAGCTTTGCTTGTCAGAGGGGAAAATATTTAATAGTAAATTAACTAATACAAACCTTTAATGTGTGAGTGACTAGGAGAATAAAACATCACAGATGCATCAGCTGTACTAATAAGCCACAACAAATGGACCAAATCAAAATAAACCCTTTTTTCCCAATTCAGTGTCTCTGTTTTTGGTCATATCTTCTAATTGGGGCGACTTTCCCTCTCAATGTCTCTGGTGGTTAAAGCCATGTATCTGGGTTACTTAAACCCATGTGTCTCATATCATGTGTAACATATGCAACATATGACATCAGATGAATTCAATATTAATATTGCTGTCCTCATGTCGTGGTGTTCATTGTGTTGTAATGGACTAGTATATTCTTAGCAGAAGCTTTAGAGTAATATACAGGTAAGTTCATCAAACTCAAACCAATATTTAATGTCTACTTTTTTTTTTTTTTTTTTTACATGGTGAAAAGCCGTGCAATCAGTGGGATAATGTACAGTCAGTCATTTATTATATGAAGTGGTTAAGTGCTGGGACACTTGACTACAAAATCATATATTATATGGGTATCGTGAATTAATCTCATTTAATAAATACTTGGTTAATATATGTGACATTACAAAGTGCAAAGCGCATATATATTAACCAAGGGTCCAGGGTTTGAATGGTTAATAGCTGGGTATAATAAATTAAATCATATATTTAAACTTCACACAGGGACCACTTGGTGGTGCAATTGATCAACAGATTCTGAAAGTTTTTGGCAGCTCCCTATTGTTTTGAGGGGAGAAAGAGGTTAAAATTGTGTAATTTTTATGCTTTCTACAGCACAAGAACAAGACAAATAATCATATTCTATGTTCTCAATTTCTTTTACAAACATCACAGTGTTGACTGCATTCAGTAGCTCAACTTTCAACTTGTTACTTGTTACTCAAGTTATTTTAAGAAATAATTAAACATCAACAAAAATAGAAATAGGTTTATCAGTCAGTACAAACCAAGCTTTTTTATCTAATGAATTTTGTTGATTAAATGTAGACATTTATGTAATGCTTATTGCTTTAATATAATCTATTCAATTCAGGGTTTTAATATTTAGTATTTCTCAAATTCTGGGAACAGGGTGGCAAAAATCACAAACATCAGGGGGGAAAAACACTACTTATAATATTTAAACATTTATATCAGCATTTTCTAAAGGTTAAGCACTTTTCTTCTGGTCCTGTTTTGAACATATTCATTGTGAGCCAAGAATCTGTTATCACGACAAACATTTGCAAATCAAGACCTTTGAGTTTACCAGTTCAGTGTTTACCAAAAGTCCAGTATGTAAGATCCAGTAAATGACATCCAGCTTTTACATTTCAAAATATTTGTTTTCAGTGTGAGATAAGGAGGATCTCATAAGAGGTCATAAGCACAGTCAGTGGAGTACTTTAAGGGTCAAACTCTTCTTTATCTTTTTATGTATTTATTTTCAGTTCAAAAGACTGCTCTGTTATTTGCGATGGCAGTTATACAGATACATTAGCAATGACTGTACCTTTACAAATTTTTATAGTTTGAATGTTGTGATTCTTCAATCTCACTCTCAAATGATCTATAGGACAAATTCATTCACCATAATCATAATCATCTTTAAAATTGTATTCAAGAAGAATATAAACCAGAGAAAAACATGAACAGGATTAAGTTAGAGTTCAGAGGTGAACATGGCAATTATTTTGGAATCCTTTCATCCTTTTTCCTTCCTGTTCATGTGTTGCTTCTCTAAAATAACTTTACTTTGGTCTTAATTACAAATATTATTTTTTGCATCATTATTTTAACAATAAATTCTTGTGCACAGCGTGGTCTGATGTCTGAAAGACCTCTATTTTTTTAATTTGTTGATCCCTAAGCAGGCAAGCGTATCAGAGACACACCAAGGCTCTTGTAATTTGAGCTCAAAATGAGAGTTCCTGTAAAACTCCTCATGATTCATCTTTTGGTAAATTGTTTTGATGTTATTGACTTTTATTGACCCTCCAAATCATTGAATTAAGGTGTTTCAATCACTTCCATGGCCACAGCTGTATAAAATCAAGCACCTAGGCATGCAGATGCTTCTACAAACAAAGAATGGGTTGCTCTCAGGATGCAGTGTTGTAAAGTATGCCAACACTGGACTCAAGATCAGTGGAGATGTGTTCTCTGGAGTGATGAATCACGCTCGCTGTATGGCAATCCGATGGGTGTGTCTGGGTTTGGTGGTTTCCAGGAAGACGAAAATTGCCAGACTGCATTGTGCCAAGTGTAAAGTTTGGCGGAGGGGGGGTTATGGTGTGAAGTTGTTTTTCAGGGGTTGTACTTTGCCCCTTAGTTCCAGTGAAAGGAACTCTTAATGATTCAGCATGCCAAGACATTTTGGACAATTTCATTCAGCAATATTTACATTTTACAGAAAATTACTTTTATATCAGATTGCAGAGGTTTACTTTACTTGTCATTTTACTGCACAGCTTTATTTTCTGGAGGTGTAACGGAATCTTTTTTTTTTTTTTCTATGACATTGAAGAGGTTTATTTTTCATTTTATATCAAGTTACCAGTTGTTCAGTTTCATTTTTTGCATCTAGAATTAAATATTTCTGTCCTGTATCACTCTGTGTTGTGTGCTTCCTTTTTCTGTTAAGAAGAAAACATAGATTTAGTTACTTTAGAAGATTAGAGCCTTTAAATCTCTGTAAAAACTTTGGCGAGGCATAAATAATCCTCACTTTAGATGAGCTCACAAAAATAGTTAACTGACAACTACTAAATGTTTTATAACTACCTGAATATAAATATACATTTAAATAGTTTATTAATCATTTACTTACTGTTTCTCAATGACCTTATGAACTCCTAAATAACTGGTTTGTAAATAATGTAATACTTAATTTAGAAATGATAAATTGAGCATTAATAAAGAATGAAAATACAATTATTAAACACATTAGCTATAATCAAGAACACAAAGCATGTATAGCTGTATTTATAAACATCTTATTAATGTCTATTAATGCTTTATAAATTATGATTTAACTATTTACTAATGCTTAACTTTTTACAGAGTGTTGCCCTCTTTTCTTCTAAACAAAACATCCTTCTGCCTGTCCACAAAGTGGTCTGGAATAAAATAGTCCTCATTTTCACTTAGTAAATTATTCACTTTTTGTTCCCCCATCATATAAACAGAGACAGAAAACTAAAGTTACAGTCATTTGGGACATGAGAGTTCAAAATGAGAGTTCTTGTACAATTCATCATCTTTTCCTGTTTTCGGTTTTCTGTTACTGTCGTGCAAGGTCAAGGTGAGTGCATTCATTTTTAGTAGAATGTAGAATATATTCACATGGGAAAAAAATATTAAAATTTTACTGTCTGTAGGCCATTCATAATGCCAAATATGGTGTCATACATGAACTGAAATATTGTAATAATACATAAAAAGTGCATTCTAACCAACATAATATATATCTAGCATGCATATGAAACTTTATCAGTTCGCTTTAGGAAAAAAAAAACATTTGTCTTGCTAGAGTAGTAACTGCTGATATTAATGTTACACTTTGAGCAAATGAATCATTATCATATGAATTTTAATTAGTATGATGGATATGTATTAGCTGAAAGAAAGAAAAAAATGTGTGCAGCACCAAACATCCCAAATGCAAAGACCAGAGATCAGAGATTATTTTATTATTATTACAAAAATATTTTATAATTTTGATTTTAATGAATTCCAAGTATATTTTGCAATGTTTGAATGAAGTACGTTTGAATGAATGCATGTGAAGG
This sequence comes from Gobiocypris rarus, assembly GCA_023029165.1. Taxonomy (NCBI): domain Eukaryota; kingdom Metazoa; phylum Chordata; class Actinopteri; order Cypriniformes; family Gobionidae; genus Gobiocypris; species Gobiocypris rarus. The sequence continues at coordinate 21,895,986 of CM040929.1, read as the reverse complement.
CAGTATTAATGTGGCATCTTCCTCCATTGACAGCCAAACGGCAGTAGCTGTGTATTCTAATTGAATCAGGCTAATTCATAAATTTGATAATGGAATCAAGAAAACAAAATAAACTCATATCAGACAGGCTCTATGTCAACCAGCTATTTCTCTCTTAAGACAAACAATCATATCTCCATTGATGCTTTTTGAGAATGATTTACTCTCACTGAGAATGAAAGTGCCTTGAATGCTCTGATGTGCAGCATGACCATAAAACAAGTCAAATTAGCTTTTCTCAATTGTCACAAATATCGTAGCACTGGCCGTCTTCTTTATGTTCGGCCTTCAGCCCTGTTATCCAAGATATGATAAGAAAAACAATTTCTTTTTCAGATCATAGGAAGTTTTTCATTCATTACAAATCAATCTTTTGTAGAAAGCTATGTATGCTAAATGTAATCTCCTGCTGATTAATTTTGATTAATAAATAATGAAATCACACAAATCAAGGTTTTTATTATTTGTCACAATTCGGAAACAGCATTGCAAAAATTATAAACCTCATTGACAATCAACAGAAAATTAAATGGTTCATATAATATTTAGTTTGACTTTTAGGTTTAATGTAAAAAAATATGATACAAAAAATGAATGTTGACATTATTCATTGATTATGTCATCTCAGCTACCACATGACAACTGTTTACTTATAAAGTTAAACACCGTAAGATCCCGTAAATGACATCCAGCTTTTACGGTTTCTAAAAGACAAACATTATTTTTTTCAGCGTGAGATAAGGAGGATCATCTAGGTCATTATAGAGACAACAGCAGTTTTAGTTTTAAGCACATTCAGATGTTCAGATGTTACTTTTTCTACCTCAATGTATGTTTGAATATTATGAAACTCAGATGAATTCATCTAATAATGTTCTGCTTTAAATGTAAAGAACACTAGTCAGGATTTGAAATAAATATCCAACAGGGTTAACCTGTAAAGCACAGCAGTGAACACATCCAATATTTTCGAACTTTCCTCTTTCATCTTAATTTGTAATAATAATTTGTTACATTTATATAGCGCTTATCAAGGCACTCAAAGCGCTTTACATATAGGGGTGGGGTCTCCTCAACCACCACCAATGTGCAGCACCACCTGGATGATGCGACGGCAGCCATATTGCGGCAGAACGCCCATCACACAACAGCTGATTGGTGGAGAGGAGACAGAGTGATGAAGCCAATCAGTATATGGGGATTATTAGGAGGCCATGATGGACAGAGGCCAATGGGCAAATTTGGCCAGGATGGATTTATCGAAGGACATCCTGAGATTTTTAATGACCACAGAGAGTCAGGACCTCGGTTTAACGTCTCGTCCGGAGGACGGTGCTTATTGGCAGCATAGCATCCCCATCACTATACTGGTGAGTTAGGATCCACACAGACCACAGGGACACCCCCTGCTGGCCTCACTAACACCTCTACCAGCAACTACCTAGTTTTCCCAGTTGGTCTCCCATTCAGGTACTAACCAGGGTCAGCCCTGCTTAGCTTCAGTGGGAAACCAGGCTTGGGCTACAGGGTGATTTGGCTGCTGGTCAAACCATATCTTGTTCATATGGTACATAAATGTGACTTAAGAAGTTTGGTAACTTGTCTTTTGGTTTGTCCAAATGTGTCACGATCCCGGTTCTGTGTCTTTTGTTTTGTATTGACTTTTATGTTGAAGTGCATTTTCTGTTTTCATAATTTCCGTGTTCCGTTTCTGTCGCTCCTTGTTGTCGTATTAGTTGTTATAGTTACAGTCATTAGTTACACCTATCTTTAACTGTCAATGGTTTCTCTGTGTATTTCAGCTTGTGCCTTTTAGTTGGTCTTTGCTAGTCGTTGTTTGTGGTGGATCGTGCTCTTGTCTTAGATCATGACTTCCTGGATGTTCTTGGTTTTTCCATGTGGAATCTTTTTATTAAAGTGTGTGTGCAAGTGAATTCTCTCTCTGTGGTTTCTCAGCAACCGTTATAAATGACAAAAGAGCTACTTGTGACGTGAACTCAAAATGAGAATTTCTGTAAACATTCTTGCCACTGTCTTTAGGTTATTTTCCTTTAGTTGTGTGCAAAGTTATTATTTTTGATGTTAATGTTATCATAATGTTCCTTTCAATTAGATTTGACTGACTTGAATTTAAATGTTATATTGGTAACACTTTACAATAAGGTTGTATTAGTTAACATTAGTTAATGCATTAGTTAACATAAACTAACATGAACAACACCTCTGTTCAGCATTAGTTAATGTTTGCTAACGCTAGTCAATAATAATACAGCTGTTCATGTTAGTTCACAGTGCATTAACTAATGTCAACAAGATTTTATTAATGCATTAGTAAATGTTGAAATTAACATTAACAAAGATAAATAAATGAGTGCAGTTCAGCATTAGTTAATGTTAACTAATGCATTACAACCTTATTGTAAAGTGTTACCAACATATTATAATGCATGTCCAAAACTTCCAAGTCCATTTGCGAAATATACTCAAAACAGTGAAAGTGAACTGCATGATACAGTAGGTTATCTCACTGTACCAACACATCATTAAAATAATGTGAATCTTGTTTCAGAAATTAGATGTGAAGCTCCACGTGACCAGCATTTGTCTAGCCCATACTATTTCTTCTGGGGAGATAGGAAATTGGGAGCAAAAAAATATTACTCTTGCATGCCTGGATATGATAAAATGGCAGCAGAAGCCACGTGCACACGAGACGGATGGACACCAAATCCATTGTGTGCTGGTATGTGCTGATATTAATGTCGCAGTCTGTGCAAATGATTTACCATATACTATGAATTCTACAGAATCAGACTTTTGAAACATTTGAAACTGTTTCCTCACAGCAAAGCAAAACTTGTGCCCTGATCTATCTGTGGAAAACGGGTTGATATACAACAACAGGAAGGAAGAATTAATTTACTCCTGCAACACGGGTTATAAAACATTCTCTGGGAACTGGTGGGATTCAGTGACATGCAGTGAAGGCTCTTGGTCTGAAGAACCTCGGTGCATCCGTGAGTTTTATTACTGTCAGTCTCAGGTGTTAGACAGATGATCGTGTACTGAAATGTGCTCCCTGTTTTCTGTCTTTACAGCGGTGGAAGAATGTGGAGCTTTACCCAGTGTTCAACATGGAAAACTAAAGCAAGTGAAAAAGACCTTTCGTCATGGAGAAACAACAGCATTTGAATGTGATCCAGGGTTCAAACCAACTCAAAGCTTGATAACATGTGTCAATGGCACATGGGAGACACCAGTTTGTGAGGGTGAGCTTCTCAATTCTCATTGCATGTTTGTGAGGAGCAGAGACAGCATATCGTGGACAATAGAGTCTATCGGCCATCTAATCTCAGTCTTTTTGGAGTTCATTGATGCTCTTTTTTACTAGGTGTGCGTTGTGGCATTCCTCCAAAGGTGGAAAATGCATTCATAACATCTAAACCTGAAGAATTTTATGTAGATGGATCTAGTGTAACATACGTATGTCAAAAGTCATTCTCAAGGAATGGGAAAAGTAAAGTTTCCTGCCGCAATGGAATTTGGGAAGATCCGCCAACATGTGAAGGTGAGGTTTTGATGGTTATATTTACAGTCATTAGTTACACCTATCTTTAACTGTCAATGGTTTATATGTGTATTTCAGCTTGTCCCTTTTAGTTGGTCTTTGCTAGTCGTTGTTTGTGGTGGATCGTGCTCTTGTCTTAGATCATGACTTCCTGGATGTTCTTGGTTTTTCCATGTGGAATCTTTTTATCAAAGTGTGTGTGCAAGTGAATTCTCTCTCTGTGGTTTCTCAGCAACCATTATAAATGACAAAAGAGCTACTTGTGACGTGAACTCAAAATGAGAATTTCTGTAAACATTCTCGCCGTTGTCTTTAGGTTGTTTTCCTTTAGTTGTGTGCAAAGTGAAGTCAAGATATTATTTTTGATGTTATTGTTATTCATCATAATGTTCCTTTCAATTAGATAACTGACTTGAATTTAAATGTTATACATATTATAATGCATGTCCCAAACTTAAGTCCATTTGCTAAATATACTCAAAAGAGTGAAAGTGACCTGCATGATACAGTAGGTCATCTCACTGTACCAACACATCAGTGCTGTCATACATGAACTGAAATATTGTTAGTGCATTCTAAGCAACATAATATAGGTGCCTGCATGTGAAACCTCATCTATTCATTTTAGGAAAAAACACAGCATTCAAATTTTGCTTTGTTTCGCAGCGTCCACTTGCGAGCTGGAGTCAACAAAATTCAGAGTAAAACAGATCAATCCAGAGGGTAAAACTATTTTCAGAGCTGGAGAGAGAGTGGAGATCACCTGTGCTGAAAAATACTTGATCTTTGCTACGAAAGAATCCATCAAATCATTTACATGTCAGGATGATGGGCAGTGGGATCATGAGCCTGTTTGTGTGGGTAAGATTATAGAGAAACACTTCTGCATTAACTTACTGCACGTTTTTAGTTTTTTTTTTTTTCCAACTGCTTACACACAAAATCCTTACTTGCCACACAATTGCTGAAGAATTGCAGTATCACAGAGACAAACAACAAGTTTGTGAGATGCAGGGTACAGTATTGTAAAAATAGGGGAGGAATAATAATAATTAAAAAAAATTGTATAGAGCAAACAGAGTAGTAATTTCTGCTACTATGATAGAACATGTTTTCGTTCATGGTGCAAGGTTTGGAGCAAGGTTTAGAAATTGTGTCCTTTTAAATAAGATTTTATTGACTTAAATTTACACGTTACATATACATATATTATGTACATACTATGATGCACGCCCCAAACTTAAATCCATTTGCAAAATATACTTATGAAAAAGGGAACTGTATGATACAGTAGCTTGTATCGCTGTATTTTGATGTGTTGAGTTGACAATAAAACCTTAATAACATGTTCTATGTTTTAAGAAAAAGTGCATGTCGCTGATACAGAGATTTATTATTAATGCCATATTTTTTGATGATCTTAAAATAACTTTGCTTTGCCTTTAGGGAAATGTGGGCCACCACCAAATGTGGAGTTTGCAGATACAACAGAAATGCAAAAAAATGAATATGATTCAGAGGAGAGAGTTGAATACATGTGCTTTAATAAATACACACTGGATCAGCGTTATCCCTACTCCAAATACAAGACCTGTGAACGAGGCGAATGGAGAGGGAATATTAAGTGTTTAAGTAAGTATGATCATCCACACCCTATACATCAAATACATGTGAGGCTTTTCTTACTGGATCTTGTAGTTCTGGTTCTGATGAATCAATGAATGTATATTGTAACACTGACGGTGAGATGTGTTTGTTTCAGAGCCCTGTACAGTGACGGTGGATGAAATGGATGAAAGAGGTATAGAGCTGCGATGGGGCGGACGGCAAAAGATATTCTCACCACACGAGGATAGAATCAGCTTTGCATGTCAGTGGGGAAAATACTTAAGAGTCAATGAGCTAATGCAAACATGTAATGATGGAGAGATGATTTTACCTGTGTGTGTGTGAGTGACAAGGAGAATAAAACATCACTGATGCATCAGCTTTACTATTAAGCCAAAACAAATGGAGCAAATAAAAAAAATAAAAAAAAGTTTTTTTCTCTTTCTGAATTCTTGCAATAAAACTAAATAAATTATAAAAGCAACATGTTTAAAATGTGCATGTATTAAAATTACTAACTAAGTGAGCATATGTGTATTGTACATAGTACAATGGCAAACTTTTCAAAAAAAAAAAAAATTGAAATGTGTTGCAGGTCTGAATGACAGGAAAGGATGCATATTTACAAATGACATGAAGTTGACAAGACAAAACATGACATATTTTGTGTTCATATTGTCTGCAATGAAATACAAGTCAAAGTAAATTTAGAAATCACTACTTTCTTTTTTAATTGCGTTTTCCATACTGTCCCAACTTTTTCTGATTTGGGGTTGTACTTACATTCTTTGTTAGAGATGGAGGACCAACGATTAATATTTCTGTTTTAGTCCGATTCAGACTGAGAAAATTGGAGTTGAGCCAGGTCTTTAATTCATTAACACGTGATGATAGTGATCTGGTAAATAGAATCCAGTCAGCAAGCAGTATATATCTGGATATCGTCGGCGTAGCAGTGGTATTGAAAACCATGGCGACTAATAATTTGTCCGAGAGGCAACATGTAAATAATAAATAGTAATGGGCCAAGAACTGATCCCTGTGGAAAACCTTGTTTGAGAGTGACAGTGGGAGATTTATAATTGTGCATAGTGATGTAGTATTTCCTATCTGTTAGATAGGAAGAAAACCAGGATAACGTGGCTTCTGAGATACCAATGTCTGATAGGCGCATGAGTAGGACTTTATGACAGACAGTGTCGAAAGCTGAGCTGAGATCGAGTAATTGATCGAGACATACGGTAAATTGGAGATTGGGCGGTAGTTAGCGTAGACAGTTGGGTCCAGGTTTGTTTTTTTTAAAGAAAAGGAGTACCTTCAGCCATCTTTAGTGAGACTGGAACAGAGGCAGAGAGAAGAGACATGTTTACAAGATGTGAGATAGGTGCAGAAATGGCAGAGGTACAGTGTTTCAGAAGGGTTGTAGGTGCAGGATCCAGCCGGCAAGAAGAAGAATTGGATTTCTTTATCATTTCACTAATCAAGATGGGATTGGTCAACATAAAGTTATTAAGTGTTTGTATCTGAGCTTGCTCACAACTAGAAGTGGTTGGTTCACCACTTAAATCCCATGTAAAGCATCCAGCTTCCCCTGAAAGTGGTGCAGAAAAGAACAGGACAAGTCATCAGATTCTTGTAGACAGGCATTGTGCAAGGGTGCTTGAACAAGCTTATTTACAATGCTGAATAGTGATTTAGGCCTGTTGTTTGCGTTATTGATAAATTTAGCGATATAAGAAGAGTGAGCTGTATTTAAGGCGGTTTTGCAAAGCTATATGGTCCGAAAATGCTTGGAAGTGTACAGTTAGATTGGTTTTTCGAAAGAGACGTTCCAGCTGTCTGCCTCTTGCTTTCATAGCCGGTAGCTCAGCATTAAACCACGGCGAAGAGTGGGACAAGGGAACAGACCTAGTCCTAATTGAAGCATGCTCATCCAAAACATCAGCAATGGCAGAATGGTACAAGTCAAATATTTTGGATGGACAGGTGGAATCAAAAACATCAGAGATAGCAGAAGAAGTAATCGATGCGGCAAACATACTAGCATTAATAACATTGATCTTACGATAAGAGTTGTTAATTTAGTCAGTATATTATTTAGACAGATTCATGTAAAATCAAGGGTAATAAGCTTGTGATCAGAGATAGGAGTAACCAGACCATTGATAGAGATGTCATTCAAGCCAGATGTACAAACTAAGTCAAGTGTGTGGCCGAGAGTGTGAGTTGGGAAGTTAACATTCTGATAAAGTTCAAAGCAGTCCAGAACTGAGTCCCATTAGAGGAGGGAGTATTAACGTGAATGTTAAAGTCACCAAGCAAGATGACCTTGGATGATGAATCACAGGCTAGCGTTAGTAGTTTACTTAGCTCAGAGAAAAAATCGTGTTGCTGTTTGGGTGGTCTATAAATCAGGATAATTGTAAGGGGACTGTTCGAGGAAGTTTTCAAAACCATATATTCAAAAGTCGTAGTATTGTGGAAGTCCAGTTGAGCAAGTATTATGGAGTTGCGATAAATGACCGCAAGGCCACCCCCTTTAGTAGATAAACGTAGCTTAGATAGGTGCTGGTATCTGTATGGTGTTAGCAGATTAAGATACATGAAGTCGTTCTGTGTTTGCCAGGTCTCAGTAAGGAATATCATGTCCAGATTTTTGTCAATAATAAGTTCACTTAGGTAGGGGCCTTTGTCCGACAGTTCAGTAGAGCAAAGTGGTTTTGCAGCACATCTGAGTTATTAGCTAAATTGACATTGAAATCTGACTTTCTTACGCAGACAAGCGATCGCGGTGGACGACAGTCGCTTAGGCGTTTCGGATTGACCAGAGTTCTGTGACTTGACCAGATGCACGGGATAACAGTTGATGTTGATTGCTGATAGTTAATGATCCTTTGAACTGAGCGAGTGATCCCGAGCGAGCAGCAGTGCTTGTACGTTTCAGAGTTGAGGCGTGGGTGCCGGTTAAGCGCCCTGAGTTCGCGTGTCAGATATCCAAAATCCATGTCGGAAGGTAATCCAGTAAAAATAAGGGAGACCAGAGACAGCACGAGTGCTAAAGCCTTTGGTGTGTTTGTAATCGCCATGAGAAAACAGCTACCAGCAGAGTCACGTTAGCCAGGACCACAACCATCACAACATCCATAAAAGCTTACGGAGAGGAAAGCTATCCAACCTGACAGCAAGCTTATCGAACAACTGGTAAGAAGAGTGTTAACTCACCTCTCAGTCAGTCCAACAGATGGAGGAGAGAAGGGTGAGAGGGCTCGTAGCAGGCTGACAGCAGAGAATCTCAGCGGTGACAACAACAAAAGTACACTCAGCCAAGTAGATAAAGATAAGTCCAGTTTGCAGTCCAAGAAGTGGACACAGTAAACGTAAACAATAGACAACGAAGCGTGGAGCAGCAGCCAGATGCTTGTAGCGTTCCCACACAGCGTTCAAACACCGGAAGTCATGTGAAGTCATGTGATTTGTAACACCGAAAGTTGCAAATCACACATTTTTACGCAAATATCACTCTTTCAAATTCACTGCAGTATTTGTCGCATGGTCCCTGTTACAAACAGGCTGACACGGAGAACAGATGGTATACAAAATCTTTATTGAGCAACCAGAGGTGATCGGGGCAGGTAAGTGAAGCAGATGATGTATGCAGATGAATGTAGTAGGATACTGGATGATACTGTACTCTTTATTGCAGATGGCGTTGGGGAAGACAACTAGACGAGACACAGGAAACACTGGAGACACTTTTTTTTTTTGTCTTGTAGACAATGTGTAAACATTCTTCATGTAAAATATCAACAACTGTAACAATCTCAAAGCTTCCAATGTGTAAAAAACTGATTTACGCACTATATTCAACAGAAACTCCAATAAACACATTCTAAGACAGACACAGATGTCATTACCCGCATTTCATGTGATTGGCATTTTTCACTTGATTTTTGCATTTCTCAACTTTTGGATGCTCTCGGCCGTCCTCAACACTTTGCCCAACCTGCTGTCAATGCCAAAATTTACTGCATGAGTGTAAAGCTCAACTCCCATAGGTATTAACAGAAAATTCTTTCACCGTTAAAACTGAGGTGTTGCTCTGGAATACATGTTGTCTTCTATGAACATTAAAGCCTGCCTTTGGCCATATCAGTCATTTTGACATTGATGAGTGGTGTTAGACCTGCCTAAAATGTCACTTTTGAAAATGTTTGCCTTTATTGATAGTATGGATTCGCCGAATCCAGATTTTTGCGGTTCGGCCGAATATCATATCCACTGGTTAAGATTCTGGCAAAAATAATAAACGGATAGTAGACTATTGTTTCGTTTAGAACAGTAACCAAATATTACAAAAAATTGTAGGCCTAATCACATACATTTCCTTCATCATAAGTAGCCTATAGCCTCTAACCTTTCACATTAAATGAGAGTTTCCTTTCTGGAAAACAAGATGGGAACGAATGTCCCCAGCAGTACTGAAAAGTCTGAATCTGAAAATCAGTCAGTTGAATATGTCAAATTCCATTTTCAACGTGTTGACACATCCTGGATTAAATGGTGATTGGGCATCCCCAACTCCTGCTGTAGAAAGCCTTGATTTAGCATTTGAAGAGAGCCTAAAGTGACCAACAGTTTTCATGGCCAGTGTCAGAGACACTTTGTTGTGATAAAAGACTGTCGTGGATGCACAACTGGAGCGTGTGTGCAAAACAGCCAGCACTTGGAACCCCTGATTCGGACATGGCTTTCCGCATGTTTGCGGCATTGTCCCTCAAGACCAGATGATACTTGTTAACAGGTATATCCCATGCTCTGATCATTTCTTGCAGTGCATCTGCAATGTTTAATGCAGTGTACCTTCCATCGAATGCTTCACATCGAAGAATAGCATGTGTGCGCTTAAAATCATCATCAATCCAATGTGAGGTCACACTGATGGGAACAGTTTGGGGATGGCCCTTTCCTGTTTCAACATGACTGCGCACCAGTGCACAAAGGTCCACAAAGCTTTGGTGTAGAGGAACTTGACTGGCCTGACCACCTGACAGTCCTGACCCTTAACCCAGTAGAACACCTTTGGGATTATTTAGAGCAGAGACTGCGAGCCAGGCCTTCTCGTCCAACAACAGTGCCTGACCTCACAAATGTGCTTCTAGAAGAATGGTCAAAAATTCCCATAAACACATTCCTAAACCTTGTGGAAAGCCTTCCCAGAAGAGTTGAAGCTGTTATAGCTGCAAAGAATGTGCCACCTCCATATTAAACCCTACAGATTAAGAATGGGATGTCATTAAAGTTAATGTGCATGTAAAGGCAGGTGTGCCAAAACTTTTGCCAATATAGTGTGTATTTTCTTAGCGGGAGCTTTAGGATAATATACTGCCATGTTTATAAAATAACTTAAACCAATATTTGAACTGGGACACAAATCATATAATATTTATAACATAAACATTTCATTATCTAATGTATGCATTATGTATTAATCATACTGTCCAATCTAGTCTAATAAGCATATATTTACAATCATAATATCAAACTTCAGACAGTTTGTGTTTTTAATATCACCATATGGTATTTGTAAATTAAAAATGAAGAAAATGAGATAGAGATATAAATGTGATCATTTGTCTTTGCTGTAGAAAGGGTCAAAATAATGTGACAATGTTAACATTTCCTCCCTCAAAATAATGGGTAAGTGTTAAATATCTACTTTAAGAATCATTCATGTTAAAGAACTGTTGATAATAAAGATTGAGAAGATTGGATCAGTTGCACTCCTTTTTTCTTTCTTTTTTTGTGGGATACTTAATGCGGCACAGCCTGACCCAGAGTCTACCTCCAGCGGCCCCCAGGTAAATTGAGTTTGAGACCCCTGGTTTAGACAATTCCTCTTCTTGGACAAAACCTCTTCAGTCTTGCAAAAGAGAATGCAGTTGAATATAAAAATGCCAGTGCAAGCTGGTATAGCCTACATGATGATATGCTTCTATTGAGCCCAGTATACTACTGGATAAATACTGGTCCACTTCCAACAATAGCATCACCTGCACTTGAGTTTCTTCTACCATCATCAACCGTGCAATCCAGCAGATAGTGATATGACATTTTAACCGAGTCGTCGGAGCTTGTGTCGATAATAAATGGGCGTGCCAGATGAAACCCCTATTCGATGTTTGTGTTGTTAGGCTTGTTCGACTTCATGCAGCGCTGCGCAGACCGATCGGTGGCTGACTCGAAGTAGTGCATGCTGGTTAAAAATGTTGTCTGACTTGAGGCAGCGCCAACACCACCTGATAGTCCTGACCTCAACGCCTTTGGGATTAATTAGAGCAGATACTGCGAGCCAGGCCTTCTTGTCCAACATCTGTGCCTGACCTCACAAAAATGCTTCTAGAAGAATGGTCAAAAATTCCCATAAACACACTCCCTAAACCTTGTGGAAAGCCTTCCCAGAAGTGTGGAAGCTGTAATAGCCACGTGACTGTGGCGTATGTCAACGAGCTCTGATGACGACACAGCTGTTCCACGATCGGCCGGATTCACTGCATGACAGCGATCACGTGTGTTTCGTGTTCATTCTAAAACCTTCTGTTCCACGAACTCTCACAAAGCAGGGGGTTATTTTTATGGTAAAACCTCTTTTCATGTAGTCGCGATATTATATTGTCATGTTTATCAAAATAAAACTGCTAAAAAACGTAGACCCCACTTCACTGATAGTGTAGGCTTATTTGTTGAACTTTTTTTCTTTTGCAAACAGACGTTGTATTAAGCAGTAACCTACATAAATTATTGAATGAAGATGTCTCTGAAACATCTGTGTATTATTGCATTTATTTTACTTCAGCTGTGATAAAGTATGCAAACACAGCTCGAGCGTCACTACGGCACATCATCATTCGCTGAAACTCCGGGACTGCTCGTGGCTACTCTCGCCGATCGGTTGCATCCAGCCGCAGCCGATGTCGAACACACCTAAAAACTGAGAAATCACGTGACCAATGCTTCATGCCTTGCCTCGATCAGATGCCAAAGTATACCTAATAATAGAGGAAAACTCTATTAGAGAAAAACTACCTGATAGTAATAATGTGGTGTACTGTAGTATAGTATAATATAATAATATATAACCCTGACACATATGAACCATAATAACACAACTCTGACTCTCTGACACTCACACTTCTACTACTCCTGACACTTCTCTGAAACGCCACAACAACCACAAGGTGGCGCAAGTTTTGAACCCGAAGCGTCACTCAGACCGAACCGATGACGTATTCCACACAAACCGAGGCCTCGTTTGTCACTGGCCATGTGATTTCTCCGTTAACAACACAAGCCTCGAATCGGGGCCCATTTATTTTTGACACCAGCTCCGACACCTCGGGTCAAATCACTATCTGCTGGATCACTCTTTTGCCTGTGTTCCCTGCCTTGTTGTGTTTGCTTGGACTGCCTGCTGGTGTTTGACCTTGCCTGTATATTAGATAATGTGTCTGGATTGCCCATGTAATAGAAGCTGCATTTGGATCTTCAGCCTTTGTGTCTTAGAGAAGTTTGTTACACAAGCTTTGATCCAAAACTATTTTTTTGTAATCATGAATTTTGTCTATAATGTTATAAAATAATCAAATTAAATTAGGGGTTTTAATATTTAGACATGTCTCAAGTTTGGTATAGGGTTGCAAAAATTGCAAACCTCAAAGAAAATTTGACATGTATCTCCACAGCCAGCATTTTCTGAAGGTTAGGCACTAATTTTTCACTTACTATTAAAAAAATAAAAAAATAATGAAAAAAATTGTTTCAGGTCCCATTTTGAACATATTCATTGAATGTTGCAAGAATATGTTATCACATGACAAACATTTGCAAATAAAGTCAAAGACCTTTGAGTTTAACAATTCAGTGTTTACCAAAAGTCCACAATGTAAGATCCAGTAAATGACATCCAGCATTTACATTTCCAACAATTTTTTTCATTGTGTTCTAAGAGACAACAATTTAAGCACAGACGTGGGTCAAACTCTTCTTCTGCATCTTTTATAATGGACACGTTTTGCAATGGCATTTACAAAAACATTTTACAATGACTGTACTTTTAAAAGTTTGTGAATCTTCTTCAATCTTACTAATTCATTCACCACATAATCATACTTTATGATTTGATTCAAGAAGAACATGAGCCAGAGAAAAACATTAACAGGATTAAGCTAGAGTTCAGAGGTGAACATTATTTTGGAACCTTCCCTTTACCGGTGTAATAACCTCTTTTTGACTTTGGTAAATGATTAACTTGTTGATCCCCAAGCAGGCAAGAGTATCAGAGACGGACCGAAAAAAGGCACTTGTGAACTGAGCTCAAAATGAGAGTTCCTGTAAAACTTCTCGGATTCGTCTTTTGGTTGTTCTTCTTTAATTGTGGCCAATGTCAAGGCAAGTGCTTTTTGTTCTTGTTGTTGTTTATTTGAATGTCTTTCATTTTGATTTAATAGACTAGAACATAAATAATATATTATATGCACATCCTAAAACATTTAACTGTAGCTCTAGAAAGTGTTGACTAGTTGTGAGTTACTTAAACACAGTTACGCCTTTGTGTAACATTTGTGCTCTCAGAATGTCATAAAATATGAAAACATAGAACCAGTTTCAAAATCGTCATATGCTGATGGTTATATCAGGTAATATTGTACCTGTAAAAAGTTTAAATGCATTTGTTCACAGTTTTGAAATGAATCAATCAGAGCTCACAGATGGGATAATAAAGTCCCTGTTCGCGAGGGTACACTTTCTTGGAAGCTTTCTTTTTTATCTTTGAATTAACTCAGTCATACTGAAAGAAATTTACAATTTGCCTTTACCTTGAACTTTTTCAATATCATAACACAAACACATATGAGAGTTTTTTAGAAGTTTTGAAGCTGTTTCCTCACAGCAAAACAACAATTGTGCCCTGATCTATCTGTGGAAAACGGGTTCACATACAGCCCCCCGTCCAATGAGGAAGAAATATTTTACTCCTGCGACACGGGTTATAAACCATTCACTGGGAACTGGTGGGATTCAGTGACATGCAGGGAAGGCTCTTGGTCTGAAGAACCTCGGTGCATCCGTGAGTTTTATTACTGTCAGTCTCAGGTGTTAGACAGATGATAGTGTACTGAAATGTGCTCCCTGTTTTCTGTCTTTACAGCGGTGGAAGAATGTGGAGCTTTACCCAGAGTTCCCCATGGAAAACCAAAGAAACTTGAAAAGACCTTTCGTGGTGGGAAAAAAACAGCATTTGAATGTGATCCAGGGTTCAAATCAACTCCACGCTTGATAACATGTCGCAGTGGCACATGGGAGACACCAGTTTGTGAGGGTGAGCTTCTCAAATCTCTGCATGTTTGTGAGGAGCAGAGACAGCATATCGTGGACAATAGAGTCTATCGACCATCTAATTTCAGTCTTATTGAAGTTCATGAATGCTCTTTTTTTTTAACTAGGTTGTGGCAATCCTCCAAAGGTGGAAAATGCATTCATAGCATCTAAACCTGAAGAATTTTATGTAGATGGATCTAGTGTAGCATACGCATGTCGAAGCTCATTCTCAATGAATGGGAGAAGCACAGTTTCCTGCCGCAATGGAATTTGGGGGAAAACACCAACATGTGAAGGTGAGGTTTTGATTGGTGATGATAACTGTCTTTTAAAACTTCTTACAGCTTAGTTAAAATAAAACAATCTTGTAGGTAATAATGAAGAGAGATTCTTATATTTGTGAGTCAATCCATAGGAATAGCATCAGATTAAAATGCTAATATGCTAGATTAATATGTTATTGTAATGTTAAACATTATTACTCATCCTGCACTACATAGTTTTTTTGTTCAATCGAATGATCGCTACAGAATCAAAATGTGAGTGTTTTTGTTGCCATTGTATTTTGTTCACATGGAGGATGATTGATTGATCAGATCTTTCTGTTCTTTAGATGTAACGTGTGTCGCAAACCTGCCAGCAAACATGAGATCAGACAGGCACCTGGGGCCGGAGGACCCAATCAGACCTGGAGACACAATAACTCTTTCATGTGATGGGGATGGACTGGAATTACGAGGGCGGAGTGAAATCACCTGCAGGCCAAATGGAGAATGGGATGTCTCACCATTCCCTGAATGTGTAAAAGGTAAGATTCAGAAGTTTACTAGTTGACTGCTATTAGCAGTGTTTGCAAGCATCACTATTGCTCAAATGTAAATATAAATGCTCATCTTTGGTAAGTTCTTTATTGGCACGCAAGTCTCTCTTGAATTGGGCCAAGTAGCAATATCCTAGCAACCACGCAGAATAACCTAGCAACAGCATAGCAATGCACTAGCACTGTGGCAGCGAGATTTACATGGAAAAACGCAACTTAATATGCAAATTCAGAATTTGTGTTTTGTTATTTTGAATCCATCTTTGCTAGATTAATATGTTAATGTAACGTTAAACATTATCAGTTTTCGCTGGTATGCTGGATGACATCCTGCGCAACAGTTTTTTGTCCAACCAAAAGGAACCAGCGAATTAAAAGACTTTAAACAAAATGAAAGTAAAAACGCAGGCAGCCCATCACGGACGGCTGCCGCGAACATACAACACAAACGTAAATAAAACACAACATAAAGTCCAGGCCTAGTCTTCTCTCGTCCTTCACTGGTGTCGCTCGTCCTTATATGCCTCCAAGCTCCCTCATGAGAGGACACGATTAGCCTACTCGGTGTGGCGAGGTAGACGAGCGAGAGACGTGGGAGGAGCCCTCGCCACACCGAGTAAGAGTGATAGCAACTTTTAAATAAAGTAGCAAAGACGACAAGTATAATATACAAACCTGAATCTATCAGGAACATTTTTATATAATGAATCTGACTCCACTCAGTCTCTCTCCACAGACACAAGACATTTTGGGCGCATGAGAAAGATGTGCGAAAATAAAGAAATTCTAAGATACAAGTGCATTAAGCCATACAATGAAATTCCAGAAGGACAATCGATCAGTGAAAATAGAAAATAGAGTGAAACTTATGTCTGCACGATAGTCACTTAAAATGTTTTGAATCTAAAATCATATTTACCTACATAGTGGGAAGAAATCTACTAGATCCATGATACATATATGTGAATTAAGTGGAAAGATTTAGGGGTTGTTTTTGTTTTATATCACAAATCTCACATGAGCTAACAGACCTTATATGCATCATATTAAAAATTTGTATTAGGTTGTTAGGGATAGTATACTCATATTTAGCAGGTTTCTTGGCTGTAACGCTGCTTGTGCAATATCATATGACAAAAAATTCATTGTTGTGCTTAACCACTTCTAATTGCAAATATACTCTTTTCACATTTCCGGGTTTCTCGGAACAGAAGTCGTCATAGTTGGGTTAACTTTTATAATGATGAATGAGAGTATACATTAAATATATATTTTTTTTGTGACCCCATTTGCTCAAATAGCAAAAGAAAAACTCCACAATTGTGATTTCACAACTTTCAAAAAGAGGGAAAAATAGAGTGAGAAGAGAGAAAGATGTTAATTTTTTTTAATTAACCAGTATTTAACCGCGTCATCACCGTCTGTGAAAAGGGTCCATTAGTATCACAGTTGCTCTTAAACACTGGGCCACATAAAGTATAAAAGCTTCTGTGTGGATAAAAATGTGATCAAATGTCTGCTTTCTCTAGATCTAACATGTCCTCTAAACACAACAGAGGAAGACTTAATAATTGAGCGATTCCCTAATACTGAGGGTCCCGTCAAACCTGGACACAAGGTAAAATTTTCATGCAATAGACAGCGGCTGAAATTAAAAGGACAGAGTGAAATCATCTGTCATTCTAACGGAGAATGGAGCAGCCCTTTTCCTAAATGTGAAGGTAAGGCCACAGACGGTAAAGCCTCAGATTGAACAAAGATAGTTCAAAGATTGATCTGTTGTTCACATGGAGGATGACTGATTGATCAGATCTTTCTGTTCTTTAGAGGTAACGTGTGTCGCAAACCTGCCAGCAAACATGAAATCAGACAGGCACCTGGGGCCGGAGGTTTCAGTCAGACCTGGAGACACAATAACTCTTTCATGTAATGGGGATGGACTGGAATTACGAGGACGGAATGAAATCACCTGCAGGCCAAATGGAGAATGGAGCTTCCCATTACCTAAATGTGTAGGAGGTAAGATTCACAGGTTTACTAGTCGAGTTTTATTATCAGTGATTGCAATAAAAATAAATGATCAAATTTGGTACGTAATTGATCGTCACACAAGTCTCTCTTAACTTGGCCAAGTAGCAATATCCCAGCAACCACCCAAAATAACCTAGCAAAAGCATAGCTATGCACTTGGCGTCAAGTTTTACATGGATAAATGCAACTTTAGACTGAAATTTAGATCTGGTTATAGTATATATAGAAAAATCCAACCCAGATCTTTCAAGTAGAAAGGTATTATTAAAGCATTTTAGAAAACCATGAATGACCACAAATTCTCATATTAATACAGTGCATTACAGGACAGAAGGTCTCAAAAGTGACCGGATTTAAGGTTGAGAAAGGCACCTCAAGTAGATATCCAGGATAAGGATGCAAAATTTCCTTTACCCCACCTGGAACAAAGTCTAAGCAGGATGGTGATACAGACTAAGTAGCTAATGATGGGATCTTGGTTCTAATGGGAGGCATCAGTAGTCTAGCCCCACGAATGACCATAACCAGAATAATACTAATAAACAGAAAAAAGCTTGTGACTTTATTTTCTCTCGCAAGTGAGATACAACTAGGAATTGAGAGGGAAAAAAGTCAGAATTGTGAGATAAAAAGTCACAGTTACCTTTTTTATTTTATATTCCATGGCAGAAAGCTTTCATAGGTTTCTCATGTGTAAGGGGGAAACACATAGAGATACACACATTCTTATTCTTATTCTCCTTCTCGCTTGTACTCTTTCACTCCTGCAACTATTCCTCTCCCTCGCCCAGACATTATTTTTTTCTTTCTCTAATTCTAAAGAGTTGGCATCCACATTGAATAAATCCAATTCAAAGAGTCATTTTATACTGTGTATGTCCAAGTAACGGAAAGAAGAACGGCTCGGGTTATGTATATAACCCTTGTTCCCTAGAAAGGAACTCCCACCGCGCCGAACGACGATTTGGGAGATGCTCCTAAGCATCAGCGAATCTGAAGTCTGAATAAACACTAGTCCAATCCGATTGGCGTGCGTGATGACGCGTCATCGTGACGGCATACCCGGAAGTATAAAAGGGGAGCCGGCGCGTAATGGCGGCAGCTATTGCTCTGAAGCATGCGCTCCAGGCGTGCCGAGGTGTGGCGACGCGACGCAGTGCTCGTTCCCTTTCTCAGGGAACAAGGGTTATATACATAACCCGAGCCGTTCCCTTTCGAGGGAACTCCCACTGCGTCGGAACGACGATTTGGGGAACGAGTACCCACTAGGCCACACCGAGGGTAGCGCCTGCCCTAGTGTGAAGCCGGAGACCGGGCACAACTAGGACTGGAGCACCCTAGCGCCAGGCGTCGTAGGGAGATGCAGGCTATAAAACCTGATAAAGTTGTTGTTGGGATCTCCTCCACTGTGCCAACTTCGCCAAATACTCTCTGAGTGCCCTAACCGGGCAGAGCAGGTGAAGTCTCCCTTCTTCCGCCGTCACGTGAGGCGGAGGATGAAATGCCTGCAGAACCAAAGACCTGACCACCCTTGATGGGACCTTAGGCACGTAGCCTGGCCTAGGGTGTAAGATGGCTTTTACTCCACCCGGGGCAAACTCCAGGCAAGTCGGCGTTACCGCCAAGGCCTGGAGATCACCCACTCTCCTCAGAGAGGTAATGGCGAGGAGAAAAGCCACCTTAAGGGTCAGGTTCTTTGGTTCAGCCGACTCCAATGGCTCGAAGGGGGCCTCAGCCAGCCCTCCGAGAACCACTGCCAGATCCCAGGTTGGAACTCTGGATTGAGCCACAGGCCTCATCCTCCGAACCCCACGGAGGAACTGTACAACCAGCCGGTGCCTGCAAAGGCCCATCACCCGTAGGAGTGTGGAAAGCCGTAATGGCAGCCACGTACACCTTGAGTGTGGATGGGGTTAGACCAGAGAAGCGATCTTGGTGGAACTCCAGCACTGAAGCCACCGGGCAGTTAACTGGGTCCACCTCACGCTCCCTGCACCAAGTGGAAAATACATTCCACTTGAGGCTGTACAGTCTCCTTGTAGACGGAGCCCTGGAACTGAGTAACGTCTCTACCACCTCTGCCGACAGGCCAGCCTCTAGGTACCTGGCCCCCTCAGGGGCCAGACCCAAAGGTTCCAAATCTCGGGCCGGGGGTAAAATATTGTGCCCGCCGCCTGAGACAGGAGATCCCTCCTCAGAGGAATCTGCCACGGATGACCTGCCAGCAGAGCTATGATATCCGAGAACCATACTCGAGTCGCCAACGGGTGCTACCAGAAGTAGGCTGACCCCTTGTCGACGGACCCTCTCCAGGACTCCGGAGCAGAGCAATCGGGAAATGCGTACAGACGCAGCCTCGGCCGCGTCTGAACCTGGCATCCAACCCCAGCGGGCTGGATGCGTGAGGGAGAACCACAGTGGACAGTGGGGCGTCTCTCAAGACGCAAATAGGTCCACTTCCACTGGGCAACCTCTTGCACATGGCCTCCACCACATCTGGGTGGAGTCGCCCCTCCCCGGCCTCAGCCCCTGCCTCAACAGGATGTCTGCTCCTGATTTTGGACCCCGGGACATACATTGCCCTGATGGACAACAGTTCCCCTTGGGACCACCGGAGGATTAGATGCGCCAGTCTGCACAGAGGGCGCGACCTGAACCCTCCCTGATGATTGAGGTATGCTACGACAGACGTATTGTCTGTCTGCACCAGGACATGTTGGCCGCGGAGGTCCGGGAAAAAGCTCCTGAGAGCTTTGTAGACCGCCAGCATCTCCAGGCAAATTATATGCCAGGAGGAATGACGGCCCTCCCATAGGCCCCTCGCAAAGCGGCCGCCCATGATCAAGGCTTCAACCAGTGAGGGAGGCGTCTGTTGAAACGGATCTCCGGCAACAGGACGCTCCCAACACTGGCCCCTGGGACAGAAACCAAGGTTCCTTCCATATGACTAGGGAACGAAGGCCACTGCGCGTTACCCTGATCATACAGAATGGATTTCCCCAAGGAAAGTCACCTGGTTTACTTCTGTATCAGGACATGGTGGCGCGGAGGTCTGGGAAAAAGCCCTCAGAGCTTTGTAGACCGCCAGCATTTCCAGGCAGTAAATGTGCCAGGAAAAATGCCGGGTCTCCCACAGACCTCTCGCAAAGCGGCCGCCATGACCACGTCCCAGCCAGTGAGGGAGGCATCCGTTGAAACGGTCTTCCGGCAACGTGATGCTCCCAACACTGGCCCCTGGGACAGAAACCAAGGTTTCTTCCATATGACTAGGGAACGAAGGCATCTGCGCGTTACCCTGATCATACAGAACGGTTTTCCCTCGAGGAAAACCCCTGATTTCCAGCCACCACTGTAAGGGTCTCGTGCAGCAGGCCAAAAGATATTCTGTTGGACGAGCCGCAATGAGCCCCAGCAGTCCTTAAAACTGCTTCACAGTGATGCTATGGCCTAGCTTCATTTTAGAGACCACCGCCCGTATGGACTCGATACGTGCGGGAGACAATTGTGCCCACAACGTAGAGAATCCCATACAACTCCCAGGAACACAGTTCTCTGGGAAGGCGTCAACACGCTACTGCGTGTAGAGTCTCAACCCCAAGCAGTGAGAGCACCCAAGGACGACACCTCATTGCCGAACTGCTGCTATCACTTACTTTGCGAGGGGAAGGGCTAGGCCGTATAGAAGAACCCGATATTGTGCGCTTTGCCCCCAAGCGAACCTCAGGAACTTCCTGTGACACAGAAGGATGGATACAGGGAAGCATGAGTCCTCTTTAGACCCGTCGTGACAAACCAGTCCTCAGACTGGATCTGAATCACAACGGAGGAACTGTAAGCATCTTGAATCTGAATCTCCTCAGAGAACGATTCAAGTACCTCAGATCTAAAGTTGGACGCAAGGAACTATGAAGTGCCGGCTGTAAAACCCGGACTCCCTGTCTGGCGGAGGAGCACATTCTGTGGCCTCCTTACCAACGGGAGTGAACTTCCTGTTCCATTACCCGAACCTGCAGATATATCCGGAGGCATAACCCTGCGCCAAGATAATCTGCTAAGGGAACCAGCCTCTCGAGGCCGGCCTCGAGTGTCAACGAGCCTCCTCCCGACCCCTGAAGCGGCTAACCGGCAGGGCGAAATCGAGGAAGATTTTCGTGTGCGTGCTGCGTTCGCTGGACCGCCGCAAGTCTTGCTAGAGGCGGCTGGTGCAGCAGCGTGCGCGGGAAAGCGATGTGGCCTGAAGCATACTAGATGGCGGAGCACAGCATCGATTCCGAAAACTCCACAGGGGAGGCGACTCGTCGCTCCGACCGGGAGAGGGGCGTCGGGTGTTACCGAGCCTCGTCCCCAACCCCTGAAGCGGCTGACCGGCAGGGAGTAGTTGGGAACGAGCCTCTGTGTCTTGAGCCGCGCGAGCTGCCCAGCCGCAGGTCTTTTCAGAGGCGGCTGGAGCAGCGTGCGTTGCGAAATCGATGTGGCCCGAGCGTCATAGGCGGCGGGATTACCACATCGATTTCCCCAGAGCGCCGCGGAAGAAGCAACCTTAGTTGCCCCTTCGCGGGAGCCTCATCTAAGGGAGCAGCTCTACAGGGCCGCACGCTAGGGCGGACACTGGGAATAGCAATTGCCTGAAACTGATGTGTCCCGCAGTCCACAAGGCGGCGAGAACGACATCAACTTCAGGAGGGCTCCACCTAGATGAATATCCAGACAAGTCACCTGGTCTGAATGATAGGCTGAATAAAAATACATCTAACTCCTCAAAGTCAGATAATATTTTAATTTAATTCCTTGGAATTAAATACAGCCACAATAAGGTGAAACATGGTCTGAATGATAGGCTGAATATCTAACTCCTCAAAGTCAGATCATATTTTATTTAATTCCTCAGAATTAAATGTAGCCATAATCCTCAGACGACACTGTTTTATTGTATTTATACTGACTCATAAACCACACGTTGCCTCAGCAACGTGGTTCAACCCGTCATAGTACAATTGGCTTTCATCGCTCGAGAAAAAAGCCAAACAGTATCACGGTGAAACATGGTCTGAATGACAGGCTGAATATCTAACTCCTTAGAGTCGAATAATATTTCATTTAAATCCTCAGACTTAAATGCAGCCCTAATCATCAGGCAATACTGTTTTATCGTCAACCAGTATTCCATGCACACCGATCGCGTGTGTTCACCTTAATAGCAGACCCATACCTGCACGCTGCCTCGGCAATCGTGAGATTGAGTCTTGCATATAAGAAGTGGCGAGCTCGTTATAACCCGACTGCCCGATGCTGAGCACGTCTAATTCCCCAGAATCAGACCGTTCAAGCATCGGGTCCTCCACCCCGGGGGAAGAAGCCGCATCGCGGGCTTCCACACGGGGAAGGAGAACATCTGAACTGACAGACAAAGACTGGGAAGATGCCTCAGCAGTCCCAAGTCTCGCTGACATGTCCATCCGTGAGCCCCATGATCGCCTCGCCGCACCGCCTCGGCGAATGCGGGACCGATCCACGGGGCTCACGAGGCTGGCTGGCCTCATCGAACACGGCCAGCCGAGAGCGGAGCAGCCTGAGTGTCAGCTCTCACAATGCTCACAAGCGGCTCCCTCGAGAGCCACCCGAGCATGCTGAACACCCAGGCATTGCACACAAAGCAGGTGTGCATCCGAGCCCGAAATGTAGCGGGGACACGGATGCACACACTGCTTAAACTCTCTTGCTTTCTCTCGCCTACTTCTTTCACACACTTGCACAACTGGACAAACAACAGTAAATAGACAGACAATTTTGACAGAGAGCGCTATGCTGAAGAGCAATAACTGCCGCCATTACGCGCGGCTCCTTTTATACTTCCGGGTATGCCGTCACGATGACGTCATCACGCACGGCCAATCGGATTGGACTAGTGTTTATTCAGACTTCAGATTCGCTGATGCTTAGGGAGCATCCCCAAATCGTCGTTCCGACGCAGTGGGAGTTCCCTCGAAAGGGAACACCTGACTATGCCTCCGACTAAGATTGTTTTAATATTTTTAAGATATTTCAGTACTTTTGAGCTGCAGTTGTTGCAGAAGTAGAGGCTTTATAGTACAGTTAGGACCATTAGGTCTTCATTTCTGACATGCTGTGTTTAAGTATTTGTAAATCCATGATTTTGGCTGTGTGGATAGAACATTTAACCATTTTGAAGACATAATTTTTTGGGGGAAAACATAATGAATTGTGTTAATGTTATGGTCACAACAGACGTTGTGCTATTTGTGTTTAGACTTGTGACTAAAATGACTAAAATGTGACTAAATTTGGACAAAAGGATATAGCAATCTAAAAAAACTGTAATAACATGATCTATGGTTTAAGGCCATAAAAAAAGCATGTGGCTGATATTGAGATTTATTAATGGCAATAGTCTTTTTGTGTATTCTAAAAATAGTCTAAAAATTAAAAAAAACTTTGCTTTGCCTTTAGGGAAATGTGGGCGACCACCACACGTGGACTTTGCAGATACAACAGAAATGCTAAAAAATGAATATGATTCAGAGGAGAGAGTTGAATACATGTGCTATAATAAATACACACTGGATCAGCGTTACCCCAACTCCAAATACTTGACCTGTGAACAAGGCGAATGGACAGGGAATATTAAGTGTTTAAGTAAGTATGAACATCTACACCATATACATCAAATACATGTGAGGCTTTTCATATAGTTTTTTTTTATTATTATTTTAGTTTGATGTAATCTTGTAGTTGAAGTTGTAGTTCTGGTTCTGATGAATCAATGAATGTATATTGTAACACTGACGGTGAGATGTGTTTGTTTCAGAGCCCTGTACAGTGACGGTGGATGAAATGGATGAAAGAGGTATAGAGCTGCAGTGGGGCGGACGGCAAAAGATATTCTCACCACACGAGGATAGAATCACCTTTG
Organism: Gobiocypris rarus; assembly: GCA_023029165.1. Classification (NCBI taxonomy): domain Eukaryota; kingdom Metazoa; phylum Chordata; class Actinopteri; order Cypriniformes; family Gobionidae; genus Gobiocypris; species Gobiocypris rarus. The sequence goes on along the minus strand of CM040929.1, from coordinate 21,871,614 downwards.
CATGTCAGTGGGGAAAAAACTTAAGAGATAATGAGCTAATACAAACATGTAATGATGGAGAGATGATTTTACCTGTGTGTGTGTGAGTGACAAGGAGAATAAAACATCACTGATGCATCAGCTTTACTAATAAACCAAAACAAATGGAGCAAATAAAAATATAAACCCTTTTTTCCAGTTCAGTTTCTCTTTCTGAATTCTTGCAGTTAAAAATATATAAATCATAAAAAGTTGCAAATAATCAAGTATTTTTATTATTGTGGAAATATGAGGGGAAAGAAATATGTTATTAAACTTTATTTATTTATTTATTTGATGGTAACACTTTACAATACGGGTGCACTAATATGCATTAATTCATGCTTAACTAATGCACAGATAAGCAGGAGTGAATGTATTACTAATGGTGAACTAACAAGCATGTATTAATGCATATTAGTGCACCCGTATTGTAAAGTGTTACCATTTATTTTATTACAATCGATTGGAGTCATTTCTCAATACTTTCAAAATTCAAAAGTCACTAAAACTACCAAAGCCCTTCATACATGTCAACCCTTCAAGGCAAATCAACTCAAGCCATTCTTCTCAATTTTTTTTAGAACATTCAATTCTCTTGTTATAGAAACATTATACTAACGTTCTTGTTTGGTTATAATAATTTTATTTAAAACGTTATGAGAACATTCAGTTCTCATTATATTAACGTTCTTGCTTGGTTATATTAATATTAATATTAATTGTACGTTCAAAACATTATCAGAACATATAATTGTCTCCTCGTATAACGTTATCTTAATATTTTTGTATTAAGAACCTAAAACAAGAACCAACTCGGGCCTCAGGGGAGCATCCGACCAAAACCGCCATGCAGAAGGTTGTGATGTTCAGCTCAACCCGAGCCCTAAAAAAGGTGGAGCAGAAGACATAGAGCAAAGGGTGAAACACATCATACAAATATGCAGCCCACCGGCTGTGCCATCCTCCAGGATGAGGCCGGGGGCCACCAGAAGGTGGTGGCCACACAAGCTCTGAAAGGCGGGTTACAGCAAAATAAGTCTAATCGCACACAAGCGAAAGATGTTTATTTGGCCATTAATTGGCTTTTTTATTGTTTATAGTGTTGTTTGAGGTCAACTTATGACATTTGTATGGCTTTTACATTCAAAAACATCATAATGAATAGGCTATTTTCTACCCTGGTTTTGAGCTCTTGAAACGCTCTGTTTTTATGGGTGTGCCGCACTGAAGACTTGGAAGTAAACACCCACTGCTATGATTGGATAACAGTTTTGCATATTATAATGTGCATTCATTCATTCGCCAGGCATTACACATGAGGAATTGTTTTGAAAACTTCCAATGTGGAAAAACGGCAACCGGAACGATTCGCCCACAGGGCTCGACTGTCTTTATCAAACAAACAAAAAAGATTTATCTCTAATCCACCCGCAATTAATTGGAATGTTATTTTTTATTACTTGCCAGAGCTGATCGGTGGCAAGTAAATACACACGGCGCACACATGTGTATTTCACTCTTTATGATATTTAAGTGCATGCCCTGGCCCATACATGTTCAAGTCTGATCACAAATTGGAGGACAATGAACCAACTGGAATTCAAGACCTGTGACAGCATGGAAGTCATGTTTAGTTAGACACGTATATAATCAGTATCAAACGCAACAATGCAATACTATCACATATAAAAAAAAAAAATTTTTTACTCACATAATTTAGTTGCATCATTTAGCCACAATATCATTTTTTTTTATCTCATCCTGTCCTTAAATCCAGTCTCTTGTTTACAAACGAATCCGGTGAAATGAAGCAAACAATGCAGCTGTCAATAAAAGCTTTTCTTTGACTAACAAGGAAGTTTTCAGCTCTGAAACTTACAGGATGTTCTTAAATTACCATGACCTTTTATATCAAAAGCTCAAGGGAAATTCTCAATTCATGACCCCTTTAAAGCAAAATGAGCACCTATCTTCTAGTACAAATGCACTGTGCTCACATTTATTTGTGCATCAAATATGTATTGTGACCTCATATGGCAGAATTTTTTTTTTCCAGAGACATGTGGAGACATGTATTTAACAAATACAAATGTGCAGAAGAGGACTGGCTTCTTTGTTTTAGATAGTATGAGGATCGTTAGGTAGAGCTCACAGTGGGTGATTGGTCAGAATCACGCAAGATTTCTTAATTGGAAGTATTTATTGAATTTACAACTGCATATGTACAGTGAAGAATGGTTTTGCAAAGACGCAAACTGAATAAAGCAGTTGTATCAAGGCGCGTTGTAAGTCAGTGCGGTTAGTGCACACTACTGGCAAAATCTCGGACAGAAAGCTACCAGTGTGTAGCGATCCCGAGTCAACTTGTGATTGGCTAATAGTCCAGGTGAAGCGAGGTGTCTTCCAGTAGGAGAGAGAGAAAGTCACAGTAAAGTGTCTGATGCTTAACTGACACAAGAGGGCCTTTTTTACAACATACATGTATGCACGCAGTTTTTGCTCATTCAGAATCTGTACCTTTTCCGCACTCGTTTGACCTGTTCCTGGCTCTGAGGCGAAATTTGAAATTTTCGTCTAAAATTTTCCTGTTTTTTGTGGTCTTAAAGAGACAGTTTTGCGTTTGAAATGCAATTCTTGTCAACAACAACAACAAAAAAGATACTGACAAAACAGTTTTGAGCTGGGTGACCAACTAATGATGGGACATTTTAACTCCTTTCTTCACCCTCCCCAAACTGCTGTGCTGCAGTTTGCTCCACTATATCCTCAGTCCCATAAGCACTACACTGCACTGAAACTGCACAATAAACTGAGCACACTGCACACACACAAAAAACAGTGGCAATTCTGAACTTTTCTTACCCCAGACAGTCAGACCCTCCACCATAAGTACTGCACTCAACACAGCATCACTTTTGTTGTTCATACTGTCACTATCAAAATAATTTATGAATTATTAATTAAGTGTGTTTTTGACAGTTATCTCTGCACAAGTAAAGTCTGACAGAGAAAGATACATAAGGTCTCAGTGGTTCAGGAAGCCTCATTTTGCCATCACTATGGCCACCCCTTGCCACCCCCTAGCTCCACCCCTGGTGTTAGCAGGGACGAGGCAGAGAATCCAAACGCAAGCACACAATTTTAATAACAAAAAACAGAAACAGAAAATCCAAGGACAAGATTAATCCACAAATAACAAAGAGGAGAACAATAACAGGAACAAACATACAGGAGCAACGACCAACAACTGAAGCACAGAGGTTTAAATAGACAGGTTAACAAGGGGCTGACGAGTGACAGGTGTAGGTGATTTGATGTCATGGGAACTAATGAGGATAACTATGGTGACACATAAGGTACAAGGCTAAACTGGAACCAAAAACAGGATTTAAACACAGAAACAATAGGAATAAACTTCAACCTAAAACACACAACACATAGTACAGGGATTGTGATAATTGAGTATCCAGATGGTATAAACAAACATAACTTGTGGAGCACTCGATTGGAGAATGCGTTTGACATTTTAACTGATGGAAACACGGCGTAAAAGTGGACTTCAAAGATTTCTTATCCATATTCTCTGTAGGACAGCATTGGTGTTAAAACTATGGGATTTTTTTAGGAGTTTTATAATAGCTTATAAGAAAACTGTTGTCTGATCAGTTAGAAAACATATGTTATTAGTGTCAAAATCTCATGATCAGTGACAAGTCGATGTCAAGCTTAAAACGTCATGGCAGAGCATTAAACTCGAGAAGTCTGTGCAACCCCTACAGCCTATTGTACTCATGTTTTGTACCTTGTAATGGACAAGTATTTTCTTGGCAGAAGCTTTAAAGTAATATACAGGTACCATTATAAATAAGAAAAAAAAACTCATACCCATATTTGATGTCTATGTATTTATTTTTTATGGTGAGTAGCCATGCAATCAGTAAGATAAGGTTCATCAGCCATTTATTATAAATAGTGCTTAAGAGCTGGGACACCTGACTACAAAATCATATGGATTCTGTTACATGTCTGTCCTGTCTTGTGGAGCACATGTGGTGTGTTGTTATTTTGGGCCATGTGCTCGTGCCATTGTCTGATCCCTCCCCCTTGTTATCTGATTAGTCTTTGATTTCACTCACCTCTCCCCCCTTGATTAGTCTCCCTTATAAGATCCTTGTGTTTGTTAGTCTTTGTCGAAAAAAATTCTCAGTTAATCTGTTTACAGGGTTCAGGGGTCAGAGCAGGAAGTGCGCTGTGACTCTCTCTGTCAAAGGTTATATGGTTAAAACTTCTAAATTAAAAGAATACGGAAATTTAACAGATGATTTTGGAGGAAAATTAAATGAAAAGAAGAAAGTGGTGGCGGGTAAGCACAACTGTGTTGTGAATGGACCAGAGTGGGGGGATTCTGATATAGTAAATAGTGATTATAGTATGGAAACAAGTCAAGGAAGCGGAAGAATGAGGGAGAAAAAAGAAAATAATTTTGAAGGGATTAGAGCAAAGAAAGCCAGGCGTAATCATAGTTTTGAAAGAGGAGTGGAAGAGGGTGATCAAGAAAGTTTGAAATTTAAAAGTGTATTGAGATTCGGCGTGAAGAAGGAATTTCATCAATGAATCCAGTTCTACCAGAAAGACTCGGAGAATGACAGTGTGACAATTATCCATTTATTAACAACCCAGCAAGCAATCAAGTATTTTGGCATAGGTCCCGTCCGTAGCTCGCAGTCGGAGGGTCCGGACTCTGCATATCCTGCCTGAAGATGAAGGCAGAGGCGCAGCCGACCCCCCGTGGAGTCTGGAAGGGACCATCCTGGTGGTGGTAGGTTAGATGTAGAAAAGGATTTTGTGGAGGGGAGGATGGCGGTGAATTGGCACGTCAGCATCTGCGAACTCAGAAATGGGTAAGTATCGATCTTTTATACTCAAGTATTAGAATGTGATTGGCTAGATAAGAGAGTAGAAGTGACGTGACAATTAAGTCTTCCTGGCAGAACTTTACGCTAGAGCTTTCATTGAAATTGACAACTATTTTGCAAAACCAGATTTGACATGTGCATATGGCAAAGGTTTTGAGAGATGGAAATCTATTGATTGTATGTAGAAATGAAGAACAGAGGGAGAGGGATGGTAGAATGAAGGAAATAGGATCATTCAAGATAAAAAATACAAGTCGTGTTGAAAGAGAAAATAAGTGGCGTAAAGGAGTGATTTGGGGAGTTCCGGTAGGAATCTCGATGGAGGAAATTAAATCAAACCTAAAGGAGGAATTCTGAAAGGTGTTCAGCGGATACAAATAACTCGCCAAAGATTTGGACATACAGCTAAGGTATGTAAAGGTAGAAGGAGATGTGCAATGTAATAATGATCAGCAACTCTGGAGAAAACCACAGTTTGGCTTATGGGGGCTGTGAAGTGATGAAAAAAGGAATGGGAAATACAACAGATAAGAACTCAGATTAAGATCACGTATGCAGAACCTGTGAAGATGGTGAATCCAAGAGAAGGAAGAAATTAAAGAAACAGAGATCAAGAAAAAGTACTGGTTGACTTAAAGAAGTTAGTTATTTGAGCCCGATCTCACGAAAATGCGTATAAATAGTACGAGTGTGCAATCTCGTAGAATGTATACGCCAAAACCCATTTTGGCGTGCATATGGTACGCCGTTTTTGGCGTGCATATGATACACACTTTATGGCGTATTATATGTACGAACCCTCCACACCCCCACCCTCACCCTACCCAAAAGCGTGTCATATACACGCCATAAATGCGTATCATATGCACGCCAAAAACGGCGTATCATATGCACGCCAAAATGAGTTTTGGCGTATACATTCTACGAGATTGCACACTCGTACTATTGATACGCATTGTCATGAGATCGTGTTGGTAATTTTCATCGCAGGGCTAGTTAATGCAACAATGGAGATTAAATCAAAGACAGAAAGAATACAAATAATTGTGAAGGCAGCAGTAAATCATTTAAACATCAGTGGATTGACATAAGTAAGAAATTACCTTAGTGCTCAGGCAAGTCAGGAATAATCATGGATTGGATAATAATAATAATGACCCTCTTGATGCAATGGAAGTTTGCTGTCTAATGGACAAGAATTTAAAAAATATGTAGAAGAGTTATCTAGCAAACTCAGTATTTGTGTTCAAGAGACATGGTTGAGACCAAATTTGGATTTTAGACTAGGTGGATATAATTGTGTTAGGTGTGATAGGAGGGAAGGAGTAGGACAGGGATGCATGACATTTATTAGAGAATATATTGCATTTAGAGAGATAGGAAAAGGAAATGAGCATGACTATATAGTCATAGAGACCTTGATGAAGGAAGGGGAGCTCATTATTATAAATTATTATAATCCTTGTAAGAAATTAGATCTTAATGAGTTAATGCAAATTGAAGGAATCGATGGAAGTAGGAGAGTGATATGTGGGGATTTTAATGCACATAATACATTATGGGGAGGAACAAAAACAGATGTAAATGAAGAAACTATTAGAAGAAAAAGATTTGGTTTGTTTAAATGATGGGAGAAGGACCAGATTGGATGTCCATAAAGGGAATATGTCAGTGTTGGATTTAACTTTAGTGTCAAATAATTTAGCAGGGAAATGTGATTGGGAGGTAACTAATGAAACAACAGTAGGAAGTGATCATTATCCAGTTTATTTGTAGAATATTAATACAGGAAAATAAACAACAAGTGGAAAGAGTGGGGTAGTGGATTTTTGATCGTGCTAAATGGGAAATGTTTAGTTTTATTTGTGAAAGAGAAATATACAATATAGATTTGAATGAAGCTATTTGGGAAAAATTGGAAAAAGTATTGCTTGAAACTGCTAATGAATTAATTCCTAAAAGTAAAGGACAAATGAAGAGGAAGGGGGGTCCTTTGGTGGACAGATGAGTGTAGTGCAGTAGTTAAAGAAAGAAATTAAGCTTTAAGAATATTAAGAAGAACTCATAATTGTCACGTCAAAATAAGAAGAAACGGATGCGAGAAATGAAAGGTTTATTTACTAAATAAAACATAAATACAAAACAAAAACCCACAAGGGGACAACATAAACTAGAAATAACAACACAAACTGAAAACATACCAAATAGACATCACGAGGGGACACGGGAGAAGTAGACATAACAACGATCTGACAAAAACTAACAAACACAAGTAGCTTATAAAGGGGACAAATCCAACAGGGAATGAGGGAACACAAATGAAACCAATAATCAGGAAGACAAGAAGAAATACTAAAGAGGAAACTATCCTAACAAGATTAAGGGTTGGACATACCATGCTGAATAAAACCTTAAAATTAATAAATAAACATCCATCAGGATTATGCATTGTGAGCACTGTGGAATAGAGGAATCAGTAGAATATGTTATCTGTGTCTGTCAAAAGTATACTAATGAACGAGAAACAATGAAGAACTAACTTAAAAAGTTGGGAGTGGATGATCTAAAGCTACTTTTTATGGATTAGAGAGTTTATTTTTTTATCTCAAGCGAACAGAGCTGATTAAGATTTATATATATATATATATATATATATATATATATATATATATATATATATATATATATATATTATTATTATTATTATTATTATTGTTATGAAATGGGTAAAATCTGGTTCACACTCCAATACAGTAGGTGACGCTAATGCACCTTAACATTGGTGCCACCCGTCATAAAAATAAAGAAGAAGAAGAAGAAGTAATCTTTGTCTGATCGTTGTCATGTCATGTCTACAGTTTCTGTTTTCCCTGTGATTCCTTTTTGGTTTTGTATTTATGTTTATTTTTGTAAATAAATCATTATTTTCTGCACTTGAGTCCTCGTAGCAGTTTCTCTTGTTTGTGACGTAACATATATCATGTCAAATGTTCATTATCTAAATGAATCTCATTTACAGATACCTATATGTGACATTACAAAGTGCATGTGACAGTGTGGAAAAAAACATACAGAGGATTCATGACTACTACTCACTTCTATCCAAGTTTCTTTACATATTAACCAAGGGTTCAGGGTTTGGTTGGTTAATAACTGTGTGTTGTGATGAAATTGTTGACATCTCATTGTCTGTCGTGTTTAATACACCAGAAAAGCATGATGTATATTTAAGATAATAAATTCAATCATAAATTTAAACTTCACACAGGGATCACCTGGTGGTGCAACTGATCAGCGGATAATGAAAGTAGATTTAGCATCTACCTATTGTTTTGAGAGTTTTTTTGTTTTTGTTTTTTACGTTATTCGGACGCTTTCTAGAACACAACAAGAACAAAACAAATATTCTATTCAAATCTCGACATTTAGCAAATTCTGGGAACAGGGTTGCAAAAAAAAAAACCTACTTATAATATTTAGTTTGACATTTATGTCAAGAGTCAGCATTTTCTAAAGGTTAAGCACTCGTTTTTCTTTTCAATATTGCTTATATTTCCTATTTTGAACATATTCATTGTGTGCCAAGAATCTGTTATCATGACAAACATTTACCAATCAAGACCTTCTTAAACAATTCAGTGTTTACCAAAAGTGCAGTATGTAATTTCCAGTAAATGACATCCAGCTTTTATGTCCAGCTATTTTTTTCAGTGTGAGATAAGAAGAATCATCTAGATCATAAGAGACAGCAACAATTTAAGTACAGTCAGTCTTTAAGTGTCAAAATTAAACTCAATACTTTAAGTGTCAAACTCTTCTTCTGCATCTTTTTTCCCCAGTTCAATAGACTGCTCTATTCTTTGCAATGGCAGTTAGTGACAGATGGCAGATATATGTAGCAATGACTGCTCTTTTGCAATATTTAAAAGTTCAAGTTCAAGTGAATATGCTTCAATTTCAATCATCTCTAATACTCTATGGGACAGATTCATTCACCACATACTTGATGATTTGATAAGCATGAGCCAATGAAAAGCATTAACAGGATTAAGCTACAGAGTTCAGTGGTGAACATGGCAATTATTTTCCCTTCCCTTTGATTCCTGTTCTTATGTTCCATAAATATGACTCAAGAAGTTTCACTACTCTAAAGTAACGTTTCTTTTGGTGTGTCTAAATGGCAAATACGAACTGCTGCATCAGATGAGATGTTTTTAATTTACAGGAAATATTGCGTGCACAGATTGGTTCGGTGTACGAACCTCTTTTTGACTTTGGTAAATGATTAACTTGTTGATCCCCAAGCAGGCAAGAGTATCAGAGACGGACCGAAAAAAGGCACTTGTGAACTGAGCTCAAAATGAGAGTTCCTGTAAAACTCCTCGGCTTCGTCGTTTGGTTGTTCTTCTTTAATTGTGGCCAATGTCAAGGCAAGTAATCGTCTTTGTTGTTATTTATCTGAATGTGTTTTCATTTAGATTTTATGACTTGAAAATTGTTTTTTATATTATATGCACTCCCTGAACTGTAGTTTTAGAGAGTGTTGACTAGTTGTGCATGTACTTCAGCATTTAATGAACATGACAGTTCGTCTTTGTGTAACGTTTGTTTGTGCTTCTCAGAATGTCGTCGAGAGGACATTACATTTGAAAACACAGAACAAGTTCCGAAAGCTTCATACACGGATGGTGACACAGAGACAGTGATGTGCATGCCAGGTTTTACTGGCATGTACAGATTAAAGTGTGACAACGGAGTCTGGAAGACAACCAGTAGACGACCATGTGCAAGTGAGAATGTTGTCAATTTCACATCAGTTTATTGGTTATTAAATAATTGTCATTTTGCAGAGTAAAACTTGTTTGATTTCTGCAGAGAAAAAATGCCGTCACCCAGGGGACACACCAAATGGTCAATTTATAATTACACAGGGGTCAGAGTTTGTTTTTGGAGCAACAGTGTTGTATACTTGCAAGAAAGGGTAAATTATTCTCTTTTATTTTTTTTAAACGCATACTATCCTTTTCAGTTTAACACTCCTTGTACTTGTGTTCACAGGTTTGAAATGACAAGCAGAATCAATCAGCGTACCTGCAGAGCTCAAGGATGGGATAATACTGTCCCTGTCTGTGAAGGTACGCTTCTTGAAAGTCGCTATTTTTTGTCTTTTGATCTTTTTGATTTCTTTTCTCTCAGTCATAAACTTCAGAATTATAGTGACTCATGACAAAAGAATTATAACTCAAATTATTTGTTGAGTGATTGATTTGTTGGTTATTAAATTTTGTATTTATTGTTATATTTTATTGCCTAGCTGTGAAATGCCCAGCCATCCACACAGATCAAAGTGTGACTGCATCAGGCAACACAGAGGAGGGAAGTTATGGTGATGTTATTCACTTTGAGTGTGTATCTTCTGACAAAAAGTTAGATGGGAGTAGTGACATTCACTGCACAGAGACGGGTGAATGGAGTGACTCAGTTCCAATGTGCAAAGGTTAATTCCATTGTTTAATTTATTGTTTTTTTGTATTGTCACTATATAGCTTTCGTACGGTGGCCCAGTAGTGCAGCCGTACTAAATTAAACCACAACACAAAGAAATCACCACAACAAAACGAAATCTCCACAACACAACGGAAACAAGCCACAACACAACGAAATCTCCACAACACAACAGAAAATAGCCACAACACAACAAAATATCCACAACACAACGGAAATTCTCCCGACCATGAGGGGGCTCTCGGAGTGCATTAAAGTTAGTTTTCCTTGCCATTGTTCTATAGATTGGCCAGTCTTACAAAGATATAAACACTACGATCAGTTTTAAGTGTGTAACCATTGTATATCGACATGAAATATAAATTCAAAATCACCTACATGCATTATAGCTACATATTTATACTCGAAAACGCTTTAACACAGCGCTTGATGCCCAAGGGAACGTCTGCCAATTCCACCATGCAGTTGAAACATAAAATTTGTATGAATTAAAATAACTTTTAACATTTAAAAACAGACATGTTAAAATTCCACAGCTTTGTTGTATTCTAAAAAACTGACTCAATAATGCACAACGTTGGGATATTTGATCAAAACAAAAAAGTCATTTTATTTCATAAAATTATACGTTTCAACCACTTGGTGGAATTGGCAGACGTTCCCTTGGGCATCAAGCGTTGTGACAGCGTGTAAAAACGTTCACGAGAATAAATATGTAGCTATAGGTGATTTTGAATTTATATTTCATGTCGATATACAATGGTTACACACTTAAAACTGATCTTAGTGTTTATATCTTTGTAAGACTGGCCAATCTATTGAACAATGGCAAGGAAAACGTCTCGGGTTATGTATATAACCCTTGTTCCCTGAGAGGGAACGAGCTCTGCGTCGGAACGACGAATTTGGGGATGCTCCCTAAGCATCAACGCATCTGAAGTATGAATGAAACTAGTCCAATCCTGATTGGTGCTACGTCATGACGTAGATGTGACGGCATACCCGGAAGCAAAAAAGGGGAGCCCGCATTGTAGCGTCAATTATTGCGATGAAGCAAAACGCTCTCAGACGATACGCGGTGTGGCGACGAGACGCAGTGCTCGTTCCCTCTCAGGGAACAAGGGTTATATACATAACCCGAGGCGTTCCCTATATCGAGGAACTTCGCACTGCGTCGGAACGGCAATTTGAGAACGAGTACCCACTAGGCCACACCAAGGATACGCCTGCCCTAACGTGAAACTGGAGACCAGGCACAATAGGACTGGAGTACCCTGCCGCCGGGTGTCGCCGGGAGCTGTAAGCTGTAAAACCATATAAAAGTGTGCTGAGTAGCCCAACCAGCCGCTTCACAGATGTCCTGCATAGGGACTCCAGAAAGAAGGGCCACCGAGGAGGCCATGCCCCTGGTGGAATGGGCCCTCAAGGCTATAGGTGAAGGCAGATTGCGCACCTGATATGCCAAAGCTATAGCCTGCACAATACAATTACTAATGGTAGGGGTTGATGCAGGCAACCCTTTCTTGGGTGAGCCAAAACACACTAGTCAGGAGGCCAAAACTGATATTAAAACTTTGTCGGACACTTTTTGGTACAAGGATACAACCTATTCAGTGTTAATATTTAGCCAGGTTGTCAGCTTAGAAATTTGTTTTTTGTGTCCATTTTAACACTATAATCTAAAGTGGTAAAAGCGGATTTTTAACCCAAAGTGCTTCCATTTTCTATGTTACCTACTGTAATTTTGGGCAAATGTGCAATATAATCCAATTTATGTGCAAGCATGATCATTACAAAATAATAATCAATAACAAGGGTATCACACCACAAGGGGCACTGTTGTGACGGCACCAGAGGTCTACAAGGGCTTCCTAGATGGTGATTTTGTAGCCAAAGAGGCCAAACACAGCTTCAACGAAGTTCCATTTGATCTTTGCCTTGAGCACATTAACAAAAACGGAAAGGTTGCTGGAGGATTGGTAGGCATCACTCGATATGAGACAGCTAGAAACCGTTGTAGGTCCATCACCTACAATGAACGTGCATCTTTAGCACAGGACACTAGATCCCTGTTTGGACTGACACATGATGGAGAAGATGATGAAGACAACCACAAAGACTGCCTTCCATCAAGACTCAGAAGGGATAATGATGATATCTTTCAACTTGTAGACCAATTCCAGAGATACCATGTCTTCCAATTGGAGAATATGTATGGGTTGGTGTCTTTGACAACCGGTGATGTTGCTTCAGAAGATATAAAGAATGACCAAACACATGCTGCAGAGTCTGGGAAACAAATGGTAACTGAGCTGGTGAAAAAAAGAATGAGCACAATGAACACAAACTTCCATAACAGCCTCACTAAGAGAAAGCTAAAAACATTCTCAAATCTTTACAGAACAGACAGCAAACTTGGAAAACTCAAATACAAGTGTGTGAAGCCTGACAGGGATATTTTCCGTCGCATCACTGTATCCATGGACAGTGGCAGAGAGGTTAACATAGATGGGCTTCTCCAAGAAGAACTGTGCGCAGTCCCCCTTTCACTTGCCACAACAGAGTCAGTGCTCAGACCTACTAGTAAAGCTGACTTAGCCACCATACTACAAGCTGATGCAAAAGAGGCAGAGCTAAGTCCATCTCTTGTGAGAACATGCACTATCATTGATGGGATGGCTTTAGTAAGAACAATAGGAAAACCACAAAATGCATCAACCTTTGGGGATTATGCTGAAATTTTCATACAGAAAGTGACTGGCAATCTACATAGGAACATTACTAGAGTGGATCTAGTTTTGATCAGTACCTACAGAACTCCATAAAGGGTGGAACAAGAGCAAACGCAGCACAACACAGCGAAAAATTCGCACCATTGTATGCGTAATGATGTAAAGATGCCAGCTAACTGGAATAGTTTCATTGAAATGGACGAAAACAAGGCCAACCTGACACAATTCATTTCAATTGAACTTGAAAGGCATGTCATTCAGTATGGTCTTGAAATTGTAATAAGTGGGGGATTTGATGATGCTGAAAAAGTGGCAACAGCATCTGGGATTGAGGTTTCCCACCTACGGGCTGCACATGAAGAAGCAGATACCGCATATTGCTACATGCTGTTGATGCCACAACCAAAGGGTATGAGAGGCTCATCATTCAGTGCCGAGACACAGATGTACTCTTGTTGCTTCTTGTGTTTGCACACCTGCTGAGCCCAGAAATTTGGATGAAAGCAGGAACTGCCAAGAAACCACGCTACATTAAAGTGCATGATATTAAAATGTCAAATGAGATTCTGGATGGTCTGTTGGCATTTCATGCCATCACTGGATGTGACACTACCAGTCAGTTCACTGGAATAGGAAAAGGATGGCGTGGAAAGTGTTTCAGCAGTGCCCTCATCTTCTCCACAACTTTGGTGAGGATGAAGTACCAAGTGCAGCTATTCTATCCTCAGCAGAACAGTTTGTCTGCAAACTGTATGATCCAAAAACAACCAGCACTTCAATCCATGATGTTCTGTGCCCTGTTTCGGAAAGTGAAAGCCAATGTGGATACTTTACCACCAACTCAGGATGCCTTGTATCTGCACCTCATGAGGGCCCACTATCAAACAAAGGTTTGGAAACAGTCACTAGTGACCCATCCACAGTTGCCCTCACCAACCAGTTGTGGTTGGCACATGAAGGATGGTATGCTTGTCCCCAAGCTTTTAACCAAAGAACCTTTACAGGCCAGGTGCTTGGAGCTGACGATATGTGGATGCAAGGAAAGTGGAAGTCAGTGCAGTACCAGGCAGTGTAAATGTCGAAAAAAATGAATATTTTGCAGTGGGGCATGTGGGTGTGCCTGTGCAGTTTGGTGCAAAAATACTCAGGTACTCACATCATTATTATTGAGTTTTGCCACATTATATGCATTATATATATTGTTTTTCCTGTTTTGTGGATTTGATTTATGTTATGCCCTTGGATGCATGCATGTTTTGTATTGGGAAGGTATTCATTATCAAAACAGCAAATTCTTATTTTGTGCCCTTGACCAGGACTCAGACTGAGCACATGGACATGGTCCCTGGGTGCCTTCTGTTGGCTGCCCACCTGAGTGCCACTGCTTTGATGGAGAATAACATACCTTTGCCATATGACTATTACATAGTTATTACTACTATTAGTTACTAACCCCTAACCCCAAAGAAGTGAGAGAGCAGTTATGTTAGTATGGAATTAATAATAGTGATATGTCAATTAAATATAATTTGTGTTACAACCTGGTATATTAATGAAGTCAAAAAGCACCATAGACCACCATCTACAGTTCTACATTTCCGCTTAGACATTAAAGTATTATAACTTGTGCAGAATTGCACTGTCTCTCCCTACAAGCTTTAAACTTGGCTTGACTCATTCCCATAGATAGGGGTACTGATTGATAGAGGTTTTGGGATACTATGTTATGTTTCCAAGTGGATATTCACTTTGAAACCTGGCTCTCTTTAGGCGGAGATTGTTTTTTCATGTTCTAGTTCTGTTGTCTCTTACACTGTGCAATAAATGTTCATTCTGAACACTTCAGTAGACATCCCATGAGTGTTGGCTTTCCTTTGATACCATTTTTATGTATATGGTCCTTGTGGTTGTGGAGATATTCAACATTTATCGTTGGCATGTTGAGTTGAGCAGGAAACCAAAAAATTGGCCTGAAATTGCTTGTACAAGTCAAAAAAAAATCATTCAGCTTGACAACCACCTTAATATCTTCCCTATGGGTGTCTTCTAACTAAAAAAATAGGGTGACAGCTTGTACCAAAACATGTCCGCAAAAGTCTTAACGGAAGCCCTTTTCAGAATTGGCCCTGACTACACTAACAAGCTCCAATAGCTGCCACGTACACCTTAAGTGTGGAAGGGGTAAGCCCTGCAGAGAATCGATTTTGGAGGAACTCCAACACTGAAGCCACTGGGCAGTTAATTGGGTCCACCTCACGCTCTCTACACCAAGTGGCGAAGACATTCCACTTGAGGCTGTACAATTTCCTTGTAGACAGGGCCCTAGAACTAAGTAGGGTCTCTATAACGTCTGCTGGCAGCCCCTCCTCCCGGTACCTGGCCCCCTCAGGGCCAGACCCAGAGGTTCCATATCTCGGGGCGGGGGTGAAATATTGTACCCCCTGCCTGCGATAGGAGGTCACTCCTCAGAGGGACCTGCCACGGGGGACCCACCAGCAGAGCTATTATATCCGAGAACCATACTCCAGTCGGCCAACGAGGAGCCACCAGAAGGAGACTGACTCCTTGTTGCCGAACTCTCTCAAGAACCCCGGAGGCAGGCGATCGGGGAAATGCGTACAGACGCAGCCTCGGCCACGTCTGAACCAGAGGGGCTGGATGCGTGAGGGAGAACCACAGTGGACAGTGGGACGTCTCTCGAGACACGAACAGATCCACTTCCACTGGGCCGAACCTCCTGCATATTGACTCCACCACCTCTGGGTGGAGCCGCCATTCCCCGGGCCTCAGCCCCTGCCTCGACAGAATGTCTGCCCCCTGATTCTGTATCCCCGGGATATACATCGCCCTGAGGGATAACAGTTTCTCCTGTGACCAACGGAGAATGAGATGCGCCAATTTGCATAAGGGGCGTGATCTCAACCCCTTGCGGTTCAGTGCGCCACGACTGCCATATTGTCCGTACGGACCAGAACGTGGTGCCCGCGAAGTTCCGGGAAGAAACTCCTCAGAGCTCTGTAGACCTCCATAATTTCTAGGCAATTTATGTGCCAAGTGGAATGACGGTCCTCCCATGGACCCCTCGCAAAGCGGCCTTCCATGACCGCGCCCAAACCAGTGAGGGAGGCATCTGTTGAAACGGTTTTCCGGCAACATGATGCTCCCAGCACTGGCCATTGGGACAGAAACCAAATCTTCTTCCATATATATAGAGCACGAAGGCATTTGCGCGTTGCTCTGATCATACGGAACGGGTTCCCTCTGGAGGAAAACCCCTTGGTTTTTAGCCACCACTGTAGGGCCCTCATGTGTAGCAGGCTGAACGGAATAACGTTGTGATGCTGTGGCCCAGCTTTATTCTTGAGACTATCGCCAGAACGGTCTTGACTCGCGCGGGGGACAGTTGCGCCCGCATCGAAACTGAATCCCATATTATCCCCAGAAAACTCGTTTTCTGGGCTGGCGTCAACACGCTCTTCTTCGTGTTGAGTCTCAGCCCCAAGCATTGGATATGTGCTAGAACTACATCTCGATGTTGAACTGCCATCTTGTACGACTGTGCCAGTATTAGCCAGTCGTCGATATAATTCAGTACACGGATGCCCTGAAGTCTCAGTGGAGCCAGAGCTGCATCCATGCACTGGGTGAATGTGCGAGGAAAGAGCTGGGCGAGCGGAAGCACCCGATGTTGAGTGCGCCGCCCGGCGAACCTCAGAAACTTCCTGTGGCAAGGAAGGATGGAGACATGAAAATAGGCATCTTTTAAATCTATCGTGACGAACCAGTCCTTGGCCTGGATCTGACTCACGATGGTGGGAATAGTTAACATCTTGAACCTCAATCTCCTCAGAGACCGGTTCAGATACCTCAGATCTAAAATCGGCTGAAGCCCTCCATCCTTTTTTGGAACTATAAAGTACCGGCTGTAGAACCCGGCCTCCCTCTCTGACGGTGGGACCCGTTCTATGGCTCCCTTTATCAGCAAGGATTCTACTTCTTGTTCCATTACCCGAACCCGCTCTGGCACCACTGCAGTCCATGTCACCCCATTGAATTTTGGAGGGGGGTGATCAAACTGCAGTCTGTACCCTAATTCTACAGTCCGCAGGACCCACGCTCTTGGAGGTCCTGCCACAGCTAGGACCTCTTCCCAGCAGCCTTCTTAGCAAGAAGGACGTTCCTCAGATCGCCCCTCTGTACAGAAGCCTGCTGGTGAGAGCGCCTCCTCTGTTGCCAAGCTCCCGGAGGAGGGGCTCTAGAGGCGACCCTCTCCTTCTGCACCTGACGGTGCGAGGAGCTGGCTGACGGCTTTCCAGATTTTGGCCGACGAGGGAGGAACTGTTGGAAGGCCGCGGATTGCTTTTTCACCTCCTGAAACCTGTCGACGACCGAATTAACGGCGTCGCCGAACAGGCCAGAAGGCGAAATCGGGGAGTCCAGGAGAAAGGTTTTATCCTTCTCCTTCATCCCCGACAGATTTAACCACAAGTGCCTCTCCACAGTCACCATTGAGGCCATGGAGCGGCCGATGGCACGGGCCGGGTGTGCAGGGAACTACCAGTCCGACCCGCGCCATATATGCCCTGCCCACCAATGCCGATGTGTCCCTGCACGGCTTGGTGGGCAGTACTGGGGCTTTCAGGGACAATGCCAATTCGGGTGAAAGATAGCCCGCTAGAGCATCTTCCACGCGCGGCATCGTTCCGTAGCCGGCCTCGCGCGCCCCCAGAATGTTCGCGTAATCTAACACGGGGGGATTGGAAATTCGCACGGAATATGGCCTGTTCCAGGACCTGCACAACTCATTATGCAGGTCCGGAAAACATGGCAAGCCCCGGCGAGGTGTCTGAGCCCGGCGCGAGAGAAACCGGTCATCAGGCCTACTTGATGGCTGGACTTCCTGTCTCTCTTGTGGCCAATCGATCTTCAATTTGGCCACGGCTCGAGTCAGCACCTCCCGAAATAAAGCGGGGACACGGGTGCACACACCTCTTGAACTCAGTCGCCGTTTCAATATATTCTTTTTATATATATATACGGGACAAACAACAATAAATAGACAGACAGTTTCACACAGAGCGTTATGCTGAAGAGCGATAACTGACGCTACAATGCGCCGGGCTCCCCTTTATAGCTTCCGGGTATGCCGTCACATCTACGTCATGATGTAGCACCAATCAGGATTGGACTAGTTTCATTTATACTTCAGATGCGTTGATGCTTAGGGAGCATGCCCAAATTCGTCGTTCCGATGCAGTGCGAAGTTCCCTCGATATAGGGAACTAACTTTAATGCACTCCGAGAGCCCCCTCGTGGTCGGGAGCATTTCCGTTGCGTTGTGGCTATTTCGTTGTATTGTGGCTATTTCGTTGTGTTGTGGCTATATGTTGTGGCTTGTTTCCGTTGTGTTGTGGAGATTTCGTTGTGTTGTGGCTTGTTTCCATTGTGTTGTGGAGATTTCGTTGTGTTGTGGCTTGTTTTCGTTGTGTTGTGGCGATTTTGTTGTGTTGTGGCTTAATTTAGAACGGCTGCACTACTGGGCCACCGTACTTTCGTTATACAAAAAAAAAAAAAAAAAAAAACTCTGCAACTGAATTCAAAACTGAAAAGTAAAAAACAAATGGCCAAGGATGTAGTTATTGAAAAAAATTATATTTCTCATACATTCAAGAAATGTATACAGGTCCTTCTCAAAAAATTAGCATATTGTGATAAAAGTTCATTATTTTCCATAATGTAATGCTAAAAATTAAACTTTCATATATTTTAGATTCATTGCACACCAACTGAAATATTTCAGGTCTTTTATTGTTTTAATACTGATGATTTTGGCATACAGCTCATGAAAACCCAAAATTCCATCTAAAAAAATTTGCATATTTTATCCGACCAATAAAAGAAAAGTGTTTTTAATACAAAAAAGTCAACCTTCAAATAATTATGTTCAGTTATGCACTCAATACTTGGTCGGGAATCCTTTTGCAGAAATGACTGCTTCAATGCGGCGTGGCATGGAGGCAATCAGCCTGTGGCACTGCTGAGGTGTTATGGAGGCCCAGGATGCTTCGATAGCGGCCTTAAGCTCATCCAGAGTGTTGGGTCTTGCGTCTCTCAACTTTCTTTTCACAATATCCCACAGATTCTCTATGGGGTTCAGGTCAGGAGAGTTGGCAGGCCAATTGAGCACAGTAATACCATGGTCAGTAAACCATTTACCATTGGTTTTGGCACTGTGAGCATGTGCCAGGTCGTGCTGAAAAACGAAATCTTCATCTCCATAAAGCTTTTCAGCAGATGGAAGCATGAAGTGCTCCAAAATCTCCTGATAGCTAGCTGCATTGACCCTGCCCTTGATAAAACACAGTGGACCAACACCAGCAGCTGACATGGTACCCCAGACCATCACTGACTGTGGGTACTTGACACTGGACTTCAGGCATTTTGGCATTTCCTTCTCCCAAGTCTTCCTCCAGACTCTGGCACCTTGATTTCAGAACGACATGCAAATTTTGAGCGATAGTCCAGTTCTGCCTCTCTGTAGCCCAGGTCAGGCGCTTCTGCCGCTGTTTCTGGTTCAAAAGTGGCTTGACCTGGGGAATGCGGCACCTGTAGCCCATTTCCTGCCCACGCCTGTGCCCGGTGGCTCTGGATGTTTCTACTCCAGACTCAGTCCACTGCTTCCGCAGGTCCCCCAAGGTCTGGAAGCGGTCCTTCTCCACAATCTTCTTCAGGGTCCGGTCACCTCTTCTCGTTGTGCAGCGTTTTTTGCCACACTTTTTTCCTTCCCACAGACTTCCCACTGAGGTGCCTTGATACAGCACTCTGGGAACAGCCTATTCATTCAGAAATTTCTTTCTGTGTCTTACCCTCTCGCTTGAGGGTGTCAATGATGGCCTTCTGGACAGCAGTCAGGTCGGCAGTCTTACCCATGATTGCGGTTTTGAGTAATGAACCAGGCTGGGAGTTTTTAAAAGCCTACGGAATCTTTTGCAGGTGTTTAGAGTTAATTAGTTGATTCAGATGATTAGGTTAAAAGCTCGTTTAGAGAACCTTTTCATGATATGCTAATTTTCTGAGATAGGAATTTTGGGTTTTCATGAGCTGTATGCCAAAATCATCAGTATTATAACAATACAAGACCTTAAATATTTAATTTGGTGTGCAATAAATCTAAAATATATGAAAGTTTAATTTTTATCATTACATTATGGAAAATAATGAACTTTTATCACAACATGCTATTTTTTTCAAAACTATGGAAAGCTAGCATTTTATTTTTCCATCATCTGTTTCACAATTTTGTTGTTGCTTTATATGTGAATTATGTCTTGTACAGAAATAACTTGTGTGCTTAAGTCAACAACATTTGGAGTACAACGGATCAACCCAGCGGGTAAAACTATTTTCAGAGCTGGAGAGAGAGTGGAGATCACCTGTGCTGAAAAAAACTGGATCTTTGGTACAAAAGAGTCCATCAATTCATTTACATGTCAAGATGATGGGCAGTGGGATCATGAGCCTGTTTGTAAGGGTAAGATTATAGAGAAACACTTCTGCATTAGGAGCTGAACTCACTGCATGTTATTAAAATAATGTGAATCTTGTTTCAGAAATTAGATGTGAAGTTCCACATTACCACCATTTGTCTAGCACATACTCTTTCACCTGGGGAGATAGGAACTTGGGAGCAAAAATATCTTACTCTAGCATGCCTGGATATTATCAATCAAAACGCCTAGGTTACGTCTGTAACCTCGGTTCCCTGAAGAGGGAATGAGCCTTGCATCAAATGACACTAGGGGAACGCTTGCGTGATGACGTCATGAAGCACATGTGAAATCAGTCCAATAGGGCACGGAGACGTCAGCGCCGGGTGACGTCACGGACCAGGAAGTATAAAGCCTGCCCAAACAAAGCCGCGCTAGCTTCGAAAGTCTGAAGTAGCCGCTCTGACAGGCGCGTAGGAGGTATGGCAGGGCGATGCAACGCTCGTTCCCTCTTCAGGGAACCGAGGTTACAGACGAAACCTAGGCGTTCCCTTTCAAGGGAACTCCCGTTGCATCGAATGACACTTCGGGAACGTCTATACCAATGCCACCATAACGAGAAGTGCCTGTCCCCTGTGAAATAGCACACTAGGACGAGAGCACTGATGACCCTGGAGTAGGCCCCACATCTAGAGCGTAGAACCTCACAAATATGTGCAGTGAGGACCAGCCTGCTGCATCACAAATGTCTTGCAGAGCCACTCCTGCCATGAAGGCCTTGGATGCCGCCATGCTCCTGGTAGAATGCGACCGGACAGCCATCGGTGAGGGCTGACCAACCGACTCATAAGCAAGTGCAATGGTCTCAACCATCCACTTGCTCATCCTTTGCTTTGACGCCGCGGGCCCCTTTTCCAGGGGCCCCGAAGTACACAAACAGTTGTTCAGCCTTACGCCACAGGGCAGGGCAACAGGAGGAAACGCGTACAGACATAGCCTCGGCCACATCTGTACCATCGCATCCAACCCTAGCGGGGCTGGATGTGTAAGGGAGAACCAAAGCGGACAGTGAGACGTCTCTCAAGACGCAAACAAATCCACTTGTGTCTGGTTGAACCTCTTCCATATCTGCTCCACCACCTCGGGGCCTTAACTCCTGTCTTGACAGAATATAAGGGAATACCGCCATCATCTCCAAGTGATTGATGTGCCACGAGAGATGATGGTCTTTCCACAGACCCTAAACCGAGCGGCCGTCTAGGACCGCTCCCCAGCCCGTGAGGGAAGCATCCGTCGTTAGCATATTGCGGCGACCTGACGCCCCCAAGACGGGACCCTGGGCCAGGAACCACGGTTTCTTCCATATGGCCAGGGCACGTAGGCAACGCCGCGTGACCCTGATCGTACGAAAAGGGTTGCCCCTCAGGGCTTACACTAAAACACATCGTGTCTCAGACCAGGTCCGAGGACTGGTTTGTCATGATAGATCTAAAGATGCATAGTTTCATGTCTCCGTCGTTCCTCAGCACAGGAAGTACCTGAGGTTCGCTTTCAGGGGAGAAGCATACCAATATCGGGTGCTTCCCTTTGGTCTAGCCCTTTCACCCCGCGTGTTCACGTAGTATGTGAACGCGGCGCTATTTATTAAGAAGTTACAAACATTAGTAACCTGTGAAAGTGAACCTTAATATAAAGTGAACACCTGTGAACCATTTATTAATGAGTTACAAACATTAATAACCTGTGGTAGTCATATTTAATGCAAAGTGAGCACATGTGAACCATTTATTAATGAGTTACAAACATTAATAACCTGTGTAAGTCATATGTAATGCAAAGTGAACACAAGTGAACTATATATACATGAGTTATAAACATTAATAACCTGTATACCTTAATGTAAAGTAAACACATGTGAATTGTGTTATGAATGCACACACAGACGTTTTTTTTTCTGATTAAATATTTTATTGTTGATGCAATGTATCAGTAAACACAAAACACATGAGCATTAACATATTAATACATAATCAATAATTATTTGGATATCATGATAAAGGCGCCAGAGTGGTTATTTGTGTATGGTCAACTACAAACTAACACAGCGATTACTCAATTAATATAAACACTTGAAAAAACATAGTCTGCAGCGATGTCACCTCAGTTAGCTTCCCATCAAATCAATAACACTTAAAATTTCGCTTCAGAGCACAATAGAACAGCGGGACTTTTTCTCATGAAAAGTGGCCTTATCTTTACTGGATGCTCACTAGCACCAACGTTTGTAACACTCCAGAACATGTGCTTTAGTGATGTGATCATGAAAGAGTAGAATAAAGAATATAGCCTACTACTACTACTTATAGAAAGAATATATTGCATAATATACACATTTGTCACAGTTGGTTGTGAAGAGCAGTGAGAAAGCAGTTATATGCAATATGCAGCAGCATATTTTTATTAAGAAGATAACTCAAAAACGTGGGAGAACAAACTATCTACATGAATACGAAATCAGCAAACAAAAGACTAAAACTCAGGGATATAAATACACAAGACTAAATGAGCAACTAAACGAGAAATCTACAGAAACAAACAATGACTTATAAAACAGTAACAGGGAACTGAAAATACAACAGAACTAAATATCAAAA
The DNA here is from genome assembly GCA_023029165.1 of Gobiocypris rarus. Taxonomy (NCBI): domain Eukaryota; kingdom Metazoa; phylum Chordata; class Actinopteri; order Cypriniformes; family Gobionidae; genus Gobiocypris; species Gobiocypris rarus. The sequence continues at coordinate 21,848,299 of CM040929.1, read as the reverse complement.
TAAGAAGCAGGAACATCTCTAAGCAGGTGAGCAGAAAACTAGACAATTATTAGACTATACTTTATTATACTCTCAGGCTCACATCACTAAAGCATGTGTGTTCTGGCGTGTGACAGGAGTTGGCGCTATAGTGGGCATCCGATAAAGATGCTTTTCATGACAAGAAGACATGCTGTTACTGTTTGTGCTCTAAAGAGAAAATCGAATCAAACATGGTGTTTGTAACTCATTAATTAATGGTTCACTTTACATTAAGGTTCACTTTCACAGGTTATTGATGTTTGTAACTCATTAATAATTGTTTCAATTGTTCACTTTGCATTAAAGGGGTACTTCAGCGCTGAGAAGATGAATCTGTATTTAAACTGGGTCATTTATGTATTAGAAATGTGAAATTATTTTTGAATTTGGTGCCTTCTAGACTGAGAAAACAGAAAATGTATTTTTGTCTCATGTGGATGAAAGACAACAATTCCCAGAATGCACTTGCTTTGCTGCCCTGCTAGGCCACTCTAGGCACGGCTACTGGATTACTGAATCACTTGCCCACCGCGTTCATTTTCATAAAATCATAGTTATAGAAACACTACAATTAAAAACTGAACGTATCTGTTCGATATAATGTGCGTGAGCCGATTGAGTGTCACGGCACAATTGTAGCAGGAGTTAGATTACATTCATCACATGAGTTGAGGTAATCATGGATTCGCGGTCTCATACATTCACAGCGCAGTGTTCAGTCTGGCGCATTTTCAGTTCATGTCTTTGGAAGCTTAACTTTCATTGGAATTCATTTGAAAAATTGAAACACTCACTTTGCTCTCCACCGCTCCGTTTACATGAATCTCCGCAGCTCCGCAAGCTGAGTGCTGTGAGTGCGATGTTGAAAACATGCGGAAATAGCGCCTTCTGCTGGCTGTAGTCTTTAGCCTCTGGCCAAAAAATCCTCCGATGATGCAAAATGACGATATTTGTGTCATCGAAGGATTGTTTCCAGAAATAAAATACATAATTCTCTCATCTCATGAGGGGGGTAAGTACGATAATTCGAATATAATCCCGAGTTTCTGTTGATACAAAGCTTCATGCTAATCGCTAAAGTAACCATTTAAAGTTCACTTTCACAGGTTACTAATGTGTGTAACTTATTAATAAATGGTTCACACAGGTTTCCACTTCAGGTTCACAAGTAATTAATACTGGAATTAAAATATTCATTATTAATATTTAATCAAATTATTGTGTAACAGTTTTTTTTTTTTATAAATAAAGTTTTATAATTACATCTTTATAAACAAGAAATCAGTTTTTAAACACTGCTGTGGATAGGCATCATGAGCCTTTTGTGGAATATCATGGGTATTCTGCCCTCGCAGTACGACGTCTGCTTTGTACGGCTAGACAGATATTTAAAAGCAATGAAGAAGAGAAACTCCAGAAGTCTTGTTGAGGATTGATGTTTTATCTTTTGTTCTCTTTTCTTCCTCAGATTGATTTCTTAAGTTTTTCTCCATTTAAGTCTGTAAGACTGAAAGAATAAACAGAAAATAAACATTACAAAAGTGTACAATCTTTTGTGTCTTTTACACAATAAAATGTAAAGTTACTCAGTAACTCAGTAAGGTTACACAGTATTCTCAACATCAACACTTTATAGATAAAACAAAAGGCTTCAACCGAGAGTGTAACTCGAGAAAACGTACTCGTTACTTACGTAACCTCGGTTCCCTGAGATAAGGGAAGGAGTACTGCGTCGAAGACGCATTGGGAAATAGTCTCCTATTCCGAATACTGAAGCATTTATAAAATCACGCAGTGCTACTGCACAGTCAAGCGGAGTCGAGGCTACTCGCGCGCTATTGGCTGGCCAGTGGTAACTGCATGAACCAATGGCAGAACAGCGTATCTGAGCGAACCTATGGGCGCCAAGCTCGCGAAACTGAACATAAGCCCGCGAACTGAGTGCAAAAGCCCGCGAAGGGTGCCCTCAAAATACGCTGTAATGCCCCAAAAGCGTCAGGTTAATTCGACTGAAGCGAAGATCACCCGTTGTTTTAGCGTCATTGCGGCCGTCAGTACTCCTTCCCTTATCTCAGGGAACCGAGGTTACGTAAGTAACCGAGTACGTTCCCTTTCGAACGGTCAGTCGTACTGCGTCGAAGACGCATTGGGAGCCTATTTAATCCCGTGTTATGAAGCACAATGATATGTACTCCCTCGGTTTGAGCATTATAAGGGGGCCCAAGACCAGAGTTATTGACACATCATGATATACATATATATTTATATATATATATATATATATATCTCCCTTTTCATACTGGGCTCAGAGGCCAGCAAGTAAAGTGGAAAAATTCAGTCATGCATTTGAGCATATGAAGACCCATATGCCTAACTAGTAAGGACGGGCTACAGCCGTTAATACTTATTATTATACAGCAAGAATCTGTGCCTGCAGCGCAGGGACTTCCAGGCTGTAGAATCTGGTAAAAGTAGATGGTGAGGACCAGCCTGCCGATCTACAGATGTCACCAATAGAAACTCCACTAGACCATGCCCAGGAAGAGGCCATGCCTCTGGTGGAGTGAGCTTTGACACCTATGGGACATTGAAGGCCCCTAGTATCGTATGCTAACGCTATTGCGTCCACTAGCCATCTGGCTAGACTTTTGTAGTGACCGGAAGTCCCTTAGTGCGGCCACCAAAGCTTACAAAGAGCTGCTCCGACTGCCTAAAGTGGGAGGACCGCTCAATATATGCTCTTAGCGCCCTAACTGGGCAGAGCAGGTGTAACTGTCTCTCATCCTCCGAGGGGGGAAGAGCAGAAAGAGTGATTACCTGTGCTTTAAATGGTGTTGAAAGCACCTTGGGTACATAGCCATGTCTCGGTTTGAGGATGACTTTAGAGTCACCTGGGCCAAATTCCAGACATGATGCTCACAGAGAGCGCTTGAATGTCACCGACACGCTTAACTGACGCCAATGCTAATAGCAGGGTGGTTTTCAGTGAAAGCGGTTTCAGTTCGGCCGTCTGCATCGGTTCGAAGGGAGGTCCTTTTAGTGCTCGTAAGACCAGTGAAAGATCCCAGGAAGGCACCAGGAGGGCGAGGAGGGTTAAGCCTCCTGGCTCCTTTTAAGAATTTTATGACCATGTCGTGTCTGCCTACTGATTGGCCAGCTATAGGTGCATGAGATGGCAATAGCTGCTGTGTAGACTTTGAGTGTGGATGGGGTGCGTCCTGCATCCAACATCTCTTGTAGAAAAACAAGTATCTGTGATATCTTACATGACACTGGGTTATGGTTCCTGGCTGAACACCAGTCAGAGAACGCTGACCATTTAAGGGCATAGAGACGTCTAGTAGACGGAGCTCTAGCTTCACCAATAGTGTTCAGAACACTCACTGGGAGGTTCTCAAGCTCCCCCTGAGGGGCCAAACATGTAGCGCCCACAGTTTGGGACGGGGGTGCCATATTGTCCCGTCGCCTGAGATAGGAGATCTTTTCTCAGTGGGACTGGCCAAGGGGCCGCTGACAGCAGCTGAATCAACTCGGGAAACCAGTGGTGGGTTCGCCAGAGTGGAGCCACAAGCAGGACTGTGTGCCTGCCTTCCCTTATCCTTTTTAAGACCTGGGAAGGAGCGGAATCGGCGGAAAAGCATAAAGCAGGCAGCTGGGCCAGTCGTGGGCCAGCGCATCCTTGCTCTTTGAAAAATAAATTGGGCAGTGACAGTTGTCTTCGGAGGCGAAGAGGTCGACCTCTGCCTTCCGAATATATCCCATATCATTTGAACAGTTTGGGAATGGAGGAACCATTCCCCGGGGACACAAGGCCCTGGAGAGCATGTCTGCTCCTGGTTCAGTCTGCCTGGCACATGCACTGCTTTTAGCGAGTGCATTCTGTCTTTCTGACCTGTCTGACCTGTTGGTTGAGCCATCTCGACCTGAGCCCGCCTTGGCGATTTATGTAGGAGACCACTGTTGTGTTGTCCGTACGGACTAGGACGTGATGACCCAAAAGACGTGGTGAAAATGTCTCGAGGCTAGCACTACTGCCAACATTTCTAGGCAGTTGATGTGCAACCGTGACTCCGTGTTTGACCACGAGCCGAGCCGGTTCGCCCTCGCACAGAGCACCCCAACCCGTGTTGGAGGCGTCTGTGGTGACCACCATTCGTCTGGAAACTGCTCCCAAGCTCACTCCCGACTCGTAGAGGTGGGGTTTTGACCACGGGACCAGAGCTTTGATGCAGCCGTGGCCCACTTTGATCCAGAGCTGGCCTGAATGCCAAGCTTGGGGGGGAACCCGTGAATTCAGCCAGTACTGCAGGGGGCGCATGTGCAGCCTGCCGAGCGGAAGTACTGGGAAGCTGATGCCATAAGGCCTAGCATTCTCTGAAAAATTCTCAGGGGTCTGTTGGTTCCCGTTTTGAATGAGTGTGCAAGCTGCTGTGTAGTCAGAGCACGTTCGTTTGACAGCCACGCCCTCATTTGGGTCGAGTCCAAAATCGTTCCCAGGAAGGGGATTCTCTGCCTGGGAAGCAATGAGCTCTTGGCTGTATTTATTCTGAGACCCAGGCATTCTAGGTGGCTGAGTAGCACAGATTTGTGAGATTGTAGTTCTTCCTCTGACTGGGCCAGTATGAGCCAGTCGTCGAGTAGTTCAAAATGGGCATTCCCATTTGTCTTAAAGGAGAGAGCTGCATCCATACACTTTGTGAAAGTGCGGGCGCCAGGGACAGGCCAAATGGAAGGACTGTGTACTGGTAGGCCTTCCGTCGACGCATAAATCTCAGAAAGCGGTCTGTGGCGTGGGATAATTTGGATATGAAAGTAGGCATCTTTCAGATCTACTGAGAAAAACCAATCCATCGGGCGGATTTGCGCAATGATTTGTTTTAATGTTAACATTCTGAAAGGCCGTTTGACAAGGGCCCTGTTCAGATGTCTGAGGTCTAAGATGGGCCTGAGGCTGCCATCTTTCTTGGGAACCAGGAAGTAGCGGCTGTAAAACCTGACTCGCTCTGCACTGCAGGCAGAGCCTCTATAGCTCCTTTTATTAATAGACTTTTCACTTCGGTTTTGAGGGCGTGAGTTACGTTGCTCTCCACGAAGTGTGAGTAATGCCCGCGAATCGCGGAGGTTTGTGGCGAATTGGAGCGAATAGCCCAGCTGAATTGTTTTATAACCCACTGTGACACACCAGGGATTGCTTTCCAAGCCTCTGCCCAGTTGCACAGGGTTTTATAGTGTCGAGCAGCGCGCGCTGTGTTTGCGCGCGTTAAGAAAGAAGACTCGTATGTTGAGCGTTCAAGTTGTTTATTGAACCCATAACAGCGGTAAAATGCAGTGGAGCGCGCATAGCCGCTCGCTGTTCACATTCTTTACATACATAACAACATTTTCCCGGGCCGGAACAAAAGCGGGCGCGGGAGAAAATTCGAGTCTTTGGGGACGGACCAGCTTGGGCGGAACTCACCCTCCTCTCTTCCTGATCAGCCTGTCAGGACTGCTTCCTGTGATCAGGGTCCAGCGCGATTTTAGGCGGGGACCCTGACGCTTGGGTGGGAAGCGCCGCCTGGTGATGGCGCTGACGCGTTGGTCATACGGTGGGCGGGGCTGCACGGGAGCGATGCATTTGCTGGTACGGAGCTCTCGGCCGAGCTGAAGAGGCGGCGCTGGGTCTTTTGGCAGAAAATGCCTCATTGCCTGGGGCGCTTTTTGTGCCGTGGTGAGCGCTCCGCGAAACCGTCCACCGTGGGGCGAACAGACCATTTGGAGAGATGGGAGCGTCGAGGAAGGTGGTCTTATCGGCCTCCTTAATCTCCGTGAGATTTAGCCACAAGTGGCGTTCAACACCGCAAGACTGGCCATGGACCTGCCCATGGCCTGAGCGGTGGCCTTCGTGGCTCAGGCCCAGATCTGTGGCGCTTCTGAGGTCACGAAAAACCTCCTGGTCCGGACCGGATTCGTCCATAGCCGGAGGAGCTTCGCCTGGAACACCTGCAGGACCGCCATCGAGTGGAGGCGGAGCCTGCTTGGCGGCGGAAGCATATGCCCTGTTGCCAAGGCTGCCGTGGTACGACAGGGCTTGGAAGGGTGTGCGATTTTGGGCTTCCAGCCTATCGCGCGGAGGGCGGGCAGAGGTGTGCCGCCACCGACTCCTTGGCGGCGGCAGCTTCACCGTATCCCTTTTCGACAGCGCCGTCAATAGTGGAGAGCGCGTGCGAGGTGGATGGGCGGAGGCGGCGGAGTAGGGAGCGCGCCATGACCGCCAGCTCCTGGTGCACCTCAGGAAAAAGGGTGCCGCTCTCTGCCGCGGGGCCTGCTGGCGCCACGGGAGATACCATTCGTCGGCGGCTGGGTGTGGGCTCCTCAGAAGCCCAGTCCAGGCCCAGCTCGTCAACGGCTTTGCGAGGACACGGATTAGTTCGGTGTCCGCACCGGCCCTAGCCGCGTCGTATCGCTGCTGAGATGTCGAGGGGCCGGGGTCGCCAACGGAGCCCGACCATTCCTCGCGCATCGGAGGCGGCGAGGACACGGAGTCATCGTGTGGACCGTCCTCTTCATTGCCGCCGAATGAGACCAGTTCCTCGGCGTCGAGCGGAGGAAGCAGGTCTGATCGAGAGAACGTCACTGGGGAAACGTCTCTGAGGCGAAGACGAGCACACGGGCACTGGGCGGCGTGAGCTCGCCCGCCTCAGGATATTCAGCCCTCTGGCTCCGCCGCTTTTCCGCCGGGGTTGGACGGAAGAGAGCGGGAGGCGCGAGGGGCGGTCGCTCTCTGAGAAGAAGGCGATCCGTGAGCGGAGGAGGAGATGGGCATGCTCTCGCAGTGAGAACAGCCGGACCCAGAGAGAGCAGTGTCGGCATGGGCCTTGCCCAGACAGGTAATACACTGGTCATGGGCATCCTCCTGATGCAGGGTTGTTCTGCACCTTACACACAATTGTGACATGTTCTTATTGTACTTTAAGGATACACAGAAGTGTTTCACCGGCGAGCGCAGGGAGAAGGAGCGACAGCTCGCGGATAGCTGGATGGCGCTGATGACAGACCGACTCGCAGGGGTCCGGGCTGGCTAGCTCGATTCCACTGATAGCTCGTCTCTCGCGGTGAAGGTATGCTTGTATTCAATGAATATTGGTATCAGCGAAGAGTCTTCGCTGAAGGAGAAAAATCTGACGTTTTTGGGGCATTACAGCGTATTTTAAGGGCACCTTCGGGCTTTTGCACTCAGTTCGCGGACTTATGTTCAGTTTCGCGAGCTTGGCGCCCATAGGTTCGCTCAGATACGCTGTTCTGCCATTGGTTCATGCAGTTACCACTGGCCAGCCAATAGCGCGCGAGTAGCCTCGACTCCGCTTGACTGTGCAGTAGCACTGCGTGATTTTATAAATGCTTCAGTATTCGGGAATAGGAGACTATTTCCCAATGCGTCTTCGACGCCAATCGACTGACCGTTCGAAGGGAACTGATAGTCACGAACATACTAAAATACATTACTGAAAGTAAACATGTACACCAAACAATAAATTACAATGCTGACGTGTGATTACTTACAGACAAAGATCTTACCAAGCTTTGTAATGAAAGCAGACTCGTGAATGATTTCCGCGCTGTTGCTCGAACAGGTTCGTCACTGAAACGGGTCAGACTAGGAACTATGACATCACGCCGCAGGGTGGAACAATGGGGTAAGACTGTAACTTCTGGTAAGGAGCGTTTAAAAAATCATTCTGCGCATAAAAAAGCAGTCATGCAATATTAATGAGAGAACCACAAACAACACCCTTCAGTCTCATTATGAAGGTTTTTGCTGCAATATTAAATAAATCAGGAATCTGGTTTTGATATTAAATAAGTGTGAATAAATACATTTATTAAGCATATTTATAACGTGAGTTAAAAAGGGCTCACTATTTGGCAGGCATTGCGTTAAAGTCACCCTTTTTATTCATGCAGTTATACCTGCTTATCAATGATTATAATGCATTTGTAAATGAGTTATTAGCAGTGTTAGGAGTAACTTGTTACAAAAGTAATGCATTACAGTAACTTATTACTTTTTGCTGTAACGCAGTAGTGTAAGGCATTACTAATACTTTTTCTGTAATATTCTACTCTGTACATTTTCAATAACGCTAGTGTTACAATGCACTTTTTGCCCCCAAAAAAACGAAAAAACAAAAAACAGCAAGACCGTGAGACATTAACGAATGAAAAATGTGAGTTATTACCTGTTCGTGGTCAGTCAATAGCCGCGTGTGCAGGCGCGGATTAACGCACAGGCTTGCCTAGGCGGCACCCCGGATTAGCCAAACTTAAAATTTTTTTATACTTCAGCACGTATTAAAAAAAAAAGACCCTCATTGGCCCATAAGAAACTTAGAAAAGGCAGGTCATTGGATATATGTGACTTGGGTCTGTGCATCTCTCCAATCACCTGCTAGTTTTCATTTATGTCACTGCTATTGCTAGACAGGCAAAGCGGCTAAACGTCTGAAAGAAAGTATGATAATGGAGTACAAAAAACGGAAAATACAAATGAACGATGTAACCAGAAAAAAATCTCTAAATTGACTGGATACTTCAACACTGTTCTATTTTACCTTTGTATTTTTCGTTTTTGTACTCCATTATCATACTTGCTTTCGGACATTTAGACGCTTTGCCTGCCTAGCAATAGCAGTGACATAAATGAAAACCAGCAGCTTCATCCAGTCAAGATCCACAGCAAGAGGGCTGCCAGCTAGCATCAGCTTTTTAAGGCTGGTTGTATTTTTTTCATGTTATTTCGCGTTATGGAGGACGATTAGGTATTTCTTTGAATTGTATTATTAATCTGTATTTACAGCGTGGTTAATCAGCTACAGAGAAACTGGTAGCCTGGCAACAGACAAGTGACAAATCCTGAGTGGTGATATCACTACATGCATTCTACCAGATAATATTGAATTGCATTTAATGCCATTAATAACCGAGCGCAAAACTGATGTTTGCGCGCGCAGTAAATCACTTCCGCAAGAGAATAACAAATCTACATGCGAGGAAAAGGCTATGGAAGCTTATGTGTAGAAGAATTCAATTTGCAATGCAATTTCTTGTATTTTTCTATTTAAAATTACATTTTCCATTACATATGTGCCAAGTTGGTGCAAAATGAAAATGAAAATTAAATTATATAATTTACTTTTGACATTTCCAATCAATTTTCAATACATGTCAATAAAGAACGAAAATTCTGTAGCCTATTTTGCTGTCATTACCATAGATATGTATGGTCAATACTGCTGACGTTGTCTTTGCTGTATCAGTAGGCTATATATTTATGTTTAACATGAAGTATAGGCCTTCCCTGTACGTCACCTAGCAGCAGCAGCGCCGCGTCAGACACTCTTCTGGTGTGCAAAAACATAGAAAACACCACCCAGCTGGCACGCAGCAGAAACGCTTGCAGTGTGTCGCCAGCCTCCACGCTTACCTGTCGTGCCCCGTCTTGACGCATTGATTGATGGAGGGTGGGCGTGATCAGCTCTGATGCATTTTCAAATCCACATCGACTGAATTAATCAACGTGTGGCATTCATTAAAATGCATTTTTCAAACCTCTCAATAGTGAGTGTCAATGTATTAAAAAGTCATTTAAATCACAATTTTGCTACCATCTTTGGCTCAGAATGCATTTTGAAATCCACACTGAATTTTGCTACAAATAGCACATGGCATTATGATGAAAATGCAATCCTAAGTTTCCTAACCGTGAGTGTAAATGCATTTAGAACAAATAACATTTAAATGATCATTTTGCTACTGTTATTGCTTGGACATAGACACATACCAAATCAATTTGAGTAATACATTTTTTATTTTGCAACTCCCTGAGCACTTGGTGCCCTACGCGCAGCTCGTGATGCGCGTTCTGTGGCGCGGCACTGCTCACGCTCGATCTTCTATTTTGCCGTGCCGTACTCAAGTGGAAACACAACTGGAACCGTTCCTTACCACTCTAAGAACCGACGGTGGAAAAGTTATTGTTCACCTGCTCGTGGGTCAGCCGAGATGGAGGAATCTCCGTCGTTTTTATTATGGCTCTGTTTTATACTCAGATAAGTTTATTGCACAGTGGTTTGTATCTCAGTAAAACGGTGTTCTGCAACAGGTAGGCTACATGCAGATGCTTTAGCCTACCTGTTAGTTTATAAAGCTAAACCAGCTTGCAGTTGAACTGTGAATACAGGGAATTCTATTGCTTTGCTGTTTATAGTTAAATATTTCTTTTGTAATTATTTTGCGACTATGGTGGCTCTGGGCCTTGTGCTTGTTGGGATTGGTGTTTTGTTTTTAATGTTCAATTTCTCATTTTACCTATGTGGTGGGGGTAATTTTTGGGTTTCACTTTATTTTGATGGTCCCTTTAACATATTCTGTTGACTATAAGTAGCGTTGCACCTACATGTCCACTTAACATCATTAGAGTGTTAGTAGAGTTTAAGTAGACTGGTAGGGCTAGGGTTAGAATAAGTTGACATGTAGCTGCAACGTTACTTATAGTCAGTAGAATGTCTGTTGAAAGACCATTAGAATAAAGTGTTAGCAGATATTAAGCAGACAGTCTACTAACACTCTAATGAGAGTTAGTTGACATGTAGGTGCAACGTTACTTATAGTCAACAGCAACCTGGAACAAAGTCTAAGCAGGATGGTGATACAGACTAAGTAGCTAATGATGGGATCTTGGTTCTAATGGGAGGCATCAGTAGTCTAGCCCCACGAATGACCATAACCAGAATAATACTAATAAACAGAAAAAAGCTTGTGACTTTATTTTCTCTCGCAAGTGAGATACAACTAGGAATTGAGAGGGAAAAAAGTCAGAATTGTGAGATAAAAAGTCACAGTTACCTTTTTTATTTTATATTCCATGGCAGAAAGCTTTCATAGGTTTCTCATGTGTAAGGGGGAAACACATAGAGATACACACATTCTTATTCTTATTCTCCTTCTCGCTTGTACTCTTTCACTCCTGCAACTATTCCTCTCCCTCGCCCAGACATTATTTTTCTTTCTCTAATTCTAAAGAGTTGGCATCCACATTGAATAAATCCAATTCAAAGAGTCATTTTATACTGTGTATGTCCAAGTAACGGAAAGAAGAACACCTGACTATGCCTCCGACTAAGATTGTTTTAATATTTTTAAGATATTTCAGTACTTTTGAGCTGCAGTTGTTGCAGAAGTAGAGGCTTTATAGTACAGTTAGGACCATTAGGTCTTCATTTCTGACATGCTGTGTTTAAGTATTTGTAAATCCATGATTTTGGCTGTGTGGATAGAACATTTAAGCATTTTGAAGACATAATTTTTTGGGGGAAAACATAATGAATTGTGTTAATGTTATGGTCACAACAGACGTTGTGCTATTTGTGTTTAGACTTGTGACTAAAATGACTAAAATGTGACTAAATTTGGACAAAAGGATATAGCAATCTAAAAAAACTGTAATAACATGATCTATGGTTTAAGGCCATAAAAAAAGCATGTGGCTGATATTGAGATTTATTAATGGCAATAGTCTTTTTTGTGTGATCTAAAAAATAGTCTAAAAATTAAAAAAAAACTTTGCTTTGCCTTTAGGGAAATGTGGGCTACCACCACACGTGGACTTTGCAAATACAACAGAAATTACAAAATCTGAATACAATTCAAGGGAGAGAGTTGAATACATCTGCTATAATAAATACACACTGGATCAGCGTTATCCCTACTCCAAATACAAGACCTGTGAACAAGGCGAATGGACAGGGAATATTAAGTGTTTAAGTAAGTATCTACACCATATACATCAAATACATGTGAGGCTTTTCTTACTGGATCTTGTAGTTCTGGTTTTGATGAATCAATGAATGTATATTGTAACACTGACGGTGAGATGTGTTTGTTTCAGAGCCCTGTACAGTGACGGTGGATGAAATGGATGAAAGAGGTATAGAGCTGCGATGGGGCAGACGGCAAAAGATATTCTCACCACACAAGGATAGAATCAGCTTTGCATGTCAGTGGGGAAAAAACTTAAGCGTCAATGAGCTAATGCAAACATGTAATGATGGAGAGATGATTTTACCTGTGTGTGTGTGAGTGACAAGGAGAATAAAACATCACTGATGCATCAGCTTTACTAATAAACCAAAACAAATGGAGCAAATAAAAATATAAACCCTTTTTTCCAGTTCAGTTTCTCTTTCTGAATTCTTGCAGTTAAAACTATATAAATCATAAAAAGCAACATGTTTAAAATGTGCATGTATTAAAATGACAGTAACTCGGTTAATGCCAGCTAAGTGATCATATGTGTATTGTACAGAGTGCAATGAAAAACTTTTCAAAAATTGATTGCAAAACACCTGTAAGACCTAGCAGAAAGTTGCAAATAATCAAGTATTTTTATGTGAGGGGAAAGAAATATGATATTAAACTTTATTTATTTATTTATTTGATGGTAACACTTTACAATATGGGTGCACTAATATGCATTAATTCATGCTTAACTAATGCACAGATAAGCAGGAGTGAATGTATTACTAATGGTGAACTAACAAGCATGTATTGCATATTAGTGCACCCGTATTGTAAAGTGTTACCATTTATTTTATTACAATTGATTGGAGTCTGTAGGGAGGCCAACCAGTTGGAGTGGAAAAGGAAATGACGTGCTGTACAAAAAGTTGCGAAATCCAAAAAAGGTGTTTTTATTGGAAGGTGCAAAAATATTTACAGTGCAGGAGAAAACAAGAATAAATAAAAACTGTACAAAAAGGAAACAAAACAGCAACAATGTGCTAATTTGGCTAAACCAAAAGGCCCAAGTTTGCACCACTGCTCAGTATGTGCTTCCACTGAGTCCATAATCAGAACTGAAATCCTCTCAATCAGCAAGCCTATTTATAGGCTGAAGCCCCACCTACGGGGCACACCAAGTAATAGAAACAAATTTAAATGTTTGTAACAATACAATTAAATTCTATAGTTACCCATTTTAACAAGACAATCTTCCAAACAGCTAATGCAGCAGCCATTAAGGAGTTTAACATCCAATTAAATGGCAAAACATCTGTTCCTAAATCCTACCCCTCTGACATCACACCAAAATGGTAGCTTCACAGGAAGTGATGTGGCTGCTTTAAAAGACAGTTTGACCTACACAAAAGGTTTGATTGTACAGAGTGTGTTGGTGAACCGGGAAGTTTAACTGCAACAAGGTGTGTAAAAATATTGTGAGGTAAATAAAAGGTAATTTTAACATGAGTTATTGTGTTCTGGCATTTTGTTATGTAGATACATAATGAAAACCTTAAGTAAACTATACAAATTGAAAACTAGAACAAAACACAGCAGAAACAAATTTTAGACTGAACAAAACAAAAACTCCATAACACCTTCCTAATGTGTACACAGATGTAAATATTGCCGGCAATGCATAGTACAAGTGAAATGGGTGAATGTTTGCAAGTCCAAATTTATATAGTCAACAGGTTAACCTGTTACATTTCTCCCCCCTTCTTCAGTCACCTGAGGTGTCCTAGAGAGGTAATCTGCTGTACAATTCTGTGACCCAGCTTTATACAAAATTTCAAATGGCTGGATGGCTAAAAACCATCTGGTGATACGGGCATTCGTGTCCCTCATCTGGCCTAACCAGGCCAATGCCCTGTGATCAGTCTCAAGTTTGAATTTGCGTCCCACCAGGTAATATCTTAAAGAGTCCAAAGCCCATTTAATTGCTAGACACTCCTTCTCAACCGCAGAATACCTGGATTCACGAGGAAGGAGCTTCCTGCTAATGTAGGCAATTGGTTGAAGTTGCCCTTGACCTTCCTGAAGTAGGACAGCCCCAATGCCATGCTCCGACGCATCAGTCTGCACAGTGAAAGTCTTTTCAAAGTCTGGACTTTGTAAAACAGGCTCTGTGCATAAGGAGTCCTTTAGGTCTTGGAAAGCCTTCTCACAGTCCTGAGTCCAGTTAACTTTATTTGACTTGTCTTTTTTAGTTAAATCAGTTAGGGTAAAGGCTCGTTCAGAGAAGTTGGGGATAAAACGCCTGTACCACCCCACAAGTCCAAGGAAAGAACGGACCTGTTTTTTGGTCACCGGTCGTTCTGCATTCTTGATGGCCTCCACTTTCCCCACTTGTGGACGTATTACTCCATGTCCCAGCACATACCCTAGGTATTGTGTCTCTGCCCTGGCTAGGGTGCATTTGTCTGGGCGGATGGTTAGCCCAGCATTCTTAATCCTTAATAGCACATCTTTCAAATGATCCATATGCTCCTGCCAAGTTTGGCTATAGATGATAATGTCATCCAAGTAAGCGGCAGCAAACTTCTCAGTCCCAATGAGTACCTGGTCCATCATCCTTTGGAAAGTAGCGGGAGCTCCATGAAGCCCAAAGGGAAGGACACAGAACTGAAAATGTCCAAAGGGTGTTTTAAATGCAGTCATCTCTTTACTCTCTGGACTGAGTGGGACCTGCCAATATCCCTTGCAGAGGTCAAGTGTGGTGAGATACCTTGCTCTTCCAAGACTCTCCACTATCTCATCTACCCTTGGCATGGGATAAGGGTCAAATTTGCTTACACTATTGAGCTTGCGGAAATCCAGACAAAAGCGAAGACTGCCATCCTTCTTCGGCACTAGAACAATGGGATTGCTCCATTCACTGGTTGAAGGCTCAATTACACCAAGACTGTGCATGGTCTCCAACTCTTCCTTCATAACTGGCAGAAGTCTCTCTGGGACCCGGTATACTGGCTGCCGAATGGGTTTGGTGTCTTTGAGAGTGATGTGATGCTGGATCAGGCCTGTTCTACCGGGTGTCTCCATAAAGAGTTGTGCAGGCAGGCATTGTAGAAGTTCCTGCCTTTGCTCATCTTCCAGGTGCTCAAGGTTCAGCTGACAGTTGCCCTGACGACTTGGCAGATATTGTTCCTCTATTTCCTCCTCTCCCTCCACCGATCTCACGAACAAGGTTGTTGCTACTCCAGCGTCTTCCTCAGATTGAGGGTCTGGTGATGTGGAACGTGCATACCACTTCTTTAACATGTTGACATGAAAGATTTGCAAGGGCTGGGTCCTGGATGGGATCTCAATCTCATATGTCACAGGACCCATTTTCCGCTTTATTTGGTAGGGGCCCTGCCACTTAGCCAACAGTTTATGCTCACTGGTTGGTAATAGTAACAAGACCTTCTCACCTGGCTCAAATGTACGGGATCTGGCTGTTCGGTCATACCACTCTTTTTGGCGTGTTTGAGACTGCCGAAGGGTTTCTCGTGCAAGGGCTGTTGTCTTCTGCAGATGCTCTCTCATCTTTAACACATAAGAGAGAATGTTTTTCTTGCCTGGTTTATCAGTGGCCTCCCAGCTCTCTCTCAGTACATCCAGAGGCCCTCTGACCTGGTGAGCATACAGTAGTTCAAATGGCGAGAAACCTGTTGATGCCTGAGGCACCTCCCTATATGCAAACAGGAGGAATGGAAGCCACTTGTCCCAGTCCTTGCCAGTGTCAGAAACATACTTCCTCAGCATGGATTTCAAGGTCTGATTAAAGCGTTCGACCAGACCATCGGTCTGAGGGTGGTAGGGGGTGGTTCGCACTCTCTTTATGCCCATTAATTGATATACTTTCTGTAGGGTGTGACTCATAAAGTTTGGACCCTGATCTGTAAGCACTTCCCGAGGTATGCCAACCTGCGAGAAAAATCGTAGGAGTACCGTAGCTATTTGCTTAGCTGTGACCTCTCTTAGTGGGTATGCCTCAGGGTACCTGGTAGCGTAATCGCAAATGACCAAGATAAATCGGTTCCCTCTCTGACTCTTTTCCACAGGCCCAACTATGTCAACTCCTATTCGCTCAAAAGGAGTGTCAACTACCGGAAGTGGTATGAGTGGTGCATAGGCAGGAGTACGGCCAGTAGTGAGCTGGCACTCTGGACATGATTTACAGAACTCTTTAACCTCACTGTACATCTTTGGCCAGTAGAATCTTTTGGCAATTCGCATTAACGTCTTCATAAAAGCCAAGTGACCTGACCAGGGAATAGAATGTCCAAGTTCTAACACCTTCCTCCTGTATGCCTTAGGTACTATCAGCTGTAGTCCGTCTTCTTTACTCTGTCTGTACAAAAGACCATTTTGCACCACAAAACTCTCACCAAATAGAGATACAACACCTTCATTTTCCTCAGCCTGCTGAAAACATTCAGTTAAGGTTGAGTCATCACGCTGAAGCTGGGCCAGGTTACCAGGGACAACTAAGTCAGCTTCAGTGAGTTCGGGTTCTTCTTCCCCTATCTCAGCTTGCCCTGAAGTTTCCCACAACTCTTCAACCCACTCCCTTCGTTTCTGTAGTCTTTCCTGCTCTGTAGGCCTTGATTCACCTAAGCTAGTCTCAGAGCTGAAGGGTAATTCTTTCAGTGTGTTTAGGGTTGTTTCTGGAAGCTCTGGGAGCTGTGGAACTTGAGTAAGCTGCTTTGCTTGGGATCTTGTAACCATGCCACACCATACAGTCTCTTGCACCAAGTCAGCTAGCGCAGGGAAGTCAGTACCTAACAGAACAGGATAGGGCAGCTTGGTTGCAACACCAACATTCATCAGGTATGATTGATTACAGGCCTCAATATAAACCTCAGCAGTAGGTAACTTAGTGCTATCCCCATGCACACAACACACTGTTACTGTCTCTCCTTCACTCCAGGAATCTCTGGGTATATATTGGGCCTGTACCAGTGTATGGGAACAACCTGTGTCCACCAAGGCTGGAAGGGGTTTACCATTTAACAGTACAGTGATGACTGGCTCCCTATCGGGCTGCGTTTGTAACTGTTCTGGCCGGGGCACATAGCAAAGACCAGCTGTCTTGGGCTTCTTAAGTGGGCAAAGGGGCCTAGTGTGACCTGGCTCACCACAGTTATAACATACAACACTCTCTCCCTTAACTGTTGTCGGGGCCTCAGGGGCATAAGTTGTAGCTTTAGCATGTAAGGGCTTAAGGATCTTAGGACCACTTTGAGAGTTTGAACCCACCCCTAACCCTTTAGACTTACCCTTCGAAGAGTGTAGCATGCCCGCATATCGGGTTGTTCCTGGTCCCTTCCGGGCAGCAATGTAGGCCTCGACCAGTGTTGCCGCCTCTGCAGCAGTGTCAGGATTTCTCTCTCCTTTACCCAGGTCCTCACCTCAGGATACAACACTGCAGGTACTGCTCCAGTACTAGGGTCTCCATGACATCCCTCTTATTACTTTGTTCATAGTGTACCCATTTGGAGAACACGTCCTTCAGTCGGATGTAGAGTTCTGTAGGGGTCTCATCAGCAGGGGTACTAAGGGACCGGAATCGTAACCGATATGTCTCAGCACTGATTTCATATTTTTTTAGAATTGCAGCTTTCACTTGGTCATAGTCTTTGGTTTGTGAGGGGTTCATAGCCACAAAAGCACTTCGGGCCTTGCCCGTTAACAAGGGAATTAGGCGGATGGCCCAGTCTCCCCTTGGCCACTGATACACCTCTGCAAGTCTTTCAAAAGTGGTTATGTAGTGTTCAATATCATCACCGTCCTCGAGCTTGGCTATTCGAGGGTCATGGTCTAACACCCGCATTTCAGCTCCATGTCTCTTCCGCTCCATGTCTAGCTGCAGTTGGGTGACCTGGTGACTGATAACCTTGTAATTCTGTTCCCGTCGAGCAGTCTCTCTCTCCTGCTTCTCATCCCGGTCCTTTTGATACTGCATGAATGACTGGAACATTTGTGCCAGCACTGTGATTGCAGCATCTCCCCCAGTGGCAGGGACTTCCACAGGCCGCAATCGCTCCTCCGCAACACCGCCAACAGCACCTTGATCCATCTCTGCATCTGTGCCCTCCATAGGCTGAGTCCTAGTTTTGGGTGGCATGTCAGCAGGGCAACAATTTTTCCAGGCACGTCACTCACTGGTGAGAGCATCCCACTTCTGACACCATATGTAGGGAGGCCAACCAGTTGGAGTGGAAAAGGAAATGACGTGCTGTACAAAAAGTTGCGAAATCCAAAAAAGGTGTTTTTATTGGAAGGTGCAAAAATATTTACAGTGCAGGAGAAAACAAGAATAAATAAAAACTGTACAAAGGAAACAAAACAGCAACAATGTGCTAATTTGGCTAAACCAAAAGGCCCAAGTTTGCACCACTGCTCAGTATGTGCTTCCACTGAGTCCATAATCAGAACTGAAATCCTCTCAATCAGCAAGCCTATTTATAGGCTGAAGCCCCACTACACACCAAGTAATAGAAACAAATTTAAATGTTTGTAACAATACAATTAAATTCTATAGTTACCCATTTTAACAAGACAATCTTCCAAACAGCTAATGCAGCAGCCATTAAGGAGTTTAACATCCAATTAAATGGCAAAACATCTGTTCCTAAATCCTACCCCTCTGACATCACACCAAAATGGTAGCTTCCACAGGAAGTGATGTGGCTGCTGCTTTAAAAGACAGTTTGACCTACACAAAAGGTTTGATTGTACAGAGTGTGTTGGTGAACCGAAGTTTAACTGCAACAAGGTGTGTAAAAATATTGTGAGGTAAATAAAAGGTAATTTTAACATGAGTTATTGTGTTCTGGCATTTTGTTATGTAGATACATAATGAAAACCTTAAGTAAACTATACAAATTGAAAACTAGAACAAAACACAGCAGAAACAAATTTTAGACTGAACAAAACAAAAACTCCATAACACCTTCCTAATGTGTACACAGATGTAAATATTGCCGGCAATGCATAGTACAAGTGAAATGGGTGAATGTTTGCAAGTCCAAATTTATATAGTCAACAGGTTAACCTGTTACAGAGTCATTTCTCAATACTTTCAAAATTCAAAAGTCACTAAACTACCAAAGCCGTTCATACATGTCAACCCTTCAAGGCAAGGCAAGTTTATTTATATAGCACATTTCATACACAATGGCAATTCAAAGTGCTTTACATAGAAAATGAAATTAAAATAGTGAAAAATTAAAACAGGATAATTAAAACAGTTGTAAAGAGAATTTTTAAAATAAGAAGACAATAGAAATATACCTTTGTAAAGATATTTAAAAAGAATAAAATTATTACAGTATATATAGATAAAAATAAAAAAAATAAAAAAAATAAAGATGATGCATAGATTAGAATAGGTGCAATCAGTGGGACGTACAGTGGCACAGAGCTCATTCAGTAAAGGCACTGATGAACAGATGTGTTTAGAGTCTGGACGTACAGTGGCACAGAGCTCATTCAGTAAAGGCACAGCTGAACAGATGTGTTTTGAGTCTAGATTTAAATGTGGCTACTGTTGGAGCACATCTGATCTCTTCTGGAAGCTGGTTCCAGCTACGGCTGGCACAATAGCTGAACGCAGACTCTCCTTGCTTTGAGTGAACTCTTGGTATCTAACTCTCTTGATCCTGATGATCTGAGTGATCTGATGGGTTTGTATTTAATCAGCATATCTGCAATGTATTGAGGTCCTAGGTCATTGAGTGTTTTATAAACAAGTAATAATACTTTAAAATTTATCCTAAATGTAACTGGTAGCCAGTGTAAAGACCTGAGGACTGGCATGATATGGTCATATTTTCTTGTTCTGCTCAGAATCCTGGCCGCAGCGTTCTGTATGAGCTGCAGCTGTCTAATGGTCTTTTTGGGAAGGCCGGTGAGAAGACCATTACAATAGTCCACCCTGCTGGTGAGGAAAGCGTGAACGAGTTTCTCTAAGTCTTGCCTGGAAACAAAGCATCTAATTCTTGCAATATTTTTCAGATGATAGTAAACTGATTTAGTTATTGCTTTGACATGACTATTGAAACTCAGGTCTGACTCCAAAATCACACCAAGATTCCTGCCTTGATTTTTTGTTATTAGACCTTTTGTCTCAAGATATGCGTTCATCTTGAGAATTTCATCTTTGTTTCCAAATGTAATGATTTCAGTTTTGTTTTTGTTTAACTGAAGATGGCTCATCCAGTTGTTAACTTCATCAATGCATTTGCACAGGGAGTCAATGGGGCTATAGTCATTAGGTGATAGTGCTAAGTAGATCTGGGTGTCGTCAGCATAGCTGTGGTAAGCCATTTGGTTCTCTCTCATTATTTGGCTCAGTGGCAGCATGTACAGGTTGAATAGGAGTGGTGCTAGAATTGACCCTTGTAGGACTCCGCAAGTAATGGATGTCCAGTCAGACTTATGGTCACCTATACTCACATAATAACCTCTCCCTTCTAAGTACGACCTGAACCATTTAAGGACCATCCCAGAAAGTCCGACCCAGTTTTCCAGCCTGTCAAGAAGTATTTTATGGTCAACAGTGTCGAATGCAGCACTGAAGTCGAGTAGCACCAGAATTGATGTTTTGCCTGTATCTGTATTGAGGCGAATATCATTTATGATCTTTATGAGCGCTGTTTCTGTGCTGTGTTGTGGTCGGAAACCAGATTGAAAAATATCAAAGTATTCGTTTGAGCTTAAGAATTTGTTCAGCTGACTGAAGACAACTTTTTCAATGATCTTGCCTATGAAGGGGAGATTTGAGATTGGTCGGTAGTTGTTCAATATGGAGTTATCCAGATTTCTCTTTTTCAGAAGAGGCTTAACTACTGCGGTTTTAAGGGAGTTTGGAAAATTCCCATTGAGAAGTGATGAGTTTACCACTTCTAGCAGATCTGCTTCTAAACAGTTAAACACACTTTTGAAAAAAGAAGTGGGGAGTGTGTCAAGGGCGCAGGTTGATGTTTTAAGGTGCTGTACCGTTTCTTCTAAAATGTTATAATCAATCGCTTCGAAATTAGACATAGTAACTTTCTGAGGTTGTGGTCTGATCTGACTGACCCCAAAGCAACTCACGGATGTGCTGATCGCCTTCCTGATTTTATTTATTTTCTCTGAGAAGAAGGAAGCAAACTCACGGCATTTGCTGTCAGAGAGCATTTCACTGGGAATGTGACTCGGGGGGGTTGTCAGTCTCTCTACAGTAGCAAAAAGAGTGCGCGTGTTGTTTATGTTTCTGTTTATAATATTTGAGAAGAAGGTCTGTCTGGCCTTGCCTAGTTCCACATTGAAAACATGAAGGCTGTCTTTATAGATGTTATAATGGACTACAAGTTTTGTCTTCCGCCACATGCGTTCAGATTTCCTGCATTGTCTTTTCATTATTTGCACTGCCGTTGAGTTTCTCCAAGGTGCTTTCTGTCTGTCACTCTTTTTCTTGACTTTCTCAGGAGCAATATCATCAATTACACTCTTAACTTTTGAGTTAAAAGAGTCAAGGAGAAAATCAACAGATATGTCTGTTGTCAGATATGAGTCTGCATATATGCTTGGTGTTAGAGATATAGCCTTCATAAACAGCACACTAGTGTTCTCGTTTAAGCTTCTCTTTTTGACAGCGACAGATCTAGCTTCAGTGGCAGGAGAGATTGAAATATCAAAGAAAATACAGAAATGATCAGACAATTCTACATCCTTAACAACAATTGATGAAATGTTTAGACTCTTGCTGATAAGTAAATCTAGAGTGTGTCCACGATTGTGTGTGGGACCATGTACATGCTGTGTCAACTCAAAAGTGTTAAGAACAGTCATGAGCTCTTTTGTTGTACTGGATTCAGCATTGTCTATGTGAATGTTAAAATCCCCAGCAATGGCAAAACAATCAAACTCTGAGGAGATTATTGATAACAGCTCTGTAAAGTCCTCAGTAAAGGATGGAGAGTATTTTGGAGGCCTGTAAACAATGATAAGCAGGATGCGTGGAGCACCTTTTAACACAATACCCAGATATTCAAAAGACAGATAGTCACCAAATGACACTTGCTTACATTGATAGACATCTTTAAAAAGAGCAGCAATACCCCCACCCCTTCTTAACGCTCTGCACACACTCATAAAAGTAAAGTTAGGAGGGGCTGTTTCATTGAGGACTGTTGCACTGCAGTTTTCTTCAAGCCAAGTTTCATTTAGAAGCAAAAAATCTAGGTTGTTTGTGGTTATTAAGTCATTGACTAGAAATGATTTGTTCTTAAGTGAACGGATGTTTAAAAGTGCTAACTTAACAGTATAAATTTTTTCCCCCACAGTAATCTTAGTTTGACATGTAATAGGCAGCAGATTAGATGGGTTTGCTATACGGTCTGAGAAGGTCTTACACTTTCTATCACGTAAAGAACAGAAATAGAAAGAGACAGGCACACTGGGTTCCCTCGTTCTGTAAACATTTGATAAAGTTACTGTTATCATGGCGGGGACCCAACACACATCACTGAGAGCTGGTATCAGTTGTTTTTGGTTCACCTACAACAGATGGAGGAGGATGTTGGCCCTGGCGTTGTGACCGAAGAACTCTCACAGGAGGAGGCGGAGAGCGAGCTGGGCCCACAGGCTTTGATGGTTGTTGGGCTCGGCGCTCTTTGGTTGATATCTGAGGGCTCGCAAATCGAGTGTGATAGTCTGGTTCCAGCATAGACCATTTGCTCCATTCTCTCTGAGAAGCTCAGAAGCGGGGATGCTGGAGAGAGGAATAACATGTCTGGTGAGGGTGGCTGTTGTTCTGGTGTTATCGGAGGCTGAATTATGTTATCATCCATTTCATGGAGTGACTTAGACATTTCATGCAATTTCCTGTTCAGACTAGTCATAAAGTGTAACAGTTCACTAGTCTGACCCCCCTTAGAGCCCACCCTTTTGTGCACCTCCACAGTACGGGCAGAGATGTTACTGTTCAGTCCCTCAATCTGTGTCAGTTCTAATACGTCACAGTCTGTCTGTGGTGAGCACTGTGGGCGGGACTCAGCTGGGAGTGTGTCTGTGAGCAGTGGTTGTTGTGGCTGCGTGGTGTTATCAATGTCCTTGTGGAGTGTGTCAGCTGCATGTCCATTCAGATGCTGAAATGAAGTCCTGTAGTCGTCCATAGTCTGTTCAGGTGTGTGTGTGCCATTCAGGTCGAGTGGGTTAGCACACACAGCTGAGGGATGGTGTAGGGAAAAGTGAATATTGTCCTTTAGCACTCTTGCACCAAGTTTGTTTGGGTGGAGGCCATTTGATGTAAACAATTGTCTCTGGCTCCAGAATAGATTAAAGTTGTCGATGAAGTTCACTCCCTTCATGTTGCAGGTTTTTTGCAGCCATGTATTAAGCCCAAGTAACCGTGAGAACCTATTTGTTCCTCTTGCTGGAAGTGGTCCACTGATGAACGGTTGAACTTTTAATTTTCTAAGTGTTTCAAAAAGTACATTGAAATCCCTCTTAATGAGTTCTGACTGCTCTCTCTGAATATCGTTTTCCCCACATGAATGACAAGTCGATTTGCAGTCTTATGTTTCATCAGAATGTTCTGAATTTCCCTGTTTATGTCAGAAACTGTAGCTTGTGGAAGGCAGCATGTAGTTGTATCCCTGCTGCTAATGTTTCTGACTGTGGAGTCCCCCACTATCAGAGTCCTGGGCTCGGCTGTGCTCTGAGCTGAGTGCCGTTGTCTGCTCGACCTTGAGCGCCTGTTGGTATCAGTGTTAGCTGCGGGCTGATACGATCTGTGTTCGATTACATTCATCACATTTGGGGATTCATCACCCACATTCATTAATACTTCAAATCTGTTTTCAAGTTGTATAGTTGGTGGTAGGAAATCAGCATTTGCAATCCTTGTGTCTGGGGTAGAGCATGCTAATGTGGCAGTATGTGATGCTCGTGACAATCTGATGTCTCGAGTCCCTTTGGGTCTTGCTCCCTGTTTGTGCCATCGATTAGTGTGTTGATCAGTTATTTGTTTCCCCTGTAGGGTAGGACTATATTTATGGGACTCACCGGCAGTGTGCTGAGGGCGTTCATGTTGAAGCACTGTGTGATTCGTCTGGTTCGGTGGTTCCGCAAATAACTTTGTTTCAAGAACTGCAATCCTCTGTAAAAGTCTGTGGCAGTTTGTGCAGCAAGTAGATTCTAGAGGAGGCATTTTCTTATCCTTTTGAATGTAGGCAGCTGTGTTTTCCCTTCTCCGGAATGTAAGCTGATGGCAGTGGGAGGCTGGTTGGATGAAATATTCCGCTTTTTTGTAGTAATCCAGTTACCAGAGTTTCTAATTTTATCATTGAAGTCAAGCTTTGTTGTTTGAGCACTGTGCTGATTTACAGAAGTTGAAATTACGAGATAAAATATAGAAGCGATAGAGCAAAGCGCGGAGCAGTAAGCAAGAGCGTCCGAACAGTAGCAAAGCAGGAAGCAAATCATGCAAATCAACTCAAGCCATTCTTCTCAATTTTTTTTTAGAACATTCAATTCTGTTGTTATAGAAACATTATACTAACGTTCTTGTTTGGTTATAATAATTTTATTTAAAACGTTATTAGAACATTCAGTTCTCATTATATTAACGTTCTTGCTTGGTTATATTAATATTAACATTAATTGTACGTTCAAAACATTATCAGAACATATAATTGTCTCCTTGTATAACGTTATCTTAATATTTTTGTATTAAGAACCTAAAACAAGAACCAACTCGGGCCTCAGGGGAGCATCCGACCAAAACCGCCATGCAGAAGGTTGTGATGTTCAGCTCAACCCGAGCCCTAAAAAAGGTGGAGCAGAAGACATAGAGCAAAGGGTGAAACACATCATACAAATATGCAGCCCACCGGCTGTCCCATCCTCCAGGATGAGGCCGGGGGCCACCAGAAGGTGGTGGCCACACAAGCTCTGAAAGGCGGGTTACAGCAAAATAAGTCTAATCGCACACAAGCAAAAGATGTTTATTTGGCCATTAATTGGCTTTTTTATTGTTTATACTGTTGTTTGAGGTCAACTTATGACATTTGTATGGCTTTTACATTCAAAAACATCATAATGAATAGGCTATTTTCTACCCTAGTTTTTGAGCTCTTGAAACGCTCTGTTTTTATGGGTGTGCCGCACTGAAGACTTGGAAGTAAACACCAACTGCTATGATTGGATAACAGTTTTGCATATTATAATGTGCATTCATTCATTCGCCAGGCATTACACATGAGGAATTGTTTTGAAAACTTCCAATGTGGAGAAACGGCAACCGGAAAGATTCGCTCACAGGGCTCGCAAAATGTCTTTATCAAACAAACAAAAAAGATTTATCTCTAATCCACCCGCAATTAATTGGAATGTTATTTTTTATTACTTGCCCGAGCTGATCGGTGGCAAGTAAATACACACGGCGCACACATGTGTATTTCACTCTTTATGATATTTAAGTGCATGCCCTGGCCCATACATGTTCAAGTCTGATCACAAATTGGAGGACAATGAACCAACTGAAATTCAAGACCTGTGACAGCATGGAAGTCATGTTTAGTTAGACACGTATATAATCAGTATCAAACGCAACAATGCAATACTATCAGATATAAAAATAACATTTTTTACTCACATAATTTAGTTGCATCATTTCTGTCAAAGTTCAGAAGCCACAATATCATTTTTTTATCTCATCCTGTCCTTAAATCCAGTCTCTTGTTTACAAACGAATCCGGTGAAATGAAGCGAACCAATGCAGCTGTCAATAAAAGCTTTTCTTTGACTAACAAGGAAGTTTTCAGCTCTGAAACTTACAGGATGTTCTTAAATTACCATGACCTTTTATATCAAAAGCTCAAGGGAAATTCTCAATTCATGACCCCTTTAAAGCAAAATGAGCACCTATCTTCTAGTACAAATGCACTGTGCTCACATTTATTTGTGCATCAAATATGTATTGTGACCTCATATGGCAGAATTTTTTTTTTCCAGAGACATGTGACTCATATTTAACAAATACAAATGTGCAGAAGAGGACTGGCTTCTTTGTTTTAGATAGTTTGAGGATCGTTAGGTAGAGCTCACAGTGGGTGATTGGTCAGAATCACGCAAGATTTCTTAATTGGAAGTATTTATTGAATTTACAACTGCATATGTACAGTGAAGAATGGTTTTGCAAAGACGCAAACTGAATAAAGCAGTTGTATCAAGGCGCGTTGTAAGTCAGTGCGGTTAGTGCACACTACTGGCAAAATCTCGGACAGAAAGCTACCAGTGTGTAGCGATCCCGAGTCAACTTGTGATTGGCTAATAGTCCAGGTGAAGCGAGGTGTCTTCCAGTAAGAGAAAGAGAAAGTCACAGTAAAGTGTCTGATGCTTAACTGACACAAAAGGGCCTTTTTTACAACATACATGTATGCACGCAGTTTTTGCTCATTCAGAATCTGTACCTTTTCCGCAACCGTTTGACCTGTTCCTGGCTCTGAGGCGAAATTTGAGTGCGCGTCTAAAATTTTCCTGTTTTTTGTGGTCTTAAAGAGACAGTTCTGTGTTTGAAATGCAATTCTTGTCAACAACAACAACAAAAAAGATACTGACAAAACAGTTGTGAGCTGGGTGACCAAGTAATGATGGGACATTTTAACTCCTTTCTTCACCCTCCCCAAACTGCTGTGCTGCAGTTTGCTCCACTATATCCTCAGTCCCATAAGCACTACACTGCACTGAAACTGCACAATAAACTGAGCACACTGCACACACACACACACACACACACACACACACACACACACACACACACACACACACACACACACACACAAAAAAAACAGTGACAATTCTGAACTTTTCTTACCCCAGACTGTCAGACCCTCCACCATAAGTACTGCACTCAACACAGCATCACTTTTGTTGTTCATACTGTCACTATCAAAATAATTTATGAATTATTAATTAAGTGTGTTTTTGACAGTTATCTCTGCACAAGTAAAGTCTGACAGAGAAACATACATAAGGTCTCAGTGGTTCAGGAAGCCTCATTTTGCCATCACTATGGCCACCCCTTGCCACCCCCTAGCTCCACCCCTGGTGTTAGCAGGGACGAGGCAGAGAATCCAAACGCAAGCACACAATTTTAATAACAAAAAACAGAAACAGAAAATCCAAGGACAAGATTAATCCACAAATAACAGAGAGGAGAACAATGACAGGAACACACATACAGGAGCAACGACCAACCAACAACTGAAGCACAGAGGTTTAAATAGACAGGTTAACAAGGGGCTGACGAGTGACAGGTGTAGGTGATTTGATGTCATGGGAACTAATGAGGATAACGTCTCGGTTACGTATGTAACCCTCGTTCCCTGAAGGAGGGAACGGAGACGTACGTCGGAACTGACTGACGAATTGGGATCTGCCTTCAGAGACCTATCTGCTTCGAGTGTTTCTAAACGAGCCAATTGGCATTGGCATGCGGTTCACGCTCCGCCCGCAGCGCGGGTATAAATACGGAAGTGAAACACCGCATACTCGTTTTCTGCTGAGGAGCCAAACTAGTGGCGGGTCCTTCAGTGGAAGCCCAGCACCTGGCGACGGGACGTACGTCTCCGTTCCCTCCTTCAGGAACGAGGGTTACATACGTAACCGAGACGTTCCCCTTTCAGTCGGTCACGTTCGACGTCGTCGGAACTGACCGACGAATTGGGATCCCTACCAACACGCCAGGGATGCTGGCCCTTCCAGCGCCCTGCCTGAGCTCGCTGGACCACTCCTATGTTGGAGTGGAAGTCAGGGCTCCCGGCAGGGAAGGACAGTCACTGCTGTTCCTGCAAGACCCACTGAGCGTGACTATTGGATAACGCTGGGAAAGCATGCCTGTCTCGGGAGACGGCACGCTGCGGAGCCACGTCCTTCAATGGAAGGAGAGGTGGTGAATACACATAAGGACTAACCTAGTAGGGTAGTGCAACAAATGGTAGTCCCTGGGGTGGTTCCACCCTGGTCCCAGGGGGGAAGAGCACCTCCAGGAATGACAGAGGGGGCTCTGTCAAGGGAAAGACACGGGGCTAGCCAATTAGGGTAGCTGGTACCGTGGAAAAATACACATATGGGGTAGCCGTGAGGGGACCGCTACATATGGATACCCAGCCTACACACACGTTCCACAAGCATACGGGTGCAGGCCTGGCGTCAGACGGCCGCCACGTCTGACACCGAAGGGGTGACGGAGGAACTCACAGGGTTAGCCGTTTTCCGGGGAACACAACTGGAGCAAAATAAACGCACGTATCCGGCCCCGAGGGCGGGAGTGGCGTGTGCAAGCCGACACTAGAACGGGCACTTAGCGCTACTGGCCACTGGGGGCGAGTACACGGGAAGATACCGGCTCTACACGGAGGCTATAGAATCTAGAGAACGTGTTAGGTGTCGCCCAGCCCGCAGCTCTACATATATCTGTCAGTGAGGCGCCTTGAGCCAACGCCCAGGAGGAGGCAACACTCCTTGTTGAGTGAGCTCGCAACCCAAACGGGCAAGGCACGTCTTGGGACTGGTAGGCCAAGACGATAGCATCCACTATCCAGTGGGCTAACCTCTGCTTGGAGACAGCCTTTCCCTTCTGCTGGCCTCCGTAACAGATGAAGAGCTGCTGTGAGGATCTGAAGCTCTGCGTCCGGTCAACGTAAGCGCGAAGAGCGCGGATGGGACATAACAAAGCTAGGGCTGGGTCTGCCTCCTCCGAAGGCAGCACTTGCAGGTTCACCACCTGGTCCCGAAAGGGAGTGGTAGGAACCTTGGGCACGTATCCAGGCCGGGGTCTGAGGACAACGTGAGAGTTGGCCTGCCCGAACTCTAGGCACGATTCGTCGACCGAAAGTGCATGCAGGTCCCCTACCCTCTTGATTGAAGCCAATGCAATCAGGAGAACTGTCTTCATGGACAGAATGTTCAACTCCACGGACTGCAAAGGCTCGAATGGAGGACCCTGAAGTGCTCTGAGCACCAGGGCTAAGTCCCAAGAGGGTATCGAGGTAGGACGAGGAGGATTTAGTCTCCTCGCACCTCTGAGGAACCTGACGATTAAGTCGTGCTTACCTAAGGACTAACCCTCTACTGCATCGTGATACGCCGCTATTGCTGCGACGTATACTTTGAGGGTGGAAGGAGACAGCCTTCCACAGGAGACAGACGGTTTGAATCCTGCAGGAAGGAAAGCACAACGTTAATCGAACACCTTCGGGGGTCTTCCCGGCGGGAAGAACACCACTCGACGAACAGGTTCCACTTCAGAGAGTAGAGGCGCCTCGTAGAGGGGGCTCTAGCTGAAGCGATGGTGTCTACCACTGCTTGTGGTAGGCCACCTAGAACCTCCAGGTCCCGTCCAGGGACCAGACATGGAGTTTCCAGAGGTCTGGACGCGGGTGCCATAGAGTGCCCCGCCCCTGAGAAAGAAGGTCCCTCCTCAGGGGAATCGGCCAAGGAGGGGCTGTCGCGAGGAGTGAGAGTTCTGGGAACCAGGTCCGGTTGGGCCAGTAGGGCGCAACTAACAAGACCTGCTCCTCGTCCTCCCTGACCTTACACAGTGTCTGTGCGAGAAGGCTCACTGGGGGAAACGCATACTTGCATAGGTCCCGGGGTCAGCTGTGCGCCAGTGCATCTATGCCTAAGGTACCTCCGTTCAGGGAGTAGTACCACTGGCAATGGGTCGAGTCCGGGAGGCGAACAGGTCTACCTGTGCCTCCCGAAGTGGTCCCATATCAGCTGGGACGCTCGGGGTGGAGTCGCCATTCGCCGGAGGTGTCGACTGGCGAGAGAGCTCGTCGCCTGTCTGGTTCAGCGCACCTGGGATGTGAATGGCACGAAGTGACCTCACAAACTTCTGACTCCACAGGAGGAGATGGCGGGTGAGCTGGAGCATGCAACGGGAGCGTAGACCACCTTGTCGGTTGATGTACGCAACGGCGCAGTGCTGTCCGAAGCGGACCAGTGCGTGCTTGCCCTGAAGCGGCTTCTTGAACCGGGCCAGGGCGAGACGAACTGCCAGTAACTCCAGGCAATTGATATGCCAACGCAGTTGGGGCCCCGTCCACAGACCTGAAACTGCGTGCCCGTTGTACGTGGCCCCCCAACCCGTGGACGAGGCATCCGTGAAGACCACCGCATGCCTGGACACCTGTTCTAAGGGTACTCCCGCCCGTAGAAACGAAGGGTCCAACCACGGGCTGAAGGTTTGGCGGCAGTACGGGGTTACTGGGACACGGTACCTGCCGCTCTGCCACGCTCATCTCGGGACTCTGCCATGAAGCCAGTGCTGAAGCGGTCTCATATGTAGCAATCCGAGCGGCGTTACCGCGGCTGCAGATGCCATATGCCCCCGGAGCCTCTGAAAAAGTTTCAGTGGGACCGCCGTCCTGCCTTTGAACGTATTCAAGCAGTTCAGCACAGCCTGGACTCGCTCTTCTGTGAGGCGAGCAGTCCGGTTGACCGAATCCAACACCATACCGAGATAAGAGATCCTCTGTGTGGGACAGAGTTTGCTCTTCTCTCGGTTGACCCGAAGGCCCAACAGGCTGAGGTGACGGAGCACCATGTCCCTGTGTTCGCACAACTGTTCCCGCGACTGGGCCAGTATCAGCCAGTCGTCGAGGTAGTTGAGGATACGAACGCCGCATTCTCTGAGCGGAACAATGGCTGCCTCCACGACCTTCGTGAAGACGCGGGGCGACAGGGACAGCCCGAAGGGTAGGACTTTGTACTGATATGCCCTCCCCTTGAACGCAAAGCGTAGGAACGGTCTGTGTCTCGGGAGAATGGAAACATGAAAGTACGCGTCCTTCAGGTCGATCGCTGTGAACCAATCTTGGGGACGGATGCACTCGAAGATGCGTTTCTGCGTCAGCATCCTGAACGGGAGCTTGTGTAGGGCCCGATTCAGAACATGCAGGTCCAAGATTGGTCTTAACCCACCACCTTTCTTGAGCACAATGAAGTAAGGGCTGTAGAACCCTGACTTCATATCGGCTGGAGGAACCGGCTCGACCGCGTCCTTCGCCAGTAGGACATCGATCTCTGACCGCAAGACATGGGCATCGCTGGTCCGCACGGAGGTGAAGAGGATGCCCCTAAACTTGGGAGGCCGGGAGCGAATTGAATCGCGTAGCCGAGTCTGATGGTACGGATGAGCCAGCGAGACGGCCCGGGGAGACCTAGCCAGGCCCCCAGAGGCCGTACAAGCGGGACCAACGGCACCACAGACGTACCCGGGGTGGGGCAGCGAGGCGGAGAGCTCTGGCCCGACTCGGGAGGCCCGAGGGCGGCCCGAAGTGTTGCCTGAGCACTCCTGGTTTGGACAGAGGGTGGGTGGGAAGGCCTGGTGGCGTCCCCAGTGCCCACTCTGCTGCCCACTGCTCGGAAGCAGAGAGGTGGAACATTCAGCCTCGGGAGGCCCGTGGGCGGCCCGGAGTGTTGACCGAATATTCCAGGGTGGGGCAGACCGTGGGTGAGAAGGCCTGTTGGCGTCCTCGGTGCCCATGGTGCTGCCCCCTGGCGAAAAGAGGGGAGGAAAGGAGTGGCAAGGCCCGGGGGCGTCGCACACTGCCGACCTGGCCCTCTTGGAGCCCAGGGAGGGAGGAAACTGCTCTTTTATTGAGAATGTGGGTACCGCTGGTCTCCGGAGAGCCAGCTGCAGGGTGGTATTCTTGGATGTATTCTCCCCCCGGCTTGTCCCTGGGCTGCCCGTCTCAGGGCCACTTGCCCTTACGCTTGCCAGCGGACTTAGCGAGACCCTGAGCGGGTTAGGCGCTGCTCCTGCGCCCGGCCGCCTGCTGCCCGGGTGGAGGCTACTGCTTGCCGCGAGGCGCAGGCGGGGCGCGGGCGCCCTCGGCGACGAGCTGGCGGAGGCGCTGCTACCGACGGCTGGGTGGAAGCAGCAGCGGGCCGTCGGGGCAGGATGCTTCTGATCGCCTCCGTCTGCTTCTGGGCCACGGAGAACTGCTGGGCGAAGCTCTCGATGGCGTCGCCGAAGAGGCCGGCCTAGCAGACAGGGGCGTTGAGGAACCGCACCTTGTCGGTCTCATGCATATCCGCCAGGTTCAGCCAAAGGTGGCGTTCCTGGACCACCATAGTGGACATCGCCCGACCCAGGGAGCGCGTGGTGACTTTCGTCGCCCGGAGGGCGAGGTCCGTCGCCTTACGCAGTTCTTGTAGAACTGCTGGGTCGGGCCCACCCTCGTGCATGTCCTTGAGTGCCTTGGCCTGGTGGACCTGCAGCAACGCCATGGCATGCAAAGCAGACGCGGCCTCTCCGCAGGCGGTGTAAGACTTGCCCAACAGAGCGGACGAGAACTTAGATGCCGAGAGGAGGCGGATTTCCCGCCAGTCGGTACCGGTCTTTGGACACAGTTGCATCGCAACCGACCGTTCGACTGGCGGGATCTCCACGTATCCCTTAGCCGCGCCGCCGTCAAGGGTGGTGAGGACGGAGGAGCCACTTCCTCGATGTCTGCCATCCACGATTTAGTGAGCTCCTGATGCACTTCCGGAAAGAATGGTATCGGGGCGGGGCGGGGCGCTGAAAACCAGCACGGGCCGTCCCGAAGTACCAATCGTCCAACCGTGAGGGCTCGGGACACGGTGGAGGGTTCCACTCGAGCCCGACACTCACGGCGGCCCGGAAAGCATAGCCGTGAGCTCGGATCAGGCTCGAACGCGCTACCACACCCGAAGAGCAACGCGCCAGCAGTCCTCATCTCCGAGTCCATTAGCTCGTCCCCCGATGCAGCAACCGACATCATATCCTCAACCGGAGCCCCAAAAGTAACGACCGGTCCCCCGTGAGAAGGACCGGCCCGCTCTCTCGGCAGCTCAACCGGCGCAGCAGAGGGGGGAGGATCCCGAGGGGCTTGGGGTCCCGTCGGGGGTGTCCTCACTGTAACCCTCAGGTCTCCGCCAAAGGCATCAGCCAAAGTAGCAGCCCTCTGCTTTGCAGCGGGAGGACCACTAGATCGGGGGATGCGCAATGGGGCCGCTCCCTTTTTAAGGTAGTCGAGCCTAGACCGTAGAACTGCGATGGTGGGAACATGAGTCATTCACGAACGCCACCTCAGCGTGCTGAACGCCCAAACACGTGAGACAGCGATCGTGCCCGTCAGCTGGGGACAGAAATCGGTTGCATCCAGAAACACACGGTTTGAATGACATCTTGAAAAAGACGCAGGGTTAAACCGTGTAGCTCTTTTAAGAGAAGGAAAACGCTTTTTACATGCCGAGGCACACAGGGGAGATGGCCGCTGCTCACAGTGGTTTAAAGGGTGCAAGCCCACTGCGAGCACACAGCGCCCAGCGAGCTCTCAGAACAGCTGTTTTCTCTGCTTACAGACTCGCGACCGCCGCTGTACTGTGCCGCAACTCCAGCCGGAAAGAGCTTCTCTGTAGACTCGTAGTCGTCGTAACACTCCGCAGGAACACTGGATAAACTCAATGTTTGGCTCCGAAGTAGAAAGCGAGTATGCGGTGTTTCACTTCCGTATTTATACCCGCGTTGCGGGCGGAGCGTGAACTGCATGCCAATGCCAATTGGCTCGTTTAGAAACACTCGAAGCAGATAGGTCTCTGAAGGCAGATCCCAATTCGTCGGTCAGTTCCGACGTACGTCGAACGTGACCGACTGAAAGGGAACTATGTTGACACATAAGGTACAACGCTAAACAGGAACCAAAAACAGGATGTAAACACAGAAACAATAGGAATAAACTTCAACCTAAAACACACAACACAGTACAGTACAGGGATTGTGATAATTGAGTATCCAGATGGTATAAACAAACATAACTTGTGGAGCACTCGATTGGAGAATGCGTTTGACATTTTAACTGATGGAAACACGGCGTAAAAGTGGACTTCAAAGATTTCTTATCCATATTCTCTGTAGGACAGCATTGGTGTTAAAACTATGGGATTTTTTTAGGAGTTTTATAAGAGCTTATAAGAAAACTGTTGTCTGATCAGTTAGAAAACATATGTTATTAGTGTCAAAATCTCATGATCAGTGACAAGTCGATGTCAAGCTTAAAACGTCATGGCAGAGCATTAAACTCGAGAAGTCTGTGCAACCCCTACAGCCTATTGTACTCATGTTTTGTACCTTGTAATGGACAAGTATTTTCTTGGCAGAAGCTTTGAAGTAATATACAGGTACCATTATAAATAAGAAAAAAAAACTCATACCCATATTTGATGTCTATGTATTTATTTTTTATGATGAGTAGCCATGCAATCAGTGAGATAAGGTTCATCAGCCATTTATTATATTAAAAATAGTGCTTAAGAGCTGGGACACCTGACTACAAAATCATATGGATTCTGTTACATGTCTGTCCTGTCTTGTGGAGCACATGTGGTGTGTTGTTATTTTGGGCCATGTGCTCGTGCCATTGTCTGATACCTCCCCCTTGTTATCTGATTAGTCTTTGATTTCACTCACCTGTCCCCCCTTGATTAGTCTCCCTTATAAGATCCTTGTGTTTGTTAGTCTTTGTCGAGTTTTGGAGTGTGTGGGGCGCGGTAATCAAATAGTTTGTGCCGACTAGCTGGAAGGCGCAGAATTTTGAAAGTAACAAATTACAAAATCAGTCAACAGGATATTTACATTGAGAAAGAGAGAGATGACTAGATCTCGACTAAAAAAGAATGTGGCTGATCCAGAGACAAAGGATTGCATTGAGGATTCAGAGGAAGGAGAAGGAGATGGGATGGAGGTAGGTGGGGGAAATGTAGAGGAGAGGAGAGCATTCACAATGGTAGGGACAAGGAAAAGGAAGAAAAAAAATAAACAAGGGACAGCAAGTAGTTCAGGGGAAAGTGGTGAAGAGGAGTGGCTAGAAAGAAGAAGGGATGAGTTTAAGTTGATAGTTAGGTTTAAAGAGGGCCATGGAATGAGAGGGGTGAGTCCCATAGCTTTGACGATTGAGTTATAAAAGTTGATAGGTGAGATAAAAAGTGCGAAGGTTTTGCAGGATGGAGCATTGTTGGTGATTTGTGTTAATGAGGAGCAAAAGGTGAAAATAATGAGAATCAAAAAAGTGTGTAAACAAGAGGTAGAGAGTTGCAAAACAGTAGGTGAAAAGATGTGGATAAGTGGAGTAATTTCTGGAGTTCCGTTAGAGGTGTCAGTGGAAGAGATAAAGGAAAATATTGAGGGAGGGAAAGTAGGAGAAGTCAGACGATTGAAAACAAACAAAGATGGAAGTAGAGTGGATAGTTTATCGGTGATGTTACAGTTTGAAGAGGAAATGTTACCAGAGCGGGTTAAAATTGGATATGTAAGTTTTCCAGTAAGAGAGTATGTGAAGGCGCCATTGAGATGCTATAATTGCCAAAGATATGGCCACATTGCAAAAGTGTGCAAGGCAAAAAAGAGATGTGCGAGATGTGGAGGCGAACATGATTATGGGAAATGTGAAGAAGGTGCGGAGGTAAAGTGCTGCAACTGTGGGGTGCACAATGTGGCATATGGGGGCTGCGCAGTAAGGAGGAAAGCAGTAGAAGTTCAGAATGAGAAGAATAAAAATAATCTGACATATGCGGAAGCAGTGAAACTAGTAGAACAAAAGAGCAAGGAGAAGCCAGAAAAAGGCAATAAAGAGGGTCTGAATGTAAATAAGCCTAGAGAGCAAATAAGGGTGGAAGAAGGGACAGTAAGGGAAGATGTGTTAGTGGTAAACAAGAAGAGTTTTGTGTTGTTTATGGCAGAAGTTATTAATTGCACAGCTCAAACGGATAAAAGAACAGAGAAGATTCAAATAATTGTAAAGGCAGCAGAAAGATTTCTAGGTGTAAAAGGACTCACATGGGAGAAAGTTAGAGATGGTTTAACTTTGGAGTCTCAGCAAAGTCAGGAAATATGGGTTGGTCAACAATGTGGATGATATTAATACTGCAGTGGAATGCAAGGAGCCTGTTGGCTAATGGTTTGGAGTTTAAAGGATATATTAGTAAAATGAAAGAGAAACCGGATGTGATTTGTATCCAGGAATCGTGGCTTAAACCTGAACTTGATTTTGTAGTGAAAGGATATGCTACAGTAAGAAGGGACAGAGAAGAAGGCAATGGAGGGGGATGTGTGACGTTTATTAGAGTAGGTATTCCATATAGGAAAGTAGGGATAGGGAAAACAAGTGAGTATGTAGTAGTTGAAGTATGGGATCAAGGGAAGAAGTTTGTGATAGTAAATTTGTATAATCCATGCAAGAGATTAGGATTAAATGAACTGGGAATATTGAAGGACAAGATAATGAGAGAATTATCTGGTGTGGAGACTTTAATGCGCATAATACACTGTGGGGTGGGAAAGTAGTGGATGTAAATGGACAGGTGGTAGAAGAGTTAATTGATGCAAGAAAATTAGTTTGTTTAAATGATGGGGGAGGAACGAGGATAAATGTTTCGTCTGGGTTAGAGTCTGCATTAGATTTAACATTGGTATCAGAAGTGTTAGGAGGAATAACGGAATGGGAGATTTTGAAGAATTGCACAATGGGAGCGATCATTACCCTCTAATAATCACTATTATGGGGATTGGAAAGAGAAGGGAAAAAGGAGGGGGCTGCAGGGAGATGGTTGTATGAAAAGGCTAACTGGGCAGAGTTTATGAGAGAAAGTGAGGAGGAGTTGAGTATGACAGACATATCTGAAGGAAATAGTATTGATGATCTAAATGATAGTGTCATGGCAATAATTAAGGGGGCAGCAGAGAAATATATCCCAAAGGGTAAAGGAATTAGGAAGTCGAAAATGGTTCCGTGGTGGAATGAAGAATGCAATGAAGCCATTAGAAATAAAAGGAAAGCATTTAGGAAACTGAAGAGAACTCACAATTTCCAAAATTTAGTTCAATATAAAATGGCTCAAGCAGTGGTAAGGAGAGTGGTAAGAAAGACAAAAAGGGAGTTTTAGAGATCATTCTGTAATGAAATAGGGCGAAGTACTCCAGTAGAAGAGATATGGAATATGATTAAGAAAATGAGAGGAATAAGAAAGGAATTTGAGTTACCAGTGCTCAAAATGGGAGAGGAGAGTAACAGATGAAGAGAAGGCAATAATGTTTTGAGATGAGTTTATTAAGGTTAACTCTTCCAGAAACTTGTGTGAAGAGAGGAAGAGAATACGAGAAGAGATGTTAAAAAGAAATCCGACAGTGAAAGACAGGAGGGAAGCACCGGACAGTGTGTTAGATGTTCCATTTGAAATGGCTGAATTAAGGAGAGCTTTAAAAAGAGTGAAAGAATCTGCTACTGGGCAGGATGGGGTAAGTTATAGTATGATAAAGCATTTAACTGGAAAGGCATTGGGTGTAATATTGGAATTTATAAACAGGGTATGGATAGAAGGAGTGTTACCAAAGAGCTGGAAAGAGGCAATAGTTATTCCCATAAGGAAGCCAGGGAAGGATCATAGTATTCCAACAAACTATAGACCAATAGCACTTACTTCACATGTATGTAAAATAATGGAAAAAATGATCACAGACAGGTTAATGTATTATCTGGAAAAAGAGAAGAAGCTATCCATAAATCAGAGTGGATTTAGGGGCGGACGAGGAACGATGGATCCAGTGGTTTGCTTGGAGTCAGATATTAGAAAGGCGTTGATTAATAAAGAGATTGTGATAGCAGTGTTTTTTGACATTGAAAAGGCTTATGACATGGTATGGAGAGAAGGGTTGTTACTGAAATTAGAAAGTATGGGGGTAGGAGGAAGAATGTATAATTGGATCAAAGAATTTCTGGAAGAAAGATCAATTAAGGTAAGAGTGGGAGAGAGCATGTCATCAAAAGGTATGATAGAGAATGGCACTCCTCAGGGGAGTGTCATTAGTCCATTGCTTTTTATAATCATGATAAATGATGTATTTAAGAGGGTGGATAAAAATATTTGCAGATCGTTGTTTGCAGATGATGGAGCTCTGTGGTTCAGAGGGGGGAATATAAAGTATGTTGTGCGGAGGATGCAAAAGGCTTTAAAAGAAGTTGAGGAATGGTCATTTAAGTGGGGGTTTAAATTCTCAATAGAAAAAACTCAGGTAATTTTTTTCACTAATAAAAGAATTGATGATGGAATGAAATTAAAGTTGTATAATCTAAATCTAGAACGGGTATCCAAAATAAGGTTTCTTGGAATTTGGTTGGATAGTAGACTCACATGGAAAGGACATATTGAGAAGATAGAAGATAAGTGTAAAAGAGTGTTGAATATAATGAGATGTGTGTCGGGGCAAGTCTGGGGGGCAGATCGGCTGGCACTGAAAACTATTTATATAACATTAATTAGATCAGTCATGGATTATGGAAGCATAGTGTATGGATCAGCAGCAAAAACTCACTTGGACAAACTAGAGCGAATTCAAGCAAAGGCATTAAGGATTTGTTGTGGAGCATACCCGTCATCACCTGTTTCAGCGTTGCAGGTAGAAGTAGGAGATATGCCTCTAAATTTAAGAAGACAACAGTTAAATGCAGTATATTGGCGAATCTTATGGGACAGGACAAATCTCATCCTACTTTAAGGGTATTAGAGCAGGGTTGGGAGTATGGAAAAAGAAAGTGTAATAGCTTTGGATGGGTGATTGATGATTTAGTAAAAGAGTTAGACATTAAAGAGTTTAGAATTACTCCAAGAGTTGTGTTATCAGCAGTCCCTTTGTGGATTTTGCCACAACCGTCAGTTGACCTAAGGATGCTAGAAAACAGGCAGAGAGGAGGACAGAATGAAATAAAGGAAATCCAGGTAAGGGAATACATGGGGTTAAAATATGGGCATAAAATACAAGTATATACAGATGCATCAAAAAATACAGATAATGAACGGGTAGGTGTGGCATTTGTTGTTCCAAAAATGCAGATATCTTGGAAAATAAGGATATCAAACAAATTATCAGTCTTTTCAGGGGAATTAATTGCCATTATGATGGCATTGAGGTGGATAAAGGAGGCAGGATTAAAGGATGTAGTAATCTGTTCAGACTCCAGTTCTGCTCTTATGTGCATTGACACACAACAGTCAGACACCAGACAGGACTTAGTAGTGGAGATATTACAAGAATTACGTAAGGTACAGAAGGAAAGAGTGAGGGTAATATTCATGTGGGTACCAGCTCATGTTGGGGTAAAAGGGAATGAGGCAGCAGATAAAATGGCGAAACAAGCTCTACAGGAGGATAGAATAGGAATGGAAATAACACATAGTAGAGATGAAATTAAAGCTGTAATTAAAAAGCAAATAAATCAAAGATGGCAACAAATGTGGGAATCAGGAAGTAATGGTAGACACATGTATGAAATACAGCCAAAAGTGGGGAAAAAGAGGTACTTGGGTGGAAATAGAAGAGAAGAAAACATTTTATCAAGACTCAGAATAGGACATACAGGACTTAATAAAACGTTGAAATTAATGTCCAAGCATCCGACAGGACTATGTGATTGGTGTGGAGAAAGTGAAACAGTAGAACATGTTATTATGTATTGTGAAAGATATAAAGAGGATAGAGAAAAATTGGTTGAAGAGATTTTGAGGAAAGAGGAGATTGATATAACTTTGAGAAACATATTAAATCCAGAACAGGGAAATGATAATAGACAAGCTTTAAATAAATATTTGAAGGACACAGGTTTAATTAACAGGATTTGAAAGTGTTTTTTTTTTTTTTTTTTTTTGAAGCCAGAGGAGCTGAACACGCAGCGCTGGTTGTAGCATAAGGTTTTAATAGAGTGGGTAAGGATCGGGGAAATGGTTAGAGTCTCTGGATCAAGTTCACAGTAGGTGGCGGTAATGCGAGAAATCGATGCGAATCGCCAAAAAAAAAAAAGAAGAAGAAGAAGAAGAAGTAGTCTTTGTCGAAAAAATTCTCAGTTAATCTGTTTACAGGGTTCAGGGGTCAGAGCAGGAAGTGCGCTGTGACTCTCTCTGTCAAAGGTTATATGGTTTAAATTTCTAAATTAAAAGAATATGGAAATTTAACAGATGATTTTGGAGGAAAAGCATGTTTATCATCTGGTGGTCGGAAACAAGAAGAATTAACAAGAATGGGAAAATTAAATGAAAAGAAGAAAGTGGTGGCGGGTAAGCACAACTGTGTTGTGAATGGACCAGAGTGGGGGGATTCTGATATAGTAAATAGTGATGATAGTATGGAAACAAGTCAAGGAAGCGGAAGAATGAGGGAGAAAAGAGAAAATAATTTTGACGGGATTAGAGCAAAGAAAGCCAGGCGTAATCATAGTTTTGAAAGAGGAGTGGAAGAGGGTGATCAAGAAAGTTTGAAATTTAAAAGTGTATTGAGATTCGGCGAGGAGAAGGGAATTTCATCAATGAATCCAGTTCTACCAGAAAGACTCGGGAGAATGAACAGTGTGACAATTATCCATTTATTAACAACCCAGCAAGCAATCAAGTATTTTGGCATAGGTCCCGTCCGTAGCTCGCAGTCGGAGGGTCCGGACTCTGCATATCCTGCCTGAAGATGAAGGCAGAGGCGCAGCTGACCCCCCGTGGAGTCTGGAAGGGACCATCCTGGTGGTGGTAGGTTAGATGTAGAAAAGGATTTTGTGGAGGGGAGGGTGGCGGTGAATTGGCACGTCAGCATCTGCGAACTCAGAAATGGGTAAGTATCGATCTTTTATACTCAAGTATTAGAATGTGATTGGCTAGATAAGAGAGTAGAAGTGACGTGACAATTAAGTCTTCCTGGCAGAACTTTACGCTAGAGCTTTCATTGAAATTGACAACTATTTTGCGAAACCAGATTTGACATGTGCATATGGCAAAGGTTTTGAGAGATGGAAATCTATTGATTGTTTCTAGAAATGAAGAACAGAGGGAGAGGGATGGTAGAATGAAGGAAATAGGATCATTCAAGATAAAAAATACAAGTCGTGTTGAAAGAGAAAATAAGTGAAGTAAAGGAGTGATTTGGGGAGTTCCGGTAGGAGTCTCGATGTAGGAAATTAAATCAAACCTAAAAGGAGGAATTCTGAAAGGTGTTCGGCGGATACAAATCACTCGCCAAAGATTTGGACATACAGCTAAGGTATGTAAAGGTAGAAGGAGATGTGCAATGTAATAATGATCAGCAACTCTGGAGAAAACCACAGTGTGGCTTATGGGGGCTGTGAAGTGATGAAAAAAGGAATGGGAAATACAACAGATAAGAACTCAGATTAAGATCATGTATGCAGAATCCGTGAAGATGGTGAATCCAAGAGAATGAAGAAATTAAAGAAACAGAGAGTAGAATCAAATCACAAGAGAAGCAAAACAGACAAATCAAGAAAAAGTACTGGTTGACTTAAAGAAGTTAGTTATTTTCATTGCAGGGCTAGTTAATGCAACAATGGATATAAAATCAAAGACAGAAAGAATACAAATAATTGTGAAGGCAGCAGTACATCATTTAAACATCAGTGGATTGACATATGTAGGTGAATAAGAAGTAATATTTGTCGGATCGTTGTCATGTCATGTCTACAGTTTCTGGTTTCCCTGTGATTCCTTTTTGGTATGTTTTTTTAGTTTTTGTTATTTCTAGTATTTATGTTTATTTTTGTAAATAAATCATTATTTTCTGCACTTGAGTCCTCGTAGCAGTTTCTCTTGTTTGTGACGTAACATATATCATGTCAAATGTTCATTATCTAAATGAATCTCATTTACAGATACCTATATGTGACATTACAAAGTGCATGTGACAGTGTGGAAAAAACATACAGAGAATTCTTGACTACTACTCACTTCTATCCAAGTTTTTTTACATATTAACCAAGGGTTCAGGGTTTGGTTGGTTAATAACTGTGTGTTGTGATGAAATTGCTGACAATCTTGTTGTCTGTCGTGGTCAATACACCAGAAAAGCATGGTGTATATTTAAGATAATAAATTCAATCATAAATTTAAACTTCACACAGGGATCA
This sequence comes from Gobiocypris rarus, assembly GCA_023029165.1. NCBI lineage: Eukaryota > Metazoa > Chordata > Actinopteri > Cypriniformes > Gobionidae > Gobiocypris > Gobiocypris rarus. The sequence continues at coordinate 21,806,504 of CM040929.1, read as the reverse complement.
CCTGGTGGTGCAACTGATCAGCGGATAATGAAAGTAGATTTAGCATCAACCTATTGTTTTGAGAGGAGTTATTACTCAAGTTATTTAAAAAAATAAACATAATGTTCCCTACAAAAAAAAAAAAGTTTATCAGTCACTATAAAACAAGCTTTTGTATCTTGTGAATTTTGTCGATTTAATTTTGACATTTATGTAATGCTTTTTGCTGTAAAATAATCTATTCAAATCTGGATTTTTAGCATTTAGACATTTCTCAAATTCTAGTAACAGGGTTGCAAATATAACAAACCCCAGGAAAAAAAACTACTTATAATATTTAGTTTGACATTTATGTTAAGAGTCAACATTTTCTAAAGGTTAAGCTTTAGGTTTTTTCTGGTCCTATTTTGAACATATTCATTGTGAGCCAAGAATCTGTTATCACGACAAACATTTGCGTGTTTACCAAAAGTCTAGTATATAAGATCCAGTAAATGACATCCAGGATCATCTATTCTAGGTCATAAGAGACAACAACATTTTAAGCACAGTCAGTCTTTAAGTGTAAACTTAATACTTGTGTCAAACTCTTCTTCTGCATCTTTTTTCCCCAGTTCAATAGACTGCTCTATTCTTTGCAATGGCAGTTAGTGACAGATGGCAGATATATGTAGCAATGACTGCTCTTTTGCAATATTTAAAAGTTCAACATTGTTGTGAATATGCTTCAATTTCACTAATTTCTAATGCTCTATGGGACAGATTCATTCACCACATACTTGATGATTTGATAAGCATGAGCAAATGAAAAGCATTAACAGGATTAAGCTACAGAGTTCAGAGGTGAACATGGCAATTATTTTCCCTTCCCTTTGATTCCTGTTCTTATGTTCCATAAATAGGACTCAAGAAGTTTCACTACTCTAAAGTAATGTTTCTTTTGGTGTGTCTAAATGGCAAATGCGAACTGCTGCATCAGATGAGATGTTTTTAATTTACAGGAAATATTGCATGCACAGATTGGTTCGGTGTACGAACCTCTTTTTGACTTTGGTAAATGATTAACTTGTTGATCCCCAAGCAGGCAAGAGTATCAGAGACGGACCGAAAAAAGGCACTTGTGAACTGAGCTCAAAATGAGAGTTCCTGTAAAACTCCTCGGCTTCGTCGTTTGGTTGTTCTTCTTTAATTGTGGCCAATGTCAAGGCAAGTAATCGTCATTGTTGTTATTTATCTGAATGTGTTTTCATTTAGATTTTATGACTTGAAAATAAATGTTATATTATATGCACTCCCTGAACTGTAGTTTTAGAGAGTGTTGACTAGTTGTGCATGTACTTCAGCATTTAATGAACATGACAGTTCGTCTTTGTGTAACGTTTGTTTGTGCTTCAGAATGTCGTCGAGAAGACATTACATTTGAAAACACAGAACAAGCTCCGAAAGCTTCATACAAGGATGGTGACACAGAGAGAGTGAAGTGCATGCCAGGTTTTACTGGCATGTACAGAATAAAGTGTGACAACGGAGTCTGGAAGACAACCAGCAGTCGACCATGTGCAAGTGAGAATGTTGTCAATTTCACATCAGTTTATTGGTTATTAAATCATTGTCATTTTGCAGAGTAAAACTTTGCAAAATTGATTGATTTCTGCAGAGAAAAAATGCAGTCACCCAGGGGACACACCAAATGGTCAATTTATAATTACACAGGGGTCAGAGTTTGTTTTTGGAGCAACAGTGTTGTATACTTGCAAGAAAGGGTAAATTATTCTCTTTTATTTTATTTTTTTAAATGCATACTATCCTTTTCAGTTTAACACTCCTTGTACTTGTGTTCACAGGTTTGAAATGACAAGCAGAATCAATCAGCGTACCTGCAGAGCTCAAGGATGGGATAATACTGTCCCTGTCTGTGAAGGTACGCTTCTTGAAAGTCACTATTTTTTGTCTTTTGATCTTTTTGATTTCTTTTCTCTCAGTCATAAACTTCAGAATTATAGTGACTCATGATAAAAGAATTATAACTCAAATTATTTGTTGAGTGATTGATTTGTTGGTTATTTAATTTTTTATTTATTGTTATATTTTATTGCCTAGCTGTGAAATGCCCAGCCATCCACACAGATCAAAGTGTGACTGCATCAGGCAACACAGAGGAGGGAAGTTACGGTGATGTTATTCACTTTGAGTGTGTTTCTTCTGACAAAAAGTTAGATGGGAGTAGTGACATTCACTGCACAGAGACGGGTGAATGGAGTGACTCTGTTCCAATGTGCAAAGGTTCATTCCATTGTTTAATTTATTGTTTGTCCGTATTGTCACCCAATGATCACAGATTTGTGTGATCTATTCAAATTTATCAATTTAACTATTTCTCTTTCTGTTGCTTTTCACACAGAGATAACCTGCACAGCACCTGCCATACCGAATGGTGATGTTATTGAGCAAGTGCAAGAATATCGGAAAGATGCCATATTAAAATACAGATGTTTACAAGGGTTCAAGCCTAGAGAGGGAAGCCCCAGATGTGCTAAATTTGGCTGGACTCTGAACCCACAATGTGATGGTAATGCACCACTGTTACATATTCAAATGGGAAATAATAATAAAATCCTTATATCTATATAGCTTTCGTTATGCAAAAAAAAAAAACCACTCTGTATTGTCACACTGAAACATTCTAAAATGAGATATTAACCTTGAATACAAAATTACACGTATGTAATTATGGTAATATAATATATATATATATATATATATATATATATATATATATATATATATATATATATATATATATATATATATATATATATATATATCATGTGGGTACGGAAAGTATTCAGACCCCTTACATTTTTCACTCTTTGTTATATTGCAGCCATTTGCTAAAACCATTTAAGTTAATTTTTTCTCATTATTGTACACACAGCACCCCTTATTGACAGAAAAACGTCTCGGTTACGTATGGTAACCCTCGTTCCCTGAAGGAGGGAACGGAGACGTACGTCGGACGACACAGACGAATTGGGATCACTTCAGGCAGCCCCTATCAGCTTCGAGATCTAGAGAACAGGCCAATGGGCCATTGGCGTGCGAGATTTGCATCTCGCGCTCCGCCCCGCACTGAGAATACAAACAGGACGCGAGAGCAGCGCACTATTGTTTTTCACTGAGGAGCCGAACTAGTGACTCAGCCCGTAGTGATGGTACAGCAACTGTGGCGACGGGACGTACGTCTCCGTTCCCTCCTTCAGGGAACGAGGGTTACCATACGTAACCGAGACGTTCCCTTTCAGTCGGTCACGTTCGACGTACGTCGGACGTCACCGATGAATTGGGATCCCTTTGGAAAACGCCACAGTTACTACCACTTCCAGCGCCCAGCGAGAGCCCCTCAGACCCCGTCTGTACGGGCGGGGAATTCACGCAGGGAGAGTCATACTGCTGTTCCGCGAGACCCACTCAGCAGACTATTGGATAACGCTGGGAAAGCGTGTCCAGGGGGCAAGCTGCGGAAGCCACATCCTGTTCTTACCATGTGGAAATGCACATATGGACTGACTTGGCAGTACAACATATGGGAGTCCCAGGGGTGGCCCCAGCCTATGTCGGTGGGGGACAACACCATGCTGAGACGGCAGGAAGTCTGCCGAGGGAAAGACACGAGCTCACCGTAGGGAGCTGTACCGTGGGGAATACACATATGGGACCACTGTAGGGGTCACAACATATGGACCCAGCCTGACACCAGATTCACGATGCCTGTGTCAGACCTGGCGTCGGACGCTCCGCCACATCCGACAGCCGCGGGTTGCGGAGGACTCCCAGGGTTCGCCATGCTTGGGGAACTACCTGGAGCATAAGAGCGCACGTATCCGTTCCCGGGGAAGGGAATGGCACAGCAAGCCGACACTAGAACGGGCACTTCGGTGTTACTGACTATGGGAAGTGAGCACACAGGAAGATACCGGCTCTACACGTAAGCTATAGATCCTAGCGAACGTGTTAGGTGTCGCCCAGCCCGCAGCTCTACAAATATCCGTCAGCGAGGCGCCACGAGCCAGCACCCAGGAAGAAGCTACACCCCTAGTGGAGTGGGCTCTTAACCCGAGCGGGCAGGGCACGTCTTGGGTTCCATACGCCAAGATGATGGCATCCACTATCCAGTGGGCCATCCTCTGCTTGGAGACAGCCTTTCCCTTCTGCTGGCCTCCATAACAGATGAAGAGCTGCTCTGAGGTCCTGAAGCTTTGCGTTCTGTCCACGTATATCCGCAAAGCAAGCGCGGACGGGACAGAGAAAAAGCTAGGTCTGCCTCCTCCGAAGGCAGCGCTTGCAGGTTCACCACCTGATCCCGGAAGGGGGTGGTGGGAACCTTGGGCACATATACAGGCCTGGGTCTCAGGATTACGTGAGAGTTACCAGGCTTAAATTCCAGGCACGATTCGTCGACCGAAAATGCCTGCAGGTCCCCTACCCTCTTAATGGTGGCCAATGCAACCAGGAGTACTGTCTTAAGGGACAGAACTTTTAACTCGGCTGACTGCAAGGGCTCAAAGGGTGGCCTCTGCAGTGCGGTTAACACCAGAGTCAAGTCCCAAGAGGGAAAAGAGGGGGGGCGAGGCGGATTTAGTCTCCTCGCCCCCCCTCAGGAACCTGACAATCAGATCGTGCTTCCCCAAAGATTTACCACCTACCAACTCATGATTTGCAGCGATAGCGGCGACATAGACCTTGAGGGTGGAGGGAGACAGCCTTCTCTCCAACCCGTCTTGTAGGAAGGAAAGCACCGAACTGATCGAGCATCTTCGGGGTCTTCTCGGCGAGAAGCGCACCAACCGACAAACAGGTTCCACTTCAACGGATAGAGCTGCCTCGTAGAGGGTGCTCTAGCGGAAGTGATGGTGTCCACCACAGCCTGTGGTAGACCACCTAGAACCTCCGCGTCCCGTCCAGGGACCAGACATGGAGTTTCCAGAGGTCCGGACGTGGGTGCCAGAGGGTGCCCCGTCTCTGAGTCAGGAGGTCCTTCCTCAGAGGAATGGGCCAAGGAGGTGCTGTCGCGAGGAGCACTAGTTCCGGGAACCACGTCCTGTTGGGCCAGTACAGAGCGACCAACAGGACCTGCTCCTCGTCCTCCCTGACCTTGCACAGCGTCTGTGCAAGAAGGCTCACTGAAACGCATACTTGCGTGAGGCCCGGGGCCAGCTGTGTGCCAGCGCATCCGTGCCGAGGGTCCCCTCGGTCAGGGAATAAAACAACTGGCAGTGAGTCGTGTCCGGGGCGGCAAACAGGTCTACCTGTGCGGTCCCGAACCGCCTCCAAATCAGCTGGACCACCTGGGGATGGAGTCTCCATTCTCCGGGAAGCACTGGCTGTCGTGAGAGCTCGTCGGCCGCACGATTGAGCAGGCCCGGAATGTGAATGGCCCGAAGCGACCTCAGATGCTTCTGACAACATAACAGGAGGCGGGCGAGTTGTGACATGCGACGGGAGCGTAGACCACCCTGTTTGTTGATGTACGCAACGGCCGCAGTGCTGTCCGTACGGACCAGAACGCGCTTGCCTCTGAGCGGCGTTTTTAAGCGGCTGAGTGCAAGACGTACTGCTAACAACTCCAGGCAATTGATGTGCCATTGCAGTTGAGGCCCCGTCCACAGACCCGAACTGCAAGCCCGTTGTACGTGGCACCCCAGCCGGTGGCAGAGGCATCCGTGGAGACAACAGCATGCCTGGACACTTGTTCTAGAGGCACTCCTGCCCGTAGAAAGGAAGGGTCCGACCAAGGGCTGAAGGTTTGGCGGAATCTCGACGTCACTGAGACACGGAGGGACCCGCTGTGCCACGCCCATCTCGGGACTCGGTCGTGTAGCCAGCGTTGAAGCGGTCTCATATGAAGCAATCCCAACGGCGTTACTGCGGCTGCGGATGCCATATGCCCCAGGAGCCTCTGAAAATGTTTCAGTGGAACCGCTGTTCTGCCCCTGAACGAATTCAGGCAGTTCAACACTGACTGGACGCGCTCCTCCGTGAGGCGCGCTGTCAGAGCGACGAATCGATCTCCATCCGAGAAAGAGATCCTCTGCGCCGGGCAGAGTTTGCTCTTTTCCCAGTTGACCCGAAGTCCCAACTGGCTGAGGTGACTGAGCACCATGTCCCTGTGTTCACACAGCTGTTCTCGCGACTGGGCAAGAATCAACCAATCGTCATGGTAGTTGAGGATGCGAACACCATGCTCCCTCAAGGGAGCAATGGCCGCCTACACGACCTTCGTAAGACGCGGGCGACAGGGCCAGCCGAAGGGTAGGACCTTGTACTGATATGCTCGTCCGTCGAATGCAAAGCGTAGGAACGGTCTGTGTCGAGGGAGAATCGAGACATGAAAGTATGCGTCCTTCAGGTCGATCGCTGCAAACCAATCTTGGGGACGGATGCACCTGAAGATGCGTTTCTGCATCAGCATCCTGAACGGCAGCCTGTGAAGGGACCGGTTCAGGAACCGCAGATCCAGGATCGGCCGTAACCCGCCGCCTTTCTTGGTTACAATGAAGTACGGGCTGTGGAAACGGAACTTCATATCGGCTGGAGGGACCGGCTCTATCGCGTCCTTCGCCAGTAGGACCGCGATCTCCCCCTGGAGCACAGAGGCATTCTCCTCTGAAGTGAACACCCCTGAACTTAGGGGGACGCCGGGCGAACTGAATCGCGTAGCCGAGTCTGATGGTACGGATGAGCCAGCGAGACGGGCTGGGGAGCGCTAGCCAGGCCCCCAACGACCGTACAAGCGGGGTCAACGGTACCACAGACGTACCCGCAGCGGGGCAGCAAAGCGGCACGCAAGGACCCGACACAGACGACATGAGAGCGGCCTGTTGTGGGGTCTGCGTCCGCTGGGGGGGGTGCAGAAATGTGGGGAGGCAGCCTGTGTGCGTCCCCAGCACCCCCCGCTGGCGATTGGAGAGGCGCTTGAGGGTGCCAAGGCATGGAAGCATCGGACACCGCCAAGCGCGCTCTCTTGGCACCCAGAGATGTAGGAAACCGCTCTGTTATTGACAATTAGTTACGCTGGCACTAGGGCCAGCGGAACAGATGTTAAATGTGTCGAGCTCCCCGGCCCTCCTCCGGGAGGAGTGTGCTGCAGCCATCTCCCAAAGAGCAGTCTCCTCCACCTCTGGGTGGCCCGTCTCAGGGTCTCTTACAGTGACGCTTACCTCCTGACTTGGCAGCGGCCTGAGCGGGCTGGACGTTCTTCCCGCGGCCGGCTCCACGCCGACGCCCTGGTGGAGGCTGCTGCTGGGCTGGGGCGAGAGCGGGGAGGCAGTGGGCAGACGTCCTCGGCGACGAGCAGGTGGAGGTGCTGCGGCCAGGGGCAGGGTGGAGGCAGCAGCAGACCGCCGGGGCAGGATGTGTTTGATCGCCTCCATCTGCTTCTGGCGCCGACTTCAATGGCGTTCAATGCGCTGTGCGCAGCTCACCTTGGCTCAGAACTACCCGTCGGCGGACCGATGAGAGTAGTGAGAGAGAGGAAAACTATATAGATTATGGCCCTTTTGGTGCTCCATATTTTGGCACCATATAGTTCCACAATGCCAAAGCCTTCCAATGCACATCCGGGAAGGCAAGGGGCGGGCAAGGCGATTTACGCGTTGCCCTATGCCACCCGGGAAAGCATGGCCGTCACGTATGAATCTAATTCAGCATGAGCACCCACTATTACAGTGGGAATCTCAGCCTCATCTTCATTTTCAACACATAACAGCCCTCTCTCCGATGTAGCGATTGACATCTGTCCTCTGCTAGAGCCCCAAATGAAACGCTAGGTCCCCCTTTTTTTTTTTTTTTTTTTTTTTTAAAGGACCAGCAATTCCATCTGTAAGCTACCAGCAGGCATGTGAGATAGTGAGTGTGGCCGTGAAACGGCACACGGCGCGCTGAACACTCAAGCCCTTATGAAAGAGGCACAACGCGCCGACGTTGTTGTGATGAACAACGCGCCTACGTGGTTGTGCTCTCATGAGAGAGCACAAACCACCCACAAACACAAACAACATGCTTGCGATGCGCTAGAGGAGTGGGGGGCCCACGGAGATGTACTCGGCGAGGAAGCCTCACTGTAATCCTCAGGTCACCCAGGCTTATCAGCCAAAGTAGCCCCCTTTCTGGTGCACCAGAAAAGAAACTAGATCTGGTTATAAGCGAAGGGACTCAAACCCATTTGAGGTTTCATAGTCTCGACCGCGCATCTGAATCGGCCGAGCGACGCGCGCTGGGTTGCCGTGACAACCCGCGCTGTTACCCGGCAGCTAGACGGCCCGCTGAACACTCAACCCCTCACAAGGAAGGTGAGACGAACAGCGCGTCGACGTGATCCCGTTCTGAGAGAACGTGGATCACCCACGAACACAGTCTCACATGTTTATGCGAGAGGGATCGTGGCCGTCAGGACAGGAAACGACCGCATCCAGAAACGCACGGGTGGAATGAGGTCTTGAAAAAGACGCAGTGTCACACCCGTGTTGCTCTTTTGTGAGGAAACGCTCTTGCAACAGTGCTGAAGCACCCAGGGGAAGACCGCGGCAGCACACAGGAGATAAGTGCAGTCCTGTGTCTGCACTCACTGAGACAAACGCCCTCACGGAACCGACAGTTGCTGTGAGAACAGCAGTTTGTTATGCAGATGCAGCGGTGAGCACGCGGTCGCGCTGACTGTGCCTTTTCGCCAACACAAAGCGTTCCTTTAGATTTCTAGAGTATCTCTCTCTGTAGATAGGCTCTCTTTTAGAAAAGCAGTCTTGCTTCATCAACGCCGTTCGGCTCCGAAGTGAATGACAATAGTGCACTGCTCTCGCGTCCTTTTGTACCCGCAGTGTGGGGCGGAGCGCGAGATGCAAATCTCGCACGCCAATGGCCCATTGGCCTGTTCTCTAGATCTCGAAGCTGATATGGGCTCCCTGAAGTGATCCCAATTTGTCGGTGACGTCCGACGTATGTCGAACGTGACCGACTGAAAGGGAACACAGAATTATTGACATTTTTTGCAGATAAAAAAAAAGAAAAAGAAAAACTGAAATATCACATGGTCCTAAGTATTCAGACCCTTTGCTGTGACACTCATATATTTAACTCAGGTGCTGTCGATTTCTTCTGATCATCCTTGAGATGGTTCTACACCTTAATTTGAGTCCCACTGTGTTTGATTATATTGATTGGACTCGATTAGGAAAGCCACATACATGTCTATATAAGACCTTACAGCTAACAGTGCATGTCAGAGCAAATGAGAATCATGAGGTCAAAGGAACTGCCTGAAGAGCTCAGAGACAGAATTGTGACAAGACACAGATCTGGCCACGGTTACAAAAAAAATTCTGCTGCACTTAAGGTTCCTAAGAGCACAGTGGCCTCCATAACCCTTAAATAGAAGACGTTTGGGACAACCAGAACCCTTCCTAGAGCTGGCCGTCCGGCCAAACTCAGCTATCGGGGAAGAAGAGCCTTGGTGAGAGAGGTAAAGAAGAACCCAAAGATCACTGTGGCTGAGCTCCAGAGATGCAGTCAGGAGATGGGAGAAAGTTGTAGAAAGTCAACCATCACTGCAGCCCTCCACCAGTCGTTGCTTTATGGCAGAGTGGCCTGACGGAAGCCTCTACCGCATGAAAGCCCGCATGGAGTTTGCTAAAAAAACACCTGAAGGACTCCAAGATGGTGAGAAATAAGATTCTCTGGTCTGATGAGACCAAGATAGAACTTGTTGGCCTTAATTCTAAGCGGTATGCGTGGAGAAAACTAGGCACTGCTCATCACCTGTTCAATACAGTCCCAACAGTGAAGCATGGTGGTGGCAGCATCAGGCTGTGGGGGTGTTTTTCCCCTGCAGGGACAGGACGACTGGTTGCAATCGAGGGAAAGATGAATGCGGCCAAGTACAGGGATATCCTGGACGAAAACCTTCTCCAGAGTGCTCAAGACCTCAGACTGGGCCGAAGGTTCACCTTCCAACAAGACAATGACCCTAAGCACACAGCTAAAATAACGAAGGAGTGGCTTCACAACAACTCCGTGACTCCAATAGAGCATCTTTGGGATGTGGTGGAACGGAAGCTTCGTGCTCTGGATGTGCATCTCACAAATCTCCATCAACTACAAGATGCTTTCCTATCAATATGGGCCAACATTTCTAAAGAATGCTTTCAGCACCTTGTTGAATCAATGCCACGTAGAATAAAGGCAGTTCTGAAGGTGAAAGGGGGTCAAACACAGTATTAGTATGGTGTTCCTAATAATCCTTTAGGTGAGTGTATATATATATATATATATATATATATATATATATATACCATAAATTCAAGAAAATATTTGTTTGATCTTAGTTTGATTTGACAAAAAAAGGTGGAGCTTGATGAATGCAGTCAACTCATAAAGCGTGAGAAATTGGAACAAGATTATTTACTTCCATCTTCGTGTCATGCTGTAGAAAGGGTCCAACCGATGTTGATTCTAGGTTTTAATTGTAAGGGAGATTTGTTTGTTTGAGGCAACTAAACATTATTATTATTTGGTAACTACAAAATTAACTAACTACTTACTACAATGATTATCAGTTCAACTGATTATTTCGGAATAGTGAGAATGGTTTCTCATTTGGATTGTCGATAAGGTAAAGACATTAAGGGGGGATACAGACATTTGAAACTTTTCATCCTAGATTAATTTTCAGATAATTGTGTAGCAAATATTTAAAAAGGTTTTTAAAATAGAAAATGTGCCTCATGGGGACAACACTATTCATGGAAAGCTAGCATTTTATTTTTCCATCATCCACAGATCTGTTTCTCAATTTGTTGTTGCTTTATCTTTGAATTATGTCTTCAACAGAAATAACTTGTTTGATTCAGTCAACAACATTTGGAGTAAAAACGATCAACCCAGCGGGTAAAACTATTTTCAGAGCTGGAGAGAAAGTGGAGATCACCTGTGCTGAAAAATACTGGATCTTTGGTACAAAACAATACACCAAATCATTAACATGTCAAGATGATGGGAAGTGGGATCGTGAGCCTGTTTGTATGGGTAAGATTATAGAGAAACACTTCTGCATTATGAGCTGAACTCACTGCATGTTATTAAAATAATGTGAATCTTATTTCAGAAATTAGATGTGAAGTTCCACATTACCAGCATGTGAAATGGCTGACCTATTACTTCAGTGGAGATATGAAATTGGGAGTAAAAAAATCTTACGCATGTGAGTCTGGATATTATCAAGTGGAACCAAAGGCCACGTGCACACGAGACGGATGGACACCAAATCCACTGTGTGGTATGTGCTGATATTAATGTCACAGTTTGTGCAAATATATAGATATATATATTAGTGGTGTAACGATATGCGTATTCGTATCGAACCGTTCGGTACAAGGCTTTCAGTTCGGTACGCATTATATACTGAACGATTCTTGGACTAATTAATTACATTTGGAAAATAAAAAAGTGTGAGAAATATAATGTTATGCGTTCAACAAGGTAGCCCAATAACCCAAACGACGTAACAGGCAACACCCTTGACACCCCCGAAGAAAAAAAACACCAAATATGTTTATGTTAGGCTACTCAGTCAGGCGCTCGCTCACTCAGTACACGCTGAATGCTCGTTGCAAAATGGCTAATGCGTTTAACAGACCAGAAATAGAAGATCCTCCAATAACCAACAGGTCTGGTGTTTGGGTGCACTTTGGATTCCCTGTAAACTATGATGGTGATTACTAGAGAGTGGTGGATAAAAAAAAACAGTATGCGGGAATTCTTCAAACATGTCAACTCATTTACGCCGACATCACCCCAGTGTGTCAGTATCTGGAACAAGACGAAAAAAAGGAAAAACATAGCTACACGCCACAAACTATCCCCGCAGCATTTAGACAGACATTTCCAACTGATTCAAACAGGGCAAAAGACATAACCGCATTTAGACCGCGATTAGAACATTTATAGCCACGGTTATGAGACCTTACTCTGTAGTGGAAAATGCAGGTTTTAAGAACATGCTTAAAGTAATTGAGCCCGTTTGAATATTCCTTCATGAGCCCATTTCAGCCAGACCGTAATTCCTGCTTTGTACCACAGAATATTTAAAGGGTTACTTCAGCGATTAGCATTAAGCTTTGTATCAGTAGAAACCCGGGAGTATATTCAAATTATCATACTTTCCCCCCTCATATGACCCTGAGACGAGAGAATTATGTATTTTATTTCTGAAAAAATTCCTCCGATGACGCAAATAATCGACATTTTGTGTCATCATAGGAGGATTTTGGCTAGAGGCTAATGCAGCCGCAGCCGTGACTCCCGCGATTACCTCAGCTCATGTGATGAATGTAATCCGATCCTGCTGCGTTTGTGCCGTGACGCTCAATCGGCTCACTCACATTATATCGAACAGACACGTTCAGTTTTTAATTGTAGTGTTTCTAACTGAACTGATTTTCTAAAAATGAACGTGGTAGGCAAGTGATCCAGTAATCCTGTAGCCGACTAGCCGTGCCTAGAGTAGGGCAGTGAAGCAATGCATTCTGGGAATTGTTGTCTTTCATCCCCATGAGACAAAAATACATTTTCTGTGTTTTCTCAGTCTAGAAGGCACCAAATTAAAAAATAATTTCACATTTCTACTACATTAATGACCCAGTTTAAATACAGATTCATATTCCCAGCACTGAAGTACCCCTTTAACTACAGAAAATGTGGACTCATCTTTCTGAAAGAAAAAAAAAAAAAAAACTTAACAATTAAGTAAAACCCACCCCATATTAAAGAGTTATAGAGTTCTACCAGAAAGACTCGGGAGAATTAATGTTGTAACAATTAACATTTATTTAGAGCTCAGCAAGCAGTCAAGTTCTTTGGCATAAGCCCCGTTCGTAATTCGCATTCCGAGGGTATGGAATCTGCGTATACTGCCTGAATACGAAGGCAGGATGCAGCCCACCCCCAAAGATGGTTGGAAGGCGGATCCACTGGGAACGGGGCCCACCCCAAAAGAACGGTTTAGTAAGTATACTCACGGGTCCTGAATCCTGAAGTTCCTAATGAAGAGGAAAATAAAAATTTGATTAAGATCATGTACTATTTTGGTTAAGGTACGAAACCACAGGCAATCTTTTGATAGGACTCATGGGCCACGGCCATCTTTTGACAGGACACATGGCCGCAGCCATCTTTTGATGGGACACATGGCCGCAGCCATCTTTTGATGGGACACATGGCCGCAGCCATCTTTTGATAGGACACATGGGCCACAGGCCATCTTTTGATAGGACACATGGGCCACAGGCCATCTTTTGATAGGACACATGGGCCACAGGGCATCTTTTGATAGGACATGTGGGCCACAGGCCATCTTTTGATAGGACACGTGGGCCACAGGCCATCTTTTGATAGGATACATGGGCCACAGGCCATCTTTTGATATAGTAGAAATACCACGCTATTGTAACATACCGAGCCGAATTGGCAGGAACACCACCACCAGTAGTTGCATAAGCATTTACCTGAACCATTGCTGGAGAGTTTGCTGAGCTTCAAGGATGATTTTTGAATTAGGTCTTATACGGGACTCGCATGCCGAAGATGACCATCTCCCCGGTAACTTGATTGTTAGCGTAGGAGTACCTCATTCTGCAGCTGTGTGCTGCCCAGATCCTATTGTAATGTCCGGTATAGAGGGAAGGGGAAAGACTGCAGCTTTAAGGACATATGAGAAGTGGGTCTGAACCCGGCCTTAGGGAAAGGAGCGCCATTGGGAAAAATGATTAGAAGTCTGAGCCGAACATTAAGATATTTGATCATGGAAGTGAAGGTAGAATACTAACCCTATAAGATTTATTTAAGAGAAGTTAATTGATAAACTGTAACTTATCTGATGCTGATTAAAACGCATAGGTAATCTTAGCATTACCTGAAGGTTTAAGCATCCTATAGGCTTAGAGTGCTGAAGACCATCTTGACCATCATAAAATCCTGCGTCTAGTAGCTGTTGTAGCAGAACATAACCCTGAAGAATGTCTGGTAAAATGATGAGATGGTCTGCAGTTCTGTAGGTCTGTCAGTATGTGAGTTTAAACCACCTTCTTGATATGGGAGACACGCAAGAGAATGTGATAGTGCCGAAGATTAGGGATGATGAGCTTAGAGATTTTTCCTTTTACAGAGACAAAGCCACACTGTCAAAGCAGAAGTAGCTCACGTGGAGAGAAGGCAAAATAGAGATGAAGGCTACGATAGACCACCACAACAAGTTTGTGAAAGCTATAGCTACTAATGGAAACAAGATCGATTAGCAGTAGTAAATCCAAAGCATACTACCACCCGTGTCCGCATGATAACTTAAAGTTGGGGTGTTAGCTATTTGAGTCAGAACTTGCTAGCGCTATGATACTGAGGATGACCATGTACGCAGCACCTTGATAGAGGTTGCAGACTCTGCACATTGAGCTGCATTTGTAGCAACCTGATCCGAGAGAATGTCCTACGCATTGGAGTTGAAAACCGCAATTTTGCATCAGCAGTTGGATGAGTCGAAACCATTGGGCGTGGCTCCCACTTGCAGCTTGATAGAACTAACAATCAGACCTGTTGAGAGAACCCCCAAAGAGAATAAACCCGAACAGCATGACAGATGAGTAAAATAAATGAATCCAAACAGACACATACTATTGAGAACCTTAGACTATACCCTTGCAGAAGAATACATGTATTATATGACGATACCATAGCTAGCTACATGACCCTGTACAACTTATGTAAAAGATAGTCAATGCAAGAGTCGTCTTTGGTACCCTAAGCCAAGTTCTTGTTGTGCGATTTTGCAATGCTTGGTGTCTGAGCAATATACAATCCTAGAAAACTTTTGACCCTAGGCTAACATGACTTTGAAGTTGGTTTAATGTTCTCATGGATAGATGTGAGGAAATGTAAGTTGTTTTTTTTTTAACAAGTTTTGATGCGTCCGATTATCATCATCCTGACATTAATGCGGCGGAGATCCCGCAGTGTGACAAGACGATCATTTTGCATATCTGAAAAGCAACAAATACAATGATCATGAAATTTAAATTATGTTCCTGTGCCACGATTTAGTTGCTATACAGGATGCAACGTTATGAAGTGGTTAATTGGGCACGGAATAAGTAGTGCTGCTATAAAATATCTAGTCGAACCATGTTTTGAATGCAAACCTTAGCCGACTTTTGGTGCTGCAAGTACAAGCGAGAATACACATTTGTGTTTTATTCATACGCACAGCATAGCTATTTATTCATCCTAGCGCTGAAGGAAAGAGTGAGACGAATGCTATACGTTCCTAAAAATAAATGAATAACAATAATAATAATAATAATAATAATAATAATAAGTACAGGCAACCTATTATTTTAATAATGAATAGTAATAGAGAGGTTTCCAAATAACAATAGCTGAATAAACAGCTAGAGTTAAATAACCTGAAGTGTGCAAGACAAGCACGCAATTACTGAACATGCATGTTTGATTTTATTATTTAACTAATTTATTTATTTATTTATGATTAATAGATGCGCGTGTTTATAAAAATGGAATGCACCTTGATGAAGCACAGTCGCTTCGTTCTTCCATGTAGAAAGGAAGCTGTATAAAATGATAGGCCATATTGTCGGACCATATTGCCTAAAACTAAAATCTAATGCAAAGACAAGATATGATGTCACAATCAGTGGCAAACAGCAGAGATCCAGAAAGTCCCAGCCAGCTAGAAATCAGAACCAGGCATAGTTGAGGCTGCTCCGAGAACAGTAGTTGAAGTTAGATGTAATGTTACGGCAGTGGAAGTGTAACTGACTGAAAATGTCAGGGAAAAATCTGGTTACCTGTAACGTTATGAAAAGGAAAGGGTCAGGCCAGCCTTGGAAATTTGCTAAAAATCAAAACGTTCTTTAACATTAACGTTCTTTTAGTGCACTGTAGAGAGTCAATGAGATGGAATGCCGTGCCCTGATCTTTTCGCTGTCCGATTTAATTTCACGGGAATAGTCAAGAGTCAAAGTCCCCGTCTTCAGCGTTAAGGCCTGTTCACACAGGGACGAATATCGCGCGCAATATTCGCCGACATTTAATGCCTCGCGACTAAACAAAGGGCGCCAATGTGAGTGTGCACGCCGACGTGAAAAACGCCATGCGTAAAGGCGTCATTTAAAAAAAAACGCCTCGGGTTCTTTTTTTTTTTTTGGTTTGACGCACCGTATCAAAAACTATACGACCAATGAGATTGCCGCTTTTGCTCACGTGTCTGGAGCTTCTGAAGTTACAGTAAAACACAACTTGGGGGCGCTCAAACACAAAACGGTCTTGCCGAGCACACATACATAACAGTGAAGAAGATATATGCCAAGTAGCATCTACACAGCCGGCAAGAAATAAGACGAAGAAGGCAAGGTGTATGTAGAGCAGCTGGTCTCGTTCTTTGTATGATTTTGACGAGCGCGTAAATACTTGCTCTCTTCTTCTGAGTGAAAAGCGAGTATCAGAAGCGTAAAGTTGCGCAGCGCCTCCTTGTGTACCGAGGTATTTCTGTTTTACATTAAGCGCCATCTAATGTCAGTGAATGAATTTTTATGTTCACTCGACTCATCTTCAGCGAAAATCGCTTGGGTGTGAACCCAAAAAATGCTTTGAAAAACACTGGCGAATAACGCGCGCTGATATTCGTCCCGGTGTGTACGGCCCTTTAGTTTGTGTGTGTGTGTGTGTGTGAGAGCGCAGGCGCAATCAAACAGCGGAAACATAAAAACATACTCCATCATTTTGTTCATACGGGACATCATTCGAACTGCAAAGTGTTTACTTATATTTGTGTACACTCACAATGAAACACGACATTGTGATTTTGTTAAACTGTACCTACAACTTTTATGCCACATCTATCGTGAGAACGACTATGCAGTTTATAACAGCAGGTAGACGGCATCTTGAACGCTGAGTTCTTCCCTCCATGCAAACAAGTCTGGCGTGAGCCGCGGATTCCCAAATGCTTTGCGTTCACCACTGGGAATACATCATGATGACGACATCTAGCAATCTCTCTGACTTTTTCTAAGTATTGTCAGTTTAAATTACTTGTTGCATGACGACTCATTGCTTGCAAGAATATAGCACCATTTAATAAGACATCAAAACGCTGATGTCGGTGCTGTAGTTTTAAGAACTACTCAGAGCATATTAGCATGTTTAATTAGCTTTGGTGATCTTGTAGTACTGAGCCAAATCGCGATTAATCTTACTTCAGGTAATCGTGAAGCCCCGATGGGTGCATGCTACTTTAACCATAAGGTTATAACGTACGTGCGTGGGGAGAATCGTTTCCGAGGCACTAACGTCATGTTTAGTTACGTCACGAACAACCCCGACAACGACTGATTGCATTGTACGAGCAGGTGCTGC